>LR738709.1:495667555-495762292 GCA_902687465.1 Secale cereale
GGGGGGGGGGTGATTAGACTACTCGACAAGATAAAAATTCTGTCTTTTATCAAGGACAGATTTTGGCAGATTTTGCATAACACACAAGTCAAGTAGCACACTACACATGCAATTCTAGAGTATGGGCAGCGGAAAGTAAATTGCACAAGTAGTAAAGAGAAGTGGAGAAGATCAAACACAATTTTGGAGACGCAATGATTTTTCCCGTGGTTCTGATAGGTGGCGCTATCGTACATCCACGTTGATGGAGACTTCAACCCACGGAGGGTAACGGCTGCGAGAGTCCACGGAGGGCTCCACCCACGAAGGGTCCACGAAGAAGCAACCTTGTCTATTCCATCATGGCCTACGCCCACGGAGGGCTAGCCTTACTCGGGGTAGATCTTCACGAAGTAGGCGATCTCCTTGCCCTTACAAACTTCTTGGTTCAACTCCACATCTCGACGACGGAGGCTCCCAAGCGACACCTAACCAATCTAGGAGGCACCACCCTCCAAAAGGTAATAGATGTTGTAGATGATGATGAATTCCTTGCTCTTGTGCTTCAAATGATAATCTCCCCAACACTCAACTCTCCTCACTGATTTGGCTGTGGTGGAAGAAAGGATTGAGTGGAAAGCAACTTGGGAAGGCTAGAGATCAAGCTTCATATGGTGGGAGTGGAGCAACTTGATCTCAACACAAGGGTAGGTAGTTCTCTTCTCAGAAATGTAAGGTAGGAGTGGTAGTTCTTTCTGATGGCTCTCTCCATGAATGAAGAGGGGGTGGAGGGGTATAAATAGCCTCCACACAAAATCCAACCGTTACACACATTTGAGCAATCTCGGTGGGACTGAAGTGGACAACTCGGTGAGACCGATAGTTCAAATAATGTGAACGTTGGGATTTTCGGTGGGACCGAATATACAATCTCGGTTAGTCCGATTCGTGCAATGACAAGAGCATGCCAGTTTCGGTGGGACCGACTTCATCATCTCGGTGACACCGATTTGATGACAGAAGGTTACAGAAACTTGGCAACTCATGTTTCGGTGAGACCGAGTTCAGAATCGGAAAATCCGAGTTTACTAGGGTTTGGCTTATGGCTGAGGTGGTTCATCTCGGTGTGACTGAGTTTGGAATATCGGTGGGACCGAGACTACTTATGAGTGTATATGGCAGTGAAAGTTGCTGATAGTTTAGGAGATGTATCACTAAGCACTTGAGCAACCAGATCATCATCATAACCTCATCCCCTTTTAATAGTATTGGCTTTTCCTATGGACTCAATGTGATCTTGGATCACTAAACCAAAAATGGAGTCTTGAGCTTTTGCCAATGCTTGCCTTAGCATTTTGGGGCGTCCACTTCTTCAGTCCTTTTGCCATGCCAATGTGATTGAATTTCCTGAAACATACTTGATAAAAGCATTAGTCCAACCACAAAGTATGTTGTCATTAATTACCAAAACCACCCGGGGAGCAAATGTGCTTTCAATCTCCCCCTTTTTGGTAATTGATGGCAACACACTAAACAAGACATCAAAGCTTATTGAAAGAAAGACAGAATTATCACGAAAGCTTTGACAAACATGTAGTACACAGGCTCCCCCTACAAGTGTGCAAGATTTTCATAAATTATGGTTTTGGACTACCACAAGCACACAAGAGAGATAAGCAAGATGTGCTACATGCAGCTTGGCTATATGCATCAGAGCAGATGAAAAGAAGTGAGTGATAATGCATATGTGCATGGTGATTTCTTGCAAACAAGTATTCACAAGCAAGTCACCATCATGCACATTCTGCAAAGTGCATATACTTACCTTGAGGTTCCTTGGCATTGTACCTGACGAGATAAACTTGGGAAAACAAGGTTAGATAACACAAGAGTATTTCTTCAACCAACTGCAAGAACATCAAGAGTACCAAGCCAGGGATGACATGTATAAAGAGTGTCTCATATTGAGCACAAGCTTGAATCAGCAAACATGTCTCCGAAACTAAAAGATTTTCAATGAACTCTGAGAGATTTTGCTTTCCATAAGATATCAATTGTGAAGATTCCTCTCCCTTTGAGTTCTCTCAGATCAAGGGGTTTGATGGAAAGAGCAAAATCAAAAGAATGATGCCAAATGAGAATGACGCCAATTGTAATGTCCAATGTGAAACACGGCAAGAAATTCTCTTATAAGGAAAAACACGGCAAAGCTTTGATGTGATTCTCTCCCCCTTAAGGTAAGATTGCTCTTCTTCTCCCCCTAAATCTTCTCTTCTCCCCCTAAGTCTTCTCCCCCTTTGACATCAAGTGCCGAAAAGGACAGCAAACTAGGAAGGTTAGGGAAGATGGAAAGAAAGGAGTGGGATCCTTAAGAATCACAACAGGGCAAAAAGGAACATGCATAGAGAATCATTGAGTGGAGCTGCAGAAGATGATATCCTGGAAGAAATAAATCGGTGACACCGAATTAAGATGGATCGGTGGGTCCGAAAGTCAGGGACTTAGGGTAGATCCTTTTCGGTTAGACCGAAATATTTAAATCGGTGACGCCGAGTTTAATTCCAAGGAAATACAGAAATAATTCAGCTCACTTTGCGAGGAATGTTTCAAAGGATTTGCAATGAATTTGTGAATGATTTTCGAGGAATTGATCAGAGCCAGAAGGATATTCACAAAGACAGAAGAATAGAAATGAAAAAGATTCCTAGATGAAGTTTTTTTTTAATGAGAACTCAATGAGAGAACATAAGAGAAAATAGAAAGACTCCAAAACATATGTACTTCATCTAGATAAAGGTCGGCGACAAGGTCACCTATGTTTGAGTATATTGACTTAGGAGTCGAATGAGGACATTTGATCATAGGTCATACTCATCATTTAAGCTCAAAATGGGGTTGCCATTTTTCGATTAAGCATTCGATGTGATCACATCTTATGAAGCTGCTTGTACTCATGACTTTGAGCAAAGCTCCTTAAAGATGTGAAGAACATACCTTGGGCTTGTTGTTGCTTTGCTCATGTAGGTAAACTTGATGTAGGTGCTCATTGAATGTGAAGTTGGAGCGCCATTTCCACTTGTGTAGTTCATCTTCCTACATGGGTTAGGCAAGCAAGGAAATACTCAAGGATATCCAAGATGACAAGAGTGAAATACTAGATGTATAAGATGTCAAAAAGGATATGTGGAATTTTGTTCCTTGAACTCAACATCCCAAAGGGCTAGATACTTGGTCAATGACAAGATTACTCATGATTTGAGTGTGTGGTAATCTTGTGGAATGTAGATCATCCAAGTACCTGCAAGGAGTTAGATGCAATACAAGGAGGCAAATGTGTCCAAGACATATGATCACCATCATAAGAGAAATATCAAGGATTAGTCAAGAGGGGTTCATGCCTTGCATGCATCAATGGAGTTCTCACTCCAAGTTTGAAGCATCAATGATGTTCAACTCACTCCTTAAGCGACAAAACACCTTCTCATCAAGAGGTTTTGTAAAGATATCAGCGAGTTGTTTGTCAGTACGAACATGCTTAAGATTAATGTCACCCTTGGCAATATGATCACGAATGAAATGGTGACGAACTTCAATATGCTTCGTTCGAGAGTGTTGCACGGGATTGTGTCCAATTTTAATCGCACTCTCATTGTCACAAAGCAAGGGAACATGTCTCACATGTATCCCATAATCCTTAAGCGTTTGTGTCATCCATAGCAATTGAGCACAACACGAACCAGCAGCAATATATTCCGCTTCGGCAGTGGATAATGATACCGAATTTTGTTTCTTGGAGGACCAAGATACAAGGGATCGACCAAGGAATTGACACGTACCCGAAGTTGACTTTCTATCAACCTTGTCACCGGCATAGTCCGAGTCGGAATAGCCAACAAGGTCGAAAGAGGCCCTCTTAGGATACCAAATGCCAAAGTTTGGTGTGTGTATCAAATATCTCACGATCCTTTTAACAGCTTTAAGATGACATTCTTTAGGGGCTGCTTGATATCGCGCACACATGCATACACTCAACATTATGTCAGGACGAGAAGCACAAAGATATAGTAGAGAACCAATCATAGATCGATAAACCCTTTGATCAACGGGTTCTCCATCTTTTGTCAAGTCATTATGTCCACTTGTAGGCATGGGGGTACTCATACCTTTGCTTTCTTGCATGTTGAACTTCTTGAAGAGATCCTTGGTGTACTTTGTTTGTGAGACAAAGGTACCCTCCTTAGATTGCTTGATTTGCAACCCAAGGAAGAATTTGAGTTCACACATCATGGACATCTCATACTTCTCCGACATGAGCTGTCCAAACTTCTTGCTATAATGAGGGTTAGTTGAACCAAAGATAATATCATCAACATATATTTGGCACACAAATAGTTCACCATTAACCCTTTTCGTGAACAACGTTGAGTCTATCTTTCCAATCTCAAAGCCTTTTTCAAGAAGAAAGCTAGTCAAGCATTTGTACCAAGCTCTAGGAGCTTGTTTAAGACCATAAAGAGCTTTGTGCAACTTGTAAACATGATTAGGCTTTTTGGGATTCACAAATCCGGGAGGTTGTTTCACAAATACTTCCTCCTCAATTTCACCATTTAGGAAAGCACTTTTGATATCCATTTGATAGAGAGTAATATCATGGTGATTGGCATAAGCAAGAAGAATGCGAATGGACTCAAGTCTAGCAACGGGGGCATAGGTCTCACCATAGTCCATACCTTCGACTTGTGTGTAACCTTGAGCTACGAGACGAGCCTTGTTGCGGATGACTTGTCCATCTTCATCTTGCTTGTTCCGAAACACCCATTTGGTTCCAATGACGTTTTGATCATCCTTGGGCTTCTCTACCAAAGTCCATACCTTGTTCCTCTCGAAGTTGTGTAGTTCTTCGTGCATAGCGTTCACCCGATCCGGGTCTTCAAGTGCTTCTTCTACCTTCATAGGTTCAATACTAGAGATAAATGAGTAATGCTCACAAAAGTTAGCTAAGCGAGTTTTAGAGCGAGTAATTCTCCCGGAGTTGATGTCGTTCATCATTTGTTCCACGGGATGATTTTTCTTGACTCTTGCTCGGACTCGGGATAGCTTTTGTTGAGGTTGTGGCTGAGCTTCCTCATCATCTTCATCTTCCTCTTCTTCTTCTTCATTGTTGTTGGTGTTGTCTTGAGGTGGTGGAGAAGGAGGTTGTGGTGGATCTTCTTGTTGCACTTCCTCATCTTGGTGAGTTCCACTTGTGGAGGCCTCCATGTTGCCTTGAGGTTCATCTCGCCGTGAGGTAGGGGGCTCCACATATGTAGATGAGGTACTCTCCTTCGCTTCCATGGGACGGATCTTTCCAATAGATAAATCTTGGATAGCTTCCGATGGGTCCTTGTCTCCTACATCAATAGGCATTTGCTCTACTTGCGAGCCATTAGATTCATCAAACTTCATGTCTACCGTCTCTTCAACCTTTCGGGTGAAATTATTGTAGACACGGTAGGTGTGGGAGTTTGATCCATAACCAAGAAAAAAGCCTTCATGAGATTTAGGAGCAAATTTAGACCGACGATGCTTATCAAGGATATAGCATTTTGAACCAAAGACACGAAAGTATCCCACTTGGGGTTTGTTACCGGTGAGGAGCTCGTATGATGTCTTGCCGAGGAGCTTATGAAGATAAAGCCTGTTGATAGCATGACAAGCTGTCTCGACCGCTTCCCCCCAAAAATGCTTCGGTGTCTTGTATTCATCAAGCATCGTTCTCGCCATCTCTATGAGCGTTCGGTTCTTCCTCTCAACAACTCCATTTTGTTGAGGAGTGTACGTAGCCGAGAACTCATGTAGAATCCCTTCCTCATCGAGAAAAGAGTCTACATTGGCGTTCTTGAACTCCGTTCCATTGTCACTCCGAACTTTCTTGATCTTCACCTCAAATTGATTTTGGGCCTTTTTGACAAAGGTTTTGAAGATTCTCTGAACCTGCGATTTGTCATCAAGGAAAAATACCCACGTAAATCTGGAATAATCATCAACTATAACTAGACCAAAGGAGTTACCACCAAGGCTTTTGTAAGCATTGGGACCGAAGAGATCCATATGAAGAAGCTCAAGCGGTCTCCTTGTGGTCATGATGTTCTTCATGGGATGACTTCCACCTACTTGTTTTCCTGCTTGACAAGCACTACAAAGTCTATCTTTGTCAAAGAAAACATCTTTAACGCCAAGAATATGATCACCTTTGATCAGCTTGTCTAGATTACGCATACCAACATGTCCAAGCCTTCTATGCCATAACCAACCTTTAGAGGATTTAGCAATGAAGCAAGCTCTAGGTTGGGCTTTCTTAGTGAAATCAACAATATATAGATCACCTCTACGGATACCGGTAAACGCCATGTTATGATTGTCACGACGAAAGACTTGGCAATCTACTTCGGTGAATAGCACATTGAATCCAAAGTCAGCTAATCTAGACACGGAAAGTAAATTGTATCCAAGAGATTCTACAAGCATGACATTTTGAATAGAGCTATCATGAGATATGGCCACCTTACCAAGGCCAAGTACCTTACCCTTGGAGTTGTCTCCAAAAGTCACATACTTGCGTGGACCATCGTTCTTTGCAAGCTCCCGAAACATGTCTTTGTCTCCGGTCATGTGGTCGGTGCATCCACTATCAAGAATCCACTCTTTTCCGCCGGACATGTAGTCTCTCAGATTTGCCATAAGATTGAGACTCTTCATGATCTTGTCTAGCTCGGTGTCCGAATCGGAGTAATCATCATCATGCTCATGCTCATCATCATATTGACCCATAGATTGTTCATCATCAACACCTAGGTCAATTTGATAACTACTTGCATTAGTTTTGTCAATGTGACAATAATCATCGGAATGCAATACAAGAGCATTTCTAATTAAAACATTGATAAGACCGGGATCACCCTTCTTTTTCATAAGATCACGAAGCTCAAAGAAGCATTTATCAAAGTTGGGATCATTGGGGCGCATCATATCAAATTCAATAGTCTTGTATAGAATTTCATCAAAACCTCTCAAAGAGTAGTCCGGATAAAGTTCTTCCAAGAACTTCCACATAGCATAGGCGCACTCAAAGTTTGTAACGAGCTCAAGCAAGTTATCGGGTAACCCTCTAATGATAAGATTTACAGTCCTAAGGTTACGAAGCAAATCAAGCTCTTCATCCATGGTAGGGTGCAAGGGGTCAAATGGAGGCACATAGGGGGTCTCAACATATTTGCGCAAATTGTACGTCTTAAAGATAATAAGCATTTCAATCCTCCACGAGTTATAGGACACTCCATTAAGAATAGGCACTCTATGGCTAACACTCCCAAACGTAGACACATCCATCTTCCTCCAATGGTGTGTAAACCAAAGCAATGGAGACCAAAGCTCTGATACCAATTGAGGGATCGAAGAAGGTGAGAGTGTCTAGAGGGGGGGGTGATTAGACTACTCGACAAGATAAAAATTCTGTCTTTTATCAAGGACAGATTTTGGCAGATTTTGCATAACACACAAGTCAAGTAGCACACTACACATGCAATTCTAGAGTATGGGCAGCGGAAAGTAAATTGCACAAGTAGTAAAGAGAAGTGGAGAAGATCAAACGCAATTTTGGAGACGCAATGATTTTTCCCGTGGTTCCGATAGGTGGCGCTATCGTACATCCACGTTGATGGAGACTTCAACCCACGGAGGGTAACGGCTGCGAGAGTCCACGGAGGGCTCCACCCACGAAGGGTCCATGAAGAAGCAACCTTGTCTATTCCATCATGGCCTACGCCCACGGAGGGCTAGCCTTACTCGGGGTAGATCTTCACGAAGTAGGCGATCTCCTTGCCCTTACAAACTTCTTGGTTCAACTCCACATCTCGACGACGGAGGCTCCCAAGCGACACCTAACCAATCTAGGAGGCACCACCCTCCAAAAGGTAATAGATGTTGTAGATGATGATGAACTCCTTGCTCTTGTGCTTCAAATGATAATCTCCCCAACACTCAACTCTCCTCACTGATTTGGCTGTGGTGGAAGAAAGGATTGAGTGGAAAGCAACTTGGGAAGGCTAGAGATCAAGCTTCATATGGTGGGAGTGGAGCAACTTGATCTCAACACAAGGGTAGGTAGTTCTCTTCTCAGAAATGTAAGGTAGGAGTGGTAGTTCTTTCTGATGGCTCTCTCCATGAATGAAGAGGGGGTGGAGGGGTATAAATAGCCTCCACACAAAATCCAACCGTTAGACACATTTGAGCAATCTCGGTGGGACCGAAGTGGACAACTCGGTGAGACCGATAGTTCAAATAATGTGAACGTTGGGATTTTCGGTGGGACCGAATATACAATCTCGGTTAGTCCGATTCGTGCAATGACAAGAGCATGCCAGTTTCGGTGGGACCGACTTCATCATCTCGGTGACACCGATTTGATGACAGAAGGTTACAGAAACTTGGCAACTCATGTTTCGGTGAGACCGAGTTCAGAATCAGAAAATCCGAGTTTACTAGGGTTTGGCTTATGGCTGAGGTGGTTCATCTCGGTGTGACTGAGTTTGGAATATCGGTGGGACCGAGACTACTTATGAGTGTATATGGCAGTGAAAGTTGCTGATAGTTTAGGAGATGTATCACTAAGCACTTGAGCAACCAGATCATCATCATAACCTCATCCCCTTTTAATAGTATTGGCTTTTCCTATGGACTCAATGTGATCTTGGATCACTAAACCAAAAATGGAGTCTTGAGCTTTTGCCAATGCTTGCCTTAGCATTTTGAGGGGTCCACTTCTTTAGTCCTTTTGCCATGCCAATGTGATTGAATTTCCTGAAACATACTTGATAAAAGCATTAGTCCAACCACAAAGTATGTTGTCATTAATTACCAAAACCACCCGGGGAGCAAATGTGCTTTCACAATACCGCGAAGCTCAACTCCTCGGGACACTGCCACAACCCCTAATGTCAGGAGGCATCGAGAACAATATCCTCGTCACAAGAACATCGAAACAATCCCAGAATACTCGCGGGATTCCTAAAAAAAATTTGGTGCAATTTTTGAAAGTAGGAGAGACAAGAGTAGTCGTGAGGAGTCCTCACCAGAGAGAAAGGAGATGAGAAGCAAAGAAATCCTACTCTCCGATATAATATAGGACTCAAAAAGTTTTCAGTGTGTGCCTAGACTCGACCGTCAACGATTCGATCAATCAGTGGGGGCTCCTAGGTCGGAGAAGGCTCTGATTACCAACTTGTAATGCCCAAAAGGGAAAGTATTACATCCGGGGCATTACAATGACCTCCTCCCCTTCCCTCGCATCTTTAATGCTATCATAGGTACATGTCCGTGGGAGAATCCCTTGGTTCTCATAGTCTGCATTCATTTGCAGAATTCTTGCAACATCATATTCACTCTCCCGAAGCCAGTTCCTGTCTGACCAGCAGACCGAAGCATTTGCCAGTGTTGAAGCCTTTCAGTTTGAAGCCTTTCAGGTTGAACCCAATGGCAACTGACAAATCTGTTAGGAAAGGTGGCAGACAGCGCCGTGGCAACACCTCCAAAGATTTGCCTTCTGATCTCAGTGAAATGTACAAGACTGATCCAGAGGAGGACTACAATCAGAGAAAGACTCGAATCCAATGGATTCAGAGATATTGGGCTGAACAGTGGTTCAAGTACAGATTCGTGACCCAAGAGTATGCTGAATAGAATTCCATCAAGCGTCCATGGGGAGACATTACGTACAAGAATCTTCCACCCAGGACACAAGCTGAAGCCATTGCTCAAGGCTTCTATCCTTGCATGGTCCATGGGCCACAACCAGCAGATGTCGACCCATCTTCACTGCTATGGTGTCGCGACGACAATCTGTTCAGGCGAAATCTTCAATATGCCAAGAACTCTGCCAAAGAGAACAAGAAGACTTGGGATTGGACTTCAATCCTGGCCCCTCTGCGCCCCGTGCCGATGGCACATGCGAAGCTGAACCTAACCTGGTTGGGCCCTTCTACAACTTAGAAGGTCTCATCAGTCATATAAGGGTTCAAGGGGCGGATGTGGATCAACCTGCAGACGACGCTGATTCTGATGAAGCGCCTGCATCTCCGAAGACAAAGAATAAGAAGAAATCCAAGGCTTCGAAGACCACTCCACCAATTGCTTCGAGAGTGAAGCCGTTGGCTACTACTACACCTGCACCAAGTGTGCAATCTGAGGAGCACTCTCGCATTTCCAAGAGCAAACAGCTAAGGAAGAAGCCCATGCACAACCCCAGTCCAGCTCTAACTCCTGATGTTGTTCTGAAGAACGCCAATGAAGCCATTGATCTATAAAGTGATGAACATCTAGCTGATGACGCTCTGGAGCAATTGATCAAGAGCAAGAAAGATGCAGAAATCTTCAATGATTTGCCGCTCTTTGACGTGGAAGTGTTGAACAACTTCATTGATGAGTGGTTTGACACCCCCAACCTCAGCTTTGACGATCTGCAACTTCCAATTGGCCTCAGCGTCTCCTTCAATGGCGCCATTGCTTCTGAGCTACCTCTTTCTTAGAGAATTGTAGAGCTGAAGCAAAAGATTGACTATGAAAAGGCTCAGTTCAAGAAGCATATGGCCAAGCTCAGCGTCCAAGAAATCCAGAACTTCAAAGTTATGATGCATGAGCACAAGGAAGCCTTTCGCAAGAGGCGTGAAGAAGCCAAAGGTTCTCGTGAGCGAATCAAGGCATTGGCGGCCAAATGCGTCCAAGCTTACAATGAAGCTGAAAAGTGCAAGGCCCTTGGGCGACCTGGCATTGACCCCAGGATGGCTGCCAAGAAGAAGAAGAAGCAAACTATGGCCCAAGCTGAAGGATCAAGGTAGGAAGAGCCTAGCATTGTCTTCCCTGCCAGCATGACAGGCACGAAGCCTAAGGTCACCCCAGTTGTTCCAGAGCTTAAGAAGACAAAGGTGGCTGAAGCTGAAGCCCGCAAGCGCAAGAACACCACTGATGATGCTCCCCCCACTAAGAAGCGCAAGACCAAGAAGGTTCGGGCTGCTCCCACAGAGCCCCTTGTCGTCGAGCCCATTTCAGTTGCTCGTCCTGCATCTGCACACCAGGAACGTCGCATGACTGTTCATGAGCCTGCTTCAGCAGAGGCTGAAGACATTCCAGCTATTGACCCCACCGCAGCTGAAGACATTGGTCCTCATGACAATGTTGAAGATGATGAAGTCCTTCCTCAGATCGAGTACAATGTGGAATCATCGCCTGTTCTCACGAACAACGAACGCATCAGCATTGGTCGTCCATTGACGCCAATTGCACAGGATGACTCATGGGCTGATCACCCACAAGATACACCAGCAACTCCCCCAACTCAAGTCACCAGCTCGGTGCTTGAAGATGAAGACTTTGAGGCCCAACCAACTCCATCACCACAAGCGTCGCCAGCATTCCGCAGGCTTCGCAAAGGACCAAGGCCCCAAGTTGTTCCTTCAAGTGTTCCAGAAGGAGAAGAGCAACAATCTGTACCTGAAGCTTCTCCTAATGTGAACCTCCCTGAGTCTAAAGCCAAAGCGGCTGAAGATATTCCGGCTGCATCGGCCGATGAAGAACAACCCGAAGACGAAGAAGCATGTGCTGCCACACCCCCTGTTCTCGAGGAGAACGTGTCCGACCCTCCAGTTCCTGAAGTGGAGGTTCCAAATTCTGAGGCTGCCACCACCACCACTGAAGCCAATGACGTTATCATGGCTGAAGCTAATGTGGCACCTGAAGTCAATATGGTGCCTGAAGTGATGGCGCCTGAAGCAAGTGTTGCACCTGACGCCACTCAGCAGCCTGAAGCCAATGCCACTGCTCTTGTTCCGCCTCCAAGGCCCCATACAATCGAGCAAGCATAGGACAAAGATGACAAGCTCATCTCTGTCCGATGGCCCATTCGGGTTCCTCCGCCTGCTGCTGGACCACCTGCTGCTGGTCCACAATTTGACTACCATGTTGAGCACAGGCCTCAGGTTCAGAAGCCTAAGCCAAGACTGCCAAGGTTCCTAAGTACTGCCACTTCTCAAGGGTCCTTCAATGCAAATGGCTTCACTGCGCACAATACGTTCTTTGACAGCGCCAAGAACCCCTATTCCAACTAAAGGATATCGTCAGATAGGTTCTGGAGCCATCAGCAGTGTAGTTATTATTCACGAGTACTCTATGATCAAGGGCACATTTCCCTCATATGCGTCTTGATACTGAAGCCATTACTGGACTGCCATGTCTTGAGGAAGCTCTTGATTGTCTCTGTGATGCTGGCCTTCTGAATTTTGTGACTGACAAAGAGCACTGGAATGAAGAGCTGCTTCTGCAATTCTATGCAACCCTCCACATTCGAGGTTACAGCAGGGATCCGAAGACATGGGTCCTTGAGTGGATGATAGGCAATGTCCATCATGAAGCCAAAGCCATTGATCTCATTGAGCTTACTGGCCTGCCCACTCCAGGAGAACTGTATGAACCTGGCTGTCATCTACACAACGAAGCTTTAGAGAGTATCTTTCAGAAGCCCAAGCACAACATGAGCTAGATGCTAAGCATGATGAAGCCTTTGCCAATCGATGCTGAATATCCAAAGGAGTTCTTTGTTGAAGATCTAGAGTATCTGCCACGCACCATCTATCATATTATCAGGCGAACTCTATGGCCTGTCAAAGGACATTCTTCATCAGCCAAGCTTGAAGGCACAATGAAGACATTGGTCTTCTATATCTTCAATGGCATCAGCTTCAATGCTCAAGATTTCTTTATCAGGCAATTGGCTGTGTCAGGCTCTGATCTTTTTTGTCTCAAGTTCTACGCTCCATGGATTATGCGCCTCATCAAGCTTCATTCTGCTATCAACTATCAGCCTTCTACTCGCAATCATCATATATTCTTGCCAGAAGTTGATATGTTAGCTGAAGCCATATACCAAGAGACCGCCAAAGAGCCTGTCAGTCTTCACAACACTGATCACCAGAGCTTTACTCAACAAATTGAAGGAGTTCCAGCAGTCTCTCGCGTTTACCCTCTGGCTGGCCGTAATCGCCTACCTCGCCATGCAGAGACTGGAGCTGCTGAGAGCACCATTGCCCAAAGGCCTCGGAAGTGATCTCGTGTTCTCAACGACCGAGAGCTTCTCGTTGCCTTACATCAGAAACAGGATAAGCATCACTATTGGCTGAAGCGTCATATGCAAAGCCTCTTGGTGGACGTCAATCGCATTCGCAACCTTGCCACCATGAATGCCTTTGTAGCTCATGAAACCTGTCGGAGGTCATGGAAGAGTTTGACTTTGCTGAGTGCTGAAGCAGATCTTCAAGACGATGGCTTCACTGAAAAATTCAAGTTTGACCACACTCCTCCAAGGAATGCTGTTCTGTGTCGAACTCCGTCTCTTGAAGACTCTGACTACTCCTCCTCCACTGCAACGGTTGACGCCAGGGTGATAGATGATCAATATGATGCTACCTCACCACCTCCTCCCTCAGCGTGTGTCGTCACTGCACCAACTACTTCTGCACCACCAAACACCAACGCCGACCCTGCATCCTCTCCTGCTCCAACTGGGAACGAGTAGAGGCTCTATGTCTTCAAACCTTTTTGGTCCTTACTGACAAAAGGGGGAGAAGCATATGAGTTGATAGTCTTCAAGCGGGTCCATATATGGGCGGGTGCTTTATATTTTGCTTTGTGTTTACAACTCTCGTTTTTGCTACATTTGGTTCTTTGAGTTGTAACACTTAAACTTGATGGTCGTCTGCTATGTTTTCTGGTACTCTGTAATGTGAAGATAAATTCCGCATGTGCTACAATATATTCCGCACTTAGTCATTTTGCAGACGTTCATTTCTCATTATGCATATCATTATATTCGAAATATCAAGTGTGCATGATAAATTGTCTTCATAAGTTGAAGAGGATCTCCACAAGTACAACCTGCCATGTGCATTTGCATTCAAAAGCAAATCAATTATAAGCACATCTTCAGGGGGAGCCTTTTGCTACTTATGACGACAATACCTTCATCCTTTACAATTTCACATACTTTTATCCCCGTTGAAAACTTCAACCAGTTTGTCATCAATCACCAAAAAGGGGTAGATTGTAAGTGCATCTAGTGCCACCCCTAGTTGGTTTTGGAGTATTGATGACAAACCTAGTTGAGGGACTAATGTGATTGTGAGAATTACAGGATAACACAGGTAGTAGTCCCTCATTGATTCGGTTTATCTACCGGAGATGACCCCTAAAAATGTATGAAGACATTGACGACAATGGTGGTACATGAAGATAACCATATTGAAGACTATGACAAGAGAAAACATTGTGTGAAGACTATGGAGCGCGAAGACTTAGATGTTTCGTTGTTTCCTTTTTCTTCTTTGTTGAGTCATAGGAACCACTGTACTCTTAAGTGGGGTCCAAGTGAACTAAGTCAGAGTGACTGAAGTGATGCTCAGCCATCCTATGTCTTCGAGCGAAGACAATGCGAGCAAATCTTATCCAAAGCTGGATGAGTCAGCTTTACTTGTAGCCCAAGTAAAGTTACCGTGTGTGTTTGAAATCTGACCGTTGGAACACGTGTCAGTTCCTTAGTGACCCAGGGTCACTTCGGACAAATCAGGTCGGGTTGCCCGGTGGCTATAAATAGCCCACCCCCTACACCATAAATTGGCGGTTGCTCAGAGTTATTGCACAGCTTTTATCGTTTGAGAGCAACCCACCTCCGAAGCATTTGAGAGAGAGAGATCCTTGCAAGGACAAAGCCAAAACACGACAAAGAGTGTTAGGCATCACTGAAGTATTTCTGTCTGTGTGACCTGAAGACTTGTTACACTTGAGGATTGTGTTTCCTCCAGCCGGTTAGGCGTCGCGTTCTGAGCATCCAAGAGTCATTGTGGATTGCCGGTGAACGAAGTCTGTGAAGGTTTGGAAGTCTGCCTTGAAGACTTACCAGAGTGATTGGGCGAGGACTAGGTGTCCTTAGCTCAAGGGGAACAAGGTGAAGACGCGGTCTTCGGAGTTAAATCTCAGCCTCCCTAACCTGACGTACAGTTGTCACAGTAACTGGAACTGGTCTAACAAATCACTGTCTTCCTAAGCTACTGGTTCTATCCTTTCCTTCTCTTTACTTACTGTCTTTCATTGTGAAGTCTTTGCTTGCTTGCCTTATCTGATTGACTTCACTGTGTGACTACTTGTTCTGATTGGCTTCATTCTATCTTCCATCCTGATCCATACTGCCTAGCTGCTATTAGTCTTCATGCTTTCACTTCTTTGAATATTTGACTATGGCTTGTCTAGTGTAGTCTACCTTCCGCTGCATATAAATAGGATCGGTTCTATCGTTTGTCTTCAAAACTTCCATGTTTTGAAGCTTTCCATAAAAATCTCCTATTCGCCCCCCCCCTCTAGTCGATATACTGCACTTTCAGATCCGTTTTGTCCTATGGGTTGATTGATGATCGTGATTGGTTTGAGTTGCATGTTTTATTATTGGTGCTGTCCTATGGTGCTCCCCTTGTCCCGCAAGCGTGAGGGATCCCCGCTATAGGGTTTGCAATATTTTCATGATTTGCTTATGGTGGGTTGCTAGAGTGACAGAAGCTTAAACCCGAGTAAGTAGGTTGTTTGCGTATGGGAATAAAGAGGACTTGATACCTTATAATGCTATGGTTGGGTTTTACCTTAATGATTTTTAGTATTTGCGGATGCTTCCTAGAGTTCCAATCATAATTGCATATGATCCAAGAATAGAAAGTATGTTAGCTTATGCCTCTCCCTCATATAAAATTGCAATAATGATTACCGGTCTAGTTATCGATTGCCTAGGGACAAATAACTTTCTTGTGACAAAAAGCTCACTACTAAAACTAACTTAGTTGTGTCTTTATCTAAACAGCCCCCTAGTTTATATTTATGTGCTCTTTATTATCTTGAAAACTTATCCCGTTACACCTACAAAGTACTTCTAGTTTCATACTTGCTCTACGTAAAGCAAATGTCAAGCGTGCGTAGAGTTGTATCGGTGGTCGATAGAACTTGAGGAAATATTTGTTCTACCTTTAGCTCCTCGTTGGGTTCGACACTCTTACTTATCAAAAGAGGCTACAATTGATCCCCTATACTTGTGGGATATCACAGGTGTTCGTCCAGGAGTTATGTGTAAGTAATGTTATTCATGGCAATTACTTTGCTTTGTCCCATACATTCTACCTCTATGCTGGTTATAATACAACAAATGTTCCCATTTTTCTCCATAGAGAAGGGCTGATTTGGAAACTCAGGATGAGGTAATCTGTGCTAATACCTCTGTTGTCTTCAAGAATTCTTGGTGGCAGTATTGGAATTACGTGAAGAAAACGTACTTCACTGGCAAAGAAACTCATCAAATTCCCTTACGTTCTCCCGAGACACATTTACGGGACGATGACTGGGAACGCCTTGTTTTGTACTGGTCCCAAACCAAGAATGTGGTAAGGTCTATGAGCTCATTTTTTATTTTGAAGTACTATATCCTCCGTCTTACTGTACTCTGTTTGTGTAGAACAAGTGCTTAAGACTGAAGAATAATTGTTCTCATTTAAGATTCCATTAATATGGTGCATATTGCCTTGCTCTTGTATCACTGTATTTACTCATGCTATATGATTCGTGTATTTTTTAAGATTCCATTAATATGGTGTATTTTTTATTTTAAAATTGAAGGATCCAATTGAAACTCCAATGGCACAACAGGTATGTTTAAGCATGTTGGTTCTTCTAAATTGCTCTGTTGATTTCAATTTCAATTGTGTATACAGTTGACTTCTCATATCGTGCACATTACTAGCAGCACAACAGAGCCAATAGTGTTGTTGTACATGTTCACCCGTGGTACCCATCTGAAATCATGTTGTGTCGTGTAGTTTCCCACACTTGTATTCTTTCAATACTGCTTTGTCTTGAACTGATATGATTTAAACTATTTTGATTTGTCAAGACAATGCAGTGACCATAGGACATGTATATATGTTTTTTTGATGCTTTTATTATGTACTACTTGGCAATAGAAGACTTGGTAGTTTAATCCTGTCCACTATACTACTGAACTGGTTCACCGAAATGAGTTTCATATACTACATGCTAAACATATTATATGTTTGCTTGTTTCTTCTTTTAGAATGCTGATAGAATATTTGGGAAAAGAGTACCTTATTAAGCAATGGTAAAGGAAGTAATGCAGATAAGGTTCAGGATAGTGAGACATCCTTGTTGGTCTCCATAAAAGCTGATAAAACAGCTAAGGAAAACTATCTTGAAGACAGTGAGACAACCCCAAAGTCTTGTCTTGGTGTAGTGTTCGAGTTACTAGCCACTACCGCAGGCACAAGCTCCTCGAACTCACTGTCTGAATCAATTCGGTTTCTTCAGTCTCGACTACAAGCTGAAAGACATCAATCAACTGTGCTGCGACAAGAAATCGAAGGACTGTGGAAGTCCCTAGAGAATTCAGATGCATACTTTCTGGTGCAACAACAAGCACTGGAGGATTTAAGCGCCAAATAAGAGAAAGCTAATAAGCTTGATAAGCATCTTGCCAGCATGGTGGATACTCAGGATATTGTTTCTTGAGCTCTTGTGAAGTGGTTTCAGTTTTGGACTTGTTTTGCTGCAGCGTTTATTTGCACTGGCCGCCAACTTTGACAACCAGTGTATGTAATATGCTGCTTTGTTCCCCATATTTGCACTGGTGGCGAACTTTGAAGCCAAGTGGTTGTAATATGTGTAATAGCCTAGCGTATGTTGCTTCTTTATTTATTTCCTTGTTGTCTTGTTTATTTGTTTGCTTGTAGTCGGTGTAGTTCTTTTTTCGCGGTGTGCTAGTGGTCGCAATAACCTATTATTTAATACTAGGCCACAATAACCATGGGCAACATACGGACCATTGTCACCGTGGTCCTGCTATCTGCTGTAGTGACCAGGGGCCAACTATGGGCCGTAGAATCAATGGGCCTTCTGCGGGCCGTAGAATCAATGGGCCTTCTACGGGCCGTATGACCAATTGGTCAAACATGGGCCAATAACGGGCCACATTATGGGCCGTAAGCGGGCTAGAGTGGCAGCCATCCCTTCATGGGCCGAGCATAACGGGCATTTAAGAGGCCGATGAGTATAACAGGCTTAATTCTATCGACATGCATAACGGGTCATTAATGGCCCGTATTTGATGACGCTATGAAAATGGCCCAACGGATTAACGGGCCACAAACAGGCCGACTATAACCATGGGCTTAATTTGGCCCACAAGCGGGAAAGGCCAGTAACGGGCCGTAAGCTACCGAATGCTGCAAATCAGCCCAAGAATAAACGTGCCCTTAAAAGGCCGAAAGTTAACACGGGCTGGGAATGACCCAATGGAGTAACGGGCCCTTAATGGGTACTAAGCGATATACTGTTCATCCAAGGCCAGTTTGAGTGTGGGCCGTTAATGGGCCACGAGTTACAAAGGGCCTCATATGGGCCGAAAGACATCATGGGCCGTACATGGGCCGAAAGTTACAACATGTTGGAATCATATTGGGTGGCCCAGATGAAACTAGTGGGCCCAATTCGGAAAGGCCATAATGGGTCGTGAGTTATCGGGCCGGAATGGGCTATATGTGAGCAGGTCGTTAGCAGGCTTTCGATGGGCCGGCCCGTTATCCTTTGACCAAGTCTATGGGCTGGCCTTTTGACCTGAATGGGCCACTGTTGGGTCATGCCACGTGTCGACGTATCACTGGCGCCTCCTGTCCTTGGTTGGTTGGCATCTGTCCGCACGTGGAGCTGACACGTGGTTACTTCGGCCAATGAGAATTTTACACGTGGAAAATCCCCAGTGAGAATTTTACTTCGGCCTATTAGCGGGTTATCGGATCCAAAACCAGACCCGATAGCTTAACGGCGACCCGTTACGATGGATGCCATGTGTCGCTTACCCTTGACGACAGCACTTCCATGACGCGTCATTTATCGTCATGGAAGTGAACACTTCTGTGATGATTGCTACTTCTCGAGCTTGCGTTGTATTCCCTCGAAGAGGAAAGGGTGATGCAGCACAGTAGCATAAGTATTTCCCTCAGCTTTTGAGAACCAAGGTATCGATCCAGTAGGAGACCACGCGCGAGTCCCTCGTACCTGCACAAACAAATAAGAACCTTGCAACCAACGTGATAAAGGGGTTGTCAATCCCTTCACGGCCACTTGCAAAAGTGAGATCTGATAGAGATGATAAGATAATATTTTTGGTATTTTTGTTATAGATTGAAAGCAAAGATTGCAAAACAATAGTAAAGTAAATAGTTGATGGAAGATTAATATGATGAAGATAGACCCGGGGGCCATAGGTTTCACTAGTGGCTTCCTCATGATAGCAGATTTCTACGGTGGGTGAACAAATTATTGTCGAGCAACTGATAGAAAAGCGCATAGTTATGAGAATATCTAGGCATGATCATTGTATATAGGCATCACGTCCGCGACAAGTAGACCGGAACGATTCTGCATCTACTACTATTACTCCACACATCGACCGCTATCCAGCATGCATCTAGAGTATTAAGTTCATAAGAACAGAGTAACGCCTTAAGCAAGATGACATGATGTAGATGGATAAACTCAAGCAATATGACATAAACCCCATCTTTTTATCCTCGATGGCAACAATACAATACGTGCCTTGCTGCCCTTGCTGTCACTTGGAAAGGACACCGCAAGATTGAACCCAAAGCCAAGCACTTCTCCCATTGCAAGAACTACCGATCTAGTAGGCCAAACCAAACTAACAATTCGAAGAGACTTGCAAGGATATTTAAATCATGCATAAAAGATTTCAGAAAAGAAT
The DNA here is from genome assembly GCA_902687465.1 of Secale cereale. Lineage (NCBI taxonomy): Eukaryota > Viridiplantae > Streptophyta > Magnoliopsida > Poales > Poaceae > Secale > Secale cereale. The sequence continues at coordinate 495,687,423 of LR738709.1, forward strand.
CCAACATTGTTCATAGATAATCTTGATCATAAACCCACAATTCATCGGATCTCGACAAACACACCGCAAAAAGATTACATCTAATAGATCTCCACGAAGATCGTGGAGAACTTTGTATTGAGATCCAAAGAGAGAGAAGAAGCCATCTAGCTAATAACTATGGACCAGAAGGTCTATGGTAAACTACTCACAACTCATCGGGGAGGCTATGTTGTTGATGTAGAAGCCCTCCGTGATCGATGCCCCCTCCGGTGGATCTCCGGAACAGGCCCCAAGATGGGATCTCACGGGTACAGAAGGTTGCGGTGGTGGAAATAGGGTTTCATGGTCCTCCTCGATAGTTTCAGGGTACGTAGGTATATATAGGAGGAAGAGGGACGTCAGGGGAGCAACAGGGGGGCCACGAGGGTAGGGGCGCGCCCCTGCCCTCGTGGCCGCCTCTCTCGCTTCCTGGCATGTACTCCAAGTCTTATGTGTTGATATTGTTCCAAAAATAACTCTCCCGAAGGTTTCATTTGGTTTGGACTCCGTTTGATATTCCTTTTCTGAGAAACTGAAATAGGCAAAAAAACAACAATTTGCACTAGGCCTTGGGTTAGTAGGTTAGTCCCAAAAATAATATAAAAGTGTATAATAAAGCCCATTGGACATCCAAAACATAATATATAATAGCATGGAACAATAAAAAATTATAGATACGTTGGAGATGCATCAAGCATCCCCAAGCTTAATTCCTGCTCGTCCTCGAGTAGGTAAATGATAAAAACGGAATTTTTGATGTGGAATGCTAACCAACATAATTCTCAATGTAATTTTCTTTATTGTGGCATGAATGTTCAGATCCGAAAGATTCAAGACAAAAGTTTATATTTACATAAGAATAATAATACTTCAAGCATACTAACAAAGCAATCATGTCTTCTCAAAATAACATGGCCAAAGAAAGTTATCCGTACAAAATCATATAGTCTGGCTATGCTCTATCTTCATCACACAAAATATTTAAATCATGCATAACCCTGGTTTCAACCAAGCAATTGTTTCACACTTTAATTCTTTCAAACTTTTCAACTTTCACGCAATACATAAGCGTGAGCCATGGATATAGCACTATGGGTGGGATGGCGTGGTGGTTGTGGAGAAGAAAAAAGAGGAAGATAGTCTCACATCAGCTAGGCATATTAATGGTCTATGGAGATGCCCATCAATAGATATCAATGTGAGTGAGTAGGGATTGCCATGCAACGGTGCACTAGAGCTATGAGTGTATGAAGGCTCAACAAAAGAAACTGAGTGGGTGTGGATCCAACTCGCTTGCTCACGAAGACCTAGGGTATTTGAGGAAGCCAATCATTGGAATATACAAGCCAAGTTCTATAATGAAAACTCCCACTAGTATATGAAAGTGACATCATAGGAGACTCTCTATCATGAAGATCGTGGTGCTACTTTGAAGCACAAGTGTGGAAAAAGGATAGTAGAATTGTCCCTTCTCTCTTTTTCTCTCATTTTTTTTCTTTTTTTTTCTTTGGGCCTTTTCTCTTTTTTATGGCCTCTTTTTTCTCCTTTTTTTTCTTTTTTTCTTTCGTCCGGAGTCTCATCCCGAATTGTGGGGGAATCATAGTCCCCATCATCCTTTCCTCACTGGGACAATGCTCTAGTAATGAAGATCATCACACTTTTATTTACTTACAACTCGAAGCTAGAACAAAATATGACTCTATGTGAATGCCTCCGGTGGTGTACCGGGATGCGCAATGAATCAAGAGTGACATGTGGGAAAAATTATGAACGGTGGCTTAGCCACAAATACGATGTCAACTACATGATCATGCATGACAATATGACAATGATGAAGCGTGTCATATGAACGGAACGGTGGAAGGTTGCATGGCAATATATCTCGGAATGGCTATGGAAATGCCATGATAGGTAGGTATGGTGGCTGTTTTGAGGAAGGTATATGGTGGGTGTATGGCATCGGTGAAAGTTACGCGGTACAAGAGAGGCTAGCAATGGTGGAAGGGTGAGAATGCGTATAATCCATGGACTCAACATTAGTCATAAAGAACTCATATACTTATTGCAAAAATCTACGAGTTATCAAAACAAAGTATTCAACGCATGCTCCTAGGGGAAGGGTTGGTAGGAGTTAACCATCGCGCGATCCTGACCTCCACACAAAGGATGACAATCAATAAATACCTCATGCTCCAACTTCATCACATAACGGTTCACCATACGTGCATGCTACGGGAATCACAAACTTTAACACAAGTGTTTCTTGAATTCATAATTACCGTACTAGCATGACTCTAATATCACCATCCTCATATCTCAAAACAATCATCAAGTATCAAACTTCTCATAATATGCAATGCACTTTATATGGAAGTTTTTATTATACCCATCTTGGATGCCTATCACATTAGGACTAATTTTATAACCAAAGCACATTACCATGTTGTTCTAAAAGACTCTCAAAATAATATAAGTGAAGCATGAGAGATCCATAGTTTCTACAAAATAAAACCACCACCATGCTCTAAAAAGATATAAGTGAAGCACTAGAGCAAAACTATCTAGCTCAAAAGATATAAGTGAAGCACATAGAGTATTCTAATAAATTCCAATTCATGTGTATCTCTCTCAAAAGGTGTGTCCAGCAAGGATTATTGTGGCAAACTAAAAAGCAAAGACTCAAATCATACATGACGCTCCAAGCAAAACACATATCATGTGGTGAATAAAAATATAGTCTCAAGTAATGTTACCGATAGACGAAGACGAAAGAGGGGATGCCTTCCCGGGGCATCCCCAAGCTTAGGCTTTTGGTTGTCCTTGAATTTTACCTTGGGGTGCCTTGGGCATCCCCAAGCTTAGGCTCTTGCCACTCTTTATTCCATAGTCCACCAAATCCTTACCCAAAACTTGAAAACTTCACAACACAAAACTTAACAAAAATCTCGTTAGCTCCGTTAGTATAAGAAAACAAACCACCACTTTAAGTTACTGTAATGAACTCATTCTTTGTTTATATTGGTGTTAAACCTACTGTATTCCAACTTCTACATGATTCATACCCCCCGATACTACTCATAGATTCATCAAAATAAGCAAACAACACACGAAAAACAGAATCTGTCAAAAACAGAACAGTCCGTAGAAATCTGTAACTTTCGAATACTTTTGTAACTCTAAAAAAATTGAAATAAATTGGTGTACGTGAGGAGTTTGTCTATTAATCATCTGCAAAAAGAATCAACTAAAAATCACTCTCCAGTAAAAAATGGTAGCTAATATCGCGAGCACTAAAGTTTCTGTTTTCTACAGCATGATCGCATAAACTTCACCCAAGTCTTCCCAAAGGTTCTACTTGGCACAAACACTAATTAAAACACAAAAGCACATCTAACCAGAAGCTAGATGTATTATTTATTACTAGACATAATCAAAAACAAAGAAAATAAAATTGGGTTGCCTCCCAACAAGCTCTTTCTTTATAGCCATTAAGATATGCTTAAGAATTCAATGATGCTCACATAAAAGATAAGAACTGAAGCACAAAGAGAGCATCATATAGCATGTGAAAATCACATCTAAGTCTAACATACTTCCTATGCATAGGAATTTTATAGACAAATAAATTAGCAAGACAAACAAGATCTAGCATATGCAAGGAAGAAGAAATAAACAAAAGCAATCTCAACATAACGAGGGGTAATTTAGTAACATGAAAATTTCTACAACCATATTTTCCTCTCTCATAATAATTGCATCTAGGATCATAAGCAAATTCAACAGTATAGCTATCACATAACATATTCTCAACACGATCCACATGCATACGAAGTTGACACTCTTCCAAAATAGTGGGATCAACATTAACTAAAGTCATGAACTCTCCAAACCCACTTTTATCAAAAATTTCATAAGATTGAACATTCTCCAAATACTTGGGATCTAAAGTTGACACTCTTCCAAACCCACTTTCAATATTATTTCAAACATTATTATCAATCTCATATATATCATGGGATTAAATAAGTTTTCAAGATCGTAAGAAGCATCTCCCCAATCATGATCATTACAACAAATAGTGGGCATATCAAAATAAGCATCCCCAAGCTTGGGGTTTTGCGTATCATTAGCACAATTGACATTAATAGAATCTATAATAACAGCATTGCAATTATGCTTTTCATTAAAAGAGCTATCGTGAATCACTTCATAATTTTCTTCTTTCAACGCTTCATCACAATTTTCGGACTCCCGTATTTAAAGCAAAACCTCATAAGGATAATCTAGTGCACGCAGCTCACTAGCAATCGGTTCATCATAATTGTATCTCTTAAAAAATTATCAAGTGGATGAGGATCCATAATTGGCAAGCGAAGATGCAAGCTAATAGAGGGCACATGGCAACACAAGCAAACAGAAAGGCGAACGGAAAAGTGCGAATAAAACGGCAAGAGTGAAGTGGGGGAGAGGAAAACGAGAGGAAAATGGCAAATATTTTAGTGCGAGGGATAAGTGTTGGTGATGGGTACTTGGTATATGACTTTTGCGTAGATCTGCCCGGCAACGGCGCCAGAAATTCTACTTGCTACTTCTCGAGCTTGCGTTGTATTCCCTCAAAGAAGAAATGGTGATGCAGCACAGTAGCATAAGTATTTCCCTCAGCTTTTGAGAACCAATGTATCAATCCAGTAGGAGACCACGCGCGAGTCCCTCGTACCTGCACAAACAAATAAGAACCTCGCAACCAACGCGATAAAGGGGTTGTCAATCCCTTCACGGCCACTTGCAAAAGTGAGATCTGATAGAGATGATAAGATAATATTTTTGGTATTTTTGTTACAGATTGAAAGTAAAGATTGCAAAACAAAAGTAAAGTAAATAGTTGATGGAAGATTAATATGATGAAGATAGACCCGGGGGCCATAGGTTTCACTAGTGGCTTCTCTCATGATAGCAGATTTCTATGGTGGGTTAACAAATTACTGTCGAGCAATTGATAGAAAAGCGCATAGTTATGAGAATATCTAGGCATGATCATTGTATATAGGCATCACGTCCGCGACAAGTAGACCGAAATGATTATGCATCTACTACTATTACTCCACACATCGACCGCTATCTAGCATGGATCTAGAGTATTAAGTTCATAAGAACAGACTAACGCCTTAAGCAAGATGACATGATGTAGAGGGATAAACTCAAGCAATATGATATAAACCCCATCTTTTTATCCTCGATGGCAACAATACAATACGTGCCTTGCTGCCCCTGTTGTCATTGGGAAAGGACACCTGATGTCTACACACGCTTCTATTTCTTGTAGACTATGTTGGGCCTCCAAGCGCACAGGTTTGTAGGACAGCAGCAATTTCCCTCAAGTGGATGACCTAAGGTTTATCGAACTCAGGGAAGTAGAGGTTGAAGACGGTCTCTCTCAAGCAACCCTGCAACTAAGATACAAGAAGTCTCTTGTGTCCCCAACACACCTAATACAACTAGGAGTTGTATAGGTGCACTAGTTCGGCGAAGAGATGGTAAAATATGGATGATAGGAGTGGCAAAGCAAAGTAATATAAATCTGTAATCAAAAGTGCAGCAAGCAAACAAGTGGTAAACGTGAGCACAAATGGTATTGCAATGGTGGAAACAAGGCCTAGGCTTCATACTTTAACTAGTGGCAACTCCCAACAACATTAACATAGTCTAATCACATGATATTTCCCATAAAACATGCAATGGAGACGCACTCGGAGGTCATTCCTTTGTGGTCAAGAGAGGACGAGAATTATGTAGGGCTACAAAAGCACACCTCAAAGTTCGTAGTTCTCAATCTATGGATTTCCCAATGTCACCGCGGCCATCCAAAGAGAGTACCACAATCATGACAACATATCTCAAGGATAGTCAAAGACAAGCACCAAGAGACTCTCAATCTTCAATCAACACACAAAAGAGGAAATCACTCATGAAAATATTCTTCTAATCCATGTCCAATAGACCGCTGTCACCTTGGTCTCGGGGATTATACTAGATAAAGACAAGTGAGTACATCAATCCAATACATAGATGAAGGGGAAATATCATGGGATCACCCTAGATTAACATAGCCTATGATCACAACGAAGATCACATCATGGGAGAGAGAATTGACCACATAGCTACTGGTAGAAACCTCAGCCCCGAGGAGGAACTACTCCCGCATCATGGAGGGAGGAAGCAACGTCGATGGAGATGAATCCGGGGGCACTTCCCCGTCCCGGCAGGATGCCGGCACAGGAATTCTGGTCCCCCGAAAGTTGGTGGCGATGGCGGCGGAGATCGGAATTGCTTCTGGAGAAAAGGGTTCTGGAATCAGGGTTTTCGCGACGGGAGAATAAATAGGAGGCCAAGTAGGGCACCAGAGGAGGTGGGAGCCCCCAGGCGCCCCCCCCGGCGCGGCCAGGGGTGGGGCCGCGCCATCAGGGCGCCTGGGGCCCCTCTGGCCCCCCTCTCGCCCCACTTCTGGCGCATGGAAGCTTCTCGAGCGCTGATTTTTTATATATTTTTCCCGGAATTTTTCTGGCAATTTAAGTAATGGGAAAACCTGAAATACAAAAACAGCAAAAAACAGAAACTGGCACTGGGGTGCACTGAGTTAATAGGTTAGTCCAAATATGATCAAAAGTGTATGAAAGTGTATCAAAAGCATAGCAATATCACCCAAAACATGCATGGAGCAAGCAGAAATTATAGATACGTTTTGGACGTATCAACATCCCCAAGCTTAATTCCTGCTCATCCTCGAGTAGGTAAATGATAACAAGCACAATTTCTGTGGTGACATGCTACCAACCATATAAGAACTTTTTAAGTAAAGCAATCAAGGCATGTAATTCAATTCAAGTCATAACAAGCAAGAGTCTATATTAGCATCGTAACAAGCAACATAAGAACATAAAGGTGCAAGAGCTCTCGCTGTTCGTGACTCGAATGTCTCCAAATGGTGTTTGCGTACAAGAAAGGGGATAGGGATATACGAGAGAGTAAAACATAGTTTTTCTATTGTTGAGAACTTAATCTACTAAAGTTTCACACTTGGTCTTCTTTGGAATCTTATCTTGACTCATCCCCAGACCACCAGCCAGGTACAAGTCAAAATGATCCACTCGCTTTCGATATTTTGAGCACTCATGCAATGGATGAGCGTAAGAAAGAAAGTTAACACTTAGGATGGCAAAGAGAGAAAAATGATGAAGGGGAAGACAAAAAAAGGTGTGAAAGGCTCACATCAATGAGGACAATCATAGGCGAGAGAAAGCCAAATGATAGATATGATGTGAAGAGTAGGGATTGCCATGCAACGGATGCACATATGAGCTAAGGTAAGCTCTCCAATGGAACTAGTGGGGGTGCATCCAACTTGCTTGCTCAAGAAGACCTAGAGCTCTTTTGAGGAGGCTCATCATTGGAATATACAAGCCAAGTTCTATAGTGTGAAGGTCCCCACATAGCTATATGCATGAATGATAATCTCTATGGAGTACAAGGTATAAGATGGAGTACGAGTGTGGATCTCTCAAAAGGAATAGTAGTGTGCCCCCTTCTCTCTTTTTATTTCTTTTTCTCTTTTTTCTATTTTTTTTGTGGCCTCAATGGCTCTTTCTATTTAACTCTCATTTGTCCTCTTTGGGATCTTTTGATTTTGTCCTCTTTGGGATCTTTTGATTTGTCCTCTTTGGGATCTTTTCCTCACTTTAGGGGCAACACTCTACAAATTACAAGAAGTATAGAAGATCTTTCACACTTTACAAAAGTACTCAACATAAAGAAAATGAAACTATCATGATGTATGCAAATGTATGCCTCTGCCAGTGTAGCAGGATATGCAATGATACTAGCGCGTCATGTAGCAATGATTAGGGCAAGGCCCAACTAGCATGCGGCTCATCGATCAAGCAAAAAGCATGTATGACATGAAGATCAAGTCATGAGAAGATGGATGTTTGCTAGGCTTCTCGCCCCTCGTTGGTTACCCCAAGTGGAAGGTGTGAGATGTAGTGTTGCGGAAGTTTTTCCCTTGGCAAAGATACCAAGGATCGAATCCCCAGAGACTCCTAGGTTCAACAAGAAGGTGTCAACTGCTACGGCGCCAGATATTAGCAATCAACGTGGACCTGCACACAGATACAAATATCTTTGCTCCCAACGAGTACAGAGAGGTTGTCAATCCCTCCGGCCTGGTAGTTCACAAAGGATTAAACGCAAGTGATAGTAGTGATAGATATAATTGCAATAGTAAATAATAGCGAAAAGTAAATAGCGGATGTGATCAATGATGGTAATATGGACCGGAGTCTCATGATGTTCACTAGTGATGTCTCTCTCCCAAAAGACGATAAAACAGCTATGTGAGGTAAACGAATTACAGCTGGGCAATTGACAGGACCATGTGCGCAAACCAATGCTGACTACATTGCAAGAAAGGTTGAGGTTCAAAGCATGGGCGGTACGCCAAAGTAAGTAGACCGAAATCCATCAATATCTACTACTAATCATCCACCTTGAGATATCTATCCAGAACATCTCGCTGGTATTAAGTTGCGAGTCCCACCCATAGTGTAAACTCAATGCAACAGACAACTGCATTAAAAGAACTTTGCGTAAAGTAAACAATCCTTGCACCCGCGGGCACAAGCACCGTTGTTTTCCCCCTTGTGGCAACAGCACATCCCCTAGACTCATGTTTCTGTCACTCAAACTAGTCATCGAGGGGCATGAACCCACAATCAAGCATAACGTTCCCTCTTGGAGTCACTACCTATTACTTGGCCAAAGCAATAAATAACAATGGAGAACATGCAAGAATTACTTACGAACATAAATATAAAAGCGGTAGATCAAATATATTACTCAAGCACAATCTGAACATAATCTCATAATCCATCGGATCCCGGCAAACTCATCATAGCAACAGCATAAGGATTACATATGTGCCTCGATCATGTAGGGCAGCTCACGAGGACTAATTACTGAAGCACAAGAACGGGAGGAGAAGATCACATAGCTACTGGTCATGGACTCATGGTCCAAGGGAGACTACTCACAACTCATCCGGGAGGCGTCCATGGTGGTGGAGAGGCTCCCGATGGTGATCCTCCCCTCCGGCAGGGTGCCGGGAAGAGTTCTCCTGGTGCTCCCGATCTTGGAAGCGGCAGCGGCGGCGGAACAGAGATGAGATCGCGAAAAGAGTTCCTCCCTCGAGGGTTTCGGGAGACGCTTTAAATATATGCCAAAGGGGGGCATCGGAGGAGCCTCGGGGGGCCCAGGAGCCCCCCCGGCGCGGCCCCCGGGGGGGGGGGCGCCGCCAGGGCGCCTGGAGCCCTGGTGCCCCCCCCCGGCTGTCCTTCGGGCGCACGGTAGTTTCTGGAACGCTGATTTTTTATATAATTTTTCTGGATTTTTCCTGGCAGTTCTCGTAATGTGAAAACCTGAAATACAAAAACAGCCGAAAACAGAAACTGGCACTGGGGTGCACTGAGTTAATAGGTTAGTCCAAATATGATCAAAAGTGTATGGAAGTGTATAAATATCATAGCAATATCACCCAAAAGAGGCATGGAGCAAGCAGAAATTATAGATACGTTTTGGACGTATCAACATCCCCAAGCTTAATTCCTGCTCGTCCTCGAGTAGGTAAATGATAACAAGAATAATTTCTGTGGTGACATGCTATTAACCATATAGGACTTTTTCATAGTCATATGACAAAAGCTTACTGAGACAATGAATCTATAGTAATTAAGTTGCCTCATGGGAAAATCACAAAGGACTGAAAGTTTTACAATATGATACTGAAACATCAAATAGATTTGCAATGAACATGATGTGCAAATATGATAAAGTGATATCTAGCTTGCCCCCTTTAGTGAAGCAAAACCTAAATGCAGGGGCACCTCCAAGGTTTAAGTGATGACTAGATACAATGATTTCAGAATAAACGATATCACAATCATGCAAAAGACAATGCTACTTTGGGACAATGCAAATTACACTCAGAATGACAATCATGCTCTCAGTAGTTGGTGCTTTTAAAAGAAGGTGGAGACTCTCGAACCGTGGCTTTTGTTGGCAAGGTTGAAAACCCGTAGTCGGAAACAAAGACAAAACATGTACCAGAGCTCTTGGCTTTAAACCAGAGGTAATAATTTATTTTAGATCATGCATGTTTCGTCAACGAATGCTAGCAGACAACTCAATCACTTTTCGAGATGGACAAGTTTCAAGGAACGGCTCCCGAATGAGGACGATCACATCCTCTTAATCTCCTTTGTTTATCACTGCCAAAGTTTTCTGATTTCTCATGAACAAAGCGTGAAGGAGGGTTTGTTTGTTATATTATCTTTTTGAGTCGGGCGCACTCAATGCCAGTTCCTTCTCGTATTATGGGTTTGCACATTATACATGCAATCCCGGGGTGAAGCTTGTCCAACTTAAAAAGGTCATGAATTAACCACTACTTCCTCATGAACTTACAACAGAGGCACAAAATAAGAATGCTTTTTCTTTGAATAATTTCGAGATGGCACATGCAAGTCTCCGTTAGGAATGGCAGGTAAATACCATGTAGGAAGGTATGGTGGACTCATATGGCATAACTGGATTAAAGGATGTGGATGCACAAGCAGCCAGTCCGCTTAGTACAGGCGAAGGTTAGCAAAAGACTAGGAGCGACCAACTAAGAGAGCAATGACGGTCATAATCATGCAGAGCGACAAAGCAACATTGAATCAGGCATGGTAGTTATATCGCTACTCAGAAACAAAAGATCATCAAGGCTTGACAGACTTTCTTTGCAGTCTTAAATATGCGTGAGCATACGCCAAGTCAATCAAAATAAATTCTCGAAGGAAGATATTACTAAACCATACCACATCATAGGCAAACAAACCATGTTGGTATTCAAATAACACATTGGGAACCCTCCAGCTATTTGAGACTAACCATAAGAAAACATGAACTACTAAGCGCCATCATGCACGTAGCATCTTTATCATAGACATATCAACCAATGCAACGGAAGCAAACTCTCTTAATAAGGTGAGCATGGTAATTAAAGAGAGTTCAAGCAACCAACTAAACAAAAGCTCTTGAAAAGATAAGCATGAAAGCTAAGAGCTGAACATGATAGTAGCTATTAAAAGACAAAGAACACACACAGCAAGGATAGACATGAAAATTCTTTGTTATGTTCTAGGTAGAAGTGGAGCGTGTTTCTCTCCCACATAAAGAAAGCTGAGTTCCGACTCGTTATGAAAAACTAAAGAAAACTAAAAGCAAGACGCTCCAAGCATAGCACATAACACATGAAGTGATTAAAATATAGTGGAACGAAAGACGAACTGATAATGTTGATGGAGAAGGGGATGAACGGGGGCATCCCCAAGCTTAGACGCTTGAGTCTCCTTGAATATTTCTTGGGGGTGCATGGGGGCATCCCCAAGCTTGAGCACTTGACACTCCTGAATCTTTTTATCATCTTCCCTCGCACAGTTGAAAACTCCCTTCATACATAACTCATCATAATCTGATTAGCGAGGTTAGTACCCATAATAAAATAATTATACCTTGCTGGAAATAAAGATATTCTTGAAGGTCTACTGTTTCTCAAGATTGCCAAAAGGTTTTTGCAAAGAAAAAGCAAGCTCTTGGTTTGCAAAATGAAGGAAAAGCAAAACAGGACAGAATCTGTGAAAAACAGAACAGTAGGTAGTAATTGATTTGATCGGGGCACTTCTGCAACTCTAATCAAAAAACTCAGAACAGACGCACGAAAGACAATTATATAGAGTACGCTGTCGAAAAAATTCAGACCAAAAAGATGATCTGGTGATTTTATACGAATTTTTCTATCCAAGGACAGAATCTGTTTCCTGGACAGCACCTCACAACTTTTGAACTTTCTAGCAATCAGAGGCTACACTTGGCACAAAATTGAAAAGCAAAGATACAATGATGATGCTACAGTAGTAACAACATCAAGACACAACAAAAGCAAAATAAATTTATTCATGTGGGCTGCCTCCCAAAAGCGCTTTCTTTTATGCCTTTAAGCTAGGCATAATGCATATAGATCAAGTTTTATCAAGAGTAAAAGAATAGCTAGCCCGTACAACGGACTCAAAAGGTAACTTGATCTTCTTTCGAGGGAAGTGTTCCATCCCTTTCTTGAGAGGAAACTGAAATTTTATATTCCCCTCTTTCATGTCAATGATAGTGTGACGCCCCCGATTTGACCGTACACTAATCATGCACGCAAATGTGTACGACCAAGATCAAGGACTCACTGGAAGATATCACAACACAACTCTAGACACAAATTAAAATAATACAAGCTTTATATTACAAGCCAGGGGCCTCGAGGGCTCGAATACATAAGCTCGAAAACACAAGTGTCAGCGGAAGCAATAATATCTGAGTACAGACATAAGTTAAACAAGTTTGCCTTAAGAAGGCTAGCACAAAATTAACAACGATCGAAAAGGCAAGGCCTCCTGCCTGGGACCTCCTAACTACTCCTCGAAGCCGAACTCCATGTAGAAACATCCTCGGGATCCTCTGACTCCTGGACTCCACCACCTGGTTGCATCATCCGAGAAGAAAGGAAGAAAGGGGGAAAAGGGGGAGCAAAGCAACCGTGAGTACTCATCCAAAGTACTCGCAAGCAAGGATCTACACTACATATGCAATGATATCTGTGTAAAGGGATAATATAAGTGGGTTAAACTGCAGAATGCTAGAATAAGAGGGGGATAGCTAATCCAAACGAAGACTACGCTTCTCGCAACGTCCATCTTGCAGCAGAAGAAGAGAGTAGCTGGAAGTAACAAGTATCCTCGCTTCTGGCAGCCTCCGTCTTGAAGCAGTAGAAGGGAATAGATGGTAAGTTCACCAAGTAACATCGTATAGCATAAACCTACCCGGTGATCCACCCCTCGTCACCCTGTGAGAGAGCAACCACCGAGTTATATCTGGCACTTGTAAGGGTGTGTTTTATTAAGTATCCGGTTCTAGTTGTCATGAGGTCAGAGTACAACTCCGGGTCGTCCTTTTACCGAGGGACACGGCTATTCGAATAGATTAACTTCCCTGCAGGGGTGCACCACATAACCCAGCATGCTTGATCCCATTTGGCCGGACACACTTTCCAGGGTCATGCCCGGCCTCGGAAGATCAACACGTCGCAGCCCTACCTAAGCACAACAGAGAGGTCAGCACGCCGATCTAAACCCTAAGCGCACGGGGGTCTGGGCCCATCGCCCAATGCACACCTGCACGTTGCGAGGGCGGCCGGTAAGCAGACCTAGCCTCTCCTAATACCAGAGTAGGCTTTCCAGTCCAATCTGGCGCGCGCCGCTAAGTCGCTGACGTCAAGAAGGCTTCGGCTGATACCACGACGTCGAGTGCCCATAACTGTTCCCACGCAGCTGGTTAGTGCGTATAGACCAAATGGCCAGACTCAGATCAAATACCAAGATCCCATTAAAGTGTTATTATGAAATTACCGCGGACAACGACCAGGGCCAGGCCCACCTGTCTCCTAGGTGGTCGCAACCTGCCCTGTCGCTCCGCCACAAAGTAACCATCAGGGGGCTGTCGGGAACCCAGGCCCACCACTACCTGGGTGGAACCACCTGCCCCTTCAGCCCCCATCTCCGAATCATCAACATGTGTATGTAAAGAAAGTATATAGTATGTACCCGTGATCACCACCCGAGTGATCACGGCCCGATAGTATAGCATGGCAGACGGACAAGAATGAAGGGCCACTGATGGAATACTAGCATCCTATACTAAGCATTTAGGATTGCAGGTAAAGTATCAACAGTGGTAGCAACAATGACAGGCTATGCAGCAGAATAGGAGTATCGAAAGTAGTAACATGCTACACTACTCTAATGCAAGCAGTAGAGAGAAGAGTAGGCGATATCTGGTGATCAAAGGGGGGGGCTTGCCTGGAAGCCCTGCAGGCGAAAGGAATCTTCGGAAGCGTAGCCGTAGTCGAACACCGAAGCATCAATGGTCTCGGGGTCTATGACAGTATCGGAGTCTACCGAAAATAAGCAACGAAGGGGAAACAAATAAATAACAGAGCAAACAATAGCATCACAAAGCATAACATGGCAAAACGCGGTGCTACGTGTGACCTAACGCGGTGCTCGGTGATACAGACGAAGAGGAATAACACCCGGGAAAGTATTCCCGGTGTTAGGCATTTTCGGGCAGATGAAACGGAGGGAAATGTTGCATGTTCGATATGATAGAGATGTGTGGCGGGCGAACGGACCACGTATTCGGATTCGTCTCGTCGTTCTGAGCAACTTTCATATATAAATTATTTTCATCCGAGTTACGGTTTAAAAGATATGATTTTCTAAAGTTTTTATTAATTTCTGGAATTTAATATTAATTAAATTAATAGAACATTATCCAGAATAGTGCATGCTGACATCATCATGACGTCAGCATGACGTCAGCAGTCAACAGGACGTTGACTGGGTCAAACTGACGCGTGGGGCCTACTGTCATACACTAAGACTAATTAAACAGGTTAATTAGTCTAACAGTAGTTAGGTTAATCTAATTAAGTTTAATTAAATTAAATTAATTAGTTAATTAATTAATATTTTAATACTTTATTAATTATTTTTTATTATATTTTTTTTATTATATATTTTTTTTCTTTTTAAAACGCTCTGTGGAGGGGTGGGCCCCGGCTGTCATAGGCCCTGGGGCCTTAGCGGGTGCGGGCTTCGGGCATAGCCCGAACGGGCGCGGGTGCCAGGGCGCAGGGCGCTCGCCCGCAGTAAGCGACGGGCGGAGGCGGGGCGCGGCCGCCGGCCAGGCGGAGGCGGGGCTGTGGCGCGCGGACGGATTGCGACGGCCGCGGCGACATGGCAGAGGCACGGCGTAGCGGGGAGGCGCGGTGAGGAGGGTGCATGGCGACGGGCCCCTGGTCGCTGGAGCCAGCAGCGGTAGGGAAGCGTCCGGGGAAGGTGCGAGAGCGGCGCGCACAGGAGGAGGCGTGAGGGGACCGCAAGGCAGAGCACGAGCTCGCCGCGGTGACCACGGTGACGGGGTAGGGTCGCATGTGCGTTGAGTGCGGTCGGCGTGAGCATAAAGAAAACAGGGGGACGGATGGGAATTGGGGTGTTTGCTCACATGGAGCGTAGGGGCGAGCTCAGGCGTGTCGGGGAAGTGTTTGGGGAGGCCGGCGAGGTCCGGCGGCCGGACGGGCCAACAGGAGCGACGGCGAAGCCGAGACGTGGAGGATCCGCGAGGAGGTGGCCGTGGGGTGGGGCGGCCCTCGTCGTAGCGGGGAAGACGGCGGCGCCGGCGGTCGCGCAGGCACGGCACTCCTCGCCGGCGGCAGAGGGCCGGGCAAGTCTGAGCGGGGGGTCGAGCGCTCAGCCTCGTTCCTGGCGGCGCGAGGTGGAGGTCGGGGGAAAATGAGATCGGGGAGTGGGGATCGTGCAGAGAGGGTGAGGGTCAGTTAGGGTTTGGGTCACGGGGATGCAGGGCCATATAGGCCGGTCCGGTTGGGCCAGCCGGCGGGCCAGCTGGCCGAGGCCATTAGGCCAGGGGAGGCCATTTAATTGTTGTTGTTTATTTTTTTCTTTTTTCCTTTTCTATTTTATTTTACAAACATTGTTTTATTTTTGTTTCACCTTTACTTTAGTTCTATAAAAACATAAAGGCTGTACCAAAATTAGTACTACTAATGATACCTCTGTTACTAAAGTTAAAACACCTAAATGAAATGTTTTAACATTTTATAATTACTAAAAGCATTTATGAAATTGGTTATGCTGCTATTTCAATCCCATTTGAGCTTTTAAAACATTTTTGAAAAGTGTGGTTTCTCCATCATAATTATTTGTGCATTATTTGGCTCACTCCAAACCTTTTAGTTTTAATATTTAATTTAACTTTTTTTTATTGTTTGCTAGATCTTTAATTTGAATTTGAATTGGTTTCAAACTAACGCGATATTAGCAAAGGGTAATCGTGGTGACATGGCATCACTATCAGAGGTTTACTGTAGCGTGATCACCCGGGCGTCACAATTCTCCTCCACTACAAGAAATCTCGTCCCGAGATTTAAGCGGTGGAGTAGGGGGGTGCGGGTAGTGAAAACCTAATGAGTCTTCTCGGTCTTGGCTGCCCTTCCGAAGAGGTTGATCCCTTTTTCGTTGATGTCTTCATTTATCCGCTTCAAGTCATCATGATCAAGTCGTCATCCTTTCTTCGGGGTCTCCATCATCCTACGAACGCGATAAGGGGGATAATTTTGGAAGAACGCATCTCCACGAAGTCTGTGCATACGACGGCGAATTCAGAAAGTGATACACGAAGTACCCTACGAGTAGTATTTCGATGAATTCATTGAGTGCACTATACGATGGTACCAAAGTTTCAAACGGGTAGGCAGTCATTCGATGCCTAACCAGAAGCTGGAATTGGTTCTTGATCAACAAGAATAATATGGTGTTTGATACCATGATGAAACATGATAGAATTTAGCTCGTGAATTACACACGAAGCCAAGTGCAAAGAATACATTAGAATCAGGGTTGTACAGTAGAGTCAGGTTTCGATCCCGTGGACCTGTGGGTTATGGGCCCACCATGTGGGTTAAGAGTAGGAAGGGCGAAGACATCTTGCACAGAAAGCAAGGCATGTCAGAGGATAGTATGTCAGCTATGCCGGCAACAATGTCGATACCAAGGACGGGGAACGAAGAGGACCATTTTCCCGCTCGTTGAAACGAAGGCGGACCAATAGGCAAGGTTCTCGTCCATCGGCAGTACCGGAATGTTATCAACAATAGAATCAAGGTCTTACTGATAGAATTGTACACCAAGGTGTTTACATAAGCAGAAAAATATTACTGCTTAGATTATATGTAGATCAAAGGAAGGTTAAACAAACAAATGAAAAGGAAAATTGTGATTACACACAATTAATAGGAGTATATCCTTCCCATGGACAAGAAGAACATGGCATGCAGGATAGGAGAGAAAGTACCCAACCATTCATATAAAGAGGCAAGGATTAATCAAGATGTTACCCATACAACGGTGTCTGGATAACTGACCAAGAAACATTTAGCATCACTCCTCCAATGTTCTTGTTGATGAGCGGGGTATCATAGTCATGCTTCGAGGTAGCAATGATATGGTGTTTCAATCAAGGGACAGACCTTGCATACACAAATGATCCATCAAAAGCAACTTATAGAATAAGTGTTACAATCTCCTCCTGGAAGAATGGCTATCCTTGCAAAAGAAATTATAATGATGGCTCCTCCAGCAAGGGGTGCTGGGCATGACATCATATTATCGGATCATCAAAGGACCAACATTATAACTACTAGAAAGTTCTCCCAACCATCATATCTGACCGAGATTCAGATCCGATTGGTGTCATGATACCTCAGACTCAGGATGTTTGAGAAGAAAAGGTGCAACACAAATCGACGAAATGACCTTGCAAGATTCTCGGGAAATGAACTATGGGAGCGGGTTCTCGAAACAATAGTTCATCCTTAAGCCAAGGAGAGGATGAGGCGGTGGTTGATGGGCTCAGCGACAATTCATCGCAAGTTCCAAACAGATGGATTTCCACAATAATGTGAACAAGAAGATGACACTTGTTAATTCAAATGATATAATGTTGTATGCTCGAGGAAAAAAAACATACACCATTAATCATTAGGTGAAACGTGTGCCCAAAATATGACCTTAGGCAGCAAGATCAATATTAGAGTGACGATTCAATAACCAACAGTCTAAGAACGAACTGTCGATCGTTAACTTCAAAGCAATAGGGTTGCTAGAAGTGCAGAACTCAAGCAGCATCTTTAGCATATTGGTATACCGGTTGAAAACAACACGGGGACCAAGGAAGAATGGTGATGATGAGAAGTATCTTCATACCGAGAATTTCTGAGAGGTGGAGCAATCCTCACAACAATCTCGACATAAAAGACAGTAATACTTCAATGCAGAACACAACACCAACTGGAGAGCAAGTTGTATTCATAATGTGGACAAGTCCGCGATGAAAGGAAGTCAAGGGGGTTGCCGATGATAATAAAAAATCATCGAGGGCAGGGATGGTATTTCTCATCAGGAACACATTTGACATCTTGGAAGAAGTCAAAGTGTTGAAGGTGATCCGACATATTTGCTGGGAAGTTTCAAGAGGATGCAATCAAACAACAACGGCAACAAGCAAGAGAATGATGAAGTGGCAAGTTATAGGGTCAATATATAAGATGCAAGCTCGGAACCAAAGTTGCCTTTCAAGACCAGCAACAAGATGTTGAAAGCTCGACGTAAGTTGTGCTCAATCTCTGAAGAATTAGTGCACCAAAGAAGGACGAGGTAGCACAGTCAAAGATAGCTAGATAAGGGATGTACCTAATAGTCTAGGAATAAACCAGATTGAGTTTAAAATTTTCCCAGTAACATCTACTAGGGGTGTTGAATTTTTCGAGCGGAATTGATTTACTAAACGGTGTCCTCGGTTGACGGCAACCTAGAACCCGTAGAGTGATTACGACAAGCAAAGGTATTACTTCATCAAAAGTTCAAAAGGTGTAGTGCAAAGTCATGATATCCTCGAGATATCAGAGGGTAAAACTCGAAGGTAGAACACGATAGGAATTGAACTAGGTCATCGACCTATGACAGTAGCTGATTTAACCTTGTCAAAAATTGGCGAGGCGTGGAATGGATTTATTCCAGATATATTGAATAAGGACAGCATGGTCGAAACCATAACTGCAAGGGATCAAATTCTATTGACACCGAAAGAATTATTTAGATGAAAATCATTTTGCAAGAAGCTCCCGAGACGGTCTACATTGTTTCCATGGGCATGAACAAAAGCTCAAGGTCGACTCCCATTTCTCCAATGCATACGTTTCATTTACCTCTTGCTTTGTTAAAACTGTAGTGTTGGAATTTTATCCGGTTGAACACCGGAAGGGTATGACTTGTGAAAACTTTTGGGTTCTCACGGATTAGGGGAAGGCATAGGTTCAACCCATCGGGCATCTTAGTAACATATACCACAAGTTTCAAAAGTAAGTATCACCAGCTCCAAGGGAGAGCATGGTTGTCAAAGAAGAGGATACAATTTACCGAAGGTATTATGCATCAGGGACGGAACTTCTCGAGGGTTTTGTATACGAAGGACACTGTCGGATAATATTTCAACAAAGGATCGAGCGATCCACAACGGAGCTGATGTGAGTATCGGTACTCACTCAGAGGAAGAAGAATGCAGAGGCATCAGATTCAAGATTCACCTGATTAGTATGAAGCTTAAATAGAAAGAAATTATGGTTTCCAAAACGAAGGATCAGAAGCAGACGCTCTGATCCAGGATGGATAAGTTGACAACACTTAGTTGTACAATCAATAAAGGTTTGAATTGCCGGGAACCAACTCATGTCCGGAATGACGTCTGAGTCAGAAAGATAATTTTATAAAGGATAACCTGATGACTGCGTGCATACGCACACATTGAATCAATAGGCTCAAAATGGCTAAGACAAGGGATGTTAACGAAGACTACTAGTCATATGGAATTAACCATAATGCAAGCAGGCAAGAATTACAGGAGTAACAGGTTGCAGAGGATTTGCGAAAGATCAAAGGTATTCCGATGAATTTTGTGAGACACATGAACAATCGAGAAGAACGGGTCCTTGATAATTGTGAGGAATAACCGTAAGGGTTTTCATGTGACATAAAACTGCAAGACAGTAAACTCAAATAATTCTCGGGACAATGAAGAATATTTCGAGGCCTCTTGTAACAACAAGAGCGACGAGGAATGATCGTGAGAATGACAAGGGCACACAGATATCCATAGGGATATATTGGTGGTAGTGAATTACAAAGGCAATGAACACAAGTTCTCGGGTTAACAGCGGAGAGTATCTTCAGGGTCTTCTGGTGCAGCGGACGATCATCGATCATAAGTTGCTCTCCGGGTGAAAGTGATAATGGGATCCTAATGTTAGATTTAGCAAATTTCATTTATCCCGAATAGGAGAGAGATAAGAGTCCCAGAGTATAGACGAGGAGTAAAAGATCCTAATACCACCCAATGGTGATGTGGGCCCGTAAGCCACACAACAAGTTAGTAAATTTATTTTTCAAAGACTAGACTCAACTTCGGCCAAGGAGTTGGAAAGGGGGGATTCCTACAGGCAGTCGGCTCTGATACCAACTTGTGACGCCCCCGATTTGACCGTACACTAATCATGCACGCAAATGTGTATGACCAAGATCAAGGACTCACTGGAAGATATCACAACACAACTCTAGACACAAATTAAAATAATACAAGCTTTATATTACAAGCCAGGGGCCTCGAGGGCTCGAATACATAAGCTCGAAAACACAAGTGTCAGCGGAAGCAATAATATCTTAGTACAGACATAAGTTAAACAAGTTTGCCTTAAGAAGGCTAGCACAAAATTAACAACGATCGAAAAGGCAAGGCCTCCTACCTGGAACCTCCTAACTACTCCTCGAAGCCGAACTCCATGTAGAAACATCCTCGGGATCCTCTGACTCCTGGACTCCACCACCTGGTTGCATCATCCGAGAAGAAAGGAAGAAAGGGGGAAAAGGGGGAGCAAAGCAACCGTGAGTACTCATCCAAAGTACTCGCAAGCAAGGATCTACACTACATATGCAATGATATCTGTGTAAAGGGATAATATAAGTGGGTTAAACTGCAGAATGCCAGAATAAGAGGGGGATAGCTAATCCAAACGAAGACTACGCTTCTCGCAACGTCCATCTTGCAGCAGAAGAAGAGAGTAGCTGGAAGTAACAAGTATCCTCGCTTCTGGCAGCCTCCGTCTTGAAGCAGTAGAAGGGAATAGATGGTAAGTTCACCAAGTAACATCGTATAGCATAAACCTACCCGGTGATCCTCCCCTCGTCACCCTGTGAGAGAGCAACCACCGAGTTATATCTGGCACTTGTAAGGGTGTGTTTTATTAAGTATCCGGTTCTAGTTGTCATGAGGTCAGAGTACAACTCCGGGTCATCCTTTTACCGAGGGACACGGCTATTCGAATAGATTAACTTCCCTGCAGGGGTGCACCACATAACCCAGCGCGCTTGATCCCATTTGGCCGGACACACTTTCCAGGGTCATGCCCGGCCTAGGAAGATCAACACGTCGCAGCCCTACCTAAGCACAACAGAGAGGTCAGCACGCCGGTCTAAACCCTAAGCGCACGGGGGTCTGGGCCCATCGCCCAATGCACACCTGCACGTTGAGAGGGCGGCCGGTAAGCAGACCTAGCCTCTCCTAATACCAGAGTAGGCTTTCCAGTCCAATCTGGCGCGCGCCGCTAAGTCGCTGACGTCAAGAAGGCTTCGGCTGATACCACGACGTCGAGTGCCCATAACTGTTCCCACGCAGCTGGTTAGTGCGTATAGACCAAATGGCCAGACTCAGATCAAATACCAAGATCCCGTTAAACGTGTTATTATGAAATAACCGCGGACAACGACCAGGGCCAGGCCCACCTGTCTCCTAGGTGGTCGCAACCTGCCCTGTCGCTCCGCCACAAAGTAACCATTAGGGGGCTGTCGGGAACCCAGGCCCACCACTACCTGGGTGGAACCACCTGCCCCTTCAGCCCCCATCTCCGAATCATCAACATGTGTATGTAAAGAAAGTATATAGTATGTACCCGTGATCACCACCCGAGTGATCACGGCCCGATAGTATAGCATGTCAGACGGACAAGAATGAAGGGCCACTGATGGAATACTAGCATCCTATACTAAGCATTTAGGATTGCAGGTAAAGTATCAACAGTGGTAGCAACAATGACAGGCTATGCAGCAGAATAGGAGTATCGAAAGCAGTAACATGCTACACTACTCTAATGCAAGCAGTAGAGAGAAGAGTAGGACATATCTGGTGATCAAAGGGGGGGGCTTGCCTGGAAGCCCTGCAGACGAAAGGAATCTTCGGAAGCGTAGCCGTAGTCGAACACCGATGCATCAATGGTCTCGGGGTCTATCACAGTATCGGAGTCTACCGAAAATAAGCAACGAAGGGGAAACAAATAAATAACAGAGCAAACAATAGCATCACAAAGCATAACATGGCAAAACACAGTGCTACGTGTGACCTAACGCGGTGCTCGGTGATACAGACGAAGAGGAATAACACCCGGGAAAGTATTCCCGGTGTTAGGCATTTTCGGGCAGATGAAACGGAGGGAAATGTTGCATGTTCGGTATGATAGAGATGTGTGGCGGGCAAACGAACCCCGTATTCGGATTCGTCTCGTCGTTCTGAGCAACTTTCATATATAAATTATTTTCATCCGAGTTACGGTTTAAAAGATATGATTTTCTAAAGTTTTTATTAATTTCTGGAATTTAATATTAATTAAATTAATAGAACATTATCCAGAATAGTGCATGCTGACATCATCATGACGTTAGCATGACGTCAGCAGTCAACATGACGTTGACTGGGTCAAACTGACGCGTGGGGCCTACTGTCATACACTAAGACTAATTAAACAGGTTAATTAGTCTAACAGTAGTTAGGTTAATCTAATTAAGTTTAATTAAATTAAATTAATTAGTTAATTAATTAATATTTTAATACTTTATTAATTATTTTTATTATATATATATTTTTATTATATTTTTTTTTTCTTTTTAAAACATTCTGTGGAGGGGTGGGCCCCGGCTGTCATAGGCCCTAGGGCCTTAGCGGGTGCGGGCTTCGGCCATAGCCCGAACGGGCGCGGGTGCCAGGGCGCAGGGCGCTCGCCCGCAGTAAGCGACGGACGGAGGCGGGGCGCGGCCGCCGGCCAGGCGGAGGTGGGGCTGTGGCGCGCGGACGGATTGCGGCGGCCGCGGCGACATGGCAGAGGCACGGCGTAGCGGGGAGGCGCGGTGAGGAGGGTGCATGGCGACGGGCCCCTGGTCGCTGGAGCCAGCAGCGGTAGGGAAGCGTCCGGGGAAGGTGCGAGAGCGGCGCGCACAGGAGGAGGCGTGAGGGGACCGCAAGGCAGAGCACGAGCTCGCCGCGGTGACCACGGTGACGGGGTAGGGTCGCATGTGCGTCGAGTGCGGTCGGCGTGAGCATAAAGAAAACAGGGGGACGGATGGCAATTGGGGTGTTTGCTCACATGGAGCGTAGGGGCGAGCTCAGGCGCGTCGGGGAAGTGTTTCGGGAGGCCGGCGAGGTCCGGCGGCCGGACGGGCCAACAGGAGCGACGGCGAAGCCGAGACGTGGAGGATCCGTGAGGAGGTGGTCGTGGGGTGGGGCGGCCCTCGTCGTAGCGGGGAAGACGGCGGCGCCGGCGGTCGCGCAGGCACGGCACTCCTCGCCGGCGGCAGAGGGCCGGGCAAGTCTGAGCGGGGGGTCGAGCGCTCAGCCTCGTTCCTGGCGGCGCGAGGTGGAGGTCGGGGGAAAATGAGATCGGGGAGTGGGGATCGTGCAGAGAGGGTGAGGGTCAGTTAGGGTTTGGGTCACGGGGATGCGGGGCCATATAGGCCGGTCCGGTTGGGCCAGCCGGCGGGCCAGCTGGCCGAGGCCATTGGGCCAGGGGAGGCAATTTAATTGTTGTTGTTTATTTTTTTTCTTTTTCCTTTTCTATTTTATTTTACAAACATTGTTTTATTTTTGTTTCACCTTTACTTTAGTTCTATAAAAACATAAAGGCTGTACCAAAATTAGTACTACTAATGATACCTCTGTTACTAAAGTTAAAACACCTAAATGAAATGTTTTAACATTTTATAATTACTAAAAGCATTTATGAAATTGGTTATGCTGCTATTTCAATCCCATTTGAGCTTTTAAAACATTTTTGAAAAGTGTGGTTTCTCCATCATAATTATTTGTGCATTATTTGGCTCACTCCAAACCTTTTAGTTTTAATATTTAATTTAACTTTTTTTATTGTTTGCTAGATCTTTAATTTGAATTTGAATTGGTTTCAAACTAACGCGATATTAGCAAAGGGTAATCGTGGTGACATGGCATCACCATCAGAGGTTTACTGTAGCGTGATCACCCGGGCGTCACAGATAGCACCAACGGTGCGTAAAAAGGGACGTCCCAAAATAATTGGACAAGAAGGATCACATTCAATATCCATAATAGTAAAATCAATGGGAACATAATTATCATTGACAACGATAAGAACATCGTCGATCCTCCCCAAAGGTTTCTTTATGGAAGAATCAACGAGACGAACACCAAAAGAACAAGAATCATAAGGTTTCAATTTAAGCATATCATATAGTCTTTTTGGCATAATGGAGGTACTAGCTCCAACATCACATAATGCATAGCAAGAGAAGTCATTCAATTTAATTTTTATCATAGGATCCCAACCATCTTCTAGCTTTCTAGGTATGGAGGCTTCTACTCTAAGTTTCTCCTCCCTAGCTTTGATGAGAGCATTAGTGATATGCTCTATGAAGGCAAGGTTAAGCTTGCTAGTGCGGGGATCTCTAGACATCTTGTGAAGGAAATCAATAACTTCGGTAAGAGTGCAATTATCAAAATCAAGGTCACTAGCATCAAGTAAAGTGGTAGTGGTGTCCTTTAGGTTCACATGTTTGGTAGTTTCTATAGTCATAGCATCACCATCAATAGGTCCAATGGGACCAGGAGTACATTGGGTGCTAAGAGTTTGGATATCCTCAACAACTTGGATAGTAGCAACAGTGTGGTGGGTAGGAAGGCTCTTAATTTTATCCTCTTCCTCCCTTTCTCTAGCCCATCTTTCTTTAAGTTTAGCCATCATCCTAATATTTTCATTAATTTGCACTTGAGTAGCATTAATAGGAGTGACCTTCCTCTCCTCAAGAGGAGAAGTTTTAATTTTAAGCAATTATATCTCATTGGTTAAATGGTCTACCTTCAAAGAGAGATCATCTAGTTTATGTAGTTTTTCTTCTACACTCTTATTAAAGGCTTTTTGGGTAGTGATGAAATCTTTAAGCATAATCTCTAGTTCAGTATTGGAGTTCTTGGTGCTAGGATAAGCATTGTTGTTCCCATAAGAATTAGAGGGGAACGGTCTAGGATTGCTACCAAAATTACTCCTATAAGCATTGTTGTTAAAATTGTTTCTAGAGATAAAGTTCACATCTACTTGTTCTTGAGCAATCAAAGAATTTAAAGGAACATCACGAGGATCAACAGAGGATTGCTTCGAAAGTAGAGACATGATCAAGTCAACTTTTTCATTAAGGGAGGAAATTTCCTCGACAGAGTTTACCTTCCTACCTGTTGGAGCGCGTTCGGTGTGCCATTGGGAATAGTTGGTCATCATCTCATCGAGAAGCTTCGTGGCAGCACCAAGTGTAGTTGACATAAAGGTTCCTCCCGCGGCCGAATCTAACAAGTTCCGTGAGGTAAAGTTCAAGCCTGGATAAAAAGTTTGGATAACCATCCAAGTAGTCAAACCATGAGTAGGACAGTTCTTGATAAGAGATTTCATACGTTCCCAAGCTTGGGCAACGTGTTCATTATCCAATTGTTTAAAATTCATTATGTTACTTCTCAGTTGGATAATTTTAGCAGGTGGATAGTATTTTCCAATAAAAGCATCTTTGCACTTGTCCCATGAATCTATGCTATTTCTAGGCAAAGACTGAAACCAAATTTTAGCTCCTCCTCTCAAGGAGAAAGGAAAAAGCTTAAGCTTAACAATGTCACCGTCTAATTCTCGGTACTTTTGCATATCACAAAGTTCAACAAAGTTGTTCAAGTGTAAAGAAGCATCATCTCCAGCACCGGACAATTGATCTTTCATAACTAGATTCAGTAAAGCAGGTTTAATTTCATATGAAGGTGCTGAAGTGGCAGGTGTAGTGATAGGTGTGCTGATAAAGTCATCGTTGTTGTGACTAGTGAAGTCACACAACTTGGTGTTCTCGGTGGAACCCATAGTAGCAAGCAAGCAAGATAACTATTTTTGTGATTTTCGATAAAAGATACTAAAGCAAAAACTGAAAGGTAAACAAACAAGACTAAAAGCAAAGGTAAAAGATAGCATGCAACTCCCCTATCTTGAAGAGTGGAGTCCCCGGCAACGGCGCCAGAAAAACTCTTGCTAGGCTTCTCGCCCCTCGTTGGTTACCCCAAGTGGAAGGTGTGAGATGTAGTGTTGCGGAAGTTTTTCCCTTGGCAAAGATACCAAGGATCGAATCCCCAGAGACTCCTAGGTTCAACAAGAAGGTGTCAACTGCTACGGCGCCAGATATTAGCAATCAACGTGGACCTGCACACAGATACAAATAACTTTGCTCCCAACGAGTACAGAGAGGTTGTCAATCCCTCCGGCCTTGTAGTTCACAAAGGATTAAACGCAAGTGATAGTAGTGATAGATATAATTGCAATAGTAAATAATAGTGAAAAGTAAATAGCGGATGTGATCAATGATGGTAATATGGACCGGAGTCTCATGATGTTCACTAGTGATGTCTCTCTCCCAAAAGACGATAAAACAGCTATGTGAGGTAAACGAATTACAGCTGGGCAATTGACAGGACCATGTGCGCAAACCAATGCTGACTACATTGCAAGAAAGGTTGAGGTTCAAAGCATGGGCGGTACGCCGAGGTAAGTAGACCGAAATCCATCTGCATCTACTACTAATCATCCACCTTGAGATATCTATCCAGAACATCTCGCTGGTATTAAGTTGTGAGTCCCACCCATAGTGTAAACTCAAAGCAACAGACAACTGCATTAAAAGAACTTTGCGTAAAGTAAACAGTCCTTGCACCCGCGGGCACAAGCACCGTTGTTTTCCCCTTTGTGGCAACAGCACATCCCCTAGACTCATGTTTCTGTCACTCAAGCTAGTCATCGAGGGGCATGAACCCACAATCGAGCATAACGTTCCCTCTTGGAGTCACTACCTACTACTTGGCCAAAGCAATAAATAACAACGGAGAACATGCAAGAATTACTTACGAACATAAATATAAAAGAGGTAGATCAAATATATTACTCAAGCACAATCTGAACATAATCTCATAATCCATCGGATCCCAGCAAACTCATCATAGCAACAGCATAAGGATTACATATGTGCCTCGATCATGTAGGGCAGCTCACGAGGACTAATTAGTGAAGCACAAGAACGGGAGGAGAACATCACATAGCTACTGGTCATGGACTCATGGTCCAAGGGAGACTACTCACAACTCATCCGGGAGGCGTCCATGGTGGTGGAGAGGCTCCCGATGGTGATCCTCCCCTCCGGCAGGGTGCCGGGAAGAGTTCTCTTGGTGCTCCCGATCTTGGAAGCGGCGGCGGCGGCGGAACAGAGATGAGATCGCGAAAAGAGTTCCTCCCTCGAGGGTTTCGGGAGACGCTTTAAATATATGCCAAAGGGGGGCATCGGAGGAGCCACGGGGGGCCCAGGCGCCCCCCCGGCGCGGCCCAGGGGGGGCGCGCCGCCAGGGCACCTGGAGCCCTGGTGCCCCCCCCCGGCTGTCCTTCGGGCGCACGGTAGTTTCTGGAACGCTGATTTTTTATATAATTTTTCTGGATTTTTCCTGGCAGTTCTCGTAATGTGAAAACCTGAAATACAAAAACAGCCGAAAACAGAAACTGGCACTGGGGTGCACTGAGTTAATAGGTTAGTCCAAATATGATCAAAAGTGTATGGAAGTGTATAAATATCATAGCAATATCACCCAAAAGAGGCATGGAGCAAGCAGAAATTATAGATACGTTTTGGACGTATCAATGTTGCATGGCAATGTATCTCGGAAAGGCTATGGAAATGCCTTGATAGGTAGGTATGGTGGCTGTTTTGAGGAAGGATATAATGAGGCTTATGATGACAGAGCGTATCATGCCAAGGATTTGGATGCACCGGCGAAGTATGCGCAAACTCTCGAGGTGAGAAAGGGCAATGCACGGTACCGAAGAGGCTAGAAAAATATGGCTAGGTGGAAGTGTCAACTTTCGAATACTCACATTAGTCCGAAGAACTCATGCACTTATTATCGGTAAGTCTCAATCTAATTAGGAGGTTCACAAAGAGACAAGTACCCTGAGGAGGAGTGTATGGGGCTTTGGTTATCCTTGCGCATCCTCGGCTCATGGTACGCGAGTGTACTCTAATATTCCATCCCTCCAAAGATTAGTGATCCATTTAGTAGCTAAAGTTCTCAACTATTTTGTAGGTTTTCGAAAATAAACACGGATTGCCCAAAATACGACATCTATCACTAATAGGCTAAAGCTCTTGACACCAAAAGTTCAGACATTACTCATGGCAATACCTCAAAACTATTGCAAGTTACTACTAAAATTAAATAGCAACCTCAATTACCTACTTTAAGTTAAGACACACAACTCAGTGCAATAGGCAAACTCTCTTAACAAGATAAACATGAAAACTCAAGAGAGTTCAGCAACCAACTAAACAAAAGCTCTTTAAAAAGAAAAGCATGAAAACTAAGAGCTAAACATGACAGCAGCTATGGAAAGACAAAGAACACACACAACAAAGATAAGCATGAAAATCCTATGTTGTGTTCTAGGTTGAATTGGAGCGTGTTTTTCTCCCACACAAAGAAAGCTGGGTTCTAACTTGTTATGAACAGAAAGCAAAGCTAAAGAAAACTAAAAAGGAAACTAAGAGCAAGACGCTCCAAGCATAGCACATAACGCATGAAGTGATTAAAATATAGTGGAACGAAAGACGAACTGATAATTGTTGATGGAGAAGGGGATGCATGGGGGCATCCCCAAGCTTAGACGCTTGAGTCTTCTTGAATATTTCTTGGGGGTGCACGGGGGCATCCCCAAGCTTGAGCGTTTGACCCTCCTGAGTCTTCTTTTATCATCTTCCCTCGGACACTTGAAAACTCCCTTCATACATAACTCATCATAATCTGATTAGCGAGGTTAGTACCCACAATAAAATAACTTTTCCCTGCTGGAAATAAAGATAATCTTGAAGAGCTACGGTTTCTCAAGATTGCCAAAAGGTTTTTGCAAAGAAAAAACAAGCTCAAGGTTTGCAAAACGAAGAAAAGGCAAAACAGGACAGAATCTGTGAAAAACAGACCAGCAGGTAGTAAATAATTTTTTCGGGGCACTTCTGTAACTCAAATCAAAAAACTCAGAACAGACGCTCGAAAGCCAATTGTATAGAGCACCCTGTCAAAAAAATTCAGATCAAAAAGAAGATCCGGTGATTTTATTCTAATTTTTCTGTCCAAGGACAGAATCTGTTTCCTGGACAGCACGTCACAACTTTTGAACTTTCTTGCAATCGGAGGCTAAACTTGGCACAAAGCTGAAAAATAAAGATACAATGATGTTGCTACAGTAGTAACAAACATCAAGACCACTAAAAACTGAAAGAACAAACTGAAAGCAAAGATAACAAGGGTTGTCTCCCTAGAGCTCTTTCTTTATAGCCATAAAGATAGGCTTAAGACTTTAATGATGCTATCGTAGGAATAAGAGTTGAAGAACAAAAGAGAGCATCAAGAAGCAAATACCAAACACATTTAAGCCTAACATGCTTCCTATGCATAGGAATATTGCAATAGAATAATTCATTGAAGCACAAAGTGTCGGGGAAACTGATCGCCCACGAACACCTATGGGACCGGAGCCCCTTTTCGGTACGGCAAGGGAGCGGAGGGAGCACAAAGAGCAGATCGAGGGGCACACGCGAGCAGTTTACCCAGGTTCGGGCCGCACGGATGCGTAAAACCCTACTACTGCCTTGGTTGTATTGAGTTCTTGGCTCGGGAGCAAGAAGATCTACTGTATTAGCTACACCGAGCGTGGGAGTGATCAAGTTTAGGAACCCCCTCTACGTTGTGCATGGGCCTCCTTTTATAGTTCAAAGGGGTCACCGACAGGTGTCAACGTAGATGAGGGTAAAAGCGTAAAATTGGTGGTAGTTGTAACAGTGTATGTACAGTGTACGCATAGTGGTCTATACCTAACCCAGACGGTGGGGGACAAGGGCATTGAATGCCCGTCGCCGTCGCCCCAAAACAGTGTAAAAAGCGTCCGTCCGGGCGCCTCCGTTCGCCACGACGGAGGCCTCGTCATCGCGGCTTGCCACCGTGTACCCCCAGGTAGCACAGCCATCCGCCACGTGCCCCAGGAAGGGCCCCAGGGCGACGCGTGGCCAGGTGAGCTGGAGCGCAGGCACACAGTGAAAGCTTGCCGCGGCAAGCACCTTGCCGCGGTCGCTACCTTGCCGGGCCCGGAAGTTTGCCGCTCTTCGGGTCTTGCCGGGGCGCGCGGTGCGCCGCGGTATGTCTTCTAAAATGCTGTTCTTTGGCCTTCCTGGCAAGCTCCTCTTGCCAGGGTCTTGTGCAGAAGGGGTGATCTCGAGCCTGGAGCGGCCTTCTCGGCAAGCTCCTCTTGCCGGGGTCTTGTTTCTTAACTTGAATACTTTGTTCTTGAATGGCTTCAAGGGAACCAGAGTGGGCTTTGGCGGGCGCGTGGTGAGCCTGACCACGGGACGCTGCTACTGCCCGTGCACAAGTCGGGATACTAAGGTACCCCTACTTTAGTACACCGACAGGAGCCCCCGGGCCTGGGCCACACACGGTGCCGAGCGCTGTTGGGCCAGGCCCAAAACAGTGCACGGGCACACACGGCCCACGGCGCGCCGTTTCCTACTCCGCATCCACCGCATCCCTCCCTAACGGCACGCGTCGATTGCGGTGTCGTGGGAGAGATCGTGGCCTGTTTCTTTAATGGGAAAAATGCGGAACGTCCCCCACTTCCCCCTTAAAAGCAGAAGAAGCAGGGGCAGTTTCCCCCCCCCCATTGCTTCATTGCGTCTTCAATCTCAGAAACTCCCGTCGCTCTCCGCCTCCCCAAAGGTCGACAGAGAGCCGAGCTCCACCTCTCTTCCACCGCCGCCAGCCTCCCCGGTGCTGCCGACCCCTCTCGCCGTCCCCGCCATGGCCCCGAAGAGCAGCAAGGCGAAGAGCGAGAAGTCCGACAAGGCGGCGAAGCTGGCCGCAATGCGGAAGAGGATGGTGGTCTTCCCGCCGAGGCTCGACGCGAGGGAGCTGAGGGACAAGTACTACTTGTTCTTGGCGAGGGAGACGAAGGCTCACCCGCGCACCAGGGTCCTCCCCGCCGAAGCCTGCGACATGTATCCGGGAGGTTACCATTACTTCGCTCTGTTCTTCCATTGCGGTCTCTGCCCTCCGTACTCTAAGTTTTTCTGCGACGTGATGAACACGTACGGCTTCCATCTTCTAGATTTCACCCCGAACGCAGTCTTAACCTTGGTCGTTTTCGCACATCTGTGCGAAAACTTTGTTGGGGTCCACCCCAATGTAGCTCTCTTCCGCCACTTTTTCACACCTAGAGTAGAGTCTGGATCTCCACTCTCCGGTGGCATCTCCTGGATCTTCAGGCTTAACAAGAAAGAGGCGTACTTGATTGGAGAGCTCCGCGGCAAGTGGGAAGAATGGAGAGCTGATTGGTGCTGGGTTATGGAAGAGGAACCCTAGCAGTTTACCTCTCCTCGCCGGGCCGCAATAGCGCGCGGCAAGGATTGGAGCGATCTGGCCCCGGAGGATGAGAAGCTGAAGATAGCCCTCACTAGGATCCTTCGCCTCCGGGCCGCCAACCTTACTGTAGGTGAGGTTGGGGCTGATTTCCTTCGCCGCCGCATTGCTCCCCTGCAGGATAGGAAGAGGCCTGCTTGGGAGTTCGGCAACGCGGCAGACTGCATGAGGCTGCGCCCCGGCCTGAACTACAACTTCACCGTCTTGGAACTCAAGGGGATTGTCACACCCTAATTTTCATGTCACCTTGCTTAAGCTAATTTTCATGTTAAAAATGTGGATTTGCAAAAACTTTTGAGTGTTTTTGACTTTGCTTGATTTGACTTTTGTCTGCTGTTTGCTAGTGCTCTAAAAATCAAATAAATCCTCCAACTCTTATACTTCATCTCCTTGACCCAAAACCTTTTCCCAATGATCATGCCATGTGTATAGACCAGTATAGAATTTTCTTATAAAAATATTTTGGCCAAATGGTATTTTCTAAAATTAGTTTTCCAAAAACCCCTGAATTGAGGTTTGCACTGCAAGCACCTTATTTAGGGTGTGAAAAATCTTTAAAAAAGTATATTTGAATCCTATTAGGTATAGGATTCCCAGAAACCACAAAAGTATAATTTTAAAAGTTATTTTTATATTTTATTTAAAAGTTTTTTTCTTAAGGCCAGAAATGGTCTTTAATAGGGAAAAATTA
The DNA here is from genome assembly GCA_902687465.1 of Secale cereale. Lineage (NCBI taxonomy): Eukaryota > Viridiplantae > Streptophyta > Magnoliopsida > Poales > Poaceae > Secale > Secale cereale. The sequence goes on from LR738709.1 coordinate 495,719,779, forward strand.
TTTAATCATTTCAAAAATATTTGCCAAAATTCAGGGAGACTCATAGGACATGTATTGTCCATATATAAGAGTTTCAACACATGGTCATGTTCAAAATATTGGGCAAATCCTTCCAAAACCCTTTCTGGATATTTCAAGGTTTTGAAATATTTACAAAGGAAATATTCTCCAACAATTCCAGGGAAATTCTATCATGTCATTTATGACATATTCGATGATCTTGCCAAGTCCCATGCCTTGGGAAGCAAGAAGATATCCTCAAACCCCTTCATAACCATTCTGTCCATATTTGAAGTTTGAGCAACTTTACATTGCCAAACTTGTCCAAGTGCTCTCAAATTTTGTGCACATGCTAGAATGGCCTAATAAGGCATCTAGACCAAATGGCACAAGATTTGGAATAGAGCAACTTGATCAGATCACCTCAAAACCCTTTTTGTTCAAATGCAAAATTGAACAACTTTACATTACCAACTTTTTATCTGGAGCTTCAAACTTTGTGGGCATGATCAATACCCCAAATGATGATGCTACACCAAGTGGTGCATCTAGGGGAGATGATTAGCTTGACTCAAACAAGATGAAGTTGTTTCTGTTGATTTCTAGGGTTCACCAAAGTTACATTGGCTAGTTTCTTCAAATGAGCGCCCAAATTTGGTGAAGCACCCTATTTTCTCATGTCTTTCAATCCTGTTAAGTGCCATGTCAAGTGGAGGTCATTTGCTTGACCAAACACTGATCAAACACCTTCTGGCTTTTTACTAAAACCCTCATCTTGATCACTTTTACTCTTCTCCATGGCCTCAACTTTTTACCACATGATCATTCAGCTACTGGCTACCTCCAGTAACTTCGCCAGCACCCCAGCTCCATGATTGAGGGGTAAGAACCCAAGTTTACCTTGCTGGACAACAAACTTTCACCAAGATACCAGCATCCTCCCTCTCTCTCAGCATCCCCAGGGCATCCAAGACCTTCACACTATTGTTTACTATCCCCTAGCACTGCTAGACACAAGAGGACACGGCCAAGGAGCAAAGGCACGGCCATGCCGGCCAAAAACACGCTCTGGAGCACGCTACAGTGCTCTGGAGCACTGCAGCCGCCCCCAATCACCGGCCCCGACCACCTAGGGCCTCCCCCCTCGTGTCCCCCGAGGCCGCCTCGGCGTCCGGGACACGCTAGATGGTCGACCCCCTCCTCCTTCTCTCTCCGGCGACCTGTGTCACGCGTGCCCGAGCGCCGCCCGCGTCCACCAGTCGCCGCCCGTGTCCCTGGCATCCCTCGTGCTCGTTCCCCTCTCCCTCTCTCCTTCCCTGGTCGTAGACCACGCCCAGCAGGACCCCCGACTCGAAGGCAAGCCCCCCCGTGGCCTACAGGGACGGCTACGGCCTCACCGGCGCACGGCCCGCTGTGCACCACGCCCTCTCCTACTTAAGGCCGCCCGGGTCCTCCCCTTCGTCTCATTTTTGCTTCTCCTAGCCCCCCGTGCACTCCCAGGACGTCCCACTCTTCCTCCCGTGCCCTCCAGCCATCACCCTGGCCGGAGCAGAGCCGCCGGCCGCCGCCTAAATACGGGCACCTCAGGCCCTTCCTCCTCCACCTAGCCGCTCCAGCACTACCTCAGCACCGCCCCAGACTCCCCCAAGCTCCAGCTCTTCCTTCCCCCGCCTCTTCCCCGCTGTGCCGAAGTTCACCGACGGTCGCCTCCGCGGTCTTCCAAGCCATCGCCGCCTCAGCCCTCCCCGGCGTGCGTTAAGCACACGGATGGATGCGGCGTGCCCTCCTGAGCACATCGGTGGGCGGAGCGACGCCGGAGATGCCCTGTAGCGCCGGCAAGCCGCCGTCGAGCATCGCCTCTGTTCCTCCCCGCCGCGTCGCGCGGGAGGAAGGGGATGAACCTGAGCGTTGGGCCCGCGCGTCAGCGACCTAGAGGTTGGGCCCTCCGCTTAAGTGGAAGCGGGTCTGGCCTCGGACGTTTTCCCCGCACGGAAGCGCCTTTCCTGGCGGGCGCCTTCGACGTGGATGAGTCCCTGCGCGCTGCTGTGCAGATGGGCCGGCCCAGTTGCTGTGCAGCTATTCTTCGCCCTGCGCGCAAGGGTATAACCCCCTTTTTCCTTTTATTTTCTGTTTCCAGTAAACTTCAAATATCTCCCAAATATTCAAATGAACTCCAAATGGCATGATTCAAATTTCTGGTAGTCTCTAAATTCATGCTCTACCACATGGTACAACATGCACAGTATTCCAGAGACTTTTCCTACACAAATATTTATCAAATTCCCATATTCCACTTTTTGTGATTAACTTTAGAAAATCACAGAGAGCTCATTTTTGATCCAAATGCAGTGATTCAAATTCCTAGATGCTTGTCATGTCCAAACTTAGTTTTGGAACATTTTTATTAATACTTTATGTACCCCACCAAATATTGAGCCATTTCTTCATATTTATCAGCTTTGCAAAATCCTAGGAAATTCATTTGAATTCCAAATCCAGTGAAACCAACTCCTAAATGCTTCTAAAATCATGACTTGATGATGGGTGCCTTTCTCATCATTCAAGGAAATATTTCTGTATACTTCTTCCAAATCCATAAACCCCTTGGTTCCATCATATTGAAATGTTCCAAACTACCTATTGATCCAACACCTATGAAACCACCTTGGTTATTTTTCATATGACCAGCGGTATCCTAGAAAAGTCCAACTCCTATTTTTAGAGCACTTTTATTTTTGCCTTGTTGTGTTGCTTATTATGATTGTTTCCATCGTTAGTTGACGAAATAAACGGAATACTCAGAGATGGACCAGAAGGTTTGAAGACTCGGAAGAATAAGGCAAGCAGCCCTTTGACCATGTTCAAGAAACCTTTTTATGCATGTCTCATAGCACCTTATTATTCAATGCATCGGAATCATGTTGAGGTGGAAACCACTTTGGTTGCTACCCCTGTTACTTTACTGTTGAAACTTGCATCAAACATGACCCTACCTTCCTATGAGGGTTATGTGGGTGGGAATTGATAGATGTATGCTATAGTAGTTGGCTACGCAAAATGGGTCGGGGTTATGCATTGAGTGAAACAAGTGTGGTCTAACATACTTGCAAATGACCCAGTGGGTGCCACTAATGCCCCTGGGAGTTGATGAGGAGCTAGGGCACTACTTGGTGAAGAAGTAGTGTGCCGAGGCTGGACGAAAGTGTTGTTTACAGAGATGGATTAGATTTATGTGTGACTACCGTCCCAACCAAACATGTGCAACCACACTACCCCTTATGGGACGGGGCTTTATTGATTACTTAGGTCGATACTAGCATGGTGCCCGCATTACTAGTGACGGGAAGACTTGAGGTCTTTCCCGGGACGGGGTCGTGCTTGGATAGACGACCATGACTGTTTTCACAGGGCACCGGACACACCGTTGGTCCCTTCGGGTACGCGTGACATTGAAATTAGGGCAAGTCCCGTGATCTATTGTTTGTACCAGAGGGCCGTGTACCAACGAGTGGACTCTATGTTAGTGTCGTCTAAGGAAAGGTAATGACCGGGTGCTTACCCCGGGTACTTGAGGTACCGCGGGTCGTGGATGACACGGAAGTTCCCCGGATCTTGTGGGTAAAGTGTGCAACCTCTGCAGAGTGTAAAACTATTCGAATAGCCGTGTCCGCGGTCAAGGACAGTTGGGTGGTGCTACTTAGACTATGTCCATAAGTTTCTGGGAAACAACACGATTCAAAGATATTGTTGATGTGATTGTGAGAAAGTCACAATGAGCTTGTGCATGAGTTGATTACAACTCTTTCTCGATAATGATGTCTGTGACCTCCTGATACTTGTTACAGACACATGCATGCCCTTGTTATATGTTGATCATAATTGCATATGAAAAACTAGCTTTCCGCAAAACTGCCAACCTAGCAGTAGAGCCTTGCATAATTATTCTGTCATCACACTTGGGTTGCTTGCGAGTACATTCAAAGTACTCATTGGCTTTCCACTGGTTATTTTATTGGCCAAGCATGAGAGAACATGTTATGATGAAGATTTCTTGGTGACGAGCATGCGAGATAGGACGCTTCCCAGTCAGAATGCCTGTAGGGTTAAGGCAGATGGCATGGGTCCCAGTTGTCTTTGAAGATTTCCGCTGCGATGATATACTCAAGACTTGACCTTAATGGTCCTATTGGTGTAATACGGTATGTATGGATGTAAGACTCTTGTTATTCAGCTTATGCGTGTTCAGTGAGCATTGATCTCTGGGATCACTGTACACGTACATTCGGTGATCACGACTTATGAGTCGGGGTCCCCACAGGGATGATCCGCTCGATGTTCAAGCATGACCCTAAGCACACGGAGTGGTTTACCCCGTCGCGGGGAGTAGTTCCATTATGCAACAACTCTTCACTTAGTGCCATCCGTGCGGTAATGCCTCTGTGCGATTCCCACGGGGTGGATCCCACTTGGCTGGCGCCTTCAGAAGAGACCGTGCAAACTTTCTTTGATAACCTGGTTGAACGGCCGCGCAATCCCGACGAGAAGAAGGGTCTCACCCGCGCGACCATCGACCACGATGTGGCGTATATCGCTAGCAGAATGGAGGAGGCCGCCGCAGCTGAGGCCGCGGGTGAGTTTGGTTACTCTGTGGAGGAGGCAGAAGCAGCGGATGCAGTGAGCAGGGCCGAGGAGGAAGAGATCCTCAAGCTGTTGAAGCCCGCCGTGGAGCCTGCCTGGGAGCCTGCCGGGAGGAGCGAGGCTGCCGGGCAGGGGACCGAGTCCAGTGAGCCCGCCGAGGAGGACGCCGAATCGGGCGATTCCGACGAAGACTCGGGCGGGTCACTGAACCTCGACGATGCTTCTTCATCCTCGGAGAATTCTCCGCCACCGCCAAGTCCTCCACCACAGCCAAAGAAGCACCTCCGCAAGACCACTGAAACGGCGAGGCAGCCGGCGCCCCGACAGCAGCCGAAGCGTCGCTCGACGCGTGTCACCACGACGAGCAAGGTCATCAAGGAGGCGCCTCGCGCCTCAGCGGCAAGCGGAGGGGGATCTTCCCGAACCGGTTCCGGCGCTCCTTCCGCCCCTCGGTCTTCGGCGACGACCGGAGCAGGGTCTTCTCAGCCCATGGCTCCAGAGCCCGCCAAGCGCCCGAGGGAGCCTACTCCTCCAGCTCCTCGTGCTGGGACGCGCGAGGCAGACTTTGACTTCTCCGCCCTTAGTTCCGACGAGGAGGAGGAAGAGTAAGCATTTGCAACTTTTATTTCCTTTGATTCTTGTTGCTCTTGTCTTGAATTCTCCTTGCCTAACTCTGATCTTGTTTGGCTTCCAGGACCCTGACCCAGAGGATGGCGAAGAGGGCCAAGATCCCTGTAGTTGATCTTGAGGGGGACGAGCCCGTCGCAGCGGCAGGAGATGTTCCCGCGACAGGCTTGCCGGACCAGCCTGCTGCTCCGGAGAGCAGCCCCCAGCGCAGCCCCCAGCGTAAGTCTCTCGTTTACTTTTCTGCTTGACGGGCGCGCTTGAGCTTCTTATCCTTACTAATGTCATGTTCGCTTGTTGACTTGTGCAGAAGTGGAGCCGCAGCCGCAGGAGCATCAAGAGGCTGCTCCCGGCGAGCCGCTCGTCACACCCTCCCCGCCAAGGAGGAGTTCCTCGGCGAGGGAGAGCGCTCAGCCAAGGGCGAGTACTCCGCCAAGGGTGAGTACTCCGACAAGGGTGGGCACCCCGCCAAGGGAAGGCGCCAGCGGCCCTCCGCCGGCGGGGGCCACGACCATGCCGCCAAGGGAGAACTCCCCGGCGAGGGACCCCGTTACTGAAGAGGCCCGCGCAGGTAACCCTTGTACTTTCCTTCTCTTGAATTCTTCTTTTTGGATATTTGCTTGACGATTCTTCCTTTCTTTTTCTTCTGTCAGATCCGCCCGCCCCGGAGCCGATGGAGACAGAGGCCATCGCCGAGGAGGACGTGCGCGGTGATGCCGGCGACTCCACCACCGCTGAAGGGACGGCCGGCGCTGACGAGCCAGCCGCCGACGAGCCCCCCGCGGCCACTGACGCGGCAGCTGGGGAGGGGACCGGCGACCGCACTGACGGCCCTGAGGCCGCAGGAGCGCCGGACGCTGCACCGGCCGCCGACTCCTCCGCTGGCGCGACTGGGCCGGGCATTTATCTGGAGGCCGCCAACGGGGTCTTCATCCAAGTCCCGTGGGCGTCCTCATCAAGAGCACCCGCGGAGGGGGAGAGATTTGATGGAGAAGTCCTCGCCTCCGCCAGGCTAAAGCTTGTCGACGCGCCCAGCAGCAGCAGCGAGTCCGAAGAGGAGCAGCTCCTGCGCCGGCTTCTGGCCTTGTACCGGGCCAGGCAGGCCAAGCTGGAGTCCCGAGAGGCTCTGGCTGCCAAGGCCGGTGTCGACTTGGAGAAGCGCGCCGCGGAGCTCCGCGCCGCCAACCAAGCGGCCCTCCGGAACTTGGCGGAGGAGCGCGAGGAGCTGGCCGGGGCGCACCAGGCGTTCATCCTCGAGAAGGCCGAGGTTGAGGAGCAGCAGCGACTGGCCGCCGAGGATCTGTCTCGGCGGGAAGGAGAGCTGAACCAGCGGAAGGTCGACCTCGATAGCCACGAGGACGACCTTGCCGCGCGCGAGCAGTCCATTGGCGGGGCTCTACAGGAGGCGAGGGACGCCACTGCTGCCGCAGAGACCGCCAAGAGGGACCTGGAGGCGAGGGTGGCGCAGTTGGAGCTCAATCTGAGGACGAGCGAGGAGAAGGTTGCCGCGCTCAAACTTGAAAGGGAGAAGGACGCCCACAGCCACTCGGAGCTGCAGGTCCGACTCTCTGACAAGGGCAAGGAGCTCAACGACGCCAAGGACTCCATCGCGGACTTGGAGCTAAAACTGTCCACCCTCACCGAGTCGCTTGACGGGGCCCGGAACAGGGAGTCCAAGTTGAAGGAAGATCTCCGGGCTGAAAGGGCGCTGCTGGACAGTGCCGCCCTTACGCAGAACAACTTCCAGCGGACGGTGGAGCAGTGGACCGAGGAGCTCGTCGCCTCCGCCGCCAACATCGACAAGGAGATGGTGGCGCTGGGGACGGAGCACCTCGTGTACTCCCCCGACGAGAGCCTCCCCCACAGCGCCAAGCTGAGTTTGTTCTTCAGAGGAGTGGCGCCGGCCCTCGCGCAGCTACGGGAGAAGCTCCCCACGCAGCTGGCTAATGAGGCACGCCGGCTTTGCATGGGTACTATGGAGCGAGTGTTGACGAAGATCGTCTATCGCAACCCCGGGATTAATCTTGAGAACGTCCTCCGGACCTTGCCGCCCGAAGCTGACCAGGAAGCGTTGAAGGCACAAGTTGCCCACATCGTGGCCAAGGTGGGCAAGATCAGGAGGGTCGACGGAGACCGCGTAGACTAGGCTTCCTTCTTTCTGTTTCCCTTGCCGCTGTCGATTAAGTCATGGATAGTAGTTTGTTAGAACAGTGGCAAGTTATCTTGTAATATAACTTTATTTTGGATAGTCAATGAAGTGTTATCTCCCTTGCTCGATCCCTTCGCTTTGTATGCTTCTCACCCTATGCTTCTAGGGAGCTTGCCGGCAAAGGGACCCTTGCCGCGAGCGCTGAGTGCGGGACTTCAGCGGCCTGCTGACAATGCCCTCGCCGGCAAGAAATCTTGCCGCAGCTAGTCGCAGCACACTTAGGTTGTTGAGCGAACTCGAAAACGAAATAAGGGCGCGACACTTGTCGCAGCTCACTTAAGCCGTTGAGCGTGCTCGAAACAAAGTAAGGGCGCGGCTAGCCACGGGTAGGTTCCTCTGCGCACAGGTTTTCCATACAAAGTGTGGTCGTTCAAGGAAGATAACTAAGAATTTTAAAATTTTGAATGCTCAAACTTTGGCAACTTAGCTTTTCTGTTCTGTTTGCTTCCCGGCAAGGCTTTCCTTCCTTGAACAGCACTTGGTCCACACCACTGTCTCCTTCCCCCCGGCAAACTTGTGCGCGAGGAACACTCCTTCTACTTGAGAGAAAAAAGGAAGAGGGAAGGAAACATAGATATGGAGCCTTGCGGCTTGTTATTGCCTACCGGGATCGTGTGCTGCACAAAGTGTCAGATAATACATGCAATGAAAACAAGAATGCATGAAACGACAAGCCGTGCGAAGCACAAAAGTTTTACTGATGCACGGGGTCTGCGCCTGGCTTTGTACAAAGGTTTACATGCAACAGCGGCAAGACTTGTACAAAAGGTGGTTGCCGGAGCGGATCACGGCAACCGCGCCTCATGGGTGAAACTTGCGAAGATGCTCAATGTTCCAGGAGTTGCTCACCGGTAAGCCTTCTTCGGTCTCAAGGCGGACAGCGCCGGGCCTTGTGACTTGTCTCACCCGATAAGGGCCTTCCCACTTCGGCGTCAACTTGTTGGAGTTCTTGGCGGACTGAACGCGCCGAAGAACAAGGTCACCTTCCTCGAGACTCCTGGCCTTGACTTTGCGGCTATGATAGCGACGCAAAGCTTGCTGGTATCGAGCAGCTCGTACAGCAGCCTGGAGACGGTCCTCCTCGAGGAGCAATGCATCATCTTGCCGCAGCTGCTCCTGCTCAAGCTCATCATAAGCGAGCACTCGAGGAGACCCGTATACGAGTTTCGTGGGGAGAACTGCCTCTGCTCCATAGACAAGAGCAAAGGGTGTCTGTCCGGTGGCTCGATTTGGTGTCGTCCTGATTGACCAAAGAGCCGCCGGCAACTCCTCGATCCAGTTTCTTCCGCACTTGTGCAGCCTGTCGAAGGTCTTTGTCTTGAGTCCGCGCAGCACTTCAGCATTTGCCCTCTCCGCTTGACCATTGCTCCTCGGGTGAGCAACAGAAGCGAAGCAGACCTTGGCGCCAAGGTCTTGGACGTATTGCATGAAGGTGCGACTTGTGAACTGTGTGCCGTTGTCGATGATGATCCTGTTAGGGATTCCGAAACGGCAAACGATCGATCTGAAGAACCTGACTGCTGACTGTGCGGTCACCTTTCTCACTGGTTCCACTTCCGGCCACTTTGTGAACTTGTCGATAGCAACGTACAAGTACTCAAAGCCCCCGACAGCGCGGGGAAAGGGGCCGAGGATGTCGAGCCCCCAGACCGAAAAGGGCCAGGACAAAGGGATCGTCTGGAGAGCTTGAGCTGGCTGGTGTATTTGCTTGGCATGGAACTGGCATGCTTCACACTTGGTTACTTGTGCAGTCGCATCTTGGAGGGCTTCTGGCCAAAAGAAACCTTGCCGGAACGCCTTCCCGGCAAGTGCTCTTGCGCCAATGTGGTGTCCACATATGCCTCCGTGTATCTCTGCCAACAGCTTCTGTCCATCTTCCCGGGAAATGCATTTCAATCTGACACCATTGAGTCTCCTTCTGTACAGTTCGTTGCCGACGAACTGGTACATACTTGACTGCCTGGTTATTCTCTCTATCTCTTCTGGTTCTTCAGGAAGTTCTCTAGTTTGAAGGAAACGGACAATTTGATGTGCCCAGGTTGGAGCTTGAGGCTCAACAACAAGGACTAAAGGCATCAGTGCTGCTGCGGGAACGTCAGTTTCTACGGCAAGAACCTGCGGCTCTGCCGGGGCTGGACGTTCCCCGGCAAGCCGGCCGGAGCAAGACTTGTCGGGAACATCTGCTTCAACTGCACGAACCCTAGGGTCCGCAGGAGCAGGCTGTTCCTCAGCAACTTGGTCGTCGATCTTGGGGATCTTGGTGGCGGCTTCAGGAAGATCCGCCGGCAAGTAGTCACCGGAGACCAACTTTCTTTTCTTACTCTGCCCAACTGATGGTGTAACGGATGGCTGAGTTAGCTTGAGCACGAAGGTCCCTGGTTCCACAGGTAGCTTCAGTGCAGCACACTTTGACAGGCCGTCTGCGATATCATTTTGAGCTCTTGGAACGTGCTCCATCTGTAGGCCTTCAAAGTGTTCTTCAAGTTTCCTTACTTCATCGACATAAGCTTCCATCAAAGGACTCTGGTAGCTCTTGTTTACTTGTCGGACCACCAACTGTGAATCTCCTCGCACAATCAGCTTCTTGATCCCAAGTTCGGCTGCAATTCTGAGGCCGGCAAGCAAACCTTCATACTCTGCAGTATTGTTTGTCGCTTGCTCCTTGGGAAAGTGCATTTGAACAACGTACTTGAGGTGCTCCCCGGTGGGCGCTATGAGTAACACACCAGCACCGGCGCCTTGCAGCGAGAAGGCACCATCAAAGTACATTATCCATTCTTTGCTTGCTTCTTTGACGGGGATGTTTGTCTCTGGAACTTCTTCATCTGGTGTTGGTGTCCATTCTGCTATGAACTCTGCCAAAGCTCTGCTCTGTATAGTTGAAGTGCTTTCAAACTTAAGACCAAAGCTTGATAGCTCCAGTGCCCACTCGACAATCCTTCCTGTTGCTTCTGGGTTTTGCAATATCCTCTTCAGCGGAAAGCGAGTGACCACTGTTATCTCATGTGCTTGGAAGTAATGGCGCAGCTTTCTCGAGGCCATGAGGAGGCCGAAAAGCAGTTTCTGCACCCCAGAGTATCTTGATCTAGCCCCCTGCAAGAGGGAACTTACAAAATAAACTGGGCGCTGCACCATCTTCTTTCGCACTTCTCCTTATATCCGCGCAGACTCGTCCTTGTCGGGGCCAGAGCTTGTCGGGGAAGCCCCCTGCTTGTCGCTGGATGCGCTTGCCGGGGCTGTGGATTCCTCATCTGCCTCCCTCTCCGCTACCAACGTAGCACTAACCACTTGATTGGTTGCTGCTAAATACAGCAGCAACTTCTCGTGTGGCCTAGGTGCGACAAGTATTGGAGTGGAGGACAGGTATCCTTTCATGTCATGCAGCGCTGCCTCCGCTTCTGGAGTCCATTTCATAGGACCTGCCTTTTTCAAGATTTTGAAAAAAGGCAGGGCGCGTTCTGCAGACTTTGAAATGAACCTGCTGAGGGCAGCTACACAACCAGCAAGTCTTCGTACATCCTTGACGCGCTTCGGAGCTTCGATCTGCTCAATGGCTTTGATCTTGTCGGGATTGGCCTCAATCCCCCTCTGGGACACAAAGAACCCGAGAAGCTTGCCGGAGGGGACTCCGAAGACGCACTTCTCGGGGTTCAGCTTGAGTTGTATCTTGCGCAGATTTGCAAAAGTCTCATCCAGGTCTTGGATCAGGGTATCCTTGTCCTTGCTCTTGACCACTATGTCATCCATGTAGGCTTCTACATTCCTGTGTATATGTGGCTCAAAAGCAGTGTGGACCACCCTTGCAAATGTTGAGCCCGCATTCTTCAGTCCAAAGGGCATGCGTATGAAACAGTAAGTGCCACATGGAGTAATGAATGCGGTCTTCTCTTCATCTTCCTCAGACATGAATATCTGGTGATACCCGGAGTATGCGTCAAGAAATGAAAGCAACTCACATCCAGCCGTGGAGTCAACGATCTGGTCAATGCGCGGCAAGGGAAATGGATCCTTGGGACAAGCTTTATTCACATCAGTGAAGTCTATACAAAGTCTCCACTTCCCATTAGCTTTGCGCACGACAACTGGATTGGCCAGCCACGTAGGATGAAGTACACCTCTAACAAGGCATGCTGCTTCCAACTTCTTGATCTCTTCAGCAATGAACTCTTGGCGCTCCACCGCTTGCTTCCTGACCTTGTGCTTGACGGGCCGCGCGTGAGGACAAACAGCAAGCTTGTGCTCAATTACCTTCCTGGGAACGCCGGGGATGTCAGACGGTTGCCATGCAAACACGTCGACATTCGCCCGCAGGAAGGCAACGAGCGCGCTTTCCTATTTGGGATCGAGCGTAGCACTGATGGTGAAGGTACCACCAGTGCCGTCCTCCTTGGCGGACACCTTCTTGGTTGCAGGGGGAGCTGCCATTCCTTTCTTGCACTTGCCGGTGAAGCTCGATGGTGCGCCCTCGACGGCAGCGCAGCACTCCGAAGAGGTGCGTTTGCCGGAGTGGGCCCCAGAGCTCTTGCCGGACTTGGTCTTGGTCTTCCTCCCGGGAGCTTCAGCGGCAAGTGTCTTGCTGTCTGCCGCGGCTGCTGCGTCCCGGTATATCTTGTCGGCGCAAATAAGCGCGTCCTTCTTGTCGCCGGGGACAGAGATGACGCTTATCGGGCCGGGCATCTTGAGCATGTTATATGCATAGTGAGAGGCTGCCATGAACTTGGCGAGCGCAGGACGGCTAAGTATCCCATTGTATGGCAATGGGATATCGGCGATGTCGAAGGTGATCCTCTCAGTCCTGAAGTTTAGCTCTCCGCCAAAGGTTATTGGCAGTGTGATCTTCCCCTTCGGCTTGCTCCTTCCCGGGTTGATTCCTTGGAAAGTTCCGGTTTCCTCGAGCTCGCTGTCGGGGATCTGCAGCTTCCGGATTACAGCAGAGGAGATCAAGTTTAGGCCGGCCCCGCCGTCAACCAACATCTTGGTGACCTTGAGGTTGCGGATGGTTGGCGAAACCAACATCGACAAGCACCCGACCGCAGTTGTGCGGTCAGGGTGGTCCTCAAGGTCGAAAATGATGGGCGTGCTGGACCACTTCAGCAGCTTGCGCGACTCGACGGGTGGCTCAGCTGCATTCACTTCCCACACCCATTGCTTGAGTTGGCGGTGGGAAGTGTGCAGAGAGGCACCTCCATCGACGCACAAAACTTCTGTGGCCTTCTGGAACTCCTGCTCGCTGTTGTCTCCGTCATCCATGTCCTCGTCATCGTCTTCGTCTTCGTCCTTGTCGCAGCCGCGGGGAGGTCTGTCTCCTTGTCGCTGCTTGGCCTTGCCGCGGCGTCCTCCCCGGCCATTGAAAGGCCGCTTCTTGCCGGACTCTCCTCCACCTCCTTGGGCCTTCTCCTTGTCGCGTAGCTCGTATTCAGCCTTCTGCTGCTCTACGAGGTATTCGACCCTCTTGCAGTTCTGGAGATTGTGGCCCTTGGTGCGGTGGATCTTGCAGTACTGCTTGTCGGAGCCGTCCTGCTTGTCGGCGGCGGCTATAGTGGCAGGCTCCTTGCCGGAGCCACCAGCCTGAGTTTTCTTGTCGCCAGCCTCCTTGCCGGACTTCTCCACAGCCAGTACTTCCTTGTTCTTCTTCTTCTTATTGTTCCGCCTCCGGTTTTTCCTTGTCGGGGCGGCATCCTCGCTGTCCGTTCCTCCTGTTCCAGCATCCTCTCCGGGGAGTCTCCTCCCTTCTTCAGCGCGCGCACACTTGTCAGCCAAAGCGTAAAGCTCGCTGACGTCCCGGATCTTGGTCATCGCCATTTCCTCCCTCATCCGGCGGTTACGCACGTTCTGGTGGAACGCGCTGATAACCGCGGCAGGGTGGACATCCGGGATGTTGTGCTGAACGCGGCTGAACCTCTGGATGTACTTTTGCAGGGACTCTCCCTCCTTCTGGGCAAGAATGTGGAGATCGCTCTCCTGGCCGTGGGGTTTGTGGCCGCCCGTGAAGGCGCCGACAAACTGGTGGCACAGGTCTGCCCAAGAAGAGATGGAGTTCTCCGGCAAGTGCATAAGCCAAGATCTGACGTTTGGCTTAAGCACGAGCGGGAAGTAATTTGCTAGAATCTTCTCATCGCGTCCCCCAGCAGCCTGCACCGCAATGGTGTAGATGCTGAGGAACTCCGAGGGATGGGTCTTGCCGTCGTACTTCTCGGGTACGTCGGGCTTGAAGTTCTTCATGCTGGGCCACTGGACTTGCCGCAGCTCTCGGGTGAACGCAGGGCAACCTGCCGCATACAGCAAGTCGCCTGGTTCACCGGGCGCGTGCAAGTCGACAGCGGTCCCAGCGCGCTGGTCGGACTGTCGTCGTGCTTCTCTTCGACGCTCGATGCGAGTTCGAGCGTCCTCTTGTCGCCTGTCGTCGAGGACTTGGCGTTGATCGCGGCGAGCTCGCGGGTCCGACGACGCCGTGGAGTCGTCGTCGACGTTGATCCGGCGAGTCGGCGATTTTTGCTTCTGCGGCGGGGAGTGCACGGTAGTTGCACCCCCGGCGGTCTTGTCTCCATCAGCCTTCGCTTGGCTGACTTGCCGCGGCCGTGATGTTGCCGGTTGCTGCGGCGTGTCGTTGTTGGCGAAGGCGATGAGGCTCTGAATTGTAGCCCTCCAGTCTTCGGCCTTGTCCGCCGCTGGAGGGAAGTCGAGGAGCAGCTGAGCTCTGGCTAGAGCTTCTGCTGGAGTGGAGGGGAGCGGTGGCGAGCGATGCGAGGAGCGAGATATGCTCGGACTTCTAACAGCGTTAGAAGGAGCAAGATCTCGCCCCGGCGACCGCGCCTTGCTCGTACCGACGCATTGGCCTTGAGCATCCCGCGGCCCGCCGGCTTGGCCACGTCCCAGCAAACGTATGGTACCCTAGGTACCACGCCGCTGCTGGTCCGGCACCTCCTGAGAGGGGCGTGGTGCGTGCACGGACGCCGAAGTCTTGGAGTGCGCTCGGTCGTCCGTCTTGTCCTTGGACTTGGCGGAGCCGTGAGTGTTCTCGCCGGCGTCCACCCTTCCGCCAGCGTCTACCCCAACAACCGTCGGTTCTGGTGGTGGTGGGATCGACGCGGACGGGCCTCCTACCTCCGAAGCTTTCTTCTTCTGCGGCATGCTGATGTAGTCGATGAGGCTGATGAAGTTGGAGAAGGTTGCGCCCGCGTGAGCGCCGGATCAGGTTCGCACAACCTCGACGCCCCCTACCTGGCGCGCCAAAGATGTCGGGGAAACTGATCGCCCACGAACACCTATGGGACCGAAGCCCCTTTTCGGTACGGCAAGGGAGCGGAGGGAGCACAAAGAGCAGATCGAGGGGCACACGCGAGCAGTTTACCCAGGTTCGGGTCGCACGGATGCGTAAAACCCTACTCCTGCCTTGGTTGTATTGAGTTCTTGGCTCGGGAGCAAGAAGATCTACCGTATTAGCTACACCGAGCGTGGGAGTGATCAAGTTTCGGAACCCCCTCTACGTTGTGCATGGGCCTCCTTTTATAGTTCAAAGGGGTCACCGACAGGTGTCAACGTAGATGAGGGTAAAAGCGTAAAATCGGTGGTAGTTGTAACAGTGTATGTACAGTGTACGCACAGTGGTCTATACCTAACCCAGACGGTGGGGGACAAGGGCATTGAATGCCCGTCGCCGTTGCCCCAAAACACTGTAAAAAGCGTCCGTCCGGGCGCCTTCGTTCGCCACGACGGAGGCCTCGTCATCGCGGCTTGCCACCGTATACCCCCAGGTAGCACAGCCATCCGCCACGTGCCCCAGGAAGGGCCCCAGGGCGACGCGTGGCCAGGTGAGCTGGAGCGCAGGCACACAGTGAAAGCTTGCCGCGGCAAGCACCTTGCCGCGGTCGCTACCTTGTCGGGCCCGGAAGCTTGCCGCTCTCCGGGTCTTGCCGGGGCACGCGGTGTGCCGCGGTATGTCTTCTGAAATGCTGTTCTTTGGCCTTCCTGGCAAGCTCCTCTTGCCAGGGTCTTGTGCAGAAGGGATGATCTCGAGCCTGGAGCGGCCTTCCCGGCAAGCTCCTCTTACCGGGGTCTTGTTTCTTAACTTGAATACTTTGTTCTTGAATGGCTTCAAGGGAACCAGAGTGGGCTTTGGCGGGCGCGTGGTGAGCCTGACCACGGGACGCTGCTACTGCCCGTGCACAAGTCGGGATACTAAGGTACCCCTACTTTAGTACACCGACACAAAGCAATAAGCATAGGAAGACAAAACAAGTGCAGCTTCAAAACCTTCAACATAAAGAGAGGGAACTTGATATTATTGAAATATCTATAAGCATATGTTCCCTTCTCATAATAATTTTCAGTGGGATCACGAATAAACTCAACAATATAAGCATCACATAAAGCATTGTTACCATGATCCACATGCAAAAAGGTACTCTTACTCTCCACATAAGCATAATCTTTCCCATTGGTAATAGTGGGAGTAGGACTATCATAAACAACTTGAACACTATAGATTAATTGTGTATTAGGAAGATGGTGTTCAACAAGGGAGTAATTCCCTCCATGATTATGACAAGTTTCATAAGGATAATTTCTCCTTATGTCATTGGTACCTTTATAATCACTATAGATTGGAGTTATAACATCATCATAGTAGAGAAGAGCATTATCATTGCTAGCAACTATATTTGTAAACATGTTGTCTTTATTCTTACTAGCAAAAGAATTATCAATTATCACATCACTAGTGGGTAAAGGATTTGCAATCCTATCATCCCCAAGCTTAGAACTTTCCATATCATCACTTTCAGAGTTGGTACCAAAAAGATTTTCAAGATCATAAGTAGCATTATCATCATTTTCCCAATCACAATAAGTAACATGCATATCATAATCAAAATCATCTTCAATAGTACCTACGGGCGTATCATCAAGATGATAATTAAGGCAATAAACTTCACCTTCTTCTTTAAACTTACAACCGTTAGGACAAAAGTTGATGGGAGGAATATGCTCAGGCCAGGTTGATACCCATTCTTCTTCCTTCTTGCTCCTCTTCCTCCTCCTCTTCTTTTTCTTCTTCTTCACCTTAGGAGGGAGTGGTTGGAGATAAAGCTTCTCCACATATCCTGGTTTATCATTAGAAACAATAGGGGAAACTTGGGAGAAACTCTCCTTTTTATTAGCAGAAATATAAGAGACATTTTTATACTTTGGTAAAGTTCCCTCCTTTCTAATCTTACTTATGTAATCATTTTTATGACAATTAACAACACAATAGAGATGGCAATTTTGCAAAGTGTTTTTTATTCCTATGGCATTAACATCTAGCCAAGAAGTCTTTTCTGATAACTCTTCACACATCAAAAATAACATAAGCTCATCATAAAGATCAGGGGTGATCATGTTATCACACAACTGGTTAACAGTTATGTTTTGAAAGTGCATGCATTGAAAATTAAAGTGACCCTCTATACAGCAAAGTTCACAAGTAAAAGGATAAAGGTCACACAATTCTCTAGCAATTTCATTTAAATCTTTGACCCAAGTGATTGTTCTTTCATGCTTATGTTGCTTACAATACTTCTCTTCTTCAATCATAGGCCTTTCACAAGGTCTATCCACTCCACAAAAATTAACATGCTTATATAAAACTTCATTTTTAGGAATTGGATCATGCATGTTGCAATCATCGTGAACAATTTCATTTTCTTTGCAAATCTCTTTAAAAGGTTCATGATGCTTGATCCAATCCTCCTTAGGCATATTAAGATGTGAAGCAAAAGATTTGAGGAAATCAACAAGGAGTTGAGAATCAAGCCCAAACTTAGCGCTAAACTTATTAAAACTTGTAGTTTCAACAAAGGACTTAATGCAATCATACTCATAAATTATACCTGACTCTTTACCTTTGTCGATCTCCCAATATTCAGTGTTGCGTTCAATTCTTTCAAGGAGTTCCCATTTAGCATCAATCTTTTCGTTTGTGAAAGAACCCATAGAGGAAGCATCGAGCAAATCTTTATCCTGTCGAGAGAGCCTCGCATAGAAATTAGTAATAATCATATCTTTGGGGAGCCCATGGTTAGGACATTTTAGCATTAACGTTTTCAGTCTCCCCCAAGCTTGAGCTATGCTCTCTCCATCATGAGGATAGAAATTATAAACATAATTCCTATTCTCATGGACTTCATGAAGAGGATAAAACTTGGAGTAAAAGAGAGACTGGATCTCTTCCCAATCCAGTAGGTGAGAGTCATCTAGTAGCCTATACCATTCCAATGCTTTTCCTTTCAGTGACAAGGCAAATAATTTCCTTATGACTCCATCTCTTGTCAAACCTAAAATCTTAAACAACTCACAAAGTTCTGTAAGTTTCAACAAATGAATACTAGGATTGACTGTCCCATCATAACAATCATTCCTAATTATTTCAATTATCCCAAGTGGTATTTGGAACGGGATACATTCAGTAGGTGGAGGAGACTTCTCTACCACGGGTGTGGTAAAGCGGCCTTCCCCAAGCAGCGAACTAAGAGTGCGGTTTTCCATAAACATAACTAGTGAAACTAAAAACAAGAAACGAAAATATTTAATTGCAAGATCTAAAGATATACCTTCAAACACTTACTTCCCCGGCAACGGCGCCAGAAATAGCTTGATGTCTACACACGCTTCTATTTCTTGTAGACTATGTTGGGCCTCCAAGCGCAGAGGTTTGTAGGACAGCAACAATTTCCCTCAAGTGGATGACCTAAGGTTTATCGAACTCAGGGAAGTAGAGGTTGAAGAAGGTCTCTCTCAAGCAACCCTGCAACTAAGATACAAGAAGTCTCTTGTGTCCCCAACACACCTAATACAACTAGGAGTTGTATAGGTGCACTAGTTCGGCGAAGAGATGGTAAAATATGCATGATAGGAGTGGCAAAGCAAAGTAATATAAATCTGTAATAAAAAGTGCAGCAAGCAAACAAGTGGTAAACGTGAGCACAAATGGTATTCCAATGGTGGAAACAAGGCCTAGGCTTCATACTTTCACTAGTGGCAACTCCCAACAACATTAACATAGTCTAATCACATGATATTTCCCATAAAACATGCAATGGAGACGCACTCGGAGGTCATTCCTTTGTGGTCAAGAGAGGACGAGAATTATGTAGGGCTACAAAAGCACACCTCAAAGTTCGTAGTTCTCAATCTATGGATTTCCCAATGTCACCGCGGCCATCCAAAGAGAGTACCACAATCATCACAACATATCTCAAGGATAGTCAAAGACAAGCACCAAGAGACTCTCAATCTTCAATCAACACACAAAAGAGGAAATCACTCATGAAAATATTCTTCTAATCCATGTCCAATAGACCGCTGTCACCTTGGTCTCGGGGATTATACTAGATAAAGACAAGTGAGTACATCAATCCAATACATAGAGGAAGGGGAAATATCATGGGATCACCCTAGATTAACATAGCCTATGATCACAACGAAGATCACATCATGGGAGAGAGAATTGACCACATAGCTACTGGTAGAAACCTCAGCCCCGAGGAGGAACTACTCCCGCATCATGGAGGGAGGAAGCAACGTCGATGGAGATGAATCCGGGGGTACTTCCCCGTCCCGGCAGGATGCCGTAACAGGAATTCTGGTCCCCCGAAACTTGGTGGCGATGGCGGCGGAGATCGGAATTTCTTCTGGAGAAAAGGGTTCTGGAATCAGGGTTTTCGCGACGGGAGAATAAATAGGAGGCCAAGTAGGGCACCAGAGGAGGTGGGAGCCCCCCGGCGCGGCCAGGGGTGGGGCCGCGCCATCAGGGCGCCTGGGGCCCCTCTGGCCCCTCTCTGGCCCCACTTCTGGCGCATGGAAGCTTCTGGAGCTCTGATTTTTTATATATTTTTCCCGGAATTTTTCTGGCAATTTAAGTAATGGGAAAACCTGAAATACAAAAACAGCAGAAAACAGAAACTGACACTGGGGTGCACTGAGTTAATAGGTTAGTCCAAATATGATCAAAAGTGTATGAAAGTGTATCAAAAGCATAGCAATATCACCCAAAACATGCATGGAGCAAGCATAAATTATAGATACGTTTGGGACGTATCAACACCGCAAGATTGAACCCAAAGCCAAGCACTTCTCCCATTGCAAGAACTACCGTTCTAGTAGGCCAAACCAAACTGACGATTCGAAGAGACTTGCAAGGATATTTAAATCATGCATAAAAGATTTCAGAAAAGAATCCAATATTGTTCATAGATAATCTTGATCATAAACCCACAATTCAACGGATCTCGACAAACACACCGCAAAAATATTACATCGAATAGATCTCCACGAAGATCATGGAGAACTTTGTATTGAGATCCAAAGAGAGAGAAGAAGCCATCTAGCTAATAACTATGGACCCGAAGGTCTGTGGTAAACTACTCACAACTCATCGGAGAGGCTATGGTGTTGATGTAGAAGCCCTCCGTGATCGATGCCCCCTCCGATGGAGCTCCGGAACAGGCCCCAAGATGGGATCTCACGGGTACAGAAGGTTCCGACGGTGGAATTAGGGTTTCGTGGTCCTCCTCGATAGTTTCAGGGTACGTAGGTATATATAGGAGGAAGAGGGACGTCAGGGGAGCAACAGGGGGGCCACGAGGGTGGGGGCGTGCCTACCCCCTTGGGCGCGCCCCTACCCTCGTGACCGCCTCTCTCGCTTCCCGACGTGTACTCCAAGTCAGCTGTGTTGATATTGTTCCCAAAATAACTCTCCCGAAGGTTTCATTCCGCTTGGACTCCGTTTGATATTCTTTTTCTAGGAAACACTGAAATAGGCAAAAAAAACAGCAATTTGCACTGGGCCTTGGGTTAGTAGGTTAGTCCAAAAATAATATAAAAGTGTATAATAAAGCCCATTTTGCAAATAAATTACTACCTGCTGTTCTGTTTTTCACAGATTCTGTCATGTTTTGCCTTTCCTTCATTTTGCAAACCAAGAGCTTGCTTTTTCTTTGCAAAAACCTTTTGGCAATCTTGAGAAACAGTAGAACTTCAAGAATATCTTTATTTCCAGCAAGGAACAATTATTTTATTAAGGGTACTAACCTCGCTAATCAGATTATGATGAGTTATGTATGAAGGGAGTTTTCAAGTGTGCGAGGGAAGATGATAAAAAGTTTCAGGAGTGTCAAGCGCTCAAGCTTGGGGATGCCCCCGTGCACCCCCAAGAAATATTCAAGGAGACTCAAGCGTCTAAGCTTGGGGATGCCCCCGTGCATCCCCTTCTCCATCAACATTATCAGTTCGTCTTTCGTTCCGCTATATTTTTATCACTTCATGTGTTATGTGCTATGCTTGGAGCGTCTTGCTTTTAGTTTTCTTTTTAGTTTTTCATAACGAGTCGGAACTCAGCGTTCTTTATGTGGGAGAGAAACACGCTCCACTTCTACCTAGAACATAACATAGAATTTTCATGTCTATCCTTGCTGTGTGTGTTCTTTGTCTTTTAATAGCTACTATCATGCTCTGCTCTTAGTATTCATGCTTATCTTTTCAAAGAGCTTTTGTTTAGTTGGTTGCTTGAACTCTCTTTAATTACCATGCTCACCTTATTAAGAGAGTTTACTTCCGTTGCATTGGTTGATATGTCTATGATAAAGATGCTATGTGCATAATGGCGCTTAGTAATTCATGTTTTCTTATGGTTAGTCTCAAATAGCTGGGGGATTTCCAATGTGTTATTGGAATACCAACATGATTTGTTTGCCTATGATGTGGTATGGTTTAGTAATATCTTCCTTCGAGAGTTTATTTTGATTGACTTGGCGTATGCTCACGCATATCTAAGACTGTAAAGAAAGTCTGTCAAGCCTTGATGATCTTTTATTTCTGAGTAGCGATATAACTTCCATGCCTGATTCAATATTGCTTTGTCGCTCTGCATGATTATGACCGTCATTGCTCTCTTAGTTGGTCGCTCCCAGTCTTTTGCTAACCTCCACCTGTACTAAGCAGACTAACTTTGCAATACATAGCTCATGGGAAAGTAGCTTAAAAACTATTGTGGTAAAGAATATGTTGCCTATGTATCTTATTTCTTATAAGTTGCTTGCTGAGCGGTAACCATGTTTCTGGGGACGCTATCAACTGTCACACTTTTGTTGAATATCATGTGAGTTGCTATGCATGTTCGTCTTGTCTGAAGTAAGGGTGATTTGCCATGGGTTGAAAGAGTATGCATATTGTTAGAGAAGAACATTGGGTCGCCAACCAAAGCCATGTATCATGGTGGAAGTTTTAGCTTGGACATTAATCCTCAATCTCTTATGAGAATATGCTTATGCATTAAAGAGGAGTCCATCATCTATTTTCTATGTTGTCCCGGTATGGATGTCCTCAAGTTGAGATCTATCAAAAACGAGAAATCAAATGCGATTTATCTCCTTGGACCTTTGTACAGGTGGCATAGAGGTACCCCTTTGTGACACTTGGTTGAAACATATGTAATGCAATGACAATCCATGGAAATCCGAGCTAATTAGGACAAGGTGCGAGCACTATTGGTATTTGATGCATGATGCTTGCAACTTATAGGATGTCTTATGCATGACACATATGAAGTACTACTACCATTGACAAAATTGCTTCTATGTTTTCAAAATAAAAAGCTCTAGCACATAACCATTCTTTTACTTTTTGAGTCTCCACCTTCTTTCTTCAAGCACCAACTACTGAGAGCATGATTGTCATTCTAAGTGTAATGTGCATTGTCCCAAAGTAGCATTGTCTTTTGCATGATTGTGATATCGTTTATTTTGAAATCATTGTATCTAGTCATCACTTAAACCTTGAAGGTGCCCCTGCATTTATGTTTTGCTTCACTAAAGGGGGCAAGCTAGATATCACTTTATCATATTTGCACATCATGTTCATTGCAAATCTTTTTGATGTTTCAGTTTCATATTGTAAAACTTTCAGTCCTTTGTGATTTTCTCATGAGGGAACTCAATTACTTCAGATTCATTATCTCAGTAAGCTTTTGTCATATGACTATGAATAAGTCCTATATGGTTAATAGCATGTCACCACAGAAATTATTCTTGTTATCATTTACCTACTCGAGGACGAGCAGGAATTAAGCTTGGGGATGTTGATACGTCCAAAACGTATCTATAATTTCTGCTTGCTCCATGCCTCTTTTGGGTGATATTGCTATGATATTCATACACTTCCATACACTTTTGATCATATTTGGACTAACCTATTAACTCAGTGCACCCCAGTGCCAGTTTCTGTTTTCGGCTGTTTTTGTATTTCAGGTTTTCACGTTACGAGAACTGCCAGGAAAAATCCAGAAAAATTATATAAAAAATCAGCGTTCCAGAACCTACCGTGCGCCCGAAGGACAGCCGGGGGGGCAACCAGGGCTCCAGGCGCCCTGGCGGCGCCCCCCCCCCCTGGGCCGCGCCGGGGGGCGCCTGGGCCCCCCGAGCCCCGTCTGGTGCCCCCCTTTGGCATATATTTAGAGCGTCCTACGAAACCCTCGAGACGGGAACTCTTTTTCGCGATCTCATCTCTGTTTCGCCGCCGCCGCCGCTTCCAAGATCGGGAGCACCAGGAGAACTCTTCCCGGCACCCTGCCGGAGGGGAGGATCACCATCGGGAGCCTCTCCACCACCATGGACGCCTCCCGGATGAGTTGTGAGTAGTCTCCCTTGGACCATGAGTCCATGACCAGTAGCTATGTGATGTTCTCCTCCCGTTCTTGTGCTTCACTAATTAGTCCTCGTGAGCTGCCCTACATGATCGAGGCACATATGTAATCCTTATGCTGTTGCTATGATGAGTTTGCTGGGATCCGATGGATTATGAGATTATGTTCAGATTGTGATTGAGTAATATATTTGATCTACCTCTTTTATATTTATGTTCGTAAGTAATTCTTGCATGTTCTCCGTTGTTATTTATTGCTTTGGCCAAGTAATGGGTAGTGACTCCAAGAGGGACCGTTATGCTTGATTGTGGGTTCATGCCCCTCGATGACTAGTTTGAGTGACAGAAACATGAGTCTAGGGGATGTGCTGTTGCCACAAGGGGGAAAACAACGGTGCTTGTGCCCGCGGGTGCAAGGATTGTTTACTTTACGCAAAGTTCTTTTAATGCAGTTGTCTGTTGCATTGAGTTTACACTATGGGTGGGACTCGCAACTTAATACCAGCGAGATGTTCTGGATAGATATCTCAAGGTGGATGATTAGTAGTAGATATTGATGGATTTCGGTCTACTTACTTTGGCGTACCGCCCATGCTTTGAACCTCAACCTTTCTTGCAATGTATTCCCTCTGTAAACTAATATAAGAGCGTTTAGATTACTAAAATAGTGATCTAAACACTCTTATATTAGTTTACGGAGGGAGTAGTCAGCATTGGTTTGCGTTCGTGGTCCTGTCAATTGCCCAGCTGTAATTCGTTTACCTCACATAGCTGTTTTATCGTCTTTTGGGAGAGAGACATCACTAGTGAACATCATGAGACTCCGGTCCATATTACCATCATTGATCACATCCGCTATTTACTTTTCGCTTTTACTTACTATTGCAAACATTATCTATCACTACTATCATTTGCGTTTAACCCTTTGTGAACTACAAGGTCGGAGGGATTGACAACCTCTCTGTACTCGTTGGGAGCAAAGTTATTTGTATCTGTGTGCAGTTCCACGTTGATTGCTAATATCTGGCGCCGTTAGCAGTTGACACCTACTTGTTGAACCTAGGAGTCTCTGGGGATTCGATCCTTGGCATCTTTGCTAAGGGAAAAACTTCCACAACACTGCATCTCACACCTTCCACTTGGGGTAACCAACGAGGGGTTAGAGGCCCATCAGCAGTCAAGCGAATCTTTCGATATTTGGCTCATACCCCAAACTTTGGCTTATGGTACCCAAGAGGAGCAAACTTCAACCTTGTAGGTTTCTCTGATTCGGATTGGGCGGGAGACAAAGTCGATAGGAAGTCCACTTCCGGAGGGTGCCAATTCCTTGGTTGCTCTTTGGTAAGTTGATCTTCCAAGAAGCAAAGTTGTGTGTCTCTCTCGTCCACCGAAGCAGAGTATGTGGCAGCTGGCAGTTGTTGTGCACAACTTCTCTGGATGAGGCAAACTTTAAAGGATTACGGTGTCACTTGTGACAAAGTGCCTCTTTGGTGTCACAATGAAAGTGCCATCAAGATTTCTCTTAACCTGGTGCAACACTTCAAGACGAAGCATATTGAGATTCAGTATCAGTTCATCTGGGATCATATTCGGCGAGGAGAAATAGAGGTTCATTATGTCAACACTCGTGATAACCTTGCAGACATCTTCACGAAGCCATTGGATGAAGCAAGATTTAGTGAGTTAAGGTATGAGCTAAATATCATAGATTTGAGCAATGTGGATTGAAACCTTGCACACACTCCTCCCACTCAACTTGATTATCTTGCCTAGGTGTAGGCATGGACATAGGGGGAGTATTGTTCTCTCAATGAACTCTTCCTCCCCCATTATGCATAAATCGATCGAGTCTTTGTTGTTTGCCATTTTAGCTGGTACAAATGCTTCAAGACGAGTGTTGGTCATGGGCCCAAGGATAATTCTTCGCGGTGCCATACCAAGTAACTCAAACATAGGTGGCTCCGGCCACCGACCTCTTTCAGGAGGGGTGTCTCGTGTGTTGTTCTAGTGGTCTGTTGTCCTTCTTTCATGTTGCCTTGTTTGTGTGCTCTTATCCGTAGTTGCCGTGCTTAAGCCTTCCTTGTCGAAACTTGCACTTTCTTGGGAGAGCGGTACTACCGTAGTCATTCACGGTACTACCGCAAGAGAGCCTACCGGTACTACTGCAACAAGCACGATAGTAAAATTTTACTGCCGCTGGAGAGCGGTACTACCGCCCTGCGAGCGGTACTTCCGCCCGGGCGGTACTACCGCAATGATACGCGGTACTACCGCGTCGTTTTGAACGGGTGGGGGTTATAAGCGGGCAGGGGGAGTTCTAACTCCCCCATACCCATTCAACTCGTTTCCCCCCCACGTCGTCTCTCTCTCTCTCTCTCAAGAACGGCGCCGGAGGACCTCGCCGGATCTCCGTCTCCGGCCACTCTCCTCGCATTCCGAACGGTGGGATCATTCCCCACCTCACCCTCTTGCCATGGAACAAGGTTTCTCCCCAAAATCCCTTCTACTTTTGCCCTTTTGTTGTCTCTAGGTTTTGTGGAGATGCATGTTGTTCTTGTGTTCTTGTAGACCTTATCCATGGAAGATTAGGGTGTAGGAGAGTAGTTGTGCAGTAGAAATGCTAGTCAGTATGTTGCTACAAATGAGTTGTGCTCAACCGTAGTACCTCTCATTTGTCCTACGCATTCATAGATCAGATCTGCATTCGGATCTGACCCCGAGCGGTACTACCGCAGGTTGCCTGTGGTACTACCGCTCTGACGCGTCACGGTACTACCGCTTCCCTACCGCGGTACTGCCGCGCTAGACGCGGAAGTAAATTTTTAGTACTGCTCCTGATGCGGTACTACCGTACCACTCCGGTGCGGTACTACCGCCCTCGGAGCGGCACTAAAATTTTACTTCCGCATCTTCGAGCAGTACTACTGTTCACTCCACACCTTCTTCGTAGCCCACACTTACTATCATTTTGCATGTTTCTTGTGCTTTGTTGTGGCTTTTGCATTGATTCTCTTTGTTTCTCTTTCGTGTTCTTGTGTTTGTGTCATAGGTGGTGGCTCCGGTTCCAATGTCTGTCGCTCGAATCCCAGCCGTGACACAGGGTCAAAGCATCTGCGCACCCAAGATGATGTTCCTGGGGGCTCCAATGCCCCCCAACACAGAACCAAGTCCACTACCACCAAGAACAAGGACCCAACAATGGGCATGGACGAGATTCCATCACAAGAGTTCATCGCTAGGAGGAAGATCAATCCCTATGCAAATCCCCGGCCCCAGTTCCATGGAAATGATTTGTTCTGGACCAAGCAGCAGTATCTTATCTTCACAGAAGTGTCTGGATTGACATGAATCACATGAGGAAGGAGGAGCATCAGGCCTATTTTTGTGACAGCCTGATTTTTGCCCTCTTTTATTTGCCTGAGTTTTATTTGGATTTAGTTTGGAACTTAGGATTTTTGAATCTTTTCATATGGACTTAAACACTTGGGTACCCTTGGCTTTCACCCAAGTGCCTCATCTCCATCTCAAATCATCTTTTCCTCTCTGGTTCACCCTAAAATAATAATTGGAATATTTTTCTTTATTGAAAAATATTCATTTTTCCCTCCAAAACCCTAGTTAGCTCATTCTGCTCCAAAGCAACCCCAATTTTTCTTGCCCACAAAAATCTGAGAAAATTCACAAATATTCTTTGAACCCTAGGACACCTTCCCGAGCAAAAATATTGCACCACTTTTTGGAATATTTTTGCTACAGAAATTCTTTTCTGTCCTGGACAGAAATGGTAGTTTCTACAGCAACTACCATTTTACTTGCTCCATTGTAGCTGAAACTTCTTGTGCATATTTACCTTAGTAACTTATGGCTAGCCTCCAAAGCACATCTTCCAACTCCCAGCCATTTTATCTCAGTAAGCTCTCACAGTTACTGTCCAGAAACTTACCAGGCTGGTGAAATCTCTTCTACTGCGTCTGGGTCCAAACCAAACCATGGTAACATTCAAATCTACCACGAACAACATGCCAGACATGATCTTTGGCCCCAAGTCGGCCCGGGGGCAGAGTTCACGCGGTGACCACGTGTGTGCACCATGCCAGGCTGCTAGTCAACGCGCTCTGAGTGCCGTCGAGTGCTCTATTTCGTGTGTGCTCGCTTCCCCGCCTGCCAAAGCTTGCCCAACCTTGCCACCATCTTCGTCTCGACTCCTACAGCTCCTCCTGGCACTCGTCGATGCCGGAGCTCGCCGCAGCGAGCACGGACGCAGTCCAGCCAAGGCAACAGTGCGGTGCGCACTATGCTCGTCGCCTTCCCAGTGATCATGTGCTCATCTCTGTTCGTCCATAGTCCTCGCATCAACCACATCGCCTTCTCCCCCTCTCACTAATGCCGTTCATCGCTGGGGGCAGTGTTTAGGTGTCGCCGATGGAGCCCCAATCCCCCCTCTCAGCTCGCCTATAAATGGAGCCCCTCCCAGCCTTCTCGAGCACCTCACTCCACTCCCACACACTCCACAACTGCGTAGGAAGCCGTAGCCCGGCCGGGCAGGCCGCAGGCCGCCGTCCCCGAGCTCGAGCTCGCCGGCGATCCCCTCGGGTCGTCGCGGTAGCTCCAACCACTCTCAGGCCAGGGTGACCCTTCCAGAGCCCCCACCACTCTCTGGTGGTGCTGTTCCACCTAGTTGGAGCCTCTGGAGTCGCCGCTGCTCGTCGTCGTCTTCATCTCCGGCGACCACCCCGTTCTGCCTCCGCTTGCAAGGTCATTTCCGACGCCGTCCAACCACCCCTAGCAACGCTATGGGTACGGGCAGGTGCGCCTCTATCCCCTCTATAGATCCATCCCTCTCATTTTGGCCAAGGAGCTCTCGTCGCCGGCGTGCACTCCGGCGAAACCACGACTGTCTCTGTTCCTCTCTCCCTCTCGCCCTCACCTGACTAGCGGGGCCCGCTAGTCAATCACTCTGTACTCGCGCGAAGCGGTACGAGTGGTGGCGCCCTGGGTCTTTACGCCTTCGATGTCACCCCCAGTCTGTTTATTTAAATTTCAAATTTATATATATTCCAGAGAACTTCAAACTGCAATAACTTTTTAACCATAAGTCCAAATGAATTGATTCTTTTTGCATTGTGTTCATTGTAAAGAAATCTTGCAGCACACCAAAAATGATACTTTTATGTGATGTGTAGATTTTCTGGTGAATTTCAGAAGGGTTCTTGATGTTTTCTTTTTGTACTTTTAAATCTTTTCAGAAGAGGAAGCTTGTCTTGAGGATCACCGGGAGGCTTGTGAACCTCATTTGCACTAAGGCAAGCCACAACAACATTTTCATGGTGCAATTTCAATATTTGTGATTTTCCAACTTGAATAAATGATTTAATCCATGCATATAAATTATTTTTCTTATTTTTATTCTGTTGGTTGCTGGATTTAGTTCTTATATTTAGTTTACAGAAAGTTGGAAGTTGATTAAGTTGTTAATGTAACTAGAAGAAAGTTTGGGTTATGAAGAACTAATATGGTTATGGATACAAATATTTATATGAAGTTATTTTCTTGCATAAGAACGATGGCAAAATTTTGCTAGAATATATTCTGTTTTAATTGAAAATAAATCCTAACCAGAGGAATGGTAGAAGTTGTTGAAGCTTATACTTAGTGTGGTAGAGTTGACACAGTTCTTTACGGTAATGTATATCTTGTGTTGCATTTGCATGGCATTTTATGACACCGGTTATTTTTAAGTTGAACCTGCTAAAAACTCAACTTGAATAATTTGTTGACCGGGTCATGGTGCCACTGAATCGAGTTGTTCCCAGTGCAACCACATTTGCCTTTATGGGAAGGCCTTTATTCGGTCCGTTGTCAGGCCTCTGGTCAGTACCTCCAAGTAGGGAAGGTTATGGGCGTGTGGTATCCTGGCCCGGTATAACCTTGTGTGCCCGTTGTTGAGTTTATGGTACCGAGTCCCCATTTGGGACAGTTTATGTTTGGCCACGATGGTGGTCGTTGTGCCTTTGGTTGGCATGGGGCCACCCAGGACTGTTCTGATGGGAAATGAGTCGGAGTGGCCGAGAGAGTGTCATGGAAATGGAGGGGTTTTGTCGGAACGTCGTTGGTCCACCGAATGGGAGAGCGAGGCCATGGGTTCCGTGGTGTGGGTACAGTGCACTACCTCTGTAGAGTGTAATTAATCTATCGATAGTCGAGTCCACGGTCACGGACACGCTCGAAAGTAGGTCACACCGTGGGTCAACATTTAATAAAATTTGGCTCACTAAGTTATGAACTTTGCACTATTAAAGATGATGGTAGAGCCACCGAGATGATTGAGACCAAGTGTGGGTCAGGATTGTGATCGCCGGAAAGATCATGAGATATGTCATGTTGAGATAGACAAGTGGGTATGTTAAGAATGATCACCGTTGGTAAGTCAGTCCGAGGGACTGTTTTCACAAAGGCATGAGCACAACATGTTGGTTATATTCATGCACATGTATGTTGTTGCATTTTAATAATTGAATAATTATCATGATATGGTTTGTCATTATGTTTATGTTTGCTGTAAGCTTGCAAGTACATTCAATGTACTGACATGGCGTGTCATGCCAGATTTCAAGAAAGTCTCGCTGGAAAGGAGTGCCGTCCGAGTCTAGATCGTGTCCACATCGGTGTCCCTCTGCTATGGAGTTCCGCTACGAAGTCGTTCCGCTGCCGCGTAGATGTTATGACCGAGGCCTTTTATGTTCACTAAATAATGTACATATTGTTCAGCCGCATCGTGTGTGCCGCTTGGCCTCGCTACTTGTTGTAATGTTAAACTTTGATCCGCTAGTATCAATAATGCGGTTGTTTTCTGTACCAAGATGTTGTGTGTTGCCAGAAGACGAGGTCTCTGGGCTGGCAATGCAGGGTAAACCGGTCGCTCTGAGCCGGGGTGCCACAACGCTTGGTATCAGAGCCGCGCTGACTGTAGGGCACGTTAGACTACGACGTGTTAACTAAACGCTAGATACGAGTTCAAGTTGAGTGCCAGTAGCATGTGTAGCTGGTTGTTGCTTTGCATATACTTGCTTTATTTTTATGCTAACATACTAATGGTTATGAGTGTAGATGTCTCCGGTGTCGTATCCATGCCAGTTGAAGCTGATGCCGTATACGTCACCGCACCTTCTTCGTAACGTGTGGCGTCGGATGTACCCTCTCGGAGACGACCCAGTCTATCGTGTGTACCGGGAGCGTCTAGCAGGCTCAGTGTATGAGTATCAGGCAGTGGTGACTCTGCGCACCAGTTCCGACTCCAGTACTTACACTCGTACCTCTCGGAGCGGTTACGCTTCTACCGCTTCTCAGGCCGTCCAATTTGCTGCATTCGAGATCATTGTTGAGCTCCGTCACAGCGAGGTCCGAATGCGAAATCACCCAGGTTTCCAATATTACCCTTCTCCGCACGACAACGGTCGTGTTCGTTTCCCTGATATTGATCCGGAGTCTGATAGTGTTGCTAGCCACCTTTCCCGTTATATTGCTGCTAGCTATCTCCTGGTCCACGAGCTGGCTCGAGAGTTGACTAACACTCGTATTGCTTTAGCCACTACTAGGTCTGTCACTATTCCCGCATCCATGGGATTTACCCCTTACATCCCAGCCAGTTCTGGTTCCCCTTTTCACCGATTACTCCTCCGAGTAGCTCGGGCGCCTCGATCATAAATCCTCTCAGTGCTCCTACTGAGTGGGTTTCTCTTCTCACTACTCCTGTAGCTCCTATGATTCACCCTACTCCTGCCCCGGAAAGAGAGCCTCCGAGGCAGCGCCGTCGTGTTACCTTTAACCCAGAGGTTTTAGTTAACCTCGTCAGTTCAGGGTCCGAGTCTGCTTCAAGAGAGGATCCCGCAGCACCAGCAGAGTAGTAGAGCTTCTGAGTATTCGCAGTTGTCAGGATGATGTATGGATGTAGTTGTACGAGTCATAATGTTTCATTTCCTGTATGAGCGTAGTGGAACCAAGCATGTTAATTACCTTTCATGTATGAGTCTATGTATAATATGCTGGAACTGTATTTCTTCTATTCGCTGTCTTTTCTTCGTAATTTTGTTTTCTCTCGGGATTTGTTGCTGGCTTTTCCCCAATATTCCTTTTGAATGTTTCTCATCTCGGTTGCGTTGTCTTGGGAAAAATCCTTAATAGGATGACGCGTGGAGGCAACAGTAGCTGCGCTCACGAGGATGTTCCTGTTCGTCGTTCCGCCCGACAGGCAGGACACTCTCCCGAGCCGTACATACCACCACTGCCTCCACTGCCTACCACCGAGCAAATTCTGCGTATGTTTGAGGAAAGGAGAAGTAATGATCTACTTGAGATATTGAAAAGTGTTCAAGCTATGGTTGGACAGAATGGAAATCAGAACGGTCATCACTCGAAGCTATCAGATTTTCAGAGAACTCAGCCTCCCAGTTTCAGTCAGGTTATTGACCCTTTGGATGCCGACGATTGGTTGCGGACCATTGAAAGGAAGCTTGAGATTGCCCGTACTGCAGAAGAGGATAAAGTTCCATATGCAACTCACTATCTTGAAGGCATTGCTACCATATGGTGGGTAAATGCAAAAGCCATGTGGCCTGCTGATGAAGAACTCACCTGGTCAAAATTCAAAGATCAGTTCCGAAAATATTATATCCCTACTGGAATTATGAAGACCAAGCAGCGTGAATTTCTTGCACTCACCCAAGGAAATATGTCTGTGGGTGAATATTTGCAAAAATTCAATCATCTGGCCCGTTACTCCCTTTATGACGTGGCCACTGAAGAAAGACAGATTGATAGATTTCTTGGAGGATTAAACTCGCAACTCCGGTGCACCCTCAGCATGCTCGATTTTCCAGACTTCCAAACTTTGGGGAACAAAGCTTTCATTGCGGAAAGAGAGCACAAACTCGTGCTGGACAACAGGCCTGCTAACAACGAGCACAAGCGCAAGTCTGAACCAAGGAAAGAAGGGCAACCAGTGCAGAAGGCTCGAACCTGGCAGCAGACTCAGGTAGAATACAAGCCCAATTGGCAACAGAATGTTAACAAGACCACTACTCAAGTCAAGAATGTTGTGACCAACCCAGTGCACGAGGAGCGTCAGCGCAACAATTCTTGTTTCAGTTGCGGGCAAAACGGACATTATGCCAGACAGTGCCCCAAGAACAGCAAGGCGAATGCCCTATTCAGGCCACAAGTCAACTTTATGGGGTCATACCCGAACCAGCAAAACATCGCCGGGCACGTTCATCAGCTCTCCGCAGATGAAGCCCAAGAAAACCCCGAAGTAGTCATTGGTATGTTTTCTGTTAATAGCATACCTGCCGTAATTTTATTTGACTCTGGGGCTTCCCACTCTTTTATTTCTCGGAGTTTTGTTGCCCAAAACAAATTTCCTTGTTCGCTTTTGGGCAAAAATATGCTGGTACAAACCCCGGGATCTTTAATCAAGAGTAATCTGGTCTGTCGTGATTTGGAAATCAATATCAACGGAATAAGCTTTCCAACTTCCTTGATACTCATCGAGTCGGTACAGTTGGATGTTATTTTGGGAATGAATTGGTTAACCCAATATCGAGTATGCATAAATTGTGCAACCCGAGAAGTCACTCTGACCAGTCAGACGGGGCAGACTACCAAATTCTATTCTCGCAGAAGCATACCCAAAAGGGAATAATCTTCACCGCTGTGGCTGAATTGGAATTAATTCCCGTGGTTAGTGAATTTCCTGATGTATTTCCAGAAGAACTGCCAGGCATGCCGCCAGATCGAGAGCTTGAGTTTGCAATAGATCTTGTACCCGGAACCGCACCGTTATACAAGAAGTATTACCGGATGCCCTCATCAGAATTAGTGGAATTAAAAAAGTAGCTCGATGAAATGCTCCAGAAAGGATATATTCGTCCCAGTTCCTCACCATGGGGATTGCCTGCTCTCTTCGTAAGCAAGAAGGATGGCAGCCTCCGCATGTGTGTGGATTACCGTCAGCTGAATGATGTCACCATCAAAAATAAATATCCGCTGCCAAGAATTGATGACTTGTTTGATCAGCTCAGTGGGGCCAAGGTATTCTCCAAGATTGATTTACGGACATGATACCATCAACTCAATATTAAAAAGGAAGATATTCCTAAGACCGCATTCACCACTCGATACGGTCTTTATGAATATACCGTCATGTCCTTTGGTCTCACCAATGCCCCTGCTTTCTTCATGCACATGATGAACAAAGTATTCATGGACTTCCTCGATAAGTTCATGGTAGTCTTTATCGATGACATACTTATATACTCAAAAAGCAAAGGAGATCACAGAGAACACCTCCGAGCGGTGCTACAACAGCTCCGCGACCATCAGCTTCACGCCAAATTCAGTAAGTGTGAGTTTTGGCTCAAACAAGTTGGATTTCTTGGGCATGTGCTATCCACCGAGGGTATAGCCATAGACCAAAGCAAAGTTAAGGATGTGCTCGATTGGTTGCCACCAACCACCGTATCACAGATCCGGAGTTTTCTTGGACTGGCCGGATATTACCGTTGTTTCATTGAAGGATTCTCCAAGATTGCTAAACCCATGACAGAGCTGCTCAAAAAGGATAAGAAGTTTGAATGGACCGAAGACTGTGAGAAAAGTTTCAGTGAGCTAAAAATACGGCTGACGACCGCACCAGTATTAACTCTTCCAGACATTTACCCCAGTTTTGATGTGTATTGTGACGCCTCCACACAAGGACTTGGTTGCGTACTTATGCAAGACGACAAGGTAGTAGCATATGCATCACGACAGCTGCGACCGCACGAGGGAAATTACCCTACTCATGATCTGGAATTGGCCGTGGTGGTTCATGCTCTAAAAATATGGAGGCATTACCTCATCGGGAAGAGGTGCCAATTTTTTGCCGATCACAAAAGTCTCAAGTATATATTTACTCAGCTAGATTTAAATCTCCGTCAGTGAAGATGGCTTGAGTTGGTTAAGGATTGTGATCTTGGAATAAATTACCACCCGGGTAAAGCCAACGTGGTGGCTGACACACTCAATCAAAAGCCGGTCAGCCTAAATGTCATATTGAAATCCTTGCCCCCTAAACTTCAAGAGGAGATTGCTCAACTCAATCTGGTTATCGTTGATGCTGGTCTCACTAATATTTTGGAAGTTACCCCCACACTTGAGGAAGAGATCCGCAAGGCCCAGCCAGACGACCCTGTCCTGCAAAGGCATGCCAAGAATATGATTGCAGGACGTACCTCTGATTTCTCAAAGGATCACTTTGGTACTCTCCGATTCCGTGGAAGGATTTGTGTACCCAATCAGTCAAACTTGAAAGAGAAAATCCTGCCAGAAGCACATGAATCCTCATACTCTATTCACCCTGGAGGTACAAAAATGTATGAAGACCTTCGGCAAATATTCTGGTGGGATGGAATGAAGAAAGACATTGCCTATTTTGTGGCCTATTGTGACATATGCAATAAGGTAAAAGGCAGAACATCAGAAGCCAGCCAGACTTCTCCAACCACTGGCAGTTTCGCAATGGAAATGGGATGACGTCTGCATGGATTTCATCACAGGTCTACCTAAGACTCAGTGAGGCAATGATGCAATATGGGTCATAGTGGACACCCTAACCAAGGTAGCTCACTTTATCCCAGTCAAGACCACATATCGAGCAGATCAACTTGCACAGATGTATGTGTCCAGAATAGTCAGTCTGCATGGAGTACCTCGAACCATCACTTCCGACCGAGGTTCACTCTTTACCTTCGTTTTTTGGTCACGTCTCCATCAAGCCTTGGGGACAGCGCTGAAATACAGTA
This sequence comes from Secale cereale, assembly GCA_902687465.1. NCBI lineage: Eukaryota > Viridiplantae > Streptophyta > Magnoliopsida > Poales > Poaceae > Secale > Secale cereale. The sequence goes on from LR738709.1 coordinate 495,754,762, forward strand.
CCGCTTATCATCCTCAGATTGATGGACAGACAGAGCGGGTAAACCAAATACTCGAAGATATGCTGCGAGCCTGCGTCTTGGCCCAAGGATCTAAATGGGAAGATTGTTTGCCTTATGCCGAGTTCTCCTACAACAACAGCTTCCAAACCAGTCTAAAGATGTCACTGTACGAGGCTTTGCATGGCCGTAAGTGCCACACCCCTTTAAATTGGTCTCAGACTGGAGATAGTCGTATCTTCAGGACATATCTCATAATGGAAGCTGAGAAACAAGTTAAGGAGATCAGAGACAGATTGCAATTGGCCAAATCTTGACAGAAGAGTTATTATGATGCAAAACACCGCCAAATCAGTTTTGAGCTCGGAGAACACGTATGCCTCCGAGTCACTCCTATGAAAGGAGTCAAGAGATTCCAGACTCGCGGAAATTTGGCACCTAGATTTATTGGCCCATTTCCAGTTATTTCTCGAGTGGGCACTGTTGCTTATTAGTTGGAGCTACCCCCAGAATTGTCCGATGTGCACAACGTGTTTCATGTCTCACAGTTGAGGCGATGCATATCGCCGCCTGAGAAAAGGACTGACATGACCAACATAGAGTTGGCAAAGGATTTAACGTACGAAGAGAGACCGTTCAAAATTTTGGATCAGATGGAAAGGGTCACTCGCAGTAAAGTGAGAAAAATTTATAAAGTCCAGTGGGAGCATCACACCGAGTCAGAATCAACCTGGGAACGGGAAGAATTCCTAAGGACACATTATCCAGAATGGTTTCCCAAGCAACCGAATCTCGAGGACGAGATTCATTCTAAGTGGGGGAGGTTTGTGACAGCCTAATTTTTGCCATCTTTTATTTGCCTGAGTTTTATTTGGATTTAGTTTGAAACTTGAGATTTTTGAATCTTTTCATATGGACTTAAACACTCGGGTACCCTTGGCTTTCACCCAAGAGCCTCATGTCCATCTCAAATCATCTTTTCCTCTCTGGTTCACCCTAAAATAATAATTGGAATATTTTTATTTATTGAAAAATATTCATTTTTTCCTCCAAAACCCTAGTTAGCTCATTGTGCTCCAAAGCAACCCCAGTTTTTCTTGCCCACAAAGATCTGAGAAAAATCAAAAATGTTCTTTGAACCCTAGGACACCTTCTTGAGAAAAAATATTGCACCACTTTTTGGAATATTTTTGCTACAGAAATTCTTTTCTGTTCTGGACAAAAATGGTAGTTTTTACAGCAACTACCATTTTACTTGCTCCATTGTAGCTGAAACTTCTTTTGAATCTTTACCTTAGTAACTTATGGCTAGCCTCCAAAGCACGGCTTCCAACTCCCAGCCATTTTACCTCAGTAAGCTCTCAAAGTTATTGTCCAGAAACTTACCAGGCTGGTGAAATCTCTTCTACTGCGTCTGGGACCAAACCAAACCATGGTAACATTCAAATCTACCACGAACAACATGCCATACATGATCTTTGGCCCCAAGTCGGCCTGGGGGAAGAGTTCACGCGGTGACCACGCGTGTGCACCATGCCAAGCTGCTAGTCGACGCGCTCTGAGTGCCGTCGAGCGCTCTGTTTCGCGCGTGCTCGCTTCCCCGCCTGCCAGAGCTTGCCAAACCTCCCCACCATCTTTGTCTCGACTCCTACATCTCCTCCTGGCACTCGACGACGCCGGAGCTTGCCGCAACGAGCACGGGCGTAGTCCGGCCAAGGCAACAGTGTGGTGCGCACTGTGCTCGTCGCCTTCCCAGTGATCATGTGCTCATCTCCGTTCGTCCATAGTCCTCGCGTGAACCACATCGCCTTCTCCCCCTCTCACTGACGCCGTTCGTCGCCGGGCGCAGTGTCCAGGTGTCGCCGGCGGAGCCCCAATCCCCCCTCTCGGCTCTCCTATAAATGGAGCCCCTCCCAGCCTTCTCGAGCACCTCGCTCCACTCCCACACACTCCACAACTGCGTAGGAAGCCGTAGCCCGGCCGGTAAGGCCACAGGCCGTCGTCCCCGAGCTCGAGCTCGCCGGCGATCCCCTCGGGTCGTCGCGGTAGCTCCAGCCACTCTCAGGCCAGGGCGACCCTTCCAGAGCCCTCGCTACTCTCTGGTGGTGCTGTTCCATCTAGTTGGAGCCTCTGGAGTCACCGCTGCTCGTCGTCGTCTTCATGTCCGGCGACCACCCCGTTCTGCCTCCGCTTGCGAGGTCGTTTCCGACGCCGTCCGACCACCCCTAGCTACGCTACGGGTACGGGCAGGTGTGCCTCTATCCCCTCTGTAGATCTATCCCTCTCGTTTTGTCCAAGGAGCTCTCGTCGCCGGCGTGCGCTCCGGCGAAGCCACGGACGTCTCTGTTCCTCTCTCCCTCTCCCCCTCACCTGACTAGTGGGGCCCGCTAGTCAGTCACTCTGTACTCGCGCGAAGCGATACGAGTGGTGGCACCCTGGGTCTTTACGCCTTCGACGTCACCCCCCCCAGTCTGTTTATTTAAATTCCAAATTTATATATATTCCAGAGAACTTCAAACTGCAATAACTTTTTAACCATAAGTCCAAATGAATTGATTCTTTTTGCATTGTATTCTTTGTAAAGAAATCTTGCAGCACACCAAAAATGAGACTTTTCTGTGCTGTGTAGATTTTCTGGTGAATTTCAAAAGGGTTCTTGATGTTTTGTTTTTGTGCTTTTAAATCTTTTCAGAAGAGGAAGCTTGTCTTGAGGATCACCAGGAGGCTTGTGGACCTCATTTGCACTAAGGCAAGCCACAACAACATTTTCATGGTGCCATTTCATATTTGTGATTTTTCAACTTGAATAAATGATTTAATCCATGCATATAAATTATTTTTGTTATTTTTATTCTGTTGGTTGCTGGATTTAGTTGTTATATTTAGTTTACAGAAAGTTGGCTAGAAGAAAGTTTGGGTTATGAAGAACTAATATGGTTATGGATATAAATATTTATGTGAAGTTATTTTCTTGCATAAGAACTATGGTAAAATTTTGCTAGAATATATTCTGTTTTAATTGAAATTAAATCCTAACCAGAGGAATAGTAGAAGTTGTTGAAGCTTATACTTAGTGTGGTAGAGCTGACTAGTTCTTTACGGTAATGTATATTTTGTGTTGCATTTGCATGGCATTTTATGACACCGGTTATTTTTAAGCTGAACCTGCTAATAACTCAACTTGAATAATTTGTTGACCGGGTCATGGTGCCACTGAATCGAGTTGTTCCGAGTGCAACCACATTTGCCTTTATGGGAAGGCCTTTATTCGGTTCGTTGTCATGCCTCTGGTCGGTACCTCCAAGTAGAGAAGGTTATGGGCGTGCGGTACCCTGGCCCGGTAAGCAGACATAACCTTGTGTGCCCGTTGTTGAGTTTATGGTACCGAGTCCCCGTTTGGGACAGTTTATGTTTTGGCCACGACGGTGGTCATTGTGCCTTTGGTAGGCACGGGGCCACCCAGGACTATTCTGATGGGAAATGAGTCGGAGTGGCCGAGAGAGTGTCATGGTAATGGAGGGGTTTCGTCGGAACGTCGTTGGTCCACCCGAATGGGAGAGCGAGGCCATGGGTTCCATGGTGTGGGTACAGTGCACTACCTCTGTAGAGTGTAATTAATCTATCGATAGCCGAGTCCACGGTCACGGACACGCTGGAAAGTAGGTCACACCATGGGTCAACATTTAATAAAATTTGGCTCACTAAGTTATGAACTTTGCACTATTAAAGATGGTGGTAGAGCCACCGAGATGATTGAGACCAAGTGTTGGTCAGGGTTGTGATCGCCGGAAAGATCACGAGATATGTCATGTTGAGATAGACAAGTGGGTATGTTAAGAATGATCACCGTTGGTAAGTCAGTCCGAGGGACTGTTTTCACAAAGGCATGAGCACATCATGTTGGTTATATTCATGCACATGTATGTTGTTGCATTTTAATAATTGAATAATTATCATGATATTGTTTTTCATTATGTTTATGTTCGCTGTAAGCTTGCAAGTACATTCAATGTACTGACCTGGCGTGTCATGCCAGATTTCAGGAAAGTCTCGATGGAAAGGAGTGTCGTCCGAGTCTAGATCGTGTCCACATCGGTGTCCCTGTGCTATGGAGTTCCGCTATGATGTCGTTCCGCTGCCGCGTAGATGTTATGACCGAGGCCTTTTATGTTCACTAAATAATGTACATATTGTTCAGCCGCACCGTGTGTGCCGCTTGGCCTCGCTACCTGTTGTAATGTAAAACTTTGATCCGCTAGTATCAATAAAGCGGTTGTTTTCTGTACCAAGATGTTGTGTGTTGCTAGAAGACGAGGTCTCTGGGCTGGCTATGCAGGGTAAACCGGTCGCTCTGAGCCGGGGTGCCACAATTTTGCTGAGCCTCTAGAGCTTGTGGAGCAGTTTGGCATTGAGCATATCATGTCTTTTCATATGGACTTTGACCCAGAGATTGTGGCCCAATTATTTGCTTCGGTTCACTTCCATCCTAAGGCGGAACGCAACATGACTTTGATGACCAATGGACAGAAGATGACTGTTACTTGGAAGGATTTCATGGATCTGCTTCAGGTTGCTGATGAGGGGCTCCACACTCCTGTTGGAGTTCGCCCTCATGCCAATCAAGAGTCTGCCAACAAGGACCAGCTGCTGCCCTACTATGTGGAGAAGATGCTCGCAAGTGGCAAGAAGACTTGGGTGATGAACCCTTTTTTGGATATTATGCATAGGATCTTCCGCAACTCACTGTTTCCTCGCATTGGGGACAAGGACAAAGTACATTCATACCTCGTGGACATGATGCTTATGTGTGAGGAGGCCCGTAGTGCTCAGACTCAACCACTTGATATCTCACATGTCATGTGGTGTGAGCTCCGCTTTGCGATTTTCACCCACAAAGTGCCTATCTATGGCCCATATATGTTTCTCCTGATCACCAAGACTTGGGAGAAACTCTATCCTGATGAAGAGTTTGAGGCTCCTCACTGGATTCATCATGAGCCTGTCAAGCTTCGCATCAAGAGTCGATGGGCTAACACCACTACCCGCACAGAGGCTGCTGCGGCTAAGATGGATGTGGATGAGGAGGAAATTGCGGAGGAGGCAGCTGATGTGGACAGTTCTGGAGGGTATGCTCCCCCGTCGTCTGAGCCCTCATGGCCTAAAAGGCTGAAGAGCAAGATGAAGACTCTATTTTGTATGCAGGCCAAGGGCCAATACAAGGCACATGTTGCTCAGAAGCAGGTTCGCCGGCGCGACAAGAAGATCCTAAGGACTTTTGGCGAGGATGTGTCTAGTGGGTCTGAGAAGAACATTACTCTAGAGGCTGAGTGGATTGCCAAGCAGGGATACAAGTGGTCAGATTCTGAGAAGGAGCAGCAGGAGACTGACGAGGCGCGTGACGACTGATCTCTTCCGCCTGAGCTAGCACTTATGTCTTAGGTGTCCTCTCTGCCCTTTTTGGTGTCTCGATGCCAAAGCGGGAGAGTGTAGGATTTGCGTGTGTGTGTCTTGTGTCGCGTTTTATTTGCTTTTGTTGGTCGGACCTTGTTTGCTTTCGTTGGTTTGTGTCGTGTGTGTGTGAGACCTATCATATGGTGTGAGACATATGGACTGTGCTCCTTATCTCGTTATTATGTATGTGATGTCTGCTAGGTTGTGAGCGTTTGCTTGTCTTGCCCTATTAATATGTGCTCACGATATCCTTCTTGCATCCATGCATAGGGTGATATTCTTAGTTGCAAGGAGTATGTTGTTTATAAAATATAGGGGGAGCATTGATCCTAGTATGTGTGATGTGCAATCCAAAGCATCTTCATAAGTATGCACACATCTAGGGGGAGCTTACCTATATTTTATAATCATGCTGGGTTTGCTTACTATTTTGTTATATATATCTTTGTGCAAATCCCATATTGTCATCAATCCACCAAAAGGGGGGAGATTGTAAGGGCATATTTCTCCCTAAGTAGTTTTTGGTTATTGATAACAATGCTTTTGCGGACTAATCGTGTGCACTGAGCTTTTCAGATATATCACACCTAGGTACAAGATGATTAAGTGCCCCTCGAAACCTATTGAAGACGGTGTATCCTTTTGTTTCTTTTCGGTGGAATTGAGTCATAGGAAAGCCGTACTATTAAGAGGGGGTCCGCTTCGGAAAGGTTTGGGTGGAATCAACACGTACACATCTATTCATTCGCGCCACCTTTTATTCGCTTCTCTGGAGCTCTGGATGTTTTTACTTGTCTTTGCAAAAACAGTGACGTCCTACTACTACCACTCTTAGGCATGCGGTAGTACCGCACGGCCCCACGGTAGTACCGCTCCAGGGTTACGGTAGTACCGCACATTGCGGTAGTACCATGCCAAGGACACGGTAGTATCGTGTGACCGGCCCCAGTGTCGTAACTAGTACGGTAGTAGGAGCGGAAGTAATTTTTTACTTCCGCGTCCTAAACCGTAGTACCGCTTCTAGCAAGCGGTAGTACCGTGTCGGGTTTTTGCATCGATCGTAACTCTGCGGAAGTAGCCGCGGACGTAATTTATTTAGTCCGCACTCTTCTCCTACCAGTCTGACCTTGCCTTACGGTAGTACCGTAAGGACGTGCGATAGTACCGCTCCGGCAATACTACCGCCCGTTGCTTTACGCAACAGGGGCTAGATCTGGCTCATGCCGCGCCAGCGGTAGTACCGCACCAGGAGCGGTAGTACCGCAGGGCCGTGCGGTAGTACCGCAAATTTTGTGCGGTAGTACCGCAGGGCCGTGCGGTAGTACCACAAATTTTGTGCGGTAGTACCGCACGTCGCGGGCAGAGTTGGGGGATAACGGTTGGATTTGTCCTTCCACTATATAAAGGGAGTCTTCTTCCTCAAGAAGACTTACCTCTTCCTCCCCAAGCTCCATTTCCGCCCGATCTCTCTCCCTAGCCAATCAAACTTGTTGATTTCCTAGGGATTGCTTGAGAAGGCATCGATCTACACTTCCACCAAGAGAAATTTGATTCCCCCCACTAATCCCTTGTGGATCTTGTTACTCTTGGGTATTTGAGCACCCTAGACGGTTGAGGTCACCTCGGAGCCATATTCCATTATGGTGAAGCTTCTTGGTGTCGTTGGGAGCCTCCAATTCGGTTGTGGAGATTGCCCCAACATTGTTTGTAAAGGTTCGGTCGCCGCCTTCAAGGGCGCCACTAGTGGAATCACGGCACCATGCATTGTGTGAGGCCGTGAGGAGAATACGGTGATCCTAGTGGCTTCTTGAGGAGCATTGTGCCTCCACACCGCTCCAACGGAGACGTACTTCCTCTCAAAGGGAAGGAACTTCGGTAACACATCCTCATCTTCAACGGCTCCACTTGTGGTTATTTCTTACCTTTACTTGTGCAAGCTTTCCTTGTATACCTTAGCTTGTTTGCTTGTGTGGTTGTTATTGTTGCATCACATAGGTTGTCTATCTAGTTGCATATCTAGACAACTTACTTTGTTGCTAAGTTTTAATTTGGTTAAGAAAAGCTAAAAATTGTTAGTTGCCTA
>LR738709.1:495762394-495941245 GCA_902687465.1 Secale cereale
CCCCCCCATCTAGTCAACCATATCGATCCTTTTACTTTGGATGCAACCGTATGTAGATTGCTTCATAGACGTTACTCAACCGGTTTGGCTGGCATGTCACTAATAGATTATGTGGTTAAGTCATGTAATCTTTCTTTTGTACCCACCGTTTGTGGTGTTTTCTTTTTCTTTTTGTCATTTTAGTTGATATTGTGTATGTTTCAGACCTATTTATTTTCTTGTAATAAAATGGTTGTGTGTGTTTCAGAGGCAGGGGTCTTCCCTCTTTAAAAAAAAAGAGATCTACCTTTGGAACTAAGACAATAAATGTGTCATTTCATCCCACCGAGATTACTCCCGAATTCACCACCTCCAAAAATTCTTCTACCATATCGAGCCCAATCAAACTCCAAAATCTTTTATAAAACATGGTGTGAAGCCCATCCAACGCAGGGGACTTAATATCCCTGATGCTCAACTAGGCCTGTTCATAGACGTTGCTCAACTGGTTTGGCTGGCATGTCACTAATAAATTATGTGGTTAAGTCGTGTAATCATTCTTTTGTACCCACAGTTTGTGGTCTTTTATTTTCTTTTTGTCATTTTAGTTGATATTGTGTACGTTTCAGACCTATTTATCTTTTTATAATAAAACTAGTTGTGTGTGTTTCAAAGGCCGAGGTCCTCCCCTTTTCAAGAAAAATATCTATCTTTGGAACTAAGACAATAAGTGTGGCATTTCAGCCCACCGGCATTACTCCTGAATTCACCATCTCCAAAACTTCTTTTACCATATCGAGCCCAATCAAACTCCAAAATCTTTTACTCCCTCCGTTCCCAAATATTTGTCTTTCTAGACATTTCAACAAGTGACTACATACAAAGCAAAATGAATGAATATATATTCTAAAATATGTCTACATTCATCCGTATGTGTAGTACATTTGAAATGTCTAGAAAGACAAATATTTTGGAACGGAGGGAGTATAAAACATGGTATGAAGCCCATCCAACACAGGGGGCTTAAAATCCCCGATGCTAAACATGGCCCGTTCACAGCTTCCTCAGCAAATTTCGTTAGCCTTAAGGGGGAAATCCTCATGTCCGGATCCTCCTTCCCTTCTCTGTAAACCTCTCATGACCTTTTTTTTTTGGAACACGGTACATATGTAAGCGCTCATACATATGCGCATACACTCAACCCTATGAACGCACACACGTACACCCTATCCTTATGAGCACCTTCGAGAGACTGAGCTAACATATCATCTTGAGATTTACGAAATCGCGGAACGTCTCCTCCCATTGAAAGCGCATCGCCGGAAATCCTGAAATAAATTCAGGAATAATGCGAGCACCAGGATTTGAACCCTGGTTGGCTTGGGATACCACTGTCCCTCTAACCATCCAACCACAGGTTGGTTAGCAACTTCTCATGAGCTTCACAAGAATCAGTACCGTCGCAGTCTCGCCGTCCAATGATTCATCACCGGTGACTAAGGCATACCTAGTGAGAACCATAGCGACACCTTGCAGTTGGATATGGGTTGTGAGAGCCCTTACTAGTTAGGATTACCAACCTGCCCTTACCACTAAGACCTTTCATAGTGGGCAGTATCAGAGTGGGACGTTTTGAAGGACGAGCGCCATGAGTCTCGTTATCTTGGCCAGTCGTTCCAACTTTGGGATCTATGCGACGTAGTTTTCCAGTTTTATACGTGAGCTATTTCATGGAAATACATGTGTTCTTCGTATGTATATACGCCTTAGTTCAGTTCGACGATTGCAAGAACATGATGTGACACGTGGACGGGTTTGAATTTGGGGCTGCTATGCCTCACCGTGTGCTAGGCCCACACAGTTAGCACATAGGCGTTGCATGCATAGATCACATGCGCGCGTGGTTTTTCTTTTCTCTTATTTTTTTGGTGAAGACGCTTAGCAGCATATCATTTCATTGATAGGTAGAAGAGTGTTTACAGGTTACAAGGATGCTCCCTCGCAGACATACACAAGCCGGCATCTAGGAGGTTGCAAGGAGGAGCAGAGGGAGGAGGATGCTCAGCCTCGGGACACAAGGTTCAAGTTACGGGTATAATCGGGGCTAGCCCTCGAGCACCCGCCTTAGCCCAGAGGCGGGCGTCGTCTTTAATCGAGAGTATTAGGTCTTCAGTGGAGGGGCGTCGGTTCTCGAAGATGGCCGCGTTGCGATGCTTCCAAATGGACCAAGCGGTGAGCGTCACGATGGAGTTGAGACCCTTCCGCAGACAGCTCGGGGATTCGTCGACGGCCTTGGACCACCACGTGAAGAAGACGGTGTCGCCATCCATCGGTGGAGTGATGAGTCGGCACCATGATAGGATTTCATGTCAGGTGATCCTAGAGAAGACACACCCAAAGAGCAGATGGTCGATGGACTCGGTCTCTTGCGAGCATAGGATGCACAGTGTGTCCTGGGTGAGGCCGTGGCGCGCCCGTCTCTCTGCCATCCAGCACCTGTCGAGGGATGCAAGCCAGAGGAAGATTTTGTTGTTCATGGGCACCCAATTCTTCCATAAGAGACACCAGCATGGGGATGATGTGGAGCCGTGGAAGAGAGCTTTGTAGCACGAGCTAGCCGAGTAGACACCGTTTGAGGTCCGTCGCCATATGATGCGGTCTGGCTCGGGGGTGAGGGTAATGTCATGTCACTTACGCCAAACACCGACATACTCAAACACCTCATGTGGCTTGAGGCTGCCAGGGATGTCGCCAATCCAGGGTTGCTGCACGAGGCCCGCGCAAACCGTAGTGTGGCGGCGAGGAACTAGCCGGAAGAGGAAGGGGGCGAGCTCAGCGATCGACTTCCCATCGAGCCAGTGGTCAGTCCAGAAGAGGCATGTCGTTCCATCGCCGAGCCGCCAGGTAGTGGAGGCGCGGAAGAACTGGGCGGTGACCTTGTCGCTGGGGAGTTGAAGGTGGTGCCATGGGCGAGATGGATCGGTGGCCTTGAGCCAAAGCCAGCGGCAGCGCAGGGAGATACCGGTTCGGTGTAGGTCACGCTCGCCGAGGCCGCCAAGCTCGAGAGGGCGGCAAACGCAGGGCCAGTTGACCAGACAGCTGCCAGTTTGGGCGTCCTTTCGCCCATGCCAAAGGAAGTCGCGGATGACGCGCGTGATCTTCCGGAGGATCATCGGGGTGATGGCAATCCCCATGAGAATGTGAACGGGCATGGCGGAGAGCACATGCCGGATCAAAGCCAGCCATTCGCCGCGGGATAGAAGCGTCGCCTTCCCAGTTGCGAGCTTCCGCACGAGCTTATCCACCAGAGGGAGCAGGGCAGAGGCTGGCGTTTTGCGAAGAGACAGAGGTAGGCCCAGGTAGATGATGGGGAACATGGTGATTGCGCAGGCTAGCATGGAGGCAATGGCCATGTTCGTCTCGTCGTCGCACCAGATCGGGGTGGCAGAGCACTTCAGGAAGTTAGTGTGGAGTCCAGAGACCTCGCCAAAGATTTGGAGGAGTGCCCGGATGTTGGCGAGCTCGGTAGTGGTCGAGTGGCAGAAGATCACGACGTCGTCGGCGAAGAGCGAGATGCTCGATGTCGCGTGCCGGCCGTGAGCCGATGCAACATGCCAGCGTTGAGCGCATGCTGCAGCAATAAGTTGAGGGTGTCGATCACAATGGCGAAGAGGAGGGGGAGACAGGGTCGCCCTGCCAAAGGCCACACGCGTGATCAACCGGCGGGCAGGGTTTTCCATTGATGAGGACGCGCGTGATCGCCGTGGAGACGAGGATGCTGATCCACTCGCACCACCGACGCCCAAAGCCGAGGTGACGAAGAGCCTGGAGAAGGAAGGCCCAAGAGACTGTGTCGAAAGCCTTGATGATGTCCAGCTTGAGCATGATTCTAGGGGCCTTGAGGTTGTGTAGTAGGTGCGCAGTTTGCTGCACCAGGAGGAAATTGTCGTGCACGTTGCGCCCGGCGATGAACGCGCTTTGGTTGACGGAGACAATCTGCCCCATCCGGGGCGCCAAGCAGAGACAGAGGACTTTTGCGAAGAGCTTGCCCACGAGGTGGATCAAACTGATGGGTCTATAGTCAAAGAGCGTAGAAGCGTCCAGCTTCTTGGGGAGTAGGGTGAGCAAGGCTTCATTTAGCTTATGAAAATCACGGCCATTCATAGCGTAGAGCTTGTCGAACACGGCACATATGTCAGCTTTGATGACCGGCCAGCACGAGCGCAATAACTCAGCCATGAACCCATCGGGGCCGGGCGCCTTTTCGGTGGGCAGCAACTTGATGGCACACCAGATTTTGTCCTCGGTGAAAGGCCGCTCGAGCTCCACGAGGTCGAAGTGGCGATGGTCGATACCATCGAGGTCGATGGGGTGATCCCGGTGGGTGGACGAGCCATGGATAGAACTGAGTTCTTTCTCTTATTATTTCTGTTTTGTTTTTTCCTCTAGTTGTACTTGTACATACTCTCTAAAAATATTTATAGTTTCTATATTTTATTCATTTTGAATATATTTTTTGCGAGAAACTTCCAATCTATTCATTTTTAATCATGGCAGTATAAACAACAACAGAGGTAAAAAGAGTGAAAACATTTTGAAGATATTGCAAAAAACTGTTCATCACATATTGAAAACAATCTTGATATAAAAAGTTATTTCAACCTGTAAGAATCACCGTGTATTCAAAACATGTCCGTCACATATTTAGAAAACATGCTCGCCACCTATATGAAAATTGTCCATCGTATATTTAGGAAATGTCCATCATCTATTTGAAAATTATTCATAATTATAAAATGGCGGTGTGTATGTAAAAAATGTTAACCATGCATTGGAAAATTATTCATTGCTTATGCAAAAAGTTTCATCACGTACTTCTAAATGTTCATCGCATATTAAAAAAATGGTTATCATGTATTTGAAAAATATTCATCATTTATATAAATATATGTTCATCCCGTATTTTGAAAATATTCATCGTGTATTTTAAAATGTTCATCACATAGTTAAAGATATATTCACCACATATTCGAAAAATCTTCATCACCTATTTAAAAAAATGTCCACCCTGTATCAAAACTTGTTCATCGGATATTAAATTTTTCGTCACATACTTACAAAATTTGTTTCACGTATTTGAAGCTATTCATATATTAAAGAGTTAATGTATTCTTTTCAAAAAATTACCAATTCAAAAGTTATATTTAAAAGAATGTAAATATGAAAAGGATAAAGGGAAAAGCAACATAGGGAATTGTTCTACGGTCACTCACGGGTCAATAAACAAACAGAAGGAAAAGTAAAAAATAAGAAAAGAAAAAAAAGGAAAAAAATAGAAGAATTTCGAGCATGGCACGTGTGCATGCACTGCCAGGGCGGCGTGATTAACACGTGATAGCACTGTAGATAAATGAAGAATACGGTGGTGTGTAAAAAGCAGTCAGGTAGAATACGTCAGAGTAACAGTAGGCTGCACCTGATCCCAAGAAAGAATAACGTGCCAGATAAAGAGCTACATGGAGCTCGTCCTCCAAAGAGCATTTTCGGCAGTATCACCATAAAAAAGTGGGTAATATCATAAGTCGGTATCATGCATATGATACTAAGGTATGCTACTATCTATCTCCCTAGTGCATAGTATCATAGGTTGATATCTTAGATGACCTGACACCTGAGGTCTGATTAGTGACACCCCTGAGGTCTGATTAGTGACACCCGCTCTGAGGTTCATGAAAGTAGAAGTGTCCGAAAGCATAGAAGCACAAGTCGATGTGTAACTGACAAGTGGCTCCAGCCCACATGCTCCACTTGTCAGTCTCATTGTATTGAAATCATTTACCTTTATTGAATATACTTACAAACAGCGCATAGAATAGAAGTACAAAACTGTGGTAACAAAGGAATACCTTGGAGAACACGTTTATTTTGATTGCCTATTGCCTACAAACAACACACAGCGTACACCATTCGATACCTTAACAGTATAATTACCAAGGACTTCACCAGCACTACTCTGATGATTTGGGGAAACCAGAAAGCTTTTCTCCAATGACGCGCTGTGCTTCGGCAACTAGCCTCTCGACAACTTCCCTTGCTGGTACAATCTCCGTGATCAGCCCAACACCCTGGCCAGCATACATAGCCATGCTATCGATATCGCCTGTTGTTGTCGCATTAGGAACAGTACCAGCAAACCGACGTATATCCTTGTGCTGGCATTGTAAAACCATTGCTTAGTTCTCAATTATCGAGTTCTAGATGCTACGAAATGTACATGCAAGGTTGTGATGAGCGAACTCCTCTACTGAGGCCCATCTTGTTGTACAAGCAGCATAATAGATGGCCATGATACCATTTAAAAAAAAACACAACTATGATAAATTATAAGTAGAACTCTTTCAACCTATATTTAAGTGACATTACAAGTAGAAGTTTTTCAACCAATATTTAAGTAACATGACCACAAATCATTTGGCACTTGAGAGTAAATATGTGCATTATGTCGTTTTGCAACTTTATATGCCCAGGAAACAGACCCAGGTTCAATTGAAAGAAGTTAATAGATAATCATGGTCATTCTGACACATTTTGAGATTATTTCCCCAAGGATCGTATCAATGAAATCATCCTGAGCTTGGATGGCCATTTAAAATCTGATCATACCAGCTCTAACTTGCATAGTTAGGTTCAGTTGCAAGGCTTGTTTGGCGCTAGATTGGACTGGAGCAGCCTTTCCCGTGTCCAAGAGCTCCTAAAGTTAGCTGACATGCCTAAATTGACAAACAGTTTCAAAGGTATGAAGACCCATGTTTCTAATTGGGAACTAAACCAAGTCCTTCTGATAAAACGCATTCACTCACCATCGCGCCTATATACAGCGGGGTAAAAATTTTGGAGGGTGAAGTACTTTACATTACTGGTAAAAAGAAGAATAGCATAAAAAGTCATAACAATGATGGTTTCAACTTCTAAATGCAGAATGAAGGGGCAAATTGAACAAAAATAAACAACCAATACATACCACACCATGGATGATAGAATGGCCTATAATAGGCTGATTTTCCTCTGTTTCATGATCTGGGAGATTCTTCCACTCAACATAGAAAGGTGTTTTCAGGACACGTTGTGGAGCACCAGGCCATCTAGCACGCCCGAACACATTTGTATAGTCCGTGCAATTCATCTCGATTAGCTTTTGCTTATACAGCAGATGCGCAAAGCTTTCCTCGGTGGCTACAAACCTGAACATTAAGGAATTTTATAATGTGAAAACGAGAACATGCATATAAAGAAAAGCGCTGCATGACACAATCATACAAAGATTAGATTGAGCAAGTACCTAGTTCCTAAGCAAACACCATGAGCACCAAGTGCCAATGCAGCAGCGTAGCCACGGCCATCTACAATTCCACCAGCGGCGATAACCAAAACAGTACTATCTGAAACTAGATCCACTACTCTCGGCAGCAACGGTAGCAGACCCTCCTTTTTATTCAAATAAGAAAAGCTGTTTGAGATGAAAGCCCATGAAGACAATTAAATAGAAACAGACTTGCAAGGTGTGTTATGCTTCCAAAGATGACACCACAAAAGGGGCCTTAAGCTAAATCAGTAACCTGGGATATAGCACGGGCACATGGTGCAGATTCTTATTGCATGCGTGCTTGCTTCTTGGCAGACTGCCTAATAGCATTTTAAAATACTGAAGCGAAAACGAGATGGAAACAGTGTGTAGTGACTTTACTTGACCAATCACATGCCCCCCTGCTTCATGGCCTTGAACGATAATTCCATCTACACCAGCTTCCTTAGCTTTTGCTGCCTCCTCAAGGTTACCAACCTGTTCAAGTCACAAAGGAAAAAATAAATCAAATCTATACCCACTAACAAAGCAAAGTGTGTTTCTCCGATTTTTCATCCGTTCACCCATATTTTTTGGGGCCACTTCTACAATCCTCCCTATTGGGCCATTGGGTCAGCTTTCGGTTCTACCAATTTTTTTCTTATTAATTAATAGTACTACCTCTCTAATTTACACAGGATCCCACCAATTTATATAAGTCCCCAAATAGACAATGAACAAGCCTCTTCAACAATAAACAAAACAGAGGGCGAGGTGTGGCTGAGGTGTGCATGGCCATAATGTGCAATAAGAGAGAGACCCGGTAAAGAAGGAATGAACATTGTGTTGGGCTTAGTACTGGCTAGTGTGAGTATACAAAAAAAATTGTTGCATCCGTGCTAATATGGATATCTCCTCTCCCGTTGATATACACTGGCCAGACATTTTGACTTCAGAGTGAAGGGACAAATAGAAGACCTGGACCTATGAAATCTTGAACCACGTGTGATATTTTCTTCCCCGTTGCAACGCACGGGCCCTTTTGCTAGTATACATAATCAACAGAACAAGTGCAAGGACTTACATGCTCATATCATCATCATAGAGCACCAAAGCCTTGACTACAGTACTCTGCCCTCTCACGACTCTCAAGAACAAAATGATTTCGCTCCAGTTAGTTTATCTAATTATTTGGGCACTATTAGGGCCTGTTTGGTTCCCTGTTTGGTTCATGACTAAGTTTGCCACAACTAACCTTAGGCAAAGTGTGGCTGCCACAAAAAGTGTGGCTAACAATGTTTGGTTCGTCACTCTGATTGCCACGCCTAAGCAGAGGCAGGTGTGGCGGCTAAAATGAGCGCCACACCTTAGGCAAAAATTTCTACAGCAAAAGCCCACTCAAGCTGTGGCGAGCCGAACATTAGGAAAGAAACAGTCTAGTACTACAATGACATCACTAGGGAAATTGGAACGAACATAGACTAGGCAAACGCAATCAGACAAGGAAAGTGGTAATAAGAACGGCACAACAAGTGTTCAGTACAGTTCAGAAATATAGTGTTAGTAACCGTTAAGTAAGCACAAGCCGCAGCAGGGTTTCACCACTTCCGGTGAACTGTCCTTCAGGTAAGGTTCTCACCTGATGCAAGACCTTGACGCCGGCACGGTGGGCCTCGTCGACCCGCTCCTTGGGGAACTCGCCCCAGTACACCTGCAGCACGGCGAGCTTCTCCTCCAGCACGACCCTCAGATTCTCCTCGTGCGGGAAGGCCAGCACGATGGCCGCCCCGAACGGCTTCTCGGTCAGGCTCCTGGTCCTCCGTATCAGCTCCCTCACGTGGTCCGGCGCCGGCTGCAGGCAGGTAGGGGACTCCGGTGATTAGCCAAGACTGACAGAGCGCATGTAAATAGTACTAGCAAAGAGGGTAGGAAAGTCGAAGTACCCAATCAGGAAGGCGGAGGAGGCCTATGGCGCCAGCGTTGGCGACGGCGGCGGCGAGCTCCGGGCCGGAGATGTCGGGGCCGAGCGGTGCCTGCACGACGCCGTAGTCGAACCCCAGGACGCCCTTCCACCCCATTTTCTGCCTAGTCTAGCGGCGCAGTTCACGGTGTATAGCCGGCCGATCCTGATAGTCGCGGGAGTTCTGCCGGCGGCCGGTGGCAGGCGGCGGATCCATAAATAGGCCGTGACGACGAGCCGTGAGCAGGCAGCGAGCTGCGTGCTCCAGGGGCCGAGTCCGTCCACGGCGCCGGGCGTCAGCGGGGACGTCACCGCGCACGGCGGCTGGTCGTTTCCCCCACATGGCGGATGGATAAGCAGGGCTGGAAATAAAAGTCGCGGGAGCTAAATAAAGCAGGTGTGGAAATAAAAATCGCCGGAGCTAAATAGGGAAGTGCGATGAACCTGGAGAACATATTTTAAAAAAATTCTAAATGCCAAAAAAGTCTGAAAAAGGTTGCACAGTTACGTCTTCATGTTCTACGTGTGTGCATAAAGTTTCACGAAAAAATAAATTTTTTGTGGCCAGTACAAAAAAGACAAAAAAATATGTCGTGAAACGCTATTTAGAAGCACTGGAATTTGTCTTTTTTTCGGAGGCAAACCAAAAAGACATTTTCTCACAAAACTTTGTGCCGCGCACATACATTTGCGAACATGTATGCATAAAAAATTTATTATATTTTTTGACATTTTAAAACATGTTTAAAATGCAGTTTTGTAAAAATGTGTGCAGATGCCCTTGGGTTCAGATAGTGCCCACTCGAGCTAAATATGAGTAGCCAGTGAGTCGGCTCCACTTTGACTCGAACTCGTTAACTAATGAGTCGAGATAAGTTTCAATTTGATCTCGTTAACAGATTGAGTTGAACGAGTCGAGCTAACAAGCTACTCATTTGCATTATTAAGCTTGTTATAATTAAAATAGACATGATGCGAGTATCAACATTGCCGTGATTTGTGTGCACCAAGTGTCCTTTCACATTTTTTTTTGAGAACTTGGTTTTCCCACCCAATTTTTATTAAAGCCAAGTAAAACCATGACAAGCCAGACTGTCAAGCAATGTTCCTGACAACCAAAGTAGCTGTCACAGATTAAACAAATAGTGGGAGTACCTTATTACATCTCTCGTAGAGAGTTTTTTCCAGAGCGAAGATGAACTTCGGCGGAAGGTGTTTAAAAAGAGAAACAAACTGATAGGCACACCATCCCGACTCCATCAATTTCATTATTCACCCATTCTAGGTGATTCTAAGTAGTTTCTCTCTTCGATGATCCAAAAGCCTAGTCGAACCCCATGACACCCTTTCACCCCATTTTCTGCCTGGTCTAGCGGCGCAGTTCACGGTGTATAGCCGTCCGATCCTGATAGTCGCGGGAGTTCTGTCGACGTCCGGTGGCAGGCGGTGGATCCATAAATAGGCCGTGACAACGTGCCGTGAGCAGGCAGCAAGCTGCGTGCTCCAGGGGCCGAGTCCGTCCACGGCGCCACGCGTCAGCTAGGACGTCACCGCACACGGCAGATGGTCATTTTCCCCACATGGCGGATGGATAAGGTAGGGCTGGAAATAAAAGTCACGTCAGCTGAATGGGTAGCCAGTGAGTCGGCTCCACTTTGACTCGAACTCGTTGACTAATGAGTCAAGATGAGTTTCAATTTGAGCTCGTTACCATCACTGGTGTTATAGAGGAAGTCGCTGACACCAAGCTTAAAATTACTGAGGTTGAACGAGAACCTCCCCCGTCCCCCTCCCAGGTCGCCCCTGCGAGCGACGGGGGGACCCTAACCGCCTTCCCTCAGCCCCCTACCCCTCCTCCCCTCCTCGCCACTGCCAAGGCGCGCCGGCGGGCAAAGCTCACGGGCATCGGCGTCGGCGGGGCTCTTCATCCTTCGCCCTGCGATGGCTGGCGCGGGCCGGCGGCGGCGGGCGTTGCGTCGTGCGGGCGTGGGGCGCGGCGGCGAGCTCTGGCGGTGGGGTCGCGACCATGTGGCGGCGGCGTGGTGGGCTTCGCGGGTGTGCGCGCATCCTGGGCTGGGGCGGTGGCTGGGTCTGGCGCGGCCAGATCTGCGGCGTGCCCACCTTGGACGGCGCGGGCCTCTAACCGGTGGGGCGCAGTGCTTCTGCTGCGTCTAGCGCGGCTGCCGATGGCCGGTGTGCAAGGCCCGGCTTGGCACCTTCTGTAGTCGTCTCCGGGACGGATCTGACCGTCCGCGCGTCCTCGTCGTCGGTCGGATGTCCGGCGGGCTCCTTGATAACCCACAAGTGTAGGGGATCAGTTGTAGTCTCTTTCGATAAGTAAGAGTGTCGAACCCAACAAGGAGCTAAAGGCAGAACAAATATTCCCTCAAGTTCTATCGACCACCGATACAACTCTACGCACGCTTGATGTTTACTTTACCTAGAACAAGTATGAAACTAGAAGTACTTTGTGGTTTTTGTGTGATAGGTTTGTAAGAATATAAAGATCACGCAAATAAAACTAGGGGCTGTTAAGATAAAGACACAACTAAATTAGTTTTAGTAGAGAGCTTTTTGTCACGAGAAAGTTATTTGTCCCTAGGCAATCGATAACTAGACCGGTAATCACTATTGCAATCTTATTTGAGGGAGAGGCATGAGCTAACATACTTTCTATTCTTGGATCATATGCACTTATGATTGGAACTCTAGCAAGCATCCGCAACTACTAAAGATCATTAAGGTAAAACCCAACCATAGCATTAAAGTATCAAGTCCTCTTTATTCCCATACGCAAACAACCTACTTACTCGGGTCTGTGCTTCTGTCACTCACGCTACCCACCATAAGCAAATCATGAACATATTGCAAACCCTACAGCGGGGATCCCTCACGCTTGTGTGACACGGAGAGCACCATAGGATAGCACCAATTAAAAGATGCAACTCAAACCAATCACGATCATCAATTAACCCATAGGACAAAACAGATCTACTCAAACATCATAGGATAGCCATACATCATTGGGAAATAATATATAGCGTTGAGCACCATGTTTAAGTAGAGATTACAGCGGGTAGAAGAGGGGTTACACTGCTGCATAGAGGGGGGAAGAGTTGGTGATGATGGCGGTGAAGTTGTTGGTGTAGATTGCGGTGACGATGATGGCCCTGGCGTCACTCCAGTGCCACTGGAAGCGAGGGGGAGAGAGCCACCCCCCCCCTTCTTCTCCTTCCTTGATCTTCTTCCTAGATGGGAGAAGGGTTTCCCCTCTGGTCCATGGTCTCCATGGCGTGGGAGGGGCGAGAGCCCCTCCGAGATTGGATATGTCTCTTTGTCTCTCTCTGTTTCTGCGTTCCCAGATTCTGGCCT
The DNA here is from genome assembly GCA_902687465.1 of Secale cereale. NCBI lineage: Eukaryota > Viridiplantae > Streptophyta > Magnoliopsida > Poales > Poaceae > Secale > Secale cereale. Next base: position 495,775,048 of record LR738709.1, read on the forward strand.
TCCACCGTTTCTTAAATTCCCGGAGATCCGTAACTCCGATTGGGCTGAATTTTGGACACGATTTTTATCCGGATATTATCTTTCTTGCGGAGAAAGAAGGGCATCAACCTCCTTACGGAGTGGCCACGACAGCCTAGGGCGCGCCCCTCACCCTCGTGGACCACTCGGGCATCGTCTCACATTGGTTCCGCTTCCCAAAATTCACATATATTCCAAAAAAATCTCCGTCCGTTTTTATCCCATTTGGACTCCGTTCGGTATGGATATTCTGTGAAACAAAAAACATGCGACAAATAGGAACTGGCACTGGGCACTAGATCAATATGTTAGTCCCAAAAATAGTATAAAAAGTTGCCAAAAGTATATGAAAGTTGTAGAATATTGGCATGGAACAATCAAAAATTATAGATACGATGGAAACGTATCAGCATCCCCAAGCTTAATTCCCGCTCGTCCCTGAGTAGGTAAATGATAAAAAGATAACTTTTGATGTGGAATGCTACCTAGCATAATCTTGATCATGTAATCTAATCATGGCATGAATATTAAGACACGAGTGATTCAAAGAAATAGTCTATCATTTGACATTGAGACAATAATACTTCAAGCATACTAATAAAACAATCATGTCTTTTCAAAATAACATGGTCAAAGAAAGTTATCCCTACAAAATCATATGGTCTAGCTATGCTCCATATTCACCACACAAAGTATTTAAATCATGCACAACCCCGGTTTTAGCCAAGGAATTATTTCATACTTTAGTATTCTCAAACTTTTTCAACTTTCACGCAATACATGAGCGTGAGCCATGGACATAGCACTATGGGTGGAATGGAAGGTGGTGATAGACAAAATGAGGGAGAAAGTCTCACATCAACTAGCCAAATCAATGGACTATGGAGATGTCCATCAATCGATATCAATGTGAGTGAGTAGGGATTGCCATGTAACGAATGCACTAGAGCTATAAGTGTATGAAAGGTCAAAAAGAAAACTAGTGGGTGTGCATCAACTTGCTTGCTCATGAAGACCTAGGGCATTTGAGGAAGCTCGTCGTTGGAATATACAAGCCAAGTTCTATAATGAAAATTCCCACCAGTATATGAAAGTGCCAACATAGTAGACTCTCTATCATGAAGAACATGGTGCTATGATGAAGCACAAGTGTGGTAAAAGGATAGTAACATTGTCCCATCTCTCTTTTTCTCTCATTTTTTTGGAGGGGCTTTTTTTGGCCCCCCTCTTTTTTTGGGCCATCTCTTTTTTTGGCCTTTCTCTCTTTTTTGTTTTTTTTTGTTTCCTCACACGAGACAATGCTCAAATAATGAAGATCATCAGACTTTTATTTACTTACAACTCAAAGATTACAACTCGGAGCTAGAACAAAATATGACTCTATGTGAATGCCTCCGGCGGTGTACCGGGATGTGCAATGATCTAGCGTAGCAATGACATCAAAAAATGGACAAGCCATGGAAACATCATGCTAGCTAGCTATCTTACGATCATGCAAGGCAATATGACAATGATGGTGCGTGTCATAATAAACGGAATGGTGGAGTTACATGGCAATATATCTCGGAATGGCTATGGAAATGTCATGATAGATAGGTATGGTGGCTGTTTTGAGGAAGGTATATCGTGGGTGTATGGTACAGGCGAAAGTTGCGCGGTACAAGAGAGGCTAGCAAAGGTGGAAGGGTGAGAGTGCGTATAATCCATGGACTCAACATTAGTCATAAAGAACTCACATACTTATTGCAAAAATTTATTAGTCATCGAAACAAAGTACTACACGCATGCTCCTAGGGGAAGGGTTCGTAGGAGTTAACCATCGCGCGATCCCGACCTCCACACAAAGGATGACAATCAAAAAATAAATCATGCTCCGACTTCGTCACATAACGGTTTACCTTACGTGCATGCTTCGGGAATCACAAACCTCAACACAAGTATTTCTACAATCCACAACTACCCACTATCATGACTCTAATATCAACATCTTTATATCGCAAAACTATTGCAAGGAATCAAACATATCATATTCAGCGACCTACAAGTTTATGTAGGATTTTATGACTAACCATGTGAATGGCCAATTCCTGTCAACTCTCTAAATAGATATAAGTGAAGCAAGAGAGTTTAAATTCTTTCTACAAAAGATATGCTCACGCTCTAACAAATATAAGTGAAGCAAAAGAGCATTCTATAAATGGAAGTTTTCTATGTGAAGAGAAACAGGCAATCCAAACTTCAAATGATATAAGTGAAGCACATGAAGCATTCTATAAAGCCATACTCAAAAGATATAAGTGAAGTGCAAAGAGCATTCTATAAATCAACCAAGGACTATCTCATACCAGCATGGTGCATTTATTAAAAGGAAAAGTAAAAAAGCATACGACGCTCCAAGCATTTACGCATAACACGTGAACGAAACGAATCCGAAAACATACCGATACTTGTTGAAGAAAGATGGGATGCCTTCCGGGGCATCCCCAAGCTTAGACGCTTGAGTCTCCTTGAATATTTACTTGGGGTGCCTCGGGCATCCCCAAGCTTGAGCTCTTGCATATCCTCCTTCTCCTCATATCAAGACCTCCTCGATCTTCGAACACTTCATCCACACAAAACTTAACCGAACTTTTAATGGCGGGGTTAGTGCATATGATCAATAAAATCCCATCATGTACTGCTCTAACATTATTGTATAATTATCAACAAACATTACCCACAGTATGCTATCACAATTTTATGGCCCCAAGTCAAGGAGGCTTCAACAAGAATTCAAACATATGCAAATAATGAAGCTATAACAGCAATCTGTGAAAATAGGACAGTCTGTAGTAATCTGAACATTAACCATACTTCTGTAACTCTAAAAATTCTAGCAAAATTAGGAAAAATAAACAATTTGTATAGCAAGACTTTTCAAAAAGTTTCAGATCCTTTTGACGTTCCAGTAAAAAAAATTAAAATCGCTCACTACAACCAAAATTTATGTTTTTGCACCGCACAAACCAACAAGCAGTTTAATCATCCTAAAGGAAACTCTTGGCACATTATTTTTATAATACAATGGAATTGTACAAGAGGATAATTATTTTTGTTGAAAAGTTTCTGTAATTCAAGGTTTGCAAAATTTCCATGGGCATGAACAAAGTTCAAGGAGCTCCCTCATTTCAACGGTGCTCATCCTTCTTACTTTCACTCTTCTTTTTGAAAAGTTTTAGGTTCCCCTCTATTTTTTTTGTTTTTAAACTTTATAAAAGCACATAACAGAAATAAATGACTCTCTAAAACTTCCGAGTTGTCTCCCTGGCAGCGCTTTCTTTAAAGCCATTAAGCTAGGCATATAGTGCTCAAGTAATGGATCCACCCGGATCCCAAGGTATATCAAAGCCAATTTTAATTAGCAATGATTTGGCATTTAGTAGTGAGCACAAAGTGATATGTGTCATGAAACAACGAAGTCTAACTCTCTTCCTATGCATAGGCATGTCATATAAGAACAATTCATGCACATCAAGTAAAGGCCAATGCATAGTATAAGCAGTTTCTTGCAATTTTATCGTGTTGGAAACATAGAGAGGCGGAGATGTAGTTCCTCTCTCATAATAATTGAAAGTAGGAGCAGCAAGCACATGCATGTTATACTCATCAAAATCATCATGTGTAATGGAAAAAGGCAACCCATCAATATAATCCTTAATAAGTGCAAACTTCTTCGACATAGTGTAGTTTGGAGAATTCAAAAAGATAATAGGACTATCATGTGTGGGTGTGATACGTCTCCAACGTATCTATAATTTTTGATTGTTCCATGCTATTATTTATGAAGTCTTGGATGTTTAATGGGCTTTATCATTCACTTTTATATCATTTTTGGTACTAACCTACTAACCCAAAGGCCCAGTCCAGATTGCTGTTTTTTTGCCTATTTCAGGGTTTTGCAAAAAAAGGAATATCAAACGGAGTCCAAACGGAATGAAACCTTCGCGAGAGATATTTTTGGAGGAAATCATGCACGAAAGACTTCAGGGCCAAGCCAGGGGACAGAGGGGCTACCCTCGAGGGTGGGGGCGCGCCCCCTGCCTCGAGGGCAGCCCGTGTGGCCCCCGGTGCCCCCCTTCTTCCTATATATACCTACGTACCCCAGAAACTCCATACGCAGAGAGAAAACCCTAATTCCACCGCCGTAGCTGATGTTCCCGTGGAGATCCCATCTTGGAGCCTGTTCCGGGAGGGGGATCCGTCACGGAGGCCTTCATCATCATCATCATCGCCCTCACCATGAGTTGTGAGTAGTTTATCTCAGACCTTCGGGTCCATAGCTAGTATCTAGATGGCTTCTTCTCTCTCTCTCTGGATCTCAATACAAAATTCTCCTTAGTCTTCGAGGAGATCTATTCAATGTAATCTCTTTTTGCGGTGTGTTTGTCGGGATCCGATGAATTGTGAGTTTATGATCAAGGTTATCTATGAAAGATATTTGGTTCTTCTCTGAACTTTTTATGTGTGCTCATAATATCCTTGCAAGTCTCTTCGAATTATTGGTTTGGTTTGGCCTACTAGATCTATAGTTCTTGCAATGGGAGAAGTGCTTGGCTTTGGGTTCAATCTTGCGGTGTCCTTTCCCAGTGACAGTAGGGGCAGCAAGGCACATATTGTATTGTTGCCATCAAGGATAAAAACATGGGGTTTTCATCATATTGCTTGAGTTTATCCCTCTACATCATGTCATCTTGCTTAAGGCGTTACTCTGTTCGTATGAACTCAATACACTAGATGCATGCTGGATAGCGGTCGATGTGTGGAGTAATAGTAGTAGATGCAGAACCGTTTCGGTCTACTTGTCTCGGACGTGATGCCTATATACAATGATCATGCCTAGATAGTCTCATAATTATTCGCTTTTCTATCAATTGCTCGACAGTAATTTGTTTACCCGCCGTAGAATACCGCTATCATGAGAGAAGCCACTAGAGAAAACTATGGCCCCCGGGTCTATCTTTATCATATTACTTTCCCGTCAATTTCTGTTGTCGTTGTTTATTTGCTTTCTTTACTTTCTGTTTCTATACCAAAAATACCAAAAATATAATTATCATCTCTATCAGATCTCACTCTCGTAAGTGACCGTAAAGGGATTGACAACCCCTTATCGCGTTTCCTGCGAAGTTCTTATTTGTTTGTGCAGGTGCAAGGGACTGTCGCGTGGTCTCCTACTGGATTGATACCTTGGTTCTCAAAAACTAAGGGAAATACATACGCTACTATGCTGCATCTCCCTTTCGTCTTCAAGGGAATACAACGCAAGCTCAAGAGGTAGCAGGGTGCAATAGCAACTATCTCATGTTTAACATAAGGAACTATAGCAAGTTCATCTCTATAAGCATAATTCATGTTGGCATCTTGGCCGCAAGCATAGCAAGCATCATCAAAAAGGGATATTTCAAAAGAATCAACGGGATCATAACAATCATCATAGCATTCATCCTTCGGTAAGCACGAAGGGAAATTAAACAATCTATGAGTTGAAGAGTTACTCTCATTAGAAGGTGGGCACGGGTAGCTAATCCACTCTTCCTCCTTTTATTCTTCGCTCTCCTCGTCATCTTTTTCATCTAATGAGCTCACAATGTCATCAGTTTCTTCTTCCATACTTTCCTGCAAAATATTTGTATCTTCTTGGACAACAGAGACTTTCTCAATAAACGCATCAATATTGGAGTTATATTCATAATTCAAATAGCTATATTTCAATATAGCAAGATTTTCGGGCTATAAACATCATCATCAAAAGCATCATACTTTTTAAACAGAGATTCAATTTCATAAGCACCCTTAAAAGCAACGAATTCTTCTATTTGTTCCACATTGTAATAATCATATATACCATTATCATAAGAAGCTAAGGTTTCATTATCATTAAATTTGCATGTAAAGGGAAGGTGTGGAGCCTTCATCCTAGAGCAACAAGTATAATCATAGCCCAAGCATAGTTGCCGAGCATACCAACGGAACATATAAATTTGATCCCATAATAGTTTCCCTTTTTATGTCAAGCGATAATCCCTAAAGTATTCACGTTGATCCAATGTTACTCCCATTATATAGTTGAATGGGGTTTTCTTAGGATTATCAAAGTAGTACATAATATCTTTCACATACTGAGCACCGAGGGTTTTAGTGTTGGGGAACGTAGCATAATTCAAAAAAATTCTACGCTTTCACCAAGATCCAACTATGGAGACATCTAGCAATGAGCAAGTAAGAGTGCATCTACATACCGTTATGGAGATTGCGAGCGGAAGCTTTCGAAGAAGCGTGGATGAAGTAGTCGTACTCTTCGCGTTCTTCGTCACCGACGATCTAGCGCCGAACGGACGACACCTCCGCGTTCAACACACGTACGGTGCAGCAACGTCACCTCCTTCTTGATCCAGCAAGGGGGGAGGAGAAGTCGTCAGAGATCCGGCAGCACGACGGCGTGACGACGGATGCAGTGGAGATCGCAGCAGGGCTTCGCCGGGCGCCCTGCGTGGGAGTATGGAGGTGTGACGGGAGGGGGAGAGGCGCCAGGGCAATGGTGCGGCTGCCCTCTCCCTCCCCACATATATATAGGGGGCCAGGGGGTGCGCCAGGGCCCCTGCAGATCCAATCTGCAGGGGGGGCGGCGGCCAGGGGGGGTTCCTTGCCCCCCAAGGCAAGTGGGCGCCCCCTCCCCCTTAGGGTTTCAACCCTAGGCGCATGGGGAGGTGGGCCCCTAGTGGTGCGCCAGCCCATTAGGGCTGGACACTTCCCCTCGCGGCCTAGGGGCCCCACCGGGATGGGTGGCCCCACCCGGTGGACCACCGGGGCCCCTCCGGTGGTCCCGGGACGCTCCCGGTGACCCCCGGAGATCACCCGATGGCCGAAACTGGACTTCCTATATATCAATCTTTACCTCCGGACCATTCCGGAACTCCTCGTGACGTCCGGGATCTCATCCGGGACTCCGAACAACTTTCGGGTTTCCACGTGCATTTATCTCTACGACCCTAGCGTTACCGAACCTTAAGTGTGTAGACCCTACGGGTTCGGGAGACACGTAGACATGACCGAGACGACTCTCCGGTCAATAACCAACAGCGGGATTTGGATACCCATGTTGGTTCCCACGTGTTCCTCGATGATCTTCATCGGATGAACCACCGTGTCAAGGATTCACTCAATCCCGTATGTTATTCCCTTTGTCCATCGGTACGGTACTTGCCCGAGATTCGATCGTCGGTATTCCCGATACCTTGTTCAATCTCGTCATGGCAAGTCTCTTTACTCGATCCGTAATCCATCATCCCGTGACTAACTACTTAGTCACATTGAGCTCATTATGATGATGTCTTACCGAGTGGGCCCAGAGGTACCTCTCCGTCATACGGAGTGACAACATCCCAGTCTCGGTTCGTACCAACTCAACAGACACTTTCGGAGATACCCGATGCGTACCTTTATAGCCACCCAGTTACGTTGTGACGTTTGGCACACCCAAAGTACTCCTACGGCATCCGGGAGTTGTACAACCTCATGGTCTAAGGAATAAATACTTGACACCGAAAAGCTTATGCATTACGAACTATACGATCTCGTGTTATGCTCAAGTTTGGGTCTTGTCCATCACATCATTCTCCTAATGATGTGATCCCGTTATCACTGACATCCCATGTCCATGGTCAAGAAACCGTGACCATCTATTGATCAACGAGCTGGTAACTAGAGGCCTACCAGGGACTCATTGTGGTCTGTGTATTCACACATGTATCGCTGTTTCCGTACAATACAATTCAAGCATGAATAACAGACAATTATCATGAACAAGGAGATATAATAATAATGCTTTTATTATTGCCTCTAGGGCATATCTCCAACAGTCTCCCACTTGCACTAGAGTCAATAATCTAGTTACATTGTGATGAATCGAACACCCATAGAGTTCTGGTGTTGATCATGTTTTGCTCGTGAAAGAGGTTTAGTCAACGGGTCTGCGACATTCAGATCCGTATGCACTTTACAAATATCTATGTCTCCATCCTGAACATAATTCCGTATGGAGTTGAAACGGCGCTTGATGTGTTTGGTCTTCTTGTGAAACCTGGGCTCCTTGGTAATGGCAATAGCACCAGTGTTGTCACAGAAGAGAGTCATCGGGCTTGACGCGCTTGGAATGACTCCTAGGTCGGTGATGAACTCCTTCATCCAGACTCCTTCCTGCGCTGCTTCAGAAGCAGCTATGTACTCCGCTTCACATGTAGACGCTGCCACCACGCTCTGTTTGCAACTGCACCAGCTGACTGCCCCTCCATTCAAAATATACACGTATCCGGTTTGAGACTTAGAGTCATCCAGATCTGTGTCGAAGCTAGCATCGACGTAACCCTTTACGACGAGCTCTTCGTCACCTCCATAAACGAGAAACATATCCTTAGTCCTTTTCAGGTACTTCAGGATGTTCTTGACCGATGTCCAGTGTTCCGTACCGGGATCACTTTGGTACCTCCCTACCAAACTTATGGCAAGGTTCACATCAGGTCTGGTACACAGCATGGCATACATGATAGAACCTATGGCCGAGGCATAGGGAATGACACTCATCTTTTCTCTATCTTCTGCCGTGGTCGGCGACTGAGTCTTGCTCAATCTCATACCTTGCAAAACAGGCAAGAATCCTTTCTTTGACTGATCCATATTGAACTTCTTCAATATTTTGTCAAGGTATGTACTTTGTGAAAGACCAATGAGGCGTCTCGATCTATCTCTATAGATTTTGATGCCTAATATGTAAGCAGCTTCTCCAAGGTCCTTCATTGAAAAACTTTTATTCAAGTAGGCCTTTACATTTTCCAAGAATTCTATATCATTTCCCATCAGCAATATGTCATCCACATATAATATGAGAAATGCCACAGAGCTCCCACTCACTTTCTTGTAAATACAGGCTTCTCCATAAGTCTGTATAAATCCAAACGCCTTGATCACTTCATCAAAGCGAATATTCCAACTCCGAGATGCTTGCACCAGCCCGTAAATCAAGCGCTGGAGCTTGCATACCTTGTTAGCGTTCTCTGGATCGACAAAACCTTCCGGTTGCATCATATACAACTCTTCCTTGAGGAAGCCATTAAGGAATGCTGTTTTGACGTCCATTTGCCATATCTCATAATCATAGAATGCGGCAATAGCTAACATGATTCTGACTGACTTCAGCATCGCTACGGGAGAGAAAGTCTCATCGTAGTCAATCCCTTGAACTTGTCGATAACCCTTAGCGACAAGCCGAGCCTTATAGATGGTCACATTACCATCCGCGTCTGTCTTCTTCTTAAATATCCATTTGTTTTCTATGGCGTGCCTATCATCAGGCAAGTCCACCAAAGTCCATACTTTGTTTTCATACATGGATTCTATCTCGGATTTCATGGCTCCAAGCCATTTATTGGAATCCGGGCCCGCCATCGCTTCTTCATAGTTCGAAGGTTCACCGTTGTCTAACAACATGATTTCCAGGACAGGGTTGCCGTACCACTCTGGTGTGGAACGTGCCCTTGTGGACCTTCGAAGTTCAGTAGTAACTTGATCCGTTTCTTCATGATCATTATCATTATCTTCCTCCCTTGTCGGTGCAGGCACCTCAGGAACATCTTCCTGCGCTACGCTACTTTCCGTTACAGGAGGGGTGACTGTCACCTCATCAAGTTCTACTTTCCTCCCACTCACTTCTTTCAAGAGAAACTCTTTCTCCAGAAAGCATCCATTCTTGGCAACAAAGACTTTGCCTTCGGATATGTGGTAGAAGGTGTACCCAATTGTTTCCTTTGGGTATCCTATGAAGACGCATTTTTCCGATTTGGGTTCGAGCTTTTCAGGTTGAAGTTTCTTGACATAAGCATCACAACCCCAAACTTTTAGAAACGACAGCTTCGGTTTCTTGCCAAACCAAAGTTCATACGGAGTCGTTTCAACGGATTTCGACGGAGCCCTATTTAAAGTGAATGCGGCAGTCTCTAAAGCATAACCCCAAAAAGATAGCGGTAAATCGGTGAGGGACATCATAGATCGCACCATGTCCAACAGAGTACGATTTCGACGTTCAGACACACCGTTACGTTGAGGTGTTCCGGGCGGTGTCAATTGTGAAACAATTCCACAGCTCCTAAGGTGTGTGCCAAATTCATGACTTAAATATTCACCCCCACGATCCGATCGCAAGAACTTTATTTTTCTGTCACGTTGATTCTCAACCTCATTCTGAAATTCCTTGAACTTTTCAAAGGTCTCAGACTTGTGTTTCATCAAATAGATATACCCGTATCTACTCAAGTCATCCGTGAGGGTGAGAACATAACGGTAGCCTCCGCGAGCCTCAACACTCATTGGACCACACACATCGGTATGTATGATTTCCAACAAGTTGGTTGCTCGCTCCATTGTTCCGGAGAACGGAGTCTTGGTCATCTTGCCCAAGAGGCATGGTTCGCACGTGTCAAATGATTCATAATCAAGAGACTCTAGAAGTCCATCCGAATGGAGCTTCTTCATACGTTTGACACCAATATGACCAAGGCGGCAATGCCACAAGTATGTGGGACTATCATTATCAACTTTACATCTTTTGGCATCTACACTATGAATATGTGTATCACTACGTTCGAGATTCATCAAAAATAAACCATTGACCAGCGGGGCATGACCATAAAACATATCTCTCAAATAAATAGAACAACCATTATTCTCTGATTTGAAAGAATATCCATCTCGCATAAGACAAGATCCAGAAACAATGTTCATGCTCAAAGCTGGTACTAAATAACAATTATTCAGGTTCAAAACTAATCCCGAGGGTAGATGTAGAGGCAGCGTGCCGACGGCGATCACATCGACCTTGGAACCATTCCCGACGCGCATCGTCACCTCATCCTTCGCCAGTCTCCGTTTATTCCGCAGCTCCTGTTTTGAGTTACAAATGTGAGCAACTGCACCGGTATCGAATACCCAGGAGCTACTACGAGTGCTGGTAAGGTACACATCAATAACATGTATATCATATATACCTTTGACGTTGCCGGCCTTCTTGTCTGCTAAGTATTTGGGGCAGTTCCGCTTCCAGTGACCCGTTCCCTTGCAATAAAAGCACTCAGTCTCTGGCTTGGGTCCATACTTTGGCTTCTTCCCGGCAACAGGCTTGCCAGGCGCGGCAACTTGCTTGCCGTCCTTCTTGAAGTTCTTTTTGTTGGAAATATGCCCTAGAGGCAATAATAAAAGAGTTATTATTATATTTCCTTGTTCATGATAATCGTTTATTATCCATGCTATAACTGTATTGATTGGAAACTCAAATACACGTGTGGATGAATAGACAGACTTTGTGTCCCTAGTGAGCCTCTACAGGACTAGCTCGTTGATCAAAGATGACCGCGGTTTCCAGGTCATAGACATGAGTTGTCATTTGATAACGGGATCACATCATTAGGAGAATGATGTGATGGACGAGACCCAAACGTTAAACATAGCTTTTGATCGTGTCAGTTATCGCTATAGTTTTCTGCATGTCAAGTATAAGTTCCTATGACCATGAGATCATGTAACTCACTGACACCGTAGGAGTACTTTGTGTGTGCCAAACGTCACAACGTAACTGGGTGACTATAAAGGTACTCTACAGGTATTTCCGAGGGTGTCTGTTGAGTTGACATGGATCGAGACTGGGATTTGTCACTCCGTGTGACGGAGAGGTATCTCCGGGCCCACTCGGTAATACGTCATCTCAATGAGCTCAAAGTGACTAAGTAGTTAGTCACGGGATTATGTATTACGGTAACGAGTAAAGAGACTTGCCGGTAACGAGATTGAACTAGGTATAGAGATACCGACGATCGAATCTCGGGCAAGTAACATACCGACGAGACAAAGGGAACTGTATACGGGATTGCCTGAATCCTTGACATCGTGGTTCATCCGATGAGATCATCGAGAAACGTGTGGGAACCAATATGGGTATCCAGATCCCGCTATTGGTTATTGACCTGGGAGTGTCTCGGTCATGTCTGCATAGTTTCCGAACCCGCAGGGTCTACACACTTAAGGTTCGGTGACGCTAGGGTTGTTAGCGAGAACAGTGCATGGTTACCGAAGGTTGTTCGGAGTCCCGGATGAGATCCCGGACGTGACGAGGGTCTCCGGAATGGTCCGGAGACGAAGATTGATATATAGGATGAAAGGTTTCGGAGTCCGGAAGTGTTCCGGGGAGTATCGGGAAGACGGCGAATGACCGAAAGGGGTTTCGGGGTCCCGGAAGGAGTTTCGGGCCTAATGGGCCACAAAGGGGGAACACAACATCCCTCATAGGGCTGTGCGCCCCCCCTGGGCCCTCTCCTCATGCGCAAGGGGGGCTGGCCCCTCCTAGGGCTGCCGCACCCCCTAGCTTGGGGGGGCAAGGCATCTGGGGGGGGAGCCCTAACCCTGGCGCAGCCCTGGCCGCCGCCCCCCCATCTCCACTTGGCCGCCGCCCCTAGGGGTAAACCCTAGGGCGCCCCCTCCCCTCTACTCCCCCTATATAAAGAGAGGCAGAGGGAGGGCAGCCACACACGTTCGTGCCTCGGCGCTGCCCTCCCTCTCCCACATCCATCTTCGTTTTCCCGCGGTGCTTGGCGAAGCCCTGCTGGAATCCTCCACCACCATCACCACCACGCCGTCGTGCTGCCGGTGTCTCCATCAACCTCTCCTTCCCCCTTGCTGGATCAAGAAGGAGGAGACGTCCCCGAGCTGTACGTGTGAAGAACGCGGAGGCACCGTTGCTTCGGTGCTAGGATCTTCGGCGATCTGAATCGCGGCGAGTACGACTCCATCAACCGCGTTCTTGAACGCTTCCGCTTAGCGATCTACAAGGGTATGTGGATCCAACTCTCCCCTCGTAGATGCATCTCCTAGATTGATCTTGGTGAGCGTAGGAAAAATTTTTGTTTCCCATGCAACGTTCCCCAACACTTTCGAGAGAAACTCTTTCTCCAGAAAGCATCCATTCTTGGCAACAAAGACTTTGCCTTCGGATCTGTGGTAGAAGGTGTACCCAATTGTTTCCTTTGGGTATCCTATGAAGACGCATTTTTCCTATTTGGGTTCGACCTTTTCAGGTTGAAGTTTCTTGACATAAGCATCGCAACCCCAAACTTTCAGAAACGACAGCTTCGGTTTCTTGCCAAACCAAAGTTCATACGGAGTCGTCTCAACGGATTTCGACGGAGCCCTATTTAAAGTGAATGCGGCAGTCTCTAAAGCATAACCCCAAAAAGATAGCGGTAAATCGGTAAGGGACATCATAGATCGCACCATGTCCAACAGAGTACGATTTCGACGTTCGGACACACCGTTACGTTGAGGTGTTCCGGGCGGTGTCAATTGTGAAACAATTCCACAGCTCCTAAGGTGTGTGCCAAATTCATGACTTAAATATTCACCCCCACGATCCGATCGCAAGAACTTTATTTTTCTGTCACGTTGATTCTCAACCTCATTCTGAAATTCCTTGAACCTTTCAAAGGTCTCAGACTTGTGTTTCATCAAATAGATATACCCGTATCTACTCAAGTCATCCGTGAGGGTGAGAACATAACGGTAGCCTCCGCGAGCCTCAACACTCATTGGACCGCACACATCGGTATGTATGATTTCCAACAAGTTGGTTGCTCGCTCCATTGTTCCGGAGAACGGAGTCTTGGTCATCTTGCCCAAGAGGCATGGTTCGCACGTGTCAAATGATTCATAATCAAGAGACTCTAGAAGTCCATCTGAATGGAGCTTCTTCATACGTTTGACACCAATATGACCAAGGCGGCAATGCCACAAGTATGTGGGACTATCATTATCAACTTTACATCTTTTGGCATCTACACTATGAATATGTGTATCACTACGTTCGAGATCCATCAGAAATAAACCATTGACCAGCGGGGCATGACCATAAAACATATCTCTCAAATAAATAGAACAACCATTATTCTCTGATTTGAAAGAGTAGCCATCTCGCATAAGACGAGATCCAGAAACAATGTTCATGCTCAAAGCTGGTACTAAATAACAATTATTGAGGTTTAAAACTAATCCCGAGGGTAGATGTAGAGGCAGCGTGCCGACGGCGATCACATCGACCTTGGAACCATTCCCGACGCGCATCGTCACCTCATCCTTCGCCAGTCTCCGTTTATTCCGCAGCTCCTGTTTTGAGTTACAAATATGAGCAACTGCACCGGTATCGAATACCCAGGAGCTACTACGAGTGCTGGTAAGGTACACATCAATAACATGTATATCATATATACCTTTGACGTTGCCGGCCTTCTTGTCTGCTAAGTATTTGGGGCAGTTCCGCTTCCAGTGACCCGTTCCCTTGCAATAAAAACACTCTGTCTCAGGCTTGGGTCCATACTTTGGCTTCTTCCCGGCAACAGGTTTGCCAGGCGCGGCAACTCCCTTGCCGTCCTTCTTGAAGTTCTTCTTACCCTTGCCTTTCTTGAACTTAGTGGTTTTATTGACCATCAACACTTGATGTTCTTTCTTGATGTCCACCTCCGCTGATTTCAGCATCGAATACACCTCGGGAATGGACTTCTCCATCCCCTGCATATTGAAGTTCAACACGCAGCTCTTGAAGCTTGGTGGGAGCGACTGGAGGATTCTGTCAACGACCGCTTCATCTGGGAGATTCATTCCCAGCTGAGACAAGCGGTTGTGCAATCCTGAAATCTTGAGGATGTGCTCACTGACAGAACTGTTCTCCTCCATCTTACAGCTGTAGAATGCGTCGGAGACATCATATCTCTCGACTCGGGCATGAGCTTGGAAAACCATTTTCAGCTCTTCGAACATCTCATATGCTCCGTGGTGCTCAAAACGTTTTTGGAGCCCCGATTCTAAACTGTAAAGCATGCCGCACTGAACCAGGGAGTAATCATCACTACGCGACTGCCAAGCGTTCATAACGTCTTGGTTTGCCGGGGCGGGAGCGTCACCTAGCGGTGCTTCTAGGACATAAGTTCTCTTGGCAGCTATGAGGATAATCCTCAGGTTACGGACCCAATCCGTATAGTTGCTACCATCGTCTTTCAGCTTGGTTTTCTCTAGGAACGCGTTGAAGTTGAGGGAAACCTGAGCGTGGGCCATTTGATCTACAAGAGATATTGTAAAGAATTTAGACTAAGTTCATGATAATTAAGTTCATCTTAATCAAATTTTAATGAACTCCCACTCAGAATGACATCTCTCTAGTCATCTAAGTGATACACGATCCGAATCGACTAGCCCGTGTCCGATCATCACGTGAGACGGACTAGTCATCAACGGTGAACATCTTCATGTTGATCGTATCTTCTATACGACTCGTGTTCGACCTTTCGGTCTTCTGTGTTCCGAGGCCATGTCTGTACATGCTAGGCTCGTCAAGTGAACCCTAAGTGTATCGCGTGTGTAAATCTGTCTTGCACCCGTTGTATGCGAACGTTAGAACCTATCACACCCGATCATCACGTGGTGCTTCGGAGCAACGAACTTTAGCAACGGTGCACAGTTAGGGGAAACACAATACTTGAAATTTTAGTGAGAGATCATCTTATTTACTACCGTCGTTCTAAGTAAACAAGATGCATAAACATGATAAACATCACATGCAATCAATTAAAGTGACATGATATGGCCAATATCATCTTGCTCCTTGGATCTCCATCTTCGGGGCACCATGATCATCTTGTCACCGGCTCGACACCATGATCTTCATCATCATGATCTTCATCATCGTGTCTTGAAGAAGTCGTCACGCCAACTATTACTTCTACTACTATAGCTAATGTTTAGCAATGAAGTAAAGTAATTACATGGCGTTATTCAGTGACACGCAGGTCATACAATAATTAAGACAACTCCTATGGCTCCTGCCGGTTGTCAAGTTCATCGACATGCAAGTCGTGATTCCCTATTACAAAAACATGATCAATCTCATACATCACATATATCATTCATCACATCTTCGTTCTTGGCCATACCACGTCACAAAACACATGCTGCAAAAACAAGTTAGACGTCCTCTAATTGTTGTTGCAAGTTTTACGTGGCTTCTATAGGATTTCTAGCAAGAACGTTTCTTACCTACGCCAAAACCACAACGTGATTTATCAACTTCTATTTACCCTTCATAAGGACCCTTTTCATCGAATTCGATCCGACTAAAGTAGGAGAGACAGACACCCGCCAGCCACCTTATGCAACTAGTGCATGTCTGTCGGTGGGACCAGTCTCACGTAAGCGTACGTGTAAAGTCGGTCCGGGCCGCTTCATCCCACAATACCGCCGAATCAAGATTGACTAGTAACAGTAAGAAAGTTGAACAAACTCAAACGCCCACAACTGCTTTGTGTTCTACTCGTGCAAGATGCTACGCATAAAACCTAGCTCAGATGCCACTGTTGGGGAACGTAGCATAATTCAAAAAAATTCTATGCTTTCACCAAGATCCAACTATGGAGACATCTAGCAACGAGCAAGTAAGAGTGCATCTACATACCGTTATGGAGATTGCGAGCGGAAGCTTTCGAATAAGCGTGGATGAAGTAGTCGTACTCTTCGCGTTCTTCGTCACCGACGATCTAGCGCCGAACGGACGGCACCTCCGCGTTCAACACACGTACGGTGCAGCAACGTCACCTCCTTCTTGATCCAGCAAGGGGGGAGGAGAAGTCGTCAGAGATCCGGCAGCACGACGGCGTGACGACGGATGCAGTTGAGATCGCAGCAGGGCTTCGCCGGGCGCCCTGCGTGGGAGTATGGAGGTGTGACGGGAGGAGGAGAGGCGCCAGGGCAATGGTGCGGCTGCCCTCTCCCTCCCCACATATATATAGGGGGCCAGGGGGTGCGCCAGGGCCCCTGCAGATCCAATCTGCAGGGGGGCGGCGGCCAGGGGGGGTTCCTTGCCCCCCAAGGCAAGTGGGCGCCCCCTCCCCCTTAGGGTTTCAACCCTAGGCGCATGGGGAGGTGGGCCCCTAGTGGTGCGTCAGCCCATTAGGGCTGGACACTTCCCCTTGCGGCCTAGGGGCCCCACCGGGATGGGTGGCCCCACCCGGTGGACCCCCGGGGCCCCTCCGGTGGTCCCGGGACGCTCCCGGTGACCCCCGGAGATCACCCGATGGCCGAAACTGGACTTCCTATATATCAATCTTTACCTCCGGACCATTCCGGAACTCCTCGTGACATCCGGGATCTCATCCGGGACTCCGAACAACTTTCGGGTTTCCACGTGCATTTATCTCTACGACCCTAGCGTTACCGAACCTTAAGTGTGTAGACCCTACGGGTTCGGGAGACACGTAGACATGACCGAGACGACTCTCCGGTCAATAACCAACAGCGGGATCTGGATACCCATGTTGGTTCCCACGTGTTCCTCGATGATCTTCATCGGATGAACCACCGTGTCAAGGATTCACTCAATCCCGTATGTTATTCCCTTTGTCCATCGGTACGGTACTTGCCCGAGATTCGATCGTCGGTATTCCCGATACCTTGTTCAATCTCGTCATGGCAAGTCTCTTTACTCGATCCGTAATCCATCATCCCGTGACTAACTACTTAGTCACATTGAGCTCATTATGATGATGTCTTACCGAGTGGGCCCAGAGGTACCTCTCCGTCATACGGAGTGACAACATCCCAGTCTCGGTTCGTACCAACTCAACAGACACTTTCGGAGATACCCGATGCGTACCTTTATAGCCACCCAGTTACGTTGTGACGTTTGGCACACCCAAAGTACTCCTACGGCATCCGGGAGTTGTACAACCTCATGGTCTAAGGAATAAATACTTGACACCGAAAAGCTTATGCATTACGAACTATACAATCTCGTGTTATGCTCAAGTTTGGGTCTTGTCCATCACATCATTCTCCTAATGATGTGATCCCGTTATCACTGACATCCCATGTCCATGGTCAGGAAACCGTGACCATCTATTGATCAACGAGCTGGTAACTAGAGGCCTACCAGGGACTCATTGTGGTCTGTGTATTCACACATGTATCGCTGTTTCCGTACAATACAATTCAAGCATGAATAACAGACAATTATCATGAACAAGGAGATATAATAATAATGCTTTTATTATTGCCTCTAGGGCATATCTCCAACATTTAGGAGGTTCCCCATCTCCATGACTAGCAAGTACACCTAATGTTTTTGGTATTTTGCGTTCCATATCCATAACTAAAGATAGAGAACAACTTAGAACAGCAAATAAAATCTACTTAGTGATAAAGCAAACAAGCACACACGAGAATATTCACCCCACGCTATTGCTCCCCGGCAACGGCGCTAGAAAAGGTCTTGATAACTCACAAGTATAGGGGATCAGTTGTAGCCTCTTTGATAAGTAAGAGTGTCGAACCCAACGAGGAGCTAAAGGCAGAACAAATATTCCCTCAAGTTCTATCAACCACTGATACAACTCTACGCACGCTTGATGTTTACTTTACCTAGAACAAGTATGAAACTAGAAGTACTTTGTGGTTTTTGTGGGATAGGTTTGCAAGAATATAAAGAGCACGCAAATAAAACTAGGGTCTGTTAAGATAAAGACACAACTAAATTAGTTTTAGTAGAGAGCTTTTTGTTACGAGAAAGTTATTTGTCCCTAGGCAATCGATAACTAGACCGGTAATCACTATTGCAATCTTATTTCAGGGAGAGGCATGAGCTAACATACTTTCTCTTCTTGGATCATATGCACTTATGATTGGAACTCTAGCAAGCATCCGCAACTACTAAAGATCATTAAGGTAAAACCCAACCATAGCATTAAAGTATCAAGTCCTCTTTATTCATACGCAAACAACCTACTTACTCGGGTCTGAGCTTCTGTCACTCACGCCATCCACCATAAGCAAATCATGAACATATTGCAAACCCTACAGCAGGGATCCCTCACGCTTGCGCGACACGGAGAGCACCATAGGACAGCACCAATTAAAAGATGCAACTCAAACCAACCACGATCATCAATTAACCCATAGGACAAAACGGATCTACTCAAACATCATAGGATAGCCATACATCATTGGGAAATAATATATAGCGTTGAGCACCATGTTTAAGTAGAGATTACAACGGGTAGAAGAGGGGTTACACCACTGCATAGAGGGGGGAAGAGTTGGTGATGATGGCGGTGAAGTTATTGGTGTAGATTGCGGTGACGATGATGGCCCCGGCGTCACTCCGGTGCCACCGGAAGCGAGGGGAGAGAGCCCCCCTTATTCTCCTTCCTTGACCTTCTCCCTAGATGGGAGAAGGGTTTCCCCTCTGGTCCATGGTCTCCATGGCATGGGAGGGGCGAGAGCCCCTCTGATATTGGATCTGTCTCTCTGTCTCTCTCTGTTTCTGCGTTCCCAGATTCTGACCTTCCACCGTTTCTTAAATTCTTGGAGATCCGTAACTCCGATTGGGCTGAATTTTGGACACGGTTTTTATCCGGATATTAGCTTTCTTGCGGCGAAAGAAGGGCATCAACCGCCTTACGGAGTGGCCACGAGGGCCCATGGCGCGCCCCTCACCCTCGTGGTCCACTCGGGCATCGTCTCACATTGGTTCCGCTTCCCAAAATTCACATATATTCCAAAAAAATCTCCGTCCGTTTTTATCCCGTTTGGACTCCGTTTGATATGGATATTCTGCGAAACAAAAAACATGCAACAAACAGGAACTGGCACTGGGCACTGGATCAATATGTTAGTCCCAAAAATAGTATAAAAAGTTGCCAAAAGTATATGAAACTTGTAGAATATTGGCATGGAACAATAAAAAATTATAGATACGACGGAGACGTATCACTCCTCGCTGATCTGACCTGGAGGTCGTGGTGGGGCGTTGCAAGGGGCAACGTGAGGAGGCTGGCTGCAGGGATGGGTGGTCTGCCCACCCGTCACCGGCGCGGTGGTGTGCCGGTCGAGGTCTCGCTCCGCTCCGCCCCCTCCTATTTTCCCTGGCCTCGTTGCCTCCGGCTTCATCTGTCGAGGCGTTGGTGGCTCCAACGATGGCAGGGGTCTGCTGCTGGTGGTGATTCATTCCTTTGGGCGGTCGTTGGGGGTGTCGGGTGGCAGGACGGCGGCTCTACGGTGGGAGCCGCGCTGTTCGTGAGCGGAGCTCGCAACTCGGGTGCGGACTGGCGACCTTGGTCACGTGGGCGGCGGGGTGGCTCGGGCTCGGCGACCCGTGGTGATCGGAGATGGGGAGGTATACCGGGGTGAAATCCTTGTCTGACCGCGGTCAGACCGACGGTGGCGTCGTCTCCTTCCCTTAGGCTCCGTCGCGGTCTCTCCCGATTCTCCGTGGTGCTCCAGATGAAAATCGTGATCTTCGGGTCGGGTGTTGTCGGCGCTCCGGTGTCGTGCCCTTCCTGTAGGCACTACCTTGGAGCTTGCGGTTCGTCGGCGGTCAGCTATGTTCTTCACAGTGGCTTGTTCTCGATGGAGGGCTCCGTCATTTTCGTAGTGATGCTTGTTGTACATCCGTTGTACGCTTTGAGTTGGCTTAGCTGATCTCCGGCACCTTTGTATCTTACTTTTGCGTGCGTGTGTGTTTGGGTTCTGTGTTGTATGGTTCGGTTGTATGAGGGTCGATGATTTATATATCAAATAGAGCGAAAGCCTTTTTCGGTAATTTGAGCTCGTTAACAGATTGAGTTGAACGAGTCAAGCTAAGGAGCTACTCGTTTACCTTATTAAGCTTGTTAAATTAAATGGACATGATGCAAGTATCAATATTGTTGTGATTTATGTGCACCAAATGGGGAACGTATGTGTCTATTAATAGATTAATTATACATACATGACAGATATGTTTTATCATTTATATTTATACTGAGTTTTTTAGATTTTATATTTATGGAGAGTTAACCGAGCTAGTTTGTGAATTACACGAGTCGGGCCGAGTTTGAATTTGCGCCGGTTGCACTGGGACCTCCTATGTGCGGGAGTTCCTAGTCACCGCTTATTGCGGCAAACAATCCTTGATTCGCACAGGTGATAGATGACATGGGCCGGCCCATTTGCGGTAGCACGCAGTGAAAAATAAAAAAAATGAAGTTTTGTGAAGGAAATAAACTTGAGAAAAAGAGAAAGGAAAAGGAAAGGAAAGAAAAAGAAAATAGAAGAAACAGAAAATGGAAAATGGAAAAACAAAAAAGAAGTAAAAGGAAAAACGTAAAATAAAACACAATAGAAAGCCAATAAACTGGAAAAACGGTATAGAGAACCTTCTAGAAGGTTCCTAAAACCGGTTGACCTCACTAACTCTCGAAGTGGGCCGGTCCATGTTTATCGCTCGCATCGCTGCCCTGTGCGGTAGCATGACAGTTTACCGCAGCGAGCGGCGAATAGGGATTTCCCCTATGTGTTGTGAATTGCTGTTGCAACGCACACACGGAGCAACGGCTGGGCCAGCCCATTTAGGCGCCATGGCGATGTGAAAATGCATCGCAAAATCTGCGAGATCACTAATAGAGGAGTACTCGTTGTAAAGATCACCCCAAACCCCAGGTTGCGACAAGTGGCGCATTGCATGTGCGCCACTTGTCGCAACCTGGGCGTTTTTTCTTTTTTCGTATATCCGTTTATTCAAAAGTTTTATTTCTTAAACCGTGCGTCCAAATCTCGAATCGTTCTCACCGTTTAATTCCTCGTTTCGAGATCTTCAAAATTAGATCCCATGTTGATAGGTTTCGACGAACTTTTTTCACAAAAAAACCGGACAAAAAACCGAACCGGGCGCACTGGTTCTTTCCTTTTCCCAAAGAGGCACGCCCGTGCCTCTCGCAAAATCACAACCGTGCCTCTGGCGGAAGCAAAACCGTGACTCTCGCGGAAGAGATTTTTTTTTAGAGAAAACGTGTTTTTTTTTCGTTTTCGAGGAGGCACGGCCGTGACTCTCACGAAAGCCCAACCGTGCCTCCCGCAGAAGCAAAACCATGACTCTCGAGAAAGAAAGAAAAAACAGAAAACATGTTTTTTTTCGTTTCCGAGAGGCACGGTTGTGACTCTCGCGAAAGCACAACCGTGACTCCCGCGAAATGAAAAAAAAACCAGAAAACATGTTTTTTTTCCTTTCCAAGAGGCACGGCCGTGACTCTCGCGAAAGCACAACCGTGCCTCTCGCGGAAGCAAAACCGTGACTCTCGCGAAAGGAAAAAAACGGAAAACACTTTTTTATCCCTTTCCGAGACGCACGGCCGTGACTCTCGCGAAAGCACAACCGTGCCTCTCGTGGAAGCAAAACCGTGACTTTCGCGAAAAAAAACAAGTTTTTTCGCACACAAAACAAAATTGATTTTTTTAATCGAAAAGTTAAGGAAGGCCGGTGGAAAACCAAAATGTTGAAAAACCCCGGAAAAAAACTGTTTAAAAAACCGAACACACATGCGGAAAAATAAAAAAATAAAAAATCCGGAGGGAGCACCCAGAGCGCGACACGTGACGAACGGCTGAGAGCACGTCAAGTGGCGCTGATCGCTGCGAGGCTCCCGAAGGAGCGCTCGTTAACTAGTTGCTCTCCAAAATCTGTCGGTGGTGGGAATCATACCCAGGATCTCGTCGATGTCCAATGATTTTAAGACAACAGAAACTCTTAAGAACCAAACCCTAGCGCAGATTCAAAAAAAAAATCTGAATTTTCGAACGCAATTTTCATAAGGCAGCGGAAATCATTAAATGATGGGGGGGGGGATATGAAAATCGTGATCATTCGTTCTAATTCATTTTTTTGGAAAAGGGATCATTTTTTGAAACTCCCTAAGAAAATTTGAAACCACGAAGTTTTTTTGTAACTTTTTAAACTCCTAAATATGTAAACATGAACATTTTAAAAAATTAAACAAAATTTTAAAACGGAATTATTTTTTGAAGCTTGAATAAATTTTTAAGAATTGTTTTTTGATTTTTTAAAATATGGTCATTTTTGGATTTTTGCAAACATTTTTTGAAATATGCACTATTTTGAAACTCCTGCAAAAACGGAAACATGGAAATTTTCTAAAATTTATGAATATTTTGGGAAATACAAACATTTTCATATTCTGAAAATAAGTTGAAAAAGTTTTGAACATTTTGAATAAAAACATACCAAACAAAAATTGAAAAACATGATCATTTATTGAAAACTGGGTATGTTTTGTAATGCAAACATCTTTTGAACTCCTGAAAAAATGGGACATTTGCGAACAATTTTCGAAACATGAATATTTTAAAGATTTATGATTGTTGTATAATGGGATTGTTTTTTGGAATTAAAATTATGGAGATTTTTCGGATTATGGATAAACTTTAAAACACAACGATTTTAAAAAAATTGAAGAAAGAAAGATAAAAATAAAGGAAAGAAAAGGAAAGAAAAATAAACTAAATGGAAACCAAAGAAAAATAACCAGAAAAGGGGAAAAGGTAAAGGAAAAAAAAAGAAAAAAAAAGAACAAGAAAAGAACTGATTCAGGAACCTTCTAGAAGGTTCGCAAAAATGAAAAAACAATGGTTGGAACCTTTACCAAAACTAGGATCACAACAATTGTTAACGGGCCGGCCCATATCGCTCGCTCGCTCGGGAAGCCTGTGTGAAACCTCGACAGCTTGACGCAATGTGCGTCCAATAGGAAATTCGGGTTGCACTTGTTTCCAATAGCTAAAGATATTCGTATGGCGCCTTGCAAGACAGTCCATGCCAGTTGGTGAGCTATTAAAACATCGAAACATGTCGATCGAGGATACATGTCACCTGTGTGGTGCGAGGGATACATGGAGACATACTTTGTTCATGTGTCCGATGTCTGCCAGCGTCTGTGCCTTAGCGCACAACTGGTGGACAGGCAGGAGGATAGTTCTAAGGATTGGCTTTTTGCGCTTCATGAAATTCTGGACAGTGATGCTTTTGTACGGTTGATTGTCACCATCTGGGCTATCTGGGAGCACAAAGGAAAGCGATCTATGAAGACATTTATGAATCACCGCATTCCATCAATGGGTTCATCACAAGCTACCTTGCTGAAATTCGGGTAGTCAATGCTAAAATTACAAAACCGACTAGTGGTTCCATCCCAAGACCGAACCAGTGGCTGGCACCGGATGCGGGATGTGTAAAGGTAAATGTTGATGATGCGGTTTCGAGCCATGCTAGATATGGTGATGTGTGGGCGGTAGCAGAAATTCGGAAGGGGCCTTCTCGGGAGCCTCGGTGCTTGTTCTCTGGTATATTGCAAATCCACAGACTCTGGAGGCGATTGCAATCAAAGAGGCTCTAGCTCTATCAGATGATCACTATCAAAGCCGTATTCATGTGGACTCAGATTGCAAGGTAGTGGTGGAGGACTTGAAGAAGGAAAATTCATTAGTTTATGGAGCTATCATAAATGAAATAATATGTCATTCGTCGGATTTTGTTTTTGTAAATTTAGCCATGAATTTAGGAACTCAAATTTTGAAGCTCACAACTTAGCGAAGTATACTTTATCTCTCAGGGGTGGCCGCCATGTGTGGTTGGGACATCCTAGAGATCTTCCCTCCGTCTCTGTAAACACTGTGACGAATTAATAAAAGCTTTGCGAGGTTGTCTAAAAGAAAACTAGTTTCCAGCGCACACCATTGCCTTAGCTATGGGAACCACACAAACCACTAGGACATCTCACTGCCGCTACAGAGTTACTTCGTTTTCTTCTTTTATTTATTTTCTTCACATTCGTGAAGTCCCAGTCAATTAGGAGGTCCCCCCAAACCTGAGTCCTAGTTTTATTTTTTAGCATTCTTGAGTCCTAGCTAAGGCTAGATCTGTTTGCTCTAGAAGAGCTCTGGGCACGTGTGCAGGGGAGATGCGGGTGGAGATGGCGGGAGGGGAAAATCGGCCAAGGCCGGGTGTCGCTAAATATACCCTTATCACCCCATTTCATGGCTCACCTCTAGCTCGACAAACCCTCCTCTGTTCTTGGCACCGGCGACGGCGACTCGGATTAGCGGCTGGGACGGCGGTGGCACTGAGATCTGCGGCCGCGACACTCCCTTGCAGTGGCAAGAGGCGGCAGGAGCACTCCCCTACGGCGGCGGCGGCTAATTCTCCCTTTCTTCTTCGTCTCCATCCAACCCTCTTCGTCTCTGCCATGTCTCCCCTAACCTCGAAGGTGGTAAGCTAGCCCCTTCCCTCCACCTCCTTTGTTATGTGTTAGGTCGTCCGATAGGAGCGTTTAGGGTCGATAGCGCCAAGGCTGACCGCATCATGCATGTCGCTTAGGTTGTGGATGAACAGACAAAGGTTCAGGCAGAATCACCGATAGCTGTGGTTGAGGCCTGAATCGTGTTGGTCCATAAGAGAGATGTTCATCGGAATGAGAGACCTCACATCCGGTATGGTCCGATGTCAATCCGAGATCAAGAGAGGATAGCGAATCTGAACTACATCTACAACTACAACGACACCGAGGCTCTGTGGATGCTTCGAATGAAAAGAGCATCTTTCGCCAGGCTTATGCAAACTTTTAGGAGCAGGGGCTGTTAGAAGATAACATCCACACCACTGTGAAAGAGCAAGTCGCCATGTTCCTCCATGTTGTTGGTCATAACCAGAGGTTTGGGGTTGTACACAACACCTTCAGGAGATCAATGGATACCATCTCTAGGTACTTCAAGCAAGTGTTGTATGTTGTTGGGGAGCTCAGAGGAGAGATGGTTAGGTCACCAACTGACCGGACTCCTACCAAGATTCGCACTAGCCCAAGACGGTATCCATACTTCAAGGTGAGCACTTGAGATGTTGTTGTAGTTAATGCCTTGATATGTTGTTATTGTTCTGTAGTAGACTAACAACATATTGTCATGCCATTCCAGGATTGCATTGGAGCAATATATGGTACTCATATCACTGCCAGAGTGCCGAGGTCACAAGCTTCAGCATATAGAGGGAGGAAGCACTACACAAACCAGAATGTGCTAGCTGCTGTTGACTTTGATGTGAAGTTCACATATGTGCTGGTGTTGGGGAACTTTGCATGGAAAAAAACGCAAGATTTATCCATGGAGATGCATAGCTATGAGAGGTGAGAGCATCTTCATACCCTTGAAGATCGCTAAGCGGAAGCGTTTATCAATGCGGTTGATGTAGTCGTACACCTTCACGATCCGTCCTGATCAAGTATCGAACGTACGACACCTCCGCGTTCAGCACACGTTCAGCTCGATGACGTCCTTGGTACGTCCATTTTGCATCATGCTTTTATATTGATATTTATTGCATTATGGGTTGTTATTACACATTATATCACAATACTTATGCCTTTTCTCTCTTATTTTACAAGGTTTACATGAAGAGGGGGAATGCCGGTAGCTGGAATTCTGGACTGGAAAAGGAGCCAATATTAGAGACCTATTCTGCACAACTCCAAAAGTCCTGAAACTTCACGGAGAATATTTTTGGAATATATAAAAAATATTGGGCGAAGAAAGCACCAGAGGGGGGCCACCAGCCAGCCACAAGGTGGAGGGCGCGCCCTACCCCCCTAGGCGTGCCCCCCATCCTTGTGGCCCCCCCTGGCAGGCCTCTGACTCCCATCTTTTGCTATATCACGTGTTTTGACCTGGAAAAAAAATCAGAAGGAAGCTTTCGGGACGAAGCGCCACCGTCTCGAGGCGGAACCTGGGCGAACCCAATCTAGGGCTCCGGCAGGGCTGTTCTGCCGGGGACACTTCCCTCCGGGAGGGGGAAATCGAAGCCATCGCCATCACCAACGATCCTCTCATAGAGAGGGGGTCAATCTCCATCAACATATTCACCAGCACCATCTCTTCTCAAACCCTAGTTCATCTCTTGTATCCGATCTTTGTCTCGAAACCTCAGATTGGTACTTGTGGGTTGCTAGTAGTGTTGATTACTCCTTGTAGTTGATGTTAGTTGGTTTATTCGGTGAAAGATCATATGTTCAGATCCTTATTCCTATTCAATACCCCTCTGATTGTGAACATGAATATGCTTTGTGAGTAGTTACGTTTGTTCCTGAGGACATGGGAGAAGTCTTGTTATAAGTAATCATGTGAATTTGGTATTCGTTCGATATTTTGATGATATGTATGTTGTCTTTCCTCTAGTGGTGTTATGTGAACGTCGACTACATGACACTTCACCATTATTTGGGCCTAGGGGAAGGCATTGGGAAGTAATAAGTAGATGATTGGTTGCTAGAGTGACAGAAGCTTAAACCCTAGTTTATGCGTTGCTTCGTAAGGGGCTGATTTGGATCCATATGTTTCATGCTATGGTTAGATTTATCTTAATTCTTCTTTCGTAGTTGCGGATGCTTGCGAGAGGGGTTAATCGTAAGTGGGAGGCTTTTCCAAGGAATGGCAGCACCCAAGCACCAGTCCACCCACATATCAAATTATCAAAGTAACGAATGTGAATCATATGAGCATGATGAAAACTAACTTGACAACAATTCCCATGTGTCCTCGAGAGCACTTTGCTTTATATAAGAGTTCGTTCAGACTTGTCCTTTGCTACAAAAGGGATTGGGCCACCTTGCTGCACCTTAGTTACTATTGTTACTTGTTACCCATTACAAATTATCTTACCATACAACTATCTGTTATCGATAATTTGAGTGCTTACAGACAATACCTTGACGAAAACCGCTTGTCATTTCCTTCTGCTCCTCGTTGGGTTTGACACTCTTACTTATCGAAAGGACTACGATAGATCCCCTATACTTGTGGGTCATCAGTCCTCGCCTTCTTGATCCAGCAAGACGGGCGAAGTAGTAGATGAGTTCCGGCAGCACGACGCCATGGTGATGAAGAACAATCTCCGCAGGGCTTCGCCAAGAACTACAGAAACTAGACGGAGGATAAACTAGAGGGGACGGGGTTGCCGACACACGACTTGGTGAATCTTGATGTGTCTTGGGTGCTAGCCCCGCCCCTCTATTTATATGTTGAGCCCTGGGGTCGAAACTTGGAGCAAAAGCCTCCTCAAAGTCGGTTTTGCCCGAAAGGCAAGAATCCTACTCGAACTCCAGGCCTAGATGCCAGGGTTCCCGACGTTTAGCCCTAGACGTCAGGGTCCCTGGCGTCTAGCCCCTATCCTCCACAAAACTTCCTTTTGCACTTTCCAAAACCCTCGTGGGCTTTACCCCTTCGCCCAAATAAAGTGTTCTCGTACCCAAACATTTTGGGAAACATCCGAAACCCCTCCCGGTGAATTCCGAAACCTTTTCGGAGTTCAAACACTATTATCCCATATATTATTCTTTACCTCCGGACAATTCCGGAGCTCCTCGTCATGTCTATGATCTGATCCGGAACTCCGAACAACATTCGGTCACCAACATACATAAACCATTCAATACTATATCGTCAACGAACGTTAAGCGTGTGGACCCTACGAGTTCAAGAACTATGTAGACATGACCGAGACACCTCTCCGGTCAATAACGAATAGCGGAACCTAGATGCCCATATGGGCTCCTACATATTCTATGAAGATCTTTATCGGTCAAACTTTTATGACAACATACACAATTCCCTTTGTCCGTCGGTATGTTACTTGCCCGATATTCGACCGTCGGTATCTGTATACCTAGTTCAACCTCATTACCAACAAGTCTCTTTACTCGTTCCGTAATACATCATTCTATGACTAACTCATTAGTCATTTGCTTGCAAGGCTTATTATGATGTGTATTATCGAGAGGGCCCAGAGATACCTCTTCGATACTCGGAGTGAAAAATCCTAATCACGATTCATGCCAACCCAAAAAAACACCTACGGAGATACCTGTAGAGCATCTTGTGGCGTTTGATAGCACACAAGGCATTCCTCCGGTATCCGGGAGTTGCATGATCTCATAGTCAAAGGAATATATATTTGACATACATGAAAGTAGTAGTAATAAACAATACGATCAAATGCTAAGCTAACGGATGGGTCTTATCCATAACATCATTCTCATAATGATGTGATCCCATTATCAAATGACAACTCATGTCCATGGTTATGAAACCTTAACCATCATTGATTAACGAGCTAGTTTAGTAGAGGCTTACTAGGGACATATGGTATTTGTTTATGTATTCACACATGTATTTGTTGGGGAACGTATTAATAATTCAAAAAAAAAATCCTACGTGTCACCAAGATCAATCTAGGAGATGCTAGCAACGAGAGAGAGAGGGAGTGCATCTTCATACCCTTGAAGATCGCTAAGTGGAAGAGTTGCAAAGAACACGGTTGATGGAGTCGTACTCGCGGCGATTCAAATCGTGGAAGATCCGATCTAGCGCCGAACGGACGGCGCCTCCGCGCTCAACACATGTAAAACCCGGGGATGTCTCCTCCTTCTTGATCCAGCAAGGGGGGAGGAGAAGTTGAGGGAGAGCTCTGGCAGCACGACGGCGTGGTGGCGATGGAGCTCGTGGTTCTCTGGTAGAGCTTCGCTAAGCACTACGGAGGATGAGGTGTAGGAGGAGGGAGGGCTGCGCTAGGGGGAAAGTTTGCAGCTGCCCTCTCTCTCCCTCACTATATATAGGGGGAAGGAGGAAGTATGACGCGCCCTAGGGTTTCCCTAGGGGAGGGGCGGCGGCCACAGGGGAAACCCTAGATGGGTTTGGGCGCCCCCACCCCTAGGAGGCTTGGCCCCCAAGCCGGGAGGGGGCAACTGCCCTAGGGTGGAGCCCCACCTCTCCAGGTTATGTGAGATGGGATGGGAGGGGCGCACATCCCCTTAGTGGGCTAATTTGCCCCCTCCCCTTGGCCCATAAGGTCCCCAACGCTTGTCGGGGCCTCCGAAACCCCTTTCGATCACGCTGGTCGTCACCTGGTACCTCCGGAACAATTCCGGGTTC
The DNA here is from genome assembly GCA_902687465.1 of Secale cereale. Lineage (NCBI taxonomy): Eukaryota > Viridiplantae > Streptophyta > Magnoliopsida > Poales > Poaceae > Secale > Secale cereale. The sequence continues at coordinate 495,804,982 of LR738709.1, forward strand.
CAATACCCTTCATCCAATATATCGATCTTCACCTCTGGACCATTCTGGAGTTCCTCATCACGTCTGGGGTCTCATTTGGGACTCCGAACAACCTTCGGTGACCACTTACAATTCGCATTGCAACTCTAGTGTCACTGAACCTTAAGTGTGTAGACCCTATGGGTTTGGGAACCATGTAGGCATGACCGAGACACCTCTCGGAGCAATAACGAATAGTGGGATATGGATACCCATATTGGCTCCCACATGTTCCACGATGATCTCATCGGATGAACCACGATGTTCGGGATTCAATCAATCCCGTATACAATTCCCTTTGTCCGCCGGTATGTTACTTGCCCGAGATTTGATCATCGGTATCCCCATACCCTGTTCAATCTCGTTACCGGCAAGTCTCTTTAGTCGTTCCGTAACACATGATCCCATGACTAACTCCTTAGTCACATTGACCTCATTATGATGATGCATTACCGAGTGGGCCCAGAGATACCTCTCCGTCATACAGAGTGACAAATCCCAGTCTCGATTCGTGCCAACCCAACAGACACTTTCAGAGATACTTGTAGTGCACCTTTATAGTCACCCAGTTACATAGTGATGTTTGATACACCCAAAGCATTCCTACGGTATCAGGGAGTTGCACAATCTCATGGTCTAAGGAAATGATACTTGACATTAGAAAAGCTCTAGCAAACGAACTATATGATCTTGTGCTATGCTTAGGATTGGGTCTTGTTCATCACATCATTCTCCTAATGATGTGATCCCGTTATCAATGACATCCAATGTCCATGGTCAAGAAACCACAACCATTTATTGATCAACGAGCTAGTCAACTAGAGGCTCACTAGGGACATGTTGTGGTCTATGTATTCACACATGTATTACGGTTTTTGGTTAATACAATTATAGCATGGACAATATACAATTATCATGAACAAGGAAATATAATAATAACCATTTTATTATTGCCTCTAGGGCATATTTCTGAAGCAGCTATGTACTTTGCTTCACATGTAGATGCCGCCACGACGCCTTGCTTGCAACTGCACTAGCTGACTGCCCCACCATTGAAAATATACACGTATCTGGTTTTTGACTTGGAGTCATCCAGATCTGCGTCGAAGCTAGCATCGACCTAACCCTTTACGACGAGCTCTTCAGCACCTCCATAAATGAGAAACATATCCTTAGTACTTTTCAGGTACTTTAGGATATTCTTGATTGTTGTCCGGTGTTCCATTCTGGGATCACTTTCGTACCCCCCTACCAAACTTATGGCACGATTCACATCAGGTCAGGTACACAACATGGCATACATAATAGAGCCTATGGCCGAGGCATAGGGGATGACACTCATATTTTCTCTATCTTCTGCCGAGGTCGGGCATTGAGCTGCGCTCAATCTCACACCTTGCAATACAGGTAAGAACCCCTTCTTGGACAGATCCATATTGAACCTCTTCAATATCTTGTCAAGGTATGTGCTTTGTGAAAGACCGATGAGGTGTCTCGATCTATCTCTATAGATCTTGATGCCTAATATGTAAGCATCTTCTCTAAGGTCCTTCATTAAAAAACACTTATTCAAGTAGGCCTTTATGCTTTCCAAAAGTTATATATAATTTCCCATCAACAATATGTCATCCACATATAATATGAGAAATGCTATAGAGCTCCCACTCACTTTCTTGTAAATACATGCTTCTCCATAAGTCTACCAAACACTTTGATCACTTCATCAAAGCGAATGTTCCAACTCCGAGATGCTTGCACCAACCCATAGATGGAGCGTTGGAGCTTGCATACCTTGTCAGCATTCTCAGGATCGACAAAACCTTCCAACTGCATCATATACAGTTCTTCCTTAAGGAAACCGTTAAGGAATGCCGTTTTGTAGTCCATTTGCCAGATCTCATAAACAAAAAATGCGGCAATTTCTAACATGATTCGGACAGACTTCAGCATCGCTACAGGCCAGAAAGTCTCATCGTACTCAACTCCTTGAACTTGTCGATAACACTTAGCGACAAGCCGAGCCTTATAGAAGGTCACATTACCATCCGCGCCAGTCTTCTTCTTAAAGATCCACTTATTCTCTATGGCTTGCCAATCACCGGGCAAGTCCACCAAAGTCCATACTTTGTTCTGATACATGGATCCTATCTTTGATTTCATAGCTTCAGGCCATTTGTTGGAATCTGGGACCGCCATCGCTTCTTCATAGTTCGAAGGTTCACCGTTGTCTAACAACATGATTTCCAGGACAGGGTTGTCGTACCACTCTGGTGCGGAACGTGTCCTCGTGGACCTACGAAGTTCAGTAGCAACTTGATCGGATGTTTCATGATCATCATCATTAACTTCCTCTCTAGTCGGTGCATGCACCACAGAAACATCTTCCTGTGCTGCGCTACTCTCCGGTTCAAGAGGGGGTACAATTACCTCATCAAGTTCCACTTTCCTCCCACTTACTTCTTTCGAGAGAAACTCTTTCTCCAAAAAGGATCCATTCTTGGCAACAAAGATCTTGCCTTCGGATCTGAGGTAGAAGGTATACCCAATAGTTTCCTTAGGGTATCCTATGAAGACGCACTTTTCCGATTTGGGTTCGAGCTTTTCAGGTTGAAGTTTCTTGACATAAGCATCGCATCCCCAAACTTTCAGAAGCGACAACTTAGATTTCTTCCCAAACCATAATTCATACGGCGTCATCTGAACGGATTTAGAAAGTGCCCTATTTAAAGTGAATGTGGCAGTCTCTAAAGCATAACCCCAAAATGATAGCAGTAGATCAGTAAGAGACATCATAGATCGCACCATATCCAATAGAGTGCGATTACGACGTTCGAACACGCCATTACGCTGAGGTATTCCAGGCGGCATGAGTTGTGAAACAATTCCACATTTCCTTAAGTGCGTGCCAAACTCGTGACTCAAATATTCTCCTCCACGATCAGATCGTAAGAACTTTATTTTCCTGTCACGTTGCTTCTCTACCTCGCTCCAAAATTCCTTGAACTTTTGAAAGGTCTCAGACTTGTGTTTCATTAAGTAGACATACCCATATCTACTTAAGTCGTCAGTGAGGGTGAGAACATAACAATAGCCACCGCAAGCCTCAACGCTCATTGGACCGCATACATCAGTATGTATTATTTTCAACAAGTTGGTTGCTCCCTCCATTGTTTTGGAGAACGGAGTCTTGGTCATCTTGCCCAGGAGGCATGGTTCACACGCGTCAAATGATTCATAATCAAGAGACTCCAAAAGTCCATCTGTATGGAGTTTCTTCATGCGTTTGACACCAATATGACCAAGGAGGCAGTGCCACAAGTATGTGGGACTATCATTATCAACCTTACATTTTTTTGGCATTCACACTATGATTATGTGTAACATCACGTTCGAGATTCAATAAAAATAAACCATTGACCAGCAGGGCATGACCATAAAACATATCTCTCATATAAATAGAACAACCATTATTCTCCGATTTAAATGAGTAGCCATCTCACATCAAACGAGATCTAGATACAATGTTCATGCTCAAAGCTGGTACTAAATAACAATTATTGAGGTTTAAAACTAATCCCGAAGGTAGATGTAGAGGTAGCGTGCCGACGGCGATTGATACGTCTCTGTCATATCTATAATTTTTGATTGTTTCGTGCCAATATTATACAAGTTTTACATACTTTTGGTAACTTTTTATATGATTTATTTGGACTAACTTACTTACCGAGTGCCCAGTGCCAGTTCCTGTTTTCTGCATGTTTTTTGTATCGCAGAGTATCCATATCAAATGAAGTCCAAATGCAATAAAATTTCACGGAGCATTATTTTGGAATTTATGTGATTTTTGAGAGTTGGAAACACCGCAAACGGAGGCCCGTGGTGGGCACAACCCACTACGGCGCTCCAGAGGAGCCAGGTGTGACCTGATGTATCGTGCCCACCTGGAACGTCGGTTGGAGTTGTACTTCGAGCACAAGGAAGCTTATATCCGGAAAAAATCGTGTAAAAATCTCAGCGCAATCGGAGTTATGGATCTCCGGGAATATAAGAAACGGTTTTCGGCCAGATCTGGGGGACGCGAAACAGAGAGAGACAAAGAGACATATCCAATCTTAGAGGGAATCTCGCCCCTCCCATGCCATGGAGACCAAGGACCATAGGGAGAACCCTTCTCCCACCTAAGGAGGAGGCCAAGGAAGAAGGACAATGAGGGGGGCTCTCTCCCCATTGCTTCCGGTGGCGCCGGAGTGCCACCGGGGCAACGATCAGGACGGCGATCTACATCAACAATCTTGCTACCGTCCACACCAACTCTCCCCCCCTCATTGCAGCGGTGTATCACCTCTTTCCCCTCACTATAATCTCTACTTAAACATGGTGCTCAACTCCATATATTATTTCCCAATGATCTATGGTTATCGTATGATGTTTGAGTAGATCCGCTTTGTCTTGTGGGTTAATCGTGATCTTGGTTGATATGATTGTATATTTTATTTATGGTGCTGTACTACGACGCCCTCCGTTCTCACGAAACATGAGGGGCCCCCGCTGTAGGGTGTTATGTTCATGGTTCGTTTATAGTGGGTTGCGAGAGTGATAGAAACTTAAACCAGAGTAAGGGGGGTATGACGTATGGGAGTAAAGAGGAGTTGATACTTAATGCTATGGTTGGGTCTCACGACCTTAGTGATCTTTAGTAGTTTTGTATTCTTGCTAGAGTTCCAATCATAAGTGCATATGATCCAAGTATGAAAAGTATGTTAGCTCATGCCTCTCCCTCATATAAAATTACAAGAATGATTACGGGTACTTATTATCGATTACTTAGGGACAAATAACTTTCTTGTTGACAAACTCTATCCACTTTTATTATCTTGCAAAGTACTTCTAGTTTTATTCTTGCAAATTAGTTCTAGCATCACACCTACAAAAGATTTTCATGCTTGTTTCCGGTAAAGCAAACGTTAAGTGTGCGTAGAGTTGTATCTGTGGTCGATAGAACTTGAGGGAATATTTGTTCTACCTTTAGTGTCGGATTATGGGCTCCGCAAACCCAAGAAGTTCGAACAGAGGGGCGTGAACGAAGATCTCTCCCACTCACGTCTACCTAGCACCTCGCCCTCGTCCAATGAAGAGATTCAAGTAAGCAACAAGTAAAACACACACGAATTTACCCAGGTTCAGGCCACCTTGCGGTGTAAAACCCTACATCCTGCTTTGGTGGATTAGCCTCGGGAGGGCTTGAGTATGAACAAGTATAGTGGTTCCTGAGCTCAGGAGGGTCAGGAGGCAAGGGTTCCTGCTCCTTGGTGTGAAGGCGGAGTCTCTCTGGATCCGATTTGTATCGCCTCCATAGTGGAGACCCCAGCTACTTATATAGGCGGCCAGGGTCCTCTTCCCCCGAAATATTTAGGCGGGAAGGGATCCCACAATGGCCATTTTGAGCGGGAACACAATGACGTTCCTATCCTGACAAAAGCGGTCTTCGCGTGCAAAGGGATCAGGCGGTGACGCGATGGTGGGCTCGGTGGTGACATCCTCCCTGTCGTCCTTGCGGTCTTCGGTCTTGTTGCACCAAAGGGGAAACCTTTGTCCTGCCCCTCAGGAACCTGCGCCTGCACTGTCTACTTTGCACCAAAACGGCAACTGCGCCGCTGGCACGCGCTGGCACCCGCTGGCGTGGTGCGTCACTGCTCGCGTCACTGCCTCCTCCTGAGGCAGGCTTAGCCTTGGATTCTCCGCCCCTCCGGAGCAACCAAGCCGAGGCCGCTCCTGAGGGGGTCTTGGTGTCATTCTCCTCGCGAGGTCTAGCCCCCTCGCGAGGGTCTTGAGCAGCTGGTCGATCAGCTGGGCCGTACCAGGCCGTAATAGGAGCACGTCGCGGCCTGCAGACAGGCAAGTCTGGGTACCCTGCTTCCCATGACGCCGACAGTAGCCCCTGGGCCCAAGGCGCGCGCGGAGTTGGCTTCGGGGCGAAGCCTTAGTCGAGGACGAAGCACCGTGGGCCCCAAAAGACTGCGGGCCAGGCTGGCGCATGACAGTTGGATGGAACATGGGCGACTCCGCTTGCCACGCAGCCTTGGCGACCGTGCAACTTAACAAAAGGGACTGTCTTCGCTGCAGAGGAGTTATCGCCTCCTTTCCTTCCTGCCTAGATCCCCTTTTCCTTCGCCCCCGGCCTTCCCAAATTGCCTGCATCCTCCAGCACCTCCAGCAATGGCGAAGAAAAGCAAGGGTGCTGCGCAGGCATTTGGATCTGCTTCCTCCCTTGAGGCGGCGCTCGAGGAGTCCACCATCACCGAGGAGGGGGACTACTTGGAGGTCCAGTCTTTCTTGTCGAGCGTCCACAACGAGCATGGACCAACAAAGATTTGGGTTGGGTCCACCGCAGCGTGGATCTTGCCAAAGTCTTGCTACCCCTTCTTCCTCCACAGCATCTCCGTCGGGCTCGTGCCGCCCTTCTCAGAGTTCTTCTACGCCATCCTGAATCACTACCAGGTGCACGCCCTCCACATCCAGCCTCGCTCCGTCTTCGTCCTGTCGCTCTTCGCCTTTTATTGTGAGGCGTGTGTGGGGGTGAAGCCGACTGTCGCCCTCTTCCGCCACTTCTTCTCCATGCGGCGGTACGACGAGGGTCCGTGCTCGGGCTGTGTCTCCTTCGTCTTCCAGCGCCAGGGCTGCAGGCTGATGACAGCCGGGAAGAAGATAGACACCCACCAGAAGAGGTGGGTCTATCTGGATGCCCAGCATATTCACCCGCTGCTGGCGCTGACTATCGCCCGTCCGGAGAAACGTGCCTGCCAGAGCTATGCGAAGCTCAACGACCCCCTTGCTGAGCCTGTCTTGGCGAAGATCAAGGCCGACCTGGGCTCGAGGCTTGAGGGGGCCCAGATTGTGAAGGAGTTCCTGAGACAGCGGCTGGCGCCGCTCCAGGCACACTCATGCCCCATGTGGGAGCTGATGGGGGATGATGATAGGCTTCGGCTGCGCTCGGGGACGCTGGCCGAGGCCGACCTGGACCTCATCTCGATCACTCTCCTGGGAATGGTTCCTGAGGACCTCTCGTGGGCCCACCTGCCGCTGTACATCCGTCCTAACAAGGCCGAGCTGCTGAAGGCCGTGTCAGGTTTCGGGGTGCCCGTGGCTGCTCCGCCCATGGTCGACGTTTCCTCCGGTGTCGAGGAGGGGAGCGACGGGGAGGAGGACTTGGAGGAGACCTTGGGCGACAAGGACCGGGTTGACGAGGAGGACACCTCCAAGGCATCCGCTGAGGAAGTGGCGCCAGGCGCATGTGCTGCTGGGCGGCACCAGGAAACCACCCCGCGTCGATCCGGACGCGCTGCGTCCGGGGGGAGCAATGTGGCGACCCCGCCGAGGAGCGCCGTGCCAGCAAAACCGGTGACCGCAGCCGTGCCCAAGTCTGTGGCCTCGCGCCTTGCCAGCATCCGGACTGCTGGCACACCCGTAGCACCGGCGGCCGCGGCCGACCTGCTGATGAAGAGGAGGACGCGCCTTGCCTCCGATGAGTAAGTGTGCGATCTCCTGTTATTCCTTGGTTGGTGTGTTCCCGACGTACTTCTCTTGGCACGGCAGCCTGGATTGCGTGATGAAGAAGGCGAAGGGGGAGGTCACGTCGTGGTACCCTGCTCCACCTGCCGCTGCTGTCGCCGCGGGGAAGGGTGCCACAGCTTTGCGCGCCTCGGCCAGCCAGGCCACCGAGCGCGCGGTGGCGGCGTCGCCTGAGGGCATCGTTGCTGTTTGCGAGGCCGCGGCGGCTCTTGCTCCTGCTGCTCCAGCAAGGGAAGCTGGAGCCCCCGAGCCCCTGGTCGAGCAGGCAATCACGATGACACTCATCCGCCAGCTGATGCAGCGTGGCCCTGAGACCTTGGAAGCCGCTTCCGCTGCGCTGGATTGGCTCTGTGCCGAACTTCTGGGTGATGATGGCCGCGCGATGGAAGGATGCCTGGGCCTGATCTCTGGGTGGCTCCTGGCAGATGAGTCTGCGCGGGCCTCCTGGAGCCAGCCTCAGCGGTCGCCTCCAAGGGTCAGGAGGAGGCTGCGGCAGCCACGCGGGCACGCGACGCCGCGCGAGCCGACACGGCGTCCTCCGAGAAGCGCTGCCACAAGGTGGAGAGCGAGCTGGAGGCCCTTCGCGAGGAAGGCACCAGGTGCGCCTTGGAGCTCGAAAGGTTGGAGAAGGAGCTCAAGGCACAGAAGGCTGAGACGTCTCGGCTGCAGCAGGAGCAGCTCGCTGATCGCGCGAGCCTGGAGAAGCTGAAGGCCGAGGCCGAGCAGGCCAGGGCAACCCAAGCTGCGCGCGACAAGGAAGACGCCCTCGCGACCTCGGCAGCGGTGAGTTGCGAGGCCCTCGCCACCTTCGAGCTCGAGGCCCATACGACGCTGCAGATTTCTTACGGGAAAGGGTTCGAGAAGCCGCTGGCCACCCCGGAGGATGGCTCCGCCGGGCTCCTCGCCGCGCTCATGAAGTCCCTGCGCGAGGTTACGGCCGTGATTGGCCAGTTAGGAGACGTCGAGAGTCGCACACTCCTTACCTTGGCCCTGACGCAGGTGTGCGGCCACCTCTGTCTCCGCGATCCCACTCTTGACCTGGCCTCGCTGTCCGAGCTCGTGACCGCTAGCATAGAGGGCGCGGCTGCTGAGGCCCTGGAGGCGAAGGTCAAGGAGCTGGTGGAGGTGTTTCTCCGGGTCGCCGTTGCCGCGGCTGAGGAGGCGGAGGATGGTGATGGCACGCTTGGCGATGCCTGACCTATTCCTGTCTAGATGAGAAAGATGCAAGTGCCTTGGGGAGGCGTAAGAACTCGCTTGAATTTGGAGAATTATTGTAATAACTAGACTTGAACTTGGTGATTTCCGTGCTTGCTTCCTTTCATGTTTGCTTAGGTGCTCTGCATCGGCAGGGCCCAACCCTATGCATACCTCGATCGCCATTGAGCCCTCCGGGTGATCGGGGTTATCGTAATAACTAGACTCAAGAAATGAGGGGCTACGTGGCTAGTGAGGCCCCTGGGTCGCGATGCCCAGGGGTCCCCCTTGACGTTCGAGCGATCCTGTTTGCGTTCTGGGTCGGCAGGGCCCAGCCCCGCGCATACCTCGACCGCTGTTGAGCGCTGGGCTCAAGGAGTGAGGGGCTACGTGACTAGTGAGGCCCCTGGGTCGCGATGCCCATGGGTCTCCCTTGACGTACGAACGGCTGTCATGAGGGAGAACGAGCACCATACCTTGCTCACGAGCCTTCGCCTAGGATGGAGGCGCGAGAAAGCCAGGTGTCTGGGCACATGGTAGGGTGGCGTCTGCCAGGCATGACCTGAGCATAGCCCCCGTGCCTAGCCCCCCTCATGACACCCATGCAAGGAGAAGCTGTGAGCTGAAAAGCTCCCTGAGGTTGGTGCGACCGCTGGGGGCCGCCCTCAGTTGTTTATAACGAGCGCGGAGCATAGAGCTACCACACTTGTGCGGAGTGTGGGCATAACTGTGCCTCGGTCGTAGCGGCTAGTGCGGAGAGCTTGGTGCTTCCACTGGTTCATGGGCAAAACCGCTCCTCGGTTGGTTCTGCCAGCACGGAACATGGTACTTCCACTGGACCGTGGGAGGGAGCCTCCCACCGGGAGAGACTTCGGGGCGTGTACAGCCCCGTCCTGACACGTGGCTTGCACGGCAGGACAGCCAAGGTGTATATGGGCCCTCCTTAGGACGAGTTGAACGACTCTGAGGAAGTTCTCGTGAGCTTACACGTCACTCACGACACCCTACCCTGAGGCGGGTTGCGCCTGAGTATTTTTCTGCAAAATGTGAAAAGAGATTCGTTGTGTCGACCTGCGCCGAGTGCAACTCTAGAGGGCATCGCATGAGAAGGCCGCAGCACCAACGACCCCAGGAGGTGACGTTAGCGGAACCGGCCCGTAAGACAGAGCTCAGCCGCTGGATTTATCAACGCTGCAGGGACGAACCCGAGCACAGACGTCGTGCCCAGTATTCTCATGCAACAGTCCAAAAGAAAAACAACCAGCGCGCGGTTCCCGCGTGAGCGAGGCACCTGCCATGGGCCCCCACTTACCCATCCATGATTAGCCCATGCGAGAACAAGGCACCAAGGACCATGGGAGGTGACGTCACGGGAATGGCTCGCGAGACAGAGCTCAGCCCTTGGATTTAGCGACGCTACAGGGACGGACCCGAGCACAGACGCCGTGCCAGTCCTTAATCATGGGGCGGTCGCGAGTGGGCTCGCCAGGGCTCATGACCTTAGTGGCGGTGAGAACACCGAGCATATAGATAATGCAAATAGGAAGAAACAACTAGCCTAGATTCATGCGCAAAAGAGACAGCTGTGGGGGTGAGCCCCCAGCAGCTCGAGGATGATGCAGCCCGGGGGGCGCCCTCGATTGAATACCTGCTGAGACATCACCTGACACTTGTTGAAGAAGAGTTGGGGTAGCTGAAGACGCGAGTCGTGCGGGTCGCTCCTGAGGACCGTCTGGCTCTTGAGGCCCAGGGGCTCCGGAGGCCCTCGGCGGTCACGGGGGTCCGGCTCCCGCTCCGTCTGGACCGCCCGCCACTGAGCCTCCCGAGTCCCCAGAGCCTGCCGCGCGAGGTACTGGAACGTGGTAGCTGCGTTGTGGAAGCCGAAGAGCGTGCGAATGTAGCTATAGGGGAGGGTTCTCCCCCAGTCGACTGCCGTCGGCCAGAAAATCTCCAAAGAAGCGGCTCAGTTGAGGCCTGCGACGTCGATGCAGACACGGAAGTGGTTGCTTGGGTTGTGGGTAGGTGAGCTTGGTATCGTGCAGTTGCGCCCACCGCGTATGAGCCTTGCATACTGAAGTTCCTTGGTAACCTGGTCGATGAAGTCCTGAGCCCCCAGCGCTGTACGGCTCACGCTGGGCTCACAAAAACGTGCGTCGAGACACGCCTGCAGGTGGCGCCAGAACACCTCCCTTGTGACAATGGTCAGACCAGAGGCGCTCCAGAGGATAGCCCCCGAGCCCGTCCTGAAAGGGGCGTGGGGCGCGCCTCCCTATGCGAGAGTGGAGGGCGCCTCGTCCGCAGGCGCGTGTCTTGAGACGGGGCCGTCAGGATCCTCCGTGTCCTGAGGTCCGTTGGCGGGCAGGTTCTTCTTCTTCTTGGGGGTGGTCTGCAGGGCGAAGACGGCTCCACCTTCGTCGGAGTTTTCGACCGCTGCGGTCTGGTAGGCGCACTCCAGGGAACACACTGCTTCCTTCTCGTCGGAGGCGATTGTGATGACCCTGCCACTCCCGGGCATCTTGAGGACGTTGTAGCCATGATGGGTCGCCGCCATGAACTTGGCGAGGGCCGGATACCCTAGGATGGCGTTGTACGGGAGGTGAATGTTGGCGACGTCGAAGTCGATGAGCTCGGTGTGGTAGTTGTCGCGATCACCGAAGGTGACGGGGAGGCGGACCTGCCCCATCGAGAGTGTGGAGCCATCTGTGACTCCGTAGAATTTCTTGGTTGGGTGGAGCTGATCCTAGGGGACTTGGAGCATCTCGAAGGTCTGGACGGAGAGGACGTTGAGATCATATCTATCATTGCAAGCAAGAAAGTCTCTAGCAGTTTCTTCATCCATAACATAACCCTGAGGCACAACAGGCAATTCATATCTATTGGGAGTAGTTTCATCATCACTTTCATAAATATCATCAGTTTCAATATTTGCATTCTCCCTAACCTTAGCAATTTGTTCATCTAGAAATTCACCTAGTGGCACAATATCAAGCATAGAGGTAGTTTCATCATACATAACAGAAGCAACATCATCAAGAACATACGACATATCAGCTTCAATAGCAGGAGCAGGTGTCGCAAGTTTACCCATAACAGAGGGAGAATCAAGTGCAGAGCTAGATGGCAGTTCCTTACCTCCCCTCGTAGTTGAGGGTAAGATCTTGGTTTTTGAGTCCTTCAAATTCTTCATAGTGATCAACAGATATAAATCCCAAGTGACTTAAAGAATAGAGCTATGCTCCCCGGAAATGGCGCGAGAAAATAGTCTTGATAACCCACAAGTGTAGGGGATCGCAACAGTTTTCGAGGGTAAAGTATTCAACCCAAATTTGTTGATTCGACACAAGGGGAGCCAAAGAATACTCTTAAGTATTGGCAGCTGAGTTGTCAATTCAACCACACCTGGAAACTTAGTATCTGCAGCAAGATAGTTTAGTAGCAAAGTAATATGATAGTGGCGGTAGCAGCAATAAAAGCAACGATAGTGTTTTTGTAGTTTTTGTGATAGTAGCAACGGAAAAGTAAATAAGAACTAGCAATATAGGAAAAGCTCGTAGGCATTGGATCGGTGATGGGAAATTATGTCGGATGCAACTCATCATGTAGAAGTTATAACCTAGGGTGACACAGAACTAGCTCCAGTTCATCAATGCAATGTAGGCATGTATTCTGAATATAGTCATATGTGCTTATGGAAAAGAACTTGCATGACATTTTTTGTCCTACCCTCCCGTGGCAGCGGGGTCCTATTGGAAACTAAGGGATATTAAGGCCTCCTTTTAATAGAGTACTGGACCAAAGCATCAACACATAGTGAATACATGAACTCCTCAAACTATGGTCATCACCGGGAGTGGTTCCGATTATTGTCACTTCGGGGTTGCCGGATCATAACACATAGTAGGTGACTATAGACTTGCAATATAGGATCAAGAACACACATATATTCATGAAAACATAATAGGTTCAAATATGAAATCATGGCACTCGAGCCCTAGTGACAAGCATTAAGCATAGCAAAGTCATAGCAACATCAATATCAGAACATAGTGGATACTAGGGATCAAACCCTAACAAAACTAACTCGATTACATGATAGATCCCATCCAACCCATCACCGTCCAGCAAACCTACGATGGAATTACTCACGCACGGCGGTGAGCATCATGGCATTGGTGATGGAGGAAGGTTGATGATGACGATGGCGACGATCTCCACTCTCCGGAGCCCCGAATGGACTCCAGATCAGCCCTCCCGAGAGAGATTAGGGCTTGGCGGCGGCTCCGTCTCGTGAAACGTGATAATTCCTTCTCCCTGATTTTTTTTCTCCCCGAAAGTGAAGATATAGGGTCTGGGGGTACGTCGGTAAGGCACCAGGGGGCCCACGAGGTAGGGGGGCACGCCCTGGGCAGGGGGGCATGCCCCCACCCTCGTGGACACGCCCTGGGCCCCCCCTGGTGTGGATCTTCTTGCAGATATTTTTTATATTTTCCGAAATAATTCTCCGTTGATTTTCAGGCGATTCCGAGAACTTTTTATTTCTGCACAAAAACAACACCATGGCAGTTCTGCTGAAAACAGCATCAGTCCGGGTTAGTTCCATTCAAATCATGCAAGTTAGAGTCCAAAACAAGGGCAAAAGGGTTTGGAAAAGTAGATACGTTGGAGATGTATCAACTCCCCCAAGCTTAAACCTTTGCTTGTCCTCAAGCAATTCAGTTGATAAACTGAAAGTGATAAAGAAAAAACTTTGACAAACTCTGTTTGCTCTTGTTGTTGTAAATATGTAAGCTAGCATTCAGGTTTTCAACAAGATCATGAACTAACCACATTCACAATAACTTTCAGGTCTCAAGACTACTCACATCAATGGCATAATCAACTAGCGAGCAATAATAATACACCTCAGATGACAACACTTTCTCAAAACAATCATGATATGATATAACAAGATGGTATCTCGCTAGCCCTTTCTGAGACCGCAAAACATAAATGCAGAGCACCTTTAAAGATTAAGGACTGACTAGACATTGTAACTCATGGTAAAAGAGATCCAGTCATGATCATACTCAATGCAAATTAATAGTAATACATGCAACGATAGAGGTGCTCTCCTACTGGTGCTCTTTGATAAGAGGATGATGACTCTGCATGAAAGTAAATAGATAGGCCCTTCGTAGAGGGAAGTAGGGATTTGTAGAGGTGCCAGAGCTCGATTTTTAAATAGAGATGTGTAACATTTTGAGCGGTATACTTTCATTGTCAACATAACAACCAAGAATCTCGATATCTCCCATGCTACGCACATTATAGGCGGTTCTCAAACAGAATGGTAAATTTTATACTCCCCCAACCACCAACAATCACACTCCACGGCTAGCCGAAACAACGGGTACCGTCCAAACCAACAACAGCCTTGGGGGAGTTTTGTTTAATTATTATGATTTTGAGCATGGGACTGGGCATCCCGATTACCAGCCATTTTTTCATGAATGATGAGCGGAGTCCACTCATCGTGAGAATAACCCACCTAGCATGGAAGACATAGACAGCCCTAGTTGATACATGAGTTGTTCGAGCATACAAAACAAAATTTATTTGAAGGTTTAGAGTTTGGCACATACAAATTTACTTGGAACGGCAGGTAAATACCGCATATAGGAAGGTATGGTGGACTCATGTGGAATAACTTTGGGGTTTATGGAAGTGGATGCACAAGCAGTATTCTCGCTTAGTACAGGTGAAGGCTAGAAAGAGACTGGGAAGCGACCAGCTAGAGAGCAACAACGGTCATGAACATGCATTAAAATTAATCGACAATGAATGCAAACATGAGTAGGATATAAATTACCATGAACATAAATATCATGGAGGCTATGTTGATTTGTTTCAACTACATGCGTGAACATGTGCCAAGTCAGGTCACTTAAATCGTTCAAAGGAGGATACCACCCATCATACCACATCACAACCATTTTAATATCATGTTGGCACGCAAGATAGACCATTATAAACTCTCAGCTAATTAAGCATGGCATAAGAAGCTATGATCTCTAATTGTCATTGCAAGCATGTTTCATTCATAACAAGCTAAATCAGGAACGATGAGCCATCATATTTACAAAAATAAGAGAGGCCGAGTTCATACCAGCTTTTCTCATCTCAATTAGTTCATCATATATCATCCTTATTGCCTTTCACTCGCACGACCGAACGAGGTGGATAATAATAATAGTGCACGTGCATTGGACTAAGCTGGAATCTGCAGACATTTAATACAAGAGAGAAGACAAGGTAATATGGCTCAAGGTTAAATCAACAACAAAGCATATGAGAGCCACTAAGCATTTTCAATCATGGTCTTCTACTCTTAACCCCCAAAGAAAAGAAAAGAAACTATTTACACGGGAAAGCTCCCAACAAGCAAAAGAAGAACGGGACATATTTTTGGGTTTTCAATTTAATTACTACTACAAGCAAAGAAGTAAACTAGCTAGAAGCTACAACTAATATTTTTTTTTGTTTTTCTGGGTTTTTCTAGCACACAAGAAAAAGAAATTGAAACTAAGCATGGATGGTACAGCGAAAGAGTGTGAGCACCGACAACTAGAATAAGTGTGTGAACATGAATGTAAAGTCGGTGAGAAACACGTAGTCCCCCAAGCTTAGGCTTTTGGCCTAAGTTGGTCTATGGCCACAGATCGAAGCCACTCCCTCCAGTGTACTGAGCTGCATCCTCTGGGTGCCACTGGTTGGCAAGCTCATCCAGCTCCCACCCATAAATAGATTGACGTGAAGGATCAAGTGGTGGTTCTAGTTCAGGCTCTGAATCTTGTGCCTAGCCTTGGTACTTGTAGAATGCATCTGATGTGATGAGGAATACACCCGTAGACAGATCAAACAAAGATGGTGCAGGCAAGGTAACAATTTCACAGTATATTTGATCAAACCTTAATTTATAATTAAGCCGCTTATTCTTGTCTTTAACAATAAAGTCATGAGCTACCATGCTCTTGTAGTCTAGATAAACAGGGGCAATCAATTTTTCTTCCTTCTCATGATGCCTAATAGTTATTCTAAAATGTTCAGCAAGACGAGAATCAAAGATGCCTCCAAAGACGGGCCCCTTTGAGCGGTTCAGACTCAGTCGTTTAGCAACGACGGCACCCAAGCTAAAAGTTGTGTCTTGAAACAAAGCATGGCGTAAAATGATAATATCAGGGACACTGAGATTCCCACTGTTCCCGCGATCAATTAAACATCTACTAGCAAATAAGGCAAAGTAGCGCAGAACAGGGAAGTGTATACTAGTGATTCTTGCCCGTGAAACTTGTCTCGTTTCCCCTACGGCTATCATGTCAATGAACCATTCTACGTCTTCACGACGTGGTTCATCAAGTCTACCTCCAAAGGGTACTTTGCATATTTTACAAAAGTCTAAGAGTGATATCTCCTTAATCACATCATATAAATGAAACTCCACCGTAGGTGGTGTTTTTCTGGAATGAAAATGAAAGCTTTGCGTGAAAATATTGGTGAGTAAGAGATACTGTTTTTTTTGGTCGTGGAGGAAGTTGGCGAGGCATGCATTATTTGCCAACCAATAAAAGTCTTCATAAATCCCGGCGGACATCATGAAATCATTACAAGGCCATTCGCACGGTCAAACTTCCGCCATGCGAGGAAGATTATATTTGGGCTTCTTATTTTCTTCTTTCTTCTTCTCTTCTGAGCTCTTGCTGGAGGAGCCCCTCAAGAATCTCTTTAACATCTTCCTTTTCTGAATTTTTTTGAAATTTTTAGTAACTTCAAAATAAAAGTTAACTAGACTCAATAAGATTGATAGCAACAACTCCTACTAGTGCCTAGAGACTATATCATGCATTAGAACTACTTGGGACCAAGAAAATTTGACATGCAAGCTCAAGAACAAGGTCACCACAGCAGCATAAATTTGCAACAAATAAAGCACTAGAACAAAAACTAATTGGACCAATGGAGGAGTCACATACCAAGGAACAATCTCCCCAAACAGTTTGGTGAATGGTGCTTTGAGCAATGAGATCGAAAATTGCAGCAAGATGAGCTAGAACTCGGGTTTGAGCTGGTTGGTGATTTTTTTGGGAGGAAGAAGAAGAGCATGGGTGTAGGAACAAGTGGAGGGAGGCCACATGGGGCCCACGAGGTAGGGTGGCGCACCCTGGACCCTCGTGGCCACGTGCTGGCTCCCCTTGCTGTGTGTTCAGTGCCATATTTCCTCAAATACTCTAGAAAAAAAATCATATTTCATTTTCATGGCATTTGGAGAACTTTTATTTTCGGGATATTTTTTTATTGCACGGATATGTCTGGAAACAGACAGGAAATACTATTTTTGCTTTATTTATCTTAATTGACAGAAAGTAAAAAGAGGGTATAGAAGGTTGTGCTATCTAGATTCACCTATCCCATGCTCATCAAAAGGAATCCATTAACAAGGTTGATCAGGTCTTGTTAATAAACTCTTTCCGAGTAACATGAAACCGGAGAATTTTAGAATAACACTAGTTTACCTCAATGGGGATATGTATGTCCCCAACAATAAGTATGTCATATGTTTTCTTGATAGTAGGAAGAGGAAACTCAAAACCTCCAATAGTAATAGTTGAAATTTTTCCAATATAATTGATACTGTGGACCTGAGGTTGTTTCCTCGGAAAGTGTACCATATGCTCATTACCATTGACATGAAAAGTGACATTGCCTTTGTAGAAATCTATAACAGCCCCTGTAGTATTCAAAAAGGGTCTTCCAAGAATAATAGACATACTATCGTCCTCGGGAATATCAAGTATAACAAAGTCCGTTAGAATAGTAACATTTGCAACTACAACAGGCACATCCTCACAAATACCGACAGGTATATCAGTTGATTTATCAGCCATTTGCAAAGATATTTCAGTAGGTGCCAACTTACTCAAGTCAAGTCTACGATATAAAGAGAGAGGCATAACACTAACACCGGCTCCAAGATCACACAACGCAGTTTTAACATAGTTTCTCTTAATGGAGCAAGGTATAGTAGGTACTCCTGGATCTCCTAATTTCTTAGGCATTCCACCCTCAAAAGTGTAATTAGCAAGCATGGTGGAAATTTCTACTTTAGGTATCTTTCTTTTATAGGTAATAATATCTTTCATATACTTAGCATAAGGATTTGTTTTAAGCACATCAGTCAAACGCATACGCAAAAAGATAGGTCTAATCATTTCAGCAAAGCGCTCAAAATCCTCATCATCCTTTTTCTTGGATGGTTTCAGAGGAAATTGCATGGGTTTCTGAATCCATGATTCTCTTTCCCTACCGTGCTTCCTAGCAACAAAGTCTCTCTTATCATAATGTTGATTCTTTGATTGTGGGTTATCAAGATCCACAGCAGGTTCAATCTCTACATCATTATCATTACTAGGTTGAGCATCATCATGAAAATCATCATTAACATTATCACTAGGTTCATGTTCATTACCAGATTGTGTCTCAGCATCAGAAACAAATATATCATTGGGATTCTCAGGTTTGCTAGCTACAGGTTCACTAGGAGCATGCAAAGTCCTATCATTTTTCCTTTCCTTCTTCTTAGAAGAACTAGGTGCATCTAAATTAGCTCTCTGAGAATCTTGCTCAATTCTCTTAGGGTGGCTGTCGGGGAACGAATCCACGAGCACCTATGGGACCGGCGGACCGAGCCCCTTTCGGTTCGGTGGGGGGCCGAAGATCGCATGAAGAGCGGATCGAGGCGAAACACACGAGCAGTTTACCCAGGTTCGAGCCACACGGATGCGTAAAACCCTACTCCTGCTTTGTGGTTTGTATTGAGTTCTTGCTCGGGAGCGTTGAGTGCTACAGTACACACCAGCAGCTAACGAGACCGAGCGTGAGTGTTCTCCTCCTCCTCTACGTTGCGCATGGGCCTCCTTTTATATGCTCAAGGGGTCACCGACAGGTGGCAACGTAGACAAGGGTAAAAATGGAAAGGTGTTGCGGTTGGTACAACTACCTGTTACAGTGTATCATACCTAACTCTAACGGCAGGGGACAAGGGCATTAAATGCCCATCTGCGTCGCCCAAATAGTGCAAAAGGGACCGTCAGGGACGCCACTGCTCGCCACGACGGCAATCTTGTCAGCATCGCTTGCCACCGCGCACCGCTGGCTGCACAGCCTCCCGCCACGTACGCCTAGAAAGGCCCTAGAGCGACACATTGGTGGATGTGCTGGAGCGCGGGTATAGAGTGGTAGCTTGCCGCGGCAAGCGCCTTGCCGCGGTCGTTGTCTTGTCGCGTCCGGGAGCTCGTCGCTCACCGGGCCTTGCCGGGACGCGTGGCGCGTCGCGGCAAGTTCCTTGAGATGCCTTGGTTGGCCTTCCCGGCAAGCTCCTCTTGCCGGGGCCTTGTCTCCTTGGCTTGAATACTTTGTTCTTGAATGGCTCCAAAGGAGCCACGGAGGACCTTGGCGGTCACCCGGCAATCCTTGCCGCGGGATGCTGCGACTGCCCGTGCACAAGTTCGGGATACTAGGGTACCCCTACTCTAGTACACCGACAGGAGCCCCCGGGCCTGGGCCATACACGGTGCCGAGCGCTGTTGGGCCAGGCCCAAAACAAGGCACGGGCACGCGCGGCTTGGGTTACACCGTATCTCTCTCCGTATCCACCACGCCCTCCCCGAACGACGCGCGTTGAATGCGGCGTCGTGGGAGAGATCGTGGGTGGTTTCTTTATTTGGAAAGATGGAACGTCCGCCCCTCCCTCCTTATAAGCAGGGGAAACAGGGGCAATTCGCCCACTCGCCGGTTGCTACTCCAATCTCGGAAACCTCCGCCGCTCCCCCTTCTTCCCAAAGCTGAAAGAGAGCAGTGCTCTGCCCCCCATCGCCACCAGCACCACCAACGCCATCGACCTCCCCCACCACTTCCGCCATGGCTCCGAAAGCCGACAAGGGGAAGGTCGTGAAGTCGACCGAGGCGCAGCGGCTCGCGGCGCTGCGAAAGGAGCGGGCAATCTCCCCCCCCCCCCAAGCTCGCCGCGAGGGAGCTGAGGGAGTATTACTACCTCTTCTGGTCGACGGAGACACGGGCGCATCCGCGCATGAAGGTACTTCCAGCCGTCGCTTCGGAAATGGCTCCGAATGGATATCCCTTCTTCGCCTTGTTCTTCTACTGCGGGCTCTGCCCGCCTTTCTCTGAGTTTTTCTGCGATCTTATGAACACCTACGGGTTCCGCCTCCTTGACTTCACCCCCAATGCTGTTCTGACCATGGCAGTTTTCGCACATCTCTGCGAAAACTTTGTCGGAGTCTATCCAAACGTAGCCCTTTTTCGCCACTTCTTTATGCCCCGAGTTGAGAGAGGAGAGCCTTTATCCGGCGGAATCGCCTGGATCTCGAGAGCCAGCAAGAAGGACGCTTATCTGGAGGGAGAGTTCCGCGGCAAGTGGGAAGAATGGAGAGCAGACTGGTGCTGGATTGTCGAGGAGGACCCGCAGCCGTTTACCGCCCAACGCCAAACCCCAGTAGCGCGCGGCAGCGATTGGAGCAACGTGGCCCCGGAAGACGATAGGCTGAAGATTGCCGTCACCCGGATCCAACGCCTCAGGCTTGCCGGGCTCACTGTTGGTGCGGTTGGCGCAGATTTTCTTCGCCGCCGCATCGCCCCTCTGCAGGAGAGGAGGAAACCCGCCTAGGACTTCAAGAATGCGGCGGACATCATGAGGCTGCGCCCGGGCCTCAACTTCAACTTCACTGTTATGGAACTTGACGCAATGCTCTGGGAGCTGTTCAAGTACGACCCTCAACATCCCGAAGTGTTCAGGTTGCCGAAGGATGTCATTCCGCTGTGCAACAACTCCTCGCTCGACCGCATCCGTGCAATGATGCCGCTGTGCGACTCGCATGGAATTGTTCCAACTTGGCAAGAGCCTGCAGACGATGTCGTGCAGGAGTTCTTTGACGGCTTGGTAGAAGTGCCGGTCCGCTCCGACGAACAGAAAGGCCTCACTCGCACCACCACCGATGCGGAGATGAAACGCATCGCCACTAGGCTGGAAGAGGCGGCGGCAGCCGCAGCCGCGGGCGAGTTTGGATTCACCGTGGAGGAGGCAGAGGCAGCAGAGTCGGCAAGCCGTGCCGAGCGAGAGGAGCTTGCCGGCGAGGAAGAGCTTGACGGGCATGATGTCGAGTCGAGCAAGCCCGCCGAGGATACGAGCGGCTCGTTGGAGATCAACTCCTCTTCCTCCTCATCTTCAGACAGCTCGTCGCAAGCAGAGCCCCTAGCTCCACCAAGAAGGCGTCTCCGCAAGGCCGGGGACGTAGCGGAGCGGCAGACGAGTCGACAGTCGCTGCGCCGCGCGACACGCTCCACCACGGCAAGCACTATTGCAACGGGAGCACCTCGCGCTGCCGCGACAACTGGAGCAGGGTCCACCCGGACCACCGCTTCTGCTCCTGCCGCTTCTCACGCCGCGGCACTGCTCCCGCCAAGCGGCCAAGGGAACCTACTCCTCCGCCTCCTCACACCGGAGGTGAGTCGGACTTCGACTTCTCCGCGCTCAGCTCCGACGAGGAAGAAGAAGAGTAACATTCTTTGCTGTACTTGTAGTTCTTCAATTCTTGCTGTTTTGTCTTGTATCTCATTTGCTTTACTCCGAACTTATTCCTTTTTAGGACTCTGGCCCAGAGAGCGGCGAAGAGAGCCAAGGTCCCGGCGCATCCAAAGGAGGTGATTATCGTCGAGGACGAATACATCGTGACAGCAGAGGGTGCGTCCGAGACCACCTTGCCGGACCCAGCAACTATTCTCCAGAGCAGCCCCCAGCGTAAGTATATGGTTCGCTTCCCGCTGTTAGGTGCGCATGGATGCTCTTTCTTTGCTGACATCTGATTGTTGGTTTGTGTAGGAGCAGAGTAGCCCCACCAGGAGCGCCCGGAGGCCGCCCCCGACATGCCAAGGGAGAGTTCTCCAGCAAGGGAGAGTTTTCCGGCAAGGGAGAGTTCTCTGGCAAGGGAGAGTTCTCCGGCAAGGGACAGCACCAGCGGCCCCCCAGTGGCAGAGACTACGACTGCAGAACCCGGTACAGGTAATCCTCTCGCTTCAAAACTTCCCTTGGGTTCTTCTTCTTTTGATCTTCTTTTTGGATATTTGCTTGACTTTTCTCCCTTTTCCGACCGCCAGACCCATCTGCTGCGGAGCCGATGGAGACCGAGGTTGCTGGCGAGGAGAACACCGCCGAGGCCGCCGTCGATGATGTCGTCGAGATTGCCACGGGCGGTGATACCGGCGACGCCGCTGCCACCGAAGAAGCAGCCGGCGCGGATGATCCCGCCGGCGAAGAGGCCGCCAAAGCTGCCGCCGCAGGAGCTGGCGAGGGATCTGGCGATCGCACTGATGGCCCTGAGGCCGCAGGAGCACCAGGCGCTACACCGACCGCCGATCCCTCCGCCGCTACCGCAGCGTCAGGCTCCGAAGAGCCCCAGCCAGGCGTCTACTTGAAGGCCGGCGAAAACGTCTTCATCAACCTCCCCTGGGCGTCAAGCTCTAGGGCGCCGGTCGAAGGAGAAAGCTTCGATGGAGAGGTGCTCGCCTCCGCTGGGCTGACGCTGGTTGATGCGCCGAGCAGCAGCAGTGGCGAGCCTGAGGAGGAGCGGCTGCTGCGGAAGCTGGTGTCGCTCTACCGCGCTCGGCAGGCCAAGCTGGAATCCCGAGAGGCGCTTGTCGCGAGGGCGGGAGCGGACATCGAGAAGCGCGCGGAGGAGCTCCGGGGTCTTAACCAGGAAGCTCTCCGGTCCCTGGCAGAGGAGCGGGCGCAACTTGCCGAGGAGCAGAAGGCCTTCCTCCTCGAGAAGGCTGAAGTCGAAGAGCAACATCGGCTTGCCGCTGAGAAGCTGTCTGCGCAGGAGGGCGAGCTGGCGCAGCGGAAGGTTAACCTTGACAACCACGAGGAGGAGCTTACTGCGCGCGAGCAAACATTCGGCGGAGCCCTCAAGCAAGCAGAGGACGCTGCCGCAGCCGCCGAGGCCGCCAAGAAGGAGCTGGAGACGAAGGTGGCGCGACTGGAGGCCGATCTCAAGGCGAGCGGTGAAGAGCTTGCCGCGCTCAAGCGTGAGTGGGAGAAGGACGCCTACACCTTGTCAGAGCTGCAGGTTCGTCTCGCCGAGAAGGGCAAGGAACTTGGTGCCGCCAAGGACTCCAACGCAGATCTTGAGTTGAAGCTGACTACTTTGACCAAGACGCTGGACGACGCCAGGGAGCAGGAGGTGGCTTTGAAGAAGAAGATCAAGGCCGATGAGGCGCTGCTGGCGAGTGCTGCTGCCGCCCAGAACACTCTTAGGGAGAATGTGGAGCACTGGACGGAGGGTCTCGTGGATGCTGCCGCAGACATTGACAGGGAGCTGGCGCAGCTGGGGATGGAGGATCTCGGGTATCCCTCCGATGAGAACCTCCAACCTAGCGCCAAGCTCACCTTGTTCTTCAAAGGCGTGGCGACGGTCCTCTAGCGACTCCGGGAGAAGATCCCAAAGAAGATGGCCGACGAGTCGCGCAAGATCTGCGCGGGAGCTCTTCAAAAGGTGTTGGTGAAGGTGGCCTTCCGCAACCCGGGCCTCAACCTCACCAACGTCCTCAAGACCCTGCCGCCGGATGCTGATCTGGAAGCGCTCAAGACCCTTGTCGCACCCATTGTGGACAAGGTGAGCGGGATCAAGAGGATTGAGGGCGATCGCGTAGACTAGGCCGCCCGTTTTCTTCTTTTCTTGTCGCTGCTGGTCATGTTATGAGAACAATCTGTTAGAGCCGCGACAAGCTACCTTGTAATATAACTCTATTTTGGGTAATGATTGCAATGTTATTTCCTTTACTTGATTCCTTCCTTTGTATGTTTTTGCCCTACGCTTTTTGGGAACTTGCTGGCGCAGGCACCTTAGCCGCGAGCGCTGAGTGCGGGACGTCAGCAGCCTGCTGGCGGTGCCATTACCGACAAGAAACCTTGTCGCAACTAGTCGCAGCACACTTAAGTCGTTGAGCGGACTCGAAACAAAGTAAGGGCGCAACTAGCTACGAGTTGGTTCCTCCGCGCACAGGTTTCCATACAAAGCACGGTCGTTCAAGGAAGATAACTTAAAAATTAAAAAATCTGATTGCTCAAACTTTGGCAACTTAGCTTTTTCTGTTGTTTGCTTCCCGGTAAGGCAAAATTTTCTTGAACGACGCCTGGTCCATACCATTATCTTCTCCTTTCCCCCCCGGCAAACTTGTGGGCGAGGGAAGCTTCCTTTCCTTGAGAAAAAGAAAGAAGAGAAAATAAAGATATGGAGCCTTACGGCTCGTTATTGCTTACCGGGGGTAGGTGCTGCACAAAGTGTCAGGTAACACATGCAAAACATAGAAAGCATGAGATTGTCAATATGTGCGGAGCACATGAGCTTTGCTTATGCACAGGGTCTGCGCCTGGCTTTGTACAAAGGATTACATGCAAGAGCGGCAAGACTTGTACAAAAGGTGGTTGCCGGAACAGGTTCCGGCAACCGCGCCTTACGGGTAAAACTTACGAAGATGCTCAATGTTCCAGGAGTTGCTCACCGGAATGCCAACTTCGGTCTCAAGGCGGACAGCGCCAGGCGTAGTGACTCGTTTCACCCGGTAAGGGCCTTCCCACTTCCGCGTCAACTTTTTGGAATTCTTGGCGGACTGAACGCGCTGAAGAACAAGGTCGCCTTCCTCGAGACTTCTGGCGTTAACTTTGCGGCTATGGTAGCGGCGCAAAGCTTGCTGGTAGCGAGCAGCTCGTACAGCAGCCTGAAGACGGTCTTCCTCAAGGAGCAGCGCGTCATCTTGTCGCAGCTGCTCTTGCTCAAGCTCATCATAAGCGAGCATTCGAGGTGACCCGTATACGAGTTCCGTGGGGAGAACTGCCTCTGCTCCATAGACTAGAGCTAAAGGTGTCTGGCCAGTGGCTCGATTTGGCGTCGTCCTGATCGACCAAAGAACCACCGGCAGCTAGGGATGGCAACGGGGCCCCATACCCGCCAAACCCATGGGGATTTCATCTATTAGGGGGTGGGGATGGGCAAAAAACATCCCCATGGGGGTATTTGCCAAACTAATTTATTCCCCATAGGGTACAATGGGGATGGGGACGATATCCTATTCCCTAGACCCAATACCCATCGGGGACCCGGTTAGTAACTGTGACACTGCGGTCAACCTTAAATATTCATAAACAAACTTGCGAAAACAAAAAAAAAAGTTTCGGAAATAACCTTAACCCTATCTCACGTCCTCATCTCATATGCCACCATGACCAAGAAGTTAGTACGACCTAGATATGCATTAGCAGGACAAGGACAACAACATTTATGTAGGGTGTCATATTATGTATATGAGTATTTGTTTATGCGGATGGGGAGTGGGGACCCTAATGGGGCCCCGTTCCCCAGTGGGGCATGGGTATGGGAAAATTTCATCCCCAATCATGTAAACGGGGATGGGGATGGGATGATAGGGAATAGATGGGGATGGGGATGTTGTAGGTATCCCCATAGGGGATTGTCCCCATTGCCATCCCTACCGGCAGCTCCTCAATCTAGTTTCTTCCGCACTTGCGCAGCCTGTCGGAAGTCCTGGTCTTGAGCGCACGCAACACTTCAGCATTTTCCCTCTCCGCTTGACCGTTGCTTCTCGGTGAGCAACAGAAGCGAAGCAGACCTTGGCGCCAAGATCTTGGACGTACTGCATGAAGGTGCGGCTCGTGAATTGCGTATCGTTGTCGGTGATGATCCTGTTAGGGATCCCGAAGCGGCAAACAATCGACCTGAAGAACTTGACTGCTGACTGTGCCGTCAAAGTGCTCTTCTAGCTTTCTCACTTCATCAACGTAGGCTTCCATCAACGGACTCTGATAACTCTTGTTCACTTGGCGGACGACAAGCTGCGAGTCACCCCTGATAATGAGCTTCTTGATCCCAAGGTCTGCCGCGATCCTGAGACCGGCAAGCAAACCTTCATACTCTATGGTATTGTTTGTTGCTTGCTCCTTGGGAAAGTGCATCTGGACTACGTACTTGAGGTGCTCTCCGGTGGGTGCAACAAACAGCACGCCAGCACCGGCGCCTTGCAGCGAGAAGGCACCATCAAAGTACATCAGCCACTCTTTGCTTGCTTCCTAGACGGGGATGCTCGTTTCTGGAATTTCTTCATCTGGTGTTGGCGTCCACTCTGCTATGAATTCTGCCAATGCTCTGCTTTGGATGGTTGAAGTACTCTCAAACTTGAGGCCAAAGCTTGACAGTTCCAGTGCCCACTCAACAATCCTGCCTGTTGCTTCTGGATTATGCAGTATCCTCTTCAGCGGAAAACGAGTGACAACTGTGATCTCATGTGCTTGGAAGTAATGGCACAGCTTTCTCGAGGCCATGAGAAGGCCGAAAACCAATTTCTGCACACCAGAGTACCTTGACCTAGCCCCCCTGCAGAAGGGAACTGACAAAGTAAACTGGGCGCTGCACCATTCTCTTCCGTATCTCCTCGCGCGCCTGTGCAGATCCATCTTTGCCGGGACCAGAGCTTGTCGGGGAAGCCCCCTGCTTGTCGCTGGAGGCGCCTGCCATGGTTGTTGGCTCATCATCTGTCTCCCTCTCCGCTACTAACGCAGCACTAACCACTTGATTGGTTGCCGCTATATACAGCAGCAACTTCTCTTGTGGCTTAGGTGCGACAAGTGTTGGAGTGGAGGACAGGTATCTCTTCAAGTCTTGCAGCGCAGCCTCCGCTTCCGGAGTCCATTTCATTGGACCTGCCTTTTTCAATATTTTTAAAAACGGCAGGGCACGCTCAGCAGACTTAGAGATAAACCTGCTGAGAGCAGCCACGCAACCAGTAAGTCTTCGTACATCCTTGACGCGCTTTGGTGCTTCAATCTGCTCAATGGCCGTGATCTTGTCGGGATTGGCTTCAATTCCCCGCTGAGACACGAAGAACCCGAGAAGCTTGCCGGAAGGGACTCCAAACACACACTTCTCGGGGTTGAGCTTGAGGCTGATCTTGCGCAGATTTGCGAAGGTCTCGTCTAAATCTTGAATCAGAGTTGCCTTGTCCTTGCTCTTGACCACTATGTCATCCATGTAAGCTTCCACATTTCTGTGTATTTGTGGCTCAAAAGCGACATGGACTACCCTTGCAAATGTTGAACCAGCATTCTTTAAACTGAAAGGCATCCGTATGAAACAGTACGTGCCACATGGAGTGATGAATGCGGTCTTCTCCTCATCCTCTTCTACCATGAAGATCTGATGGTATCCTGAGTATGCGTCAAGAAATGAAAGCAAGTCACATCCGGCCGTGGAGTCAACAATCTGGTCAATGCGCGGCAAGGGAAATGGGTCTTTGGGACAAGCTTTATTGACATCGGTAAAGTCGATACAAAGCCTCCATTTCCCGTTTGCCTTGCGCACGACTACAGGATTGGCCAACCACGTAGGATGGAGCACTCCTCTGACAAGGCCTGCTGCTTCCAACTTCTTGATCTCTTCTGCGACGAATTCTTGGCGCTCCACTGCTTGCTTCCTGACCTTCTGCTTGACGGGCCGCGCATGAGGACAGACGGCAAGATGGTGCTCAATTACTTTCCTGGGAACACCGGGGATGTCAGACGGTTGCCACGCAAACACGTCGACGTTCGCCCGCAGGAAAGCAATGAGCGCGCTTTCCTATTTAGGGTCAAGAGTGACACTGATGGTGAAGGTACCACCATTGCCGTCCTCCTTGGCTGACACCTTCTTGGTCTCTGGCGGAGCTGCCATTGTCTTCTTACACTTGCCGGTGGAGCTCGATGGTGCGTCCTCGACGGTAGCGCAGCACTCCGAAGAGGTGCGCTTGCCGGAGTGGGCATCAGAACTCTTGCCGGACTTGGTCTTCTTCTTCCCCCCGGGAGCTTCAATGGCAGGTGACTTGCGATCTGTTGCGGCTCCCGCTTCCCGGTAGATCTTGTCGGCGCAGATAAGAGCATCCTTCTTGTCGCCAGGGACAGAGATGACACTTATCGGGCCTGGCATCTTCAGCATGTTGTATGCGTAGTGAGAGGCTGCCATGAACTTGGTGAGTGCTAGACGGCCGAGTATCCCATTGTAAGGCAATGGAAAATCAGCAACGTCAAAAGTGACCCTCTCAGTCCTGAAGTTCAACTCGCTGCCAAATGTCACCGGCAACGTGATCTTCCCCTTTGGCTTGCTCCTTCCCGGGTTGATTCCTTGGAATGTGCCGGTCTCTTCGAGCTCGCTGTCAGGGACCTGGAGTTTCTGGAGTACAGCGGAGGAGATCAGGTTCAAGCCGGCCCCGCCATCTACTAGCATCTTAGTGACCTTGAGGTTGCGGATAGTTGGTGAAACCAACATCGGCAAGCACCCGACCGCAGTTGTGCGATCAGGGTGGTCCTCAATATCAAAGATGATAGGCGTGCTGGACCATTTCAGAAGCTTGCGTGACTCGACAGGTGGTTCTGCCGCATTGACTTCCCGCACCCACTGCTTGAGTTGGCGGTGTGAAGTATGCAGAGAAGCACCGCCGTCAACGCACAAGACCTCGGTGGCTTTCTGGAACTCCTGCTCACTGGTCTCGACATCATCCATGTCTTCATCGTCGTCGTCATCTTCATCCTTGTCGCGGCCGCGGGGAGGTCTGTCTCCTTGCCGCTGCTTGGCCTTGCCGCGGCGCCCTCCCCGGCCGGCGCGCTTCTTGCTAGATCCTCCAGCACCTCCTTGGGCCTTCTCCTTGCCGCGTCGCTCGTATTCAGCCTTTTGCTGCTCGACAAGCTGCTCGACCTTCTTGCAGCTCTGGAGGTCATGGCCCTTGGTGCGGTGGATCTTGCAGTACTGCTTGTCGGTGTCGTCCTGCTTGTCGGCGACCGCCACAGCCTGGCAGTTGGTGCATGCGGCAATCTCCTTGCCGGAGCTACCAGCTTTGGCTTTCTTGGCGCTACCTTCGTTGCCGGACTGCTCAACGACTAGCACATCTTTGCCTTTCTTCTTCCTGTTGTTCCGCCGCCGGGGCAGCACCCTCGTTGTCAGATCCTCCTGCTCCTGTATTCTCTCCGGGGAGTTTCCTCCCTTCCTCAGCACGTGCACACTTGTCGGCCAGGGCATACAGCTCACTGACGTCCCTGATCTTGCACATCGCCATCTCCTCCCGCATCCTGCGGTTACACACGTTCTGATGGAACGCGCTGATGACCGCGGCAGGGTGGACATCTGGGATGTTGTGCTGTACATGGCTGAATCTCTGAATGTACTTGTGCAGGGGCTCTCCTTCCTTCTGGGCAAGCAGATGAAGGTCACTCTCTTGGCCATGAGGTTTGTGGCCGCCTGTAAAGGCGCCGACAAACTGATGGTATAGGTCTGCCCATGAGGATATGGAGTTGTCCGGCAAGTGCATGAGCCAGGACCTGACGTTGGGCTTGAGCACCAGCGGGAAGTAGTTGGCAAGGATCTTGTCGTCCCGCCCCCCGGCAGCTTGCACCGCGATGGTGTAGATGCTGAGGAACTCCGACGGATGCGACTTGCCGCCGTACTTCTCTGGTACGTCTGGCTTGAAATTCTTCATGCTGGGCCACTGGACTTGCCGCAGCTCACGAGTAAACGCAGGGCAACCTACCGCATACGGCAAGTCGCCTGGTTCCCCTGGCGCATGCATGTCGATAGAGGGCCCAGCGCGCTGGTCCGATTGACGCCGCGCTTCTCTTCGGCGCTCGATGCGAGTACGAGCGTCTTCTTGCTGTCGTTCGTGAAGAACTTGGCGTTGGTCACGATGAGCTCATGGATCTGATGACGCGGTGGATTCACTGTGGAGGTGGATTCGGCGAGTCGGCGATCTTGGCCTTTGGGGCGGAGAGTGCACGGTGGTTGCACCCTCACCGGTCTTGTCGCCACCGGCTCGTGCCTGGCTGACTTGCCGCGGCTGCGATGTACTCGGCTGCCGTGGAGTGTCGCCGTTGGCGAAGCCGATGAGACTCTGAATGGTGGCCCTCCAGTCGTCGATCTTGTCTGCCGTTGGAGGGTAGTCCAGGAGCAGTTGAGCTCGCGCCAAAGCTTCTGCTAAAGTGGCGGGTGGCTGTGGCGAACGGTGTGAGGAGCGGGATATGCTCGGACTTCTAACTATGTTAGAAGGAGCAGTATCCCGTTCAGGCGACCGTGCCTCGCTCGTGCCAGCATGTTGGCGTGCATGCTGATCTTGAGCACTCCGAGATCCACCAGCTCGATCTTGGTCCAGCAAACGTATGGTACCGTGAGTACCATGACGCTGCCGGTCCCGCGCCTCCTGAGATGGGCGTGGTGCATGTACGGACGCCGAGGTCTTGGAGTGCGCCCGGTCGTTGTGGGAGCCGACTACGCCGCCGATGGGCAGCGCAGCCTTGTCCTTGGACCTAGCAGCACCGTGAGCTCCCTCGTCGACGCCCGTTCTTCCGCCGGCGTCTACCCCACCAGCCGTTTGCTCTGGTGGTGGTGGGTTCGACGCGGACGGAGCAGCCGCCTCCGGAGCCTTCTTCTTCGGCGGCATGTCGACAAAGACGATGAAGATCTAGCTCGTGTGAACGCCGTATCAGGTTCACACAACCTCGACGCCCCCTACCTGGCGCGCCAAAGATGTCAGGGAACGAATCCATGAGCACCTATGGGACCGGCGGACCGAGCCCCTTTCGGTTCGGCGGGGGGCGAAGATCGCACGAAGAGCGGATCGAGGCGAAACACACGAGCAGTTTACCCAGGTTCGGGCCGCACAGATGCGTAAAACCGTACTCCTGCTTTGTGGTTTGTATTGAGTTCTTGCTCGGGAGCGCTGAGTGCTACAGTACACACCAGCAGCTAACGAGACCGAGCGTGAGTGTTCTCCTCCTCCTCTACGTTGCGCATGGGCCTCCTTTTATATGCTCAAGGGGTCACCGACAGGTGGCAACGTAGACAAGGGTAAAAATGGAAAGGTGTTGCGGTTAGTAAAACTACTTGTTACAGTGTATCATACCTAACTCTGACGGCAGGGGACAAGGGCATTAAGTGCCCATCTGCGTCACCCAAATAGTGCAAAAGGGACCATCAGGGACGCCACTGCTCGCCACGACGACAATCTTGTCAGCACCGCTTGCCACCGCGCACCGCTGGCTGCACAGCCTCCCACCACGTACGCCTGGAAAGGCCCTAGAGCGACACGTTGGTGGATGTGCTGGAGCGCGGGTATAGAGTGGTAGCTTGCCGCGGCAAGCGCCTTGCTGCGGTCGTTGTCTTGTCGCGTCCGGGAGCTCGTCGCTCACCGGGCCTTGCCGGGATGCGTGGCGCGTCGCGGCAAGTTCCTTGAGATGCCTTGGTTGGCCTTCCCGGCAAGCTCCTCTTGCCGGGGCCTTGTCTCCTTGGCTTGAATACTTTGTTCCTGAATGGCTCCAAAGGAGCCACGGAGGACCTTGGCGGTCACTCGACAAGCCTTGCCGCGGGATGTTGCGACTGCCCGTGCACAAGTTCGGGATACTAGGGTACCCCTACTCTAGTACACCGACAGTGGCCTTCAGGATTCAGAGATTCCTGAGTCATTTTGCCACCTCTAGTTGCAACTCTAACAGCATAGTCATTATTCTTACTATTTAATTAATTGAGCAAATCGTTCTGAGCCTTAAGTACTTGTTCTACTTGAGTGGTGACCATAGAAGCATGTATACTAATAAGTTACAGTTCACCTTTAGCTCTAGACAGATAATCACTCAAGCGTTCAATCATATAAGCATTGTGTTGTAATTGTCTGCCAACATAAGCATTGAAGTTTTCTTGTTTCACAATAAAATTATCAAACTCATCTAGACATTGGCTAGCAGACTTATAACGAGGAATATCACCTTCATCAAATCTATAAAGAGAATTTACCTTTACTACCTGTGTCGGGTTATCAAGACCATGTATTTCTTCAATAGGAGGTAAATTCTTAACATCTTCAGCTTTAATACCTTTTTCTTTCATAGATTTCTTTGCCTCTTGCATATCTTCAGGACTGAGAAATAGAAAACCTCTTTTCTTCGGAGTTGGCTTAGGGGATGGTTCAGGAAGTGTCCAATTATTTTCATTGGCCAGCATATTATTCAATAGTAATTCAACTTGTTCAACTGTTCTTTCCCTGAAAACACAACTAGCACAACTATCCAGCTGGTCTCTGGAAGCATCAGTTAGTCCATTATAAAAGACATCAAGTATATCATGCATCTCAAGAGGATGATCAGGCAAATCATTAAGTAATTGGAGAAGCCTCCCCCAAGCTTGTGGGAGACTCTCTTCTTCAATTTGCACAAAGTTATATATTTCCCGTAAGGCAGCTTGTTTCTTATGAGCGGGAAAATATTTAGCGGAGAAGTAATACATCATATCCTGGGGACTACGCACACAACCAGGATCAAGAGAATTAAACCAAGTCTTAGCATCACCCTTTAACGAGAAAGGAAATAGCTTAAGGATATAGTAGTAACGAATCTTTTCATCGTTGGTAAACAGGGTGGCTATATCATTCAACTTAGTAAGATGTGCCACAATAGTTTCAGACTCATAGCCATGGAAAGGATCAGATTCAACCAAAGTAATTAACTCTGGATCAACAGAGAATTCATAATCCTTATCAGTAACACAGATAGGTGAAGTAGCAAAAGCAGGGTCATGTTTCATTCTAGCATTCAATGACTTTTCTTTCAGCTTGGCTAATAACTTCTTAAGATCATATCTATCATTGCAAGCTAGAAAGTCTCTAGCAGTTTATTCATCCATAACATACCCCTCAGGCACAACAGGCAATTCATATCTATTGGGAGTAGTTTCATCATCACTTTCATAAATATCATCAGTTTCAATATTTGCATTCTCCCTAACCTTAGCAATTTGTTCATCTAGAAATTCACCTAGTGGCACAATATCAAGCATGGAGGTAGTTTCATCATACATAACAGAAGCAACATCATCAAGAACATACGACATATCAGATTCAATAGCAGGAGCAGGTGTCGCAAGTTTACCCATAACAGAGGGAGAATCAAGTGCAGAGCTAGATGGCAGTTCCTTACCTCCCCTCGTAGTTGAGGGTAAGATCTTGGTTTTTGAGTCCTTCAAATTCTTCATAGTGATCAACAGATATAAATCCCAAGTGACTTAAAGAATAGAGCTATGCTCCCCAGAAATGGCGCGAGAAAATAGTCTTGATAACCCAGAAATGGCGCGAGAAAATAGAGCTATGCTCCCCAGAAATTGACTTAAAGAATAGAGCTAGGGGATCGCAACAGTTTCAAGGGTAAAGTATTCAACCCCAATTTGTTGATTCAACACAAGGGGAGCCAAAGAATACTCTTAAGTATTAGCAGCTGAGTTGTCAATTCAAACACACCTGGAAACTTAGTATCTGCAGCAAGATAGTTTAGTAGCAAAGTAATATGATAGTGGCGGTAGCAGCAATAAAAGTAACGATAGTGTTTTTGTAGTTTTTTTTATAGTAGCAACGGAAAAGTAAATAAGCAACTAGCAATATAGGAAAAGCTCATAGGCATTGGATCGGTGATGGGAAATTATGTCGGCTGCAATTCATCATGTAGAAGTTATAACCTAGGGTGACACAGAACTAGCTCCAGTTCATCAATGCAATGTAGGCATGTATTCCGAATATAGTCATACGTGCTTATGGAAAAGAACTTGCATGACATCTTTTGTCCTACCCTCCCGTGGCAGCGGGGTCCTATTGGAAACTAAGGGATATTAAGGCCTCCTTTTAATAGAGTACGAGACCAAAGCAACACATAGTGAATACATGAACTCCTCAAACTATGGTCATCACCGGGAGTGGTCCCGATTATTGTCACTTTGGGGTTGCCGGATCATAACACATAGTAGGTGACTATAGACTTGCAAGATAGGATCAAGAACACACATATATTCATGAAAACATAATAGGTTCAGATCTGAAATCATGGCACTCGGGCCCTAGTGACAAACATTAAGCATAGCAAAGTCACAGCAACATCAATATCAGAACATAGTGGATACTAGGGATCAAACTCTAACAAAACTAACTCGATTACATGATAGATCCCATCCAACCCATCACCGTCCAGCAAGCCTACGATGGAATTACTCACGCACGGCGGTGAGCATCATGGAATTGGTGATGGAGGAAGGTTGATGATGACGATGGCGACGATCTCCACTCTCCAGAGCCCCGAACGGACTCCAGATCAGCCCTCCCGAGAGAGATTAGGGCTTGGCGGCAGCTCCGTCTCGTGAAACGCGATAATTCCTTCTCCCTGATTTTTTTCTCCCCGAAAGTGAAGATATAGAGTCTGTGGGTACGTCGGTAAGGCACCAGGGGGCCCACGAGGCAGGGGGCGCGCCTCCCACCCTCGTGGACAGGCCCTGGGCCCCCTGGTGTGGATCTTCTTGCATATATTTTTTATATTTTCCGAAATAATTCTCCGTTGATTTTCAGGCGATTCCGAGAACTTTTTATTTCTGCACAAAAACAACACCATGGCAGTTCTACTGAAAACAACGTCAGTCCGGGTTAGTTCCATTCAAATCATGCAAGTTAGAGTCCAAAACAAGGGCAAAAGGGTTTGGAAAAGTAGATACGTTGGAGACGTATCAGAATGCTCCACACCTACCCTTTTCATGCGAATTCAATGATAATGAAACCTTGGCTTCTTATGCTAATGGTATATATGATTATTATGATGTGGAACAAATAGAAAAATTTGTTGCTTTAAGGGTGCTTGTGAAATTAAATGTTTGATTGAAGAGTATGAAAATTATGATGATGCTGTTTACAGATCTGAAAATCTTGCTATACTTAAATATTGCTATTTGAATTATAAATACAATGCCCATATTGATGCGTTTATTCAGAAGGTCTCCGCTGTCCAAGAAGAGACTAATATTTTGCAGGAGTCTATGGAAGAATAAATTAATGAGATTGTGAGCTCATTGGATGGAAAACATGAGGAGGAGAACGAAGAACAAAAGGAGGAAGAACGGATTAGCTCCCAGTGTCCACCTTTTGATGAGAGTAACCCCTCAACTCATACATTGTTTAATTTCCCTTTGTGCTTACCGAAGGATGAATGCTATGATAATTGCTATGATCCCGTTAATTCACTTGAAATATCCCTTTTTGATGAACTTGATGCCTGCTATGCTTATGGCCAAGATGCCAATATGAATTATGCTTATGGAGATGAACTTGCTATAGTTCCTTATGTTAAGAATGAAATTGTTGCTATTGCACCCACACATGATAGTCCTATTACCTTTTTGAATTCTCCAAACTACACTATATCGGAGAAGTTTGCACTTATTAAGGGTTATATTGATGGGTCACCTTTTACCATTACACATGATGATTTTGATGAGTATAATATGCATGTACTTGCTGCTCCTACTTGCAATTATTATGAGAGAGGAACTATATCTCCGCCTCTCTAGGTTTCCAACATGATAGAATTGCAAGAAACTTCGTATACTATGCATTGGCCTTTACTTGATGTGCATGAATTGTTCTTATATGACATGCCTATTGTAACATCCCAATTTTTAATTTGGATGTTATCATAGATAATTCATATGCATTCATCATTTGAGCATTTTGAATATGATTTTATTTGGAAATTGTTCCAAAGACTTTAAGCAACTGAAGGACCCAAGTGCAAGAGTTGGATGTTTTCCGAAGAGAACCCACAATTTTTATTATTTCCAAGTGGGGTTGGATCAAGTATTATTTTTTGCCAATTTTCATTTTCAATATTTTTAAAACAAGGAGAGAAGATAATATGACTTCTTCAAAATAGAATAAAAATGTTGGAAATTGAATTTTGAGTAAAAATATTTTTATTGAATTTTTATTTGCAATTTTTTTATTTTAAATTGCATTAAAAAGTTTATTTATTTTTAGCCATTTTAGTTCAGAAAAATGTTCACTTTGTTCCAAATATTAGGAGGGAACGGTGAAGATTTTTTCTGAAAAAATAGGTTTTATTTGATTTTATTTTGAATTTTTTTGCTGTGCGTATTTAAAAAAAAATCAAACCGGACTGACTGGGCTGAGGCCCAGCCGTCTGCCCACAGCACCGCACCTCCCCCAAGCCGAGCCGGACCACGAGTCCAGGCCAACTCCGCCTCCTCCTCCTTCCCCTCGCCCAAGCCAGGCCGGGCCCCGGGCCCTTTAAATAACGGGCCGCCGCACCCCACCTCCACCCCGCCGTTACCCCTCACCTCTCGCGCCGCGCCTCGCCTGCCCCGCCGCCGCGCCGCCCGATCCGCTGGAGCCCCGACCCGACCCGTTAGATAAAACCGCCGCTGGTTTTTTGGTTTTAGTTTTCGTTTTTTTAAAACCCTAGATCTATTTTTTAGGTTTTATTAAACAGCGAACGTTCGCTATTTAGTGTTTTTCTTTTTCTGTTATTTTTTTGTCAGGACCTATCCGTGATTAAAGTTTTTATAGTTTAGTCCATAATCTTCGAACGATCACTAGTTTTTGCTCGTTAGTCAGAATTAGGTGAAACCAATGGAAAACTCTTTGTTTCGATCTCATCTTTCCAGTAATGCAACACAAATATGTTTTTGGAAGTATAAAAAATTTGAATTCAAGCCGATTTGTATTTGAACTTCTTTTGATCGTAACTTCAGTTTCGTAACTCCGTTTGAGTTGATTCTTTTTGCAAATCGAAGATCTTGACCTAAACTTTCTGATAAGGCCAAATCCACTTAATTTTGGTACTGTTAGAAATTGTTTTCTATTGCAAGAGTTATTTGTTTGTTTTCGAGACTTTTCGAGATATGTTCTTCGATTCTGTTGCATGATTGCTTTTGTATGCTATTGTTTGATTGCAATAGAATTTCCGGAGTGCGAAGCATGCTACTATGAGTCACTAGGTTTCTCGGATTATCAGCAAGGCAAGTTCATACTTTGATAATACTTTTCAATACCCAGTTTTTATTGCATTAGTTCTATCCTCAAAGATTTGCATGAGTAGGAGTTGGTTACATGTGGTATTGCTGAGTAGTACATGAGGTAGGAATCCAATGACTTGATAATCAACCCAGGGAATATACGCTTTGTTATTTATTGCTTAGCCATGCTTGTAGACGTGGATTGGTATGTGAGATTTCATGGAAAGTTGTGAGTGTAATTGTGACACCCCGAGACCGGTGCGCCAGGTGTCAGCCAGTTATTCGTTGTCAGTGCCATGTCATCTGCTTGCGTGTTGCATCTTGCCACTATCATGTGTGTTACATTAGCATGTTCTCAAAACTTGCATCCGTCCAAGTTCCCTCGTCCTCTTCGTTGTCCATTCTGAGCCCACACACACTTGCACGCGCCCGCGGTGCCTCCGAATATTTATTTTATGAGTGGCCAAATAATGTTCTCGGAATGGGATGAAACTTGGCGTGTGGTCTTATTCTAGTGTAGACGGGCCGCCTGCCAAATTTCATCGCATTCGGAGCTCGATTGATAGCCCAACGGATATTTATAGCGGCAATAGTCGTCGGTTATTTCGCCGGACGTTTTCGGTCTCCGAAAACCCCCGCGGGCCTCTCTCCCTCTCCTTTCATCTCAGCCCAACTAATCTACACAACCCACCTAGGCCCAGCCTACTCCCCCCTCCGCTCGAAGCCGCACGATCGAGATCGTACGGCTCGAAACGGAGCTAAAACCCCCTCCTAACCCCCCTAACCCTAGCCTTTCCCTATATAACCTCCTCCCCTTGCCAAATTTGGACTTCTTCTTCCTCCCCTCGAAATCCGCGCCAGGCAACTCCCTCCAGCGCCGGCTCCCTCGAGCCATCTGCGCCGCCGGCTCCCTTGAGCCTTCCGGTCGGCTCAAGAGCCGGGATCTGGGCCGTCCGCGGCCAGATCAGAAGGCCAGGAGCCCAGCCAGCCGGCTCCCGCAGCCGAGCCGTGGCTCCCCTCGCCAGCTCCCGCGTCGCCCCGCTCCCAGCTCCCGCGCAGCCTGTTGAGCCCGGGCTAGGCCCGCCCGAGCCGCCGCCGGGCCCGAGCGCTGCGCCCGCGCCCCGCTCTCCGCCCGAGCCCCCGTTCTCCCCTCGCCGCCTGGGCTTCGCACCGTCGCCGGTCGCCTTCGCCCGCCGGCGTCGTGCTATGCCGCCTCCGCCGCCGCCAACTCTGAGCCGCCGTCAGATCTGCGCCGCCCCTGCTCCACCGAGCCACCGCCCGCGTGCTGCGCCGCCCAGCTCCCAACTCCGCGCCCCGAGCTCCTCCCGCGTCGGTGGTCGCCGCCGTCGCAGTTCCGGCGCTGCCCGGCCCCCCGTTCGCGCCAGATCCGATCGCCGGCGCCAGTTCCCGGCGAGATCCGGCCTCGCCAGCACCAGATCCGCGCCCGGCGCCTTCCTCTGCCACCTCTACGTCGCGGCGGACATGTCCGGAGGAGCCGGACATGTCCGACATCTTCCTCCAGCCGTGTCACTGATCGTGGGCCCATGTCCAACCAGCCAGACACGTCTAGTGGCTTCGGACATGTCCATCCCCCGGAGGTTTTTTTTGTCTAAGTCTTTTGCTGTTTTTAATTTCTGATGCATACTTTGCATAGTGATATCTTTTTGTGTGGTGATCCAAATTGAGTGTATGATATGTCAAAATGATCGTGGTGATATGCTCTACACTTTGTTCCATTGTTCCATGCTCATTTGAGTTCATCTAGATGCTCTAATATCTGTTGTAAGAGTGCTACTTGATATAATCTGCTGCTACTTGTTATTTTGTTGCCATGTTTGAGATATGATAACTTGGTGCATGTTTATCCAAATGATGCAAATGATATGTCAAAATGTTCATCATGAGATGCTCTTCATGTTGGTTAATATAGCATGCACGTTAGAGTTCTTATTGCCATGTTTATCTTGGTTGCAAAAGTGCATGTGGCTATTAGGTTTTGTAACTTGTTACGAGATGCCTAGTTGAGGAGCTCGTTGCTATTGATGTGTTTGTTCTCATGTCACATGCCCATATGTTTTAGATTCTCCATGATGTGTTCTTTGATGTGGTGCATTTAACTTTCCATGATATGCCTTGTGTTGACTTAAACATGCTTGTAAACATGCCATGTTGTTATTGCTGTTTTAACACTTAGTGAAATTTCACCAAGTCTGGAATCTGTAATATCCTGATGCTATGTTTGCTTGATGCCCTAGGCTAATCCATGTTAGTTTTGGGGTGGCCATTGATCATTCCTTGTTGTATATGTTGTTATCTATCCATTCGTGCCCTCACTTGCTCATTTGGCCTGCTGTAGCTTATTTATTTCTTGCTCCCAAGTTGCTATAAAATATTGCTGTCAGGTTTTTAATGTCATGATCAAAATATTGTAGCTTGTTGCTATTGATCCTTGCCTCCTATGGAGTTGCTCCAATGGAGTTGTTTGCTGTAGGATATGTCTACTTCATGTCCATGCTTCTTGTCACCATGTTTGAGTGCTGTAGAGTATATATTTCTTGCTTCCAAGTTGCTATGTGGCTGTTATTTTCAGCTTGTTGTTATATATTGTTCCATGAGTATCTTTTAGCCCGTTGCTCCGTTTGGAGTGTTCCTTATATGGAATTTGTGTGATTTTGCATGTAGAATCATAATATCATATTGTTTTCATGTTTGGAGTATGTTTGCTTGATGTTTGGTTGCATCTTGCACCGTTGCCATGCTTAACTTGTTTTGCTCATATCTTCTAGGCCGTAGCTCCGAATTAAACAAACTTTATATGAAACTTGACTAGAATTCCGTGTAGATCATGTTGGTGCATGTTAAATTGCTGTTTAAAAACTTTAACTTAAGGTTTGTGTAGATCTGGACTAATTTCAAACTATGCATATGAGGACTTACCGGATTTATCTTAAGTAGCTTCCGGCCTCATTTAAACTTGTTGTTCTTATGTTGTTCTTGTGTGCTTCCTGCCTTGCCATGTGTTGCATCATATAAACACTTGCCTTGCATCCTACTTCCTTGAGCTTATTGTCTTGTTCTTGTGTTGTTCTGGTGTGCTTCCTATGTTGTCAGGTAATGCATCCTAAGTGCATCTGCAATGCATCATACCTTGCCATGTATCGCATCATATAAACTTGTGTTGTTTTTCTGTGCTTCCTGCCTTGCCATGTTATGCTTCCTGTATAGAATTGTTATGCTTCCTGTATAGACTTGTCATGCATCATACCTTGCCATGTATTGCATCATATAGACTTGTGTTTTTTTTTCTGTGCTTCCTACCTTGCCATGTTATGCTTCCTGTATAGACTTGCTGTGCTTCCTGTATAGGCTTGTCATGCATCATACCTTGCCATGTATTGCATCATATAGACTTGTGTTGTTTTTCTGTGCTTCCTACCTTGCCATGTTGTGCTTCCTGTATAGCCTTGTTGTGCTTCATATGTAGACTTGTTTTGCATCATACCTGGTTGAGCATATTGTCATGTTCTTGTGTTGTGTGTTTACCGTATTGCTTGCTTCTTCTCGTTAGTGCTTGTTCTGTTGCGATCGTGAGGATTCGTTCGTCTACCCGTGATTCTTCTTCAAGGCTTCTTCTTCGTCTTCTTCACGGAACGGTTCTTCTCCCTTGTGGGATCTCAGGCAAGATGACCATACCCTTGGATACCTTTACTATCATTGCCATGCTTAGTGTCTCGATGCTATCGTTATTTGTCGCGCTACCCATCTTATTGTCAGCCCCTCTCCTTGTTGCCATGAAACCTCTAACCTTTGAAACCTTCCTAGCAAAACCATTGTTTGGCTAAGTTACCCGCTTGCTCAGCCCCTCTTATAGCGTTGTTAGTTGCAGGTGAAGATGAAGATCGTTCCAGGTGGGAACTTGTTGTTGGAATATCACAATATCTATTATTATTATTAACACACCTATATACTGGGCATGGGTGGAAGGCTTGGCCTTTTGCTCGGTGTTTTGTTCCACTCATGCCACCTTAGGCGCCGATAAACCGGCATTATGTTCCTTGATTTTGCGTTCCTTACATCGTTGGGTATATGGGGACCCCTTGACAGTTCGTCTTTGAATAAAACTCCTCCAGCAAGGCCCAACATTGGTTTTAATTGCTCATAATAACAACTTAATTGATTAATTAAATTGCATAGAGAGTTAGCGCTACCCGAGGATTCTTCTACATAGCAGGGGGGCCAGTGCTGATGGTGTTGGTCTTAAATAGAGCCGTGTGCGGCGCCCCCCCTTGGAAACTTGGGGTTTGGTTGCTGTACGCTGTGCTCATCGGGTCATGGCCTGAGACGAGATACGCGCGGCTACTATCAGGGTGTCGGCACGCCGGGAGGTCTTGCTGGACTTGTTTTACCATTGTCGAAATGTCTTGTGCACCGGGATGCCGAGCCTGATCGGATTTCCCTAAGATAAGGGGTGATGATATTATATTTATCACTTCAGCTGATCGTGAGAGCTTGTGATGGGCTAAGTTGGGACACCCCTGCAGGGTTATGATCTTTCGAAAGCCGTGCCCGCGGTTATGTGGCAGATTGGAATTTGTTAATGTCCGGTTGTAGAAAACTTGACAGAGGATCCGAAGTAAAACACACAACTGTGTGAGTAACCGTGACTGTCTCTTTTCACTTTGAGAAGAGAACACGGTGGGGTTTTGTTTGACTCGTAAGTAGTTCAGGATCTTTAGCGATCACTACTAGTTGCGACCGTTTGCGTAGATGCTCATCTTATTCTTGTACTCGTAAGTTAGCCACCATATATTTGCTTAGCCGCTGCTCCAACCTCACCACTTTACCTCTTCCTACCTATTAAGCTTTGATAGTATTGTTACCCATGGTTATGGGATTGCTGAGTCCTCGTGGCTCATAGATACTACAACAACAGTTGCAGGTGCAGGTTTCCGATGTCTTGACGTGAGAGCGATGATCATTGTTTGGAGTTCTTTCTTCTTCTTTTTCTTCTTCTTCTTCTTCTTCAGTCTTGGGTTAGGTTCCGGGTCGGCAGCCTGGGATAGCAGATGGATGTCTTTGTGCTTTTCATGTTTGTATCCGTAGTCGGATACTTTGTATTGATATTGTTGTATTCATGTGACTTGTATGTATTGTTGTATCCCCATGTATGTATGTAATGGTACGATGTAATGATATCCATCTTGCTAAGCGCCCGAAATGCGGTTGTGCCCCAATCACGTAAGTGTCACGTGATCGGGATAGAATCGCATCTTGGGCCTGAAAAGTTGGTATCAGAGCCTCGACCGACCATAGGAGCCCCCTTGATTGATCGTAGTCTGGCCATTGTCGAGTCTAGCAGAAAACTTTTTCGGAGTCTAGTTATATTGGAGAGTAGGAATTCTTTTTTA
This sequence comes from Secale cereale, assembly GCA_902687465.1. NCBI lineage: Eukaryota > Viridiplantae > Streptophyta > Magnoliopsida > Poales > Poaceae > Secale > Secale cereale. Next base: position 495,847,136 of record LR738709.1, read on the forward strand.
CTCCCTGCCCCTTCGTTGCTCTGGTGAGGAATCTTGACGTAGGTGTTTTGAATTACTGCTCTTCCCCTTCAATTTTTTTAAGGATCACGTGGTTAGTTTTTCGTTCGTTGCGTTGTTAGTTCTTTCATCTGGTGCATCTCTCGTCAAGTGGTTTCAACCCTCTTCTTCTTTGCAAGTTCAACCTCAGTTATTTTAGCCGATGTTGTTTTCCCCGTCCGAAGTGGTCTTTGTTTTTCCCACCCTCCCACCCTTTTTCTTCTCGGAGCCGGAGTCCTTAATCGAGTATCCATTCTACTCGTGTGATCCTCTGCATTCTTTCTCAGTTATTTCAACCGGTGATTTCTCGTCTAGTTCATCATCCTTCATATTTTTCCTTCTCCGGTGAATTCTCCTCTCGATTTGATATTCTTCACCTCTTCTTCTTTTCCGCTGGATTCAATTCAAGTATTCGATGTTGTTCATATTCCTTTCCTCGGCTCAAATGTTTTCCCCTTGCTCGTTCACCTCTCGTCATGTAATTATTCCGGAGTTCCGAAGAAACCTCAGGATATGCGTCTGTCTTCCAATTAATTCGAGGTTGTCACCTCCTTTGAGTCTTTTAATCGTTCCGGTGCATTATCTCCTTTTCAATCCTTTCCAATGGTGTCTCTTCGGTGGGCTCATAACCCAAAGGTTTATTCCCAGGATCTTACCCGACTCTTTCATTCCCGGAGTGTTCCGAAATTCTTTTCAAGTGTGACGTAAGTATGGATTCCATCAGTCATACGCTTTCTCCAAGATCGCTTTTAATTCTTTTCATCGTGGCTTCAACCTCTCTCTTCTTTCATTATTCCGGAGTATTTATGAATTCTTTTTCTTGTGTTCCTCCGAAGGCCATCATTTCAGAAGATTTCTTCGTTCTCAGTTTTCAACTTCGTCCTCCAAATATTCTTCTTGATGCCTCTTCGTTCCTCTCACATTCTTCCGGTGCTTGTTCAAGCATTTTTAATCAGTCGCAATCTCCTCGTTCTCGTCATTCTAATTGTCCTCAAGTGCTTTATTCTTCCCGGAGATTCATTCTCTTGTGTTCACTCAATCTCAATTCTTCATGGTGGCCTGTCCTCTTGCATCGTTCTATTTCATTCCTTACGGTGGTCATTCTCGTTCTTCTCTCGATTGTAATTCTTCTCGGTGGTTTGTTCTTTTCATCATTCGATTAATTCTTCCCGGTGGTTCGTTCATTTTCTTCACGTGGTTCCAATCTTACCGGTGGTTCGTTCATAATTCCTTTTCTGGTGCTATCATATCAATTGTTCATTTTTTATTCCAATCCTACCGGTGGTTCATGAAGATTTTTTTTCGCAAGTCCATGATATATCCCCCTTTAATCATTTTTTTGCAACGAGAATAAGTGATATGCAAATCCATTGCTTCTCATCAATTTAAATTGATGGAGGATAAGCATAACATAATTCTTATCCATTCTCGTCAAGTTGATTTAATTCCTTCCTTCGGAGTTTATTCTTGATGAATAAATTCTAGTTCCATGTGTGTTATTCATTTTCCCCGGAGTTCATAGTTTCCTCGGTTATCTCGTCGGTACCACCGTTTAATCATCGCAAGTCTTTAATCTTAGTCTTTTCGCCCGTCATTTCTATATCATAATCCTTTCATTTTACCGGAGTTCTTCATGGTGGTTCTCCATCATTTAATTCATTCTTCAAGCGTTCGGCTAATTCTTCTGGAGCAGCTCAAGCATTCTTATCCTTTTGCCTTTCGAGTGCAAATAATTCTCCTATTCTTTTGAAGTGGAGTTTTGCATTTCTTATTCTCAGCTAATCCATCTTTTGGTTGCGGCATAATTCACCTCAAGTCTTGAGATGTTTTAATAAGTCCACAACAAGCTTATTCTTTTGTGTTGATTTTCTCAACTACTCCGTTCAAGCCTTTTTCCTGAAGACGCTCTTTCAATTCTTTCATGGTGGAAGCTGTCATCTTCTTCTCCATTCTTTTAATTCCATTATTTCGGAGGCATTGTATTGTTCATCTCATCATGTTTTCGTTTCATCTTCTCGGTTCTTGTCCTATTCCATTCATGTTCAACCGGTGTGCTATTTCATTCCATTTTCAGCGGAAATGCTGCCCGAATTCCTTCGTGGAGATTCCTTTTTCTATCTCTTTTTAACCGGAGTGGCTTTGAATTCATTATTGTTCCTTCAACTCATGCTTCATATCCTTATCCTCTTGGTTCTCGTCTTATGCCTTGTTGCTTATTTTATCGGAGCTTCTCAATTCTCGTTCTTCTCCGTTGCATCCTTTCTTTCAAGTGGCTCATCCTCTGAACATTCTTTGGTCTTACTCTTTTGTTCTTGAAGAACTTTGTTCTTCCTTTTTCCTTCCCGTCTCGTTCCTAAGATCTTGGGACGAGATCTCTTGTTAGTAGGGGAGTGTTGTGACACCCCGAGACCGATGCGCCAGGTGTCAGCCAGTTATTCGTTGTCAGTGCCATGTCATCTGCTTGCGTGTTGCATCTTGCCATGTTATCATGTGTGTTGCATCAGCATGTTTTCAAAACTTGCATCCGTCCGAGTTCCCTCGTCCTCTTCGTTGTTCGTTCTGAGCCCAGACACACTTGTACGCGCCCGCGGTGCCTCCGAATATTTATTTTATGAGTGGCCGAAAAATGTTCTCGGAATGGGATGAAACTTGGCGTGTGGTCTTATTCTAGTGTAGACAAGCCGCCTGCCAAATTTCATCGCATTCGGAGCTCGTTTGATAGCCAAACGGATATTTATAGCGGCACTAGTCGCCGGTTATTTCGCCGGAAGTTTTCGGTCTCCGAAAACCCCCGCGGGCCTCTCTCCCTCTCCTCTCATCTCAGCCCAACTAATCTACACAGCCCACCTAGGCCCAGCCTACTCCCCCCTCCGCTCGGAGCCGCACGATCGAGATCGTACGGCTCGAAACGGAGCTAAAACCCCCTCCTAACCCCCCCTAACCCTAGCCTTTCCCTATATACCCTCCTCCCCTTGCCAAATTTGGCCTTCTTCTTCCTCCCCTCGAAATCCATGCCAGGCAACTCCCTCCAGCGCCGGCTCCCCCGAGCCATCTGCGCCGCCGGCTCCCCTGAGCCTTCCGGTCGGCTCAAGAGCCGGGATCTGGGCCATCCGCGGCCAGATCAGAAGGCCAGGAGCCCAGCCAGCCGGCTCCCGCAGCCGAGCCACGGCTCCCCTCGCCAGCTCCCGCGTCGCCCCGCTCCCAGCTCCCGCGCGGCCCGCTGAGCCCGGGCTAGGCCCACCCGAGCCGCCGTTGGGCCCGAGCGCTGCGCCCGCGCCCCGCTCTCCGCCCGAGCCCCCGTTCTCTCCTCGCCGCCTGGGCTTCGCACCGCCGCCGGTCGCCTTCGCCCCGCCGGCGTCGTGCTCCGCCGCCTCCGCCACCGCCAACTCTGAGCCGCCGTCAGATCCGCGCCGCCCCTGTTCCACCGAGCCACCGCCCGCGTGCTGCGCCGCCCAGCTCCCAACTCCGCGCCCCGAGCTCCTCCCGCGTTGGTGGTCGCCGCCGTCGCTGTTCCGGCGCTGCCCGGCCCCCCGTTTGCGCCAGATCCGATCGCCGGCGCCAGTTCCCGGCGAGATCCGGCCTCGCCAGCACCAGATCCGTGCCCGGCGCCTTCCTCTGCCTCCTCTACGTCGCGGCGGACATGTCCGGAGGAGCCAGACATGTCCGACGTCTTCCTCCAGCCGTGTCACTGATCGTGGGCCTGTGTCTAGCCAGCCGGACACGTCCAGTGGCTTCGGACATGTCCATCCCCCGGAGGTTGTTTTTTTTGTCTTAGTCTTTTGCTGTTTTTAATTTCTGATGCATACTTTGCATAGTGATATCTTTTTGTGTGGTGATCCAAATTGAGTGTATGATATGTCAAAATGATCGTGGTGATATGCTCTACACTTTGTTCCATTGTGCCATGCTCATTTGAGTTCATCTAGATGCTCTAATATCTGTTGTAAGAGTGCTACTTGATATAATCTGCTGCTACTTGTTATTTTGTTGCCATGTTTGAGATATGATAACTTGGTGCATGTTTATCCAAATGATGCAAATGATATGTCAAAATGTTCATCATGAGATGCTCTTCATGTTGGTTGCTATAGCTGTGACGCCCCGAGACCGATGCGCCAGGTGTCAGCCAGTTATTCGTCGTCGTTGCCATGTCATTTGCTTGCGTGTTGCACCTTGCCATGTCATCATGTGCATGTCATCAGCATGTTTTCAAAACTTGCATTCGTTCGGGTTCCCCAGTCCTCTCCGTTGTCCGTTCTGAGCCGAGACACACTCGCACGCGCCCGCGGCACCTCCGAGTATTTATTTTATAAGTGGCCGAAAAATGTTCTCGGAATGGGGTGAAACTTGGTGTGTGGTCTTATTATAGCATAGGTAGACCGCCTGTCAAATTTCGTCGCATTCGGAGTTCGTTTGATAGCCCAACCGATAAACTTATAGCGGCACTATAGCCGGATAAACGTCGGACGTTTCGGTGTTCCGAAACTGCCGCCGGGCCTCTCTCTCTCTCTTCTCTCGTCTCCGCCCGATGCCTTCTACACAGCCCATTTACCCCTCGACTGCACGTCCGAAACTTACCCGAACCCGACCCGGGCTGTCGTTACCGATGGGTTCGAATCATCCCCAAACATCCCTAAAATATCTCCGTTTTCTTGTTTGGACTCCCCACCTATTTTATTCTCGTCCATCTCATTTCGATCGGAGGGACTAGATAGCCCCCAATTTATCCACCTGCTATATATAATCAGACCAATCCCTAAAACCTAGGCGTCCCGTCATTTCGTTCCCCTCTGCCGCCGCCTGATGTCTACGCACGCTTCTACTCTTGTAGACTATGTTGGGCCCCCAAGCGCAGAGGTTTGTAGGACAACAGCAATTTCCCTCAAGTGGATGACCTAAGGTTTTTCGAACTCAGGGAAGTAGAGGTTGAAGATGGTCTCTCTCAAGCAACCCTGCAACTAAGATACAAGAAGTCTCTTGTGTCCCCAACACACCTAATACAACTAGGAGTTGTATAGATGCACTAGTTCGGCGAAGAGATGTTAAATGGCAAGTGATATGGATGGCAAAACAAAGTAATATAAATCTGTAATAAAAAGTGCAGCAAGCAAACAAGTGGTAAACGTGAGCACAAATGGTATTGCAATGGTGGAAACAGGGCCTAGGCTTCATACTTTCACTAGTGGCAACTCCCAACAACATTAACATAATCGAATCACATGATATTTCCCATAAAACATGCAAAGGGGACACACTCGGAGGTCATTCCTTCGTGGTCAAGAGAGGACGAGAATTATGTAGGGCTACAAAAGCACACCTCAAAGTTCGTAGTTCTCAATCTAAGGATTTCCCAATGTCACCGCGGCCATCCAAAGAGAGTCCCACAATCACCACAACATATCTAAAGGATAGTCAAAGACAAGCACCAAGAGACTCTCAATCTTCAAGCAACACACAAGAGAGGAAATCACTCATGAAAATACTTTTCTAATCCATGTCCAATAGACCGCTGTCACCTTGGTCTCGGGGATTATACTAGATAAAGACAAGTGAGTGCATCAATCCAATACATAGAGGAAGGGAAATATCATGGGATCACCCTAGATTAACATAGCCTATGATCACAACGAAGATCACATCATGGGAGAGAGAATTGACCACATAGCTACTGGTAAGAACCTCAGCCCCGAGGAGGAACTACTCCCGCATCATGGAGGGAGGAAGCAACGTCGATGGAGATGAATCCGGGGGCACTTCCCCGTCCCGGCAGGGTGCCGGCGCAGGAATTCTGGTCCCCCGAAGCTTGATGGCGATGGCGGCGGAGATCGGAATCGCGTCTGGAGAAAAGGGGTCCAGAATCAGGGTTTCCTCGACACGCTTTAAATATATGCCAAAGGGGGGCATCGGAGGTGCCTCGGAGGGCCCAGGCGCCCCCCCCGGTGCGGCCCAGTGGGGGCGCGCTGCCAGGGCGCCTGGAGCCCTGGTGGCCCCCCTCCGGCTGTCCTTCGGGCGCACGGTAGTTTCTGGAACGCTGATTTTTTATATAATTTTTCTGGATTTTTCCTGGCAGTTCTCGTAATGTGAAAACCTGAAATACAAAAACAGCCGAAAACAGAAACTGGCACAGGGGTGCACTGAGTTAATAGGTTAGTCCAAATATGATCAAAAGTGTATGGAAGTGTATAAATATCATAGCAATATCACCCAAAAGAAGAGGCATGGAGCAACCAGAAATTATAGATACGTTTTGGACGTATCAACATCCCCAAGCTTAATTCCTGCTCGTCCTCGAGTAGGTAAATGATAACAAGAATAATTTCTGTGGTGACATGCTATTAACCATATAGGACTTTTTCATAGTCATACGACAAAAGCTTACTGAGACAATGAATCTATAGTAATTAAGTTGCCTCATGAGAAAATCACAAAGAACTGAAAGTTTTACAATATGATATTGAAACATCAAATAGATTTGTAATGAACATGATGTGCAAATATGATAAAGTGATATCTAGCTTGCCCCCTTTAGTGAAGCAAAACATAAATGCAGGGGCACCTCCAAGGTTTAAGTGATGACTAGATACAATGATTTCAAAATAAACGATATCACAATCATTCAAAAGACAATGCTACTTTGGGACAATGCACATTACACTCAGAATGACAATCATGCTCTCAGTAGTTGGTGCTTTTAAAAGAAGGTGGAGACTCTCGAACCGTGGCTTTTGTTGGCAAGGTTGAAAACCGGTAGTCGGAAACAAAGACAAAACATGTACCAGAGCTCTTGGTTTTAAAACAGAGGTAATATTATTTTTTTAGATCATGCATGTTTCGTCAACGAATGCTAGTAGACAACTCAATCACTTCTTGAGATGGACAAGTTTCGAGGAACGGCTCCCGAATGAGGATGATCACATCCTCTTAATCTCCTTTGTTTATCCCTGCCAAAGTTTTCTGATTTCTCATGAACAAAGCGTGAAGGAGGGTTTGTTTGTTATATTATCTTTTTGAGCCGGGCGCACTCAATGCCAGTTCCTTCTCGTATTATGGGTTTGCACATTATACATGCAATCCCGGGGTGAAGCTTGTCCAACTTAAAAAGATCATGAATTAACTACTACTTCCTCATGAACTTAAAACAGAGGCACAAAATAGGAATGCTTTTTCTTTGAATAATTTCGAGATGGTACATGCAAGTCTCCGTTAGGAATGGCAGGTAAATACCATGTAGGAAGATATGGTGGACTCATATGGCATAACTGGATTAAAAGGATGTGGATGCACAAGCAGCCAGTCCGCTTAGTACAGGCGAAGGTTAGCAAAAGACTGGGAGCGACCAACTAAGAGAGCAATGCCGGTCATAATCATGCAGAGCGACAAAGCAACATTGAATCAGGCATGGAAGTTATATCGCTACTCAGAAACAAAAGATCATCAAGGCTTGACAGACTTTCTTTACAGTCTTAAATATGCGTGAGCATACGCCAAGTCAATCAAAATAAATTCTTTGAAGGAAGATATTACTAAACCATACCACATCATAGGCAAACAAATCATGTTGGTACTCCAATAACACATTGGGAACCCCCCAGCTATTTGAGACTAACCATAAGAAAACATGAACTACTAAGCGCCATTATGCACGTAGCATCTTTATCATAGACATATCAACCAATGCAACGGAAGCAAACTCTCTTAATAAGATAAACATGATAACTAAAGAGATTTCAAGCAACCAACTAAACAAAAGCTCTTTAAAAAGATAAGCATGAAAGTTAAGAGCTAAGCATGATAGTAGCTATTAAAAGACAAAGAACACACACAGCAAAGATAGACATGCAAATTCTATGTTATGTTCTAGGTAGAAGTGGAGCGTGTTTCTCTCCCACATAAAGAAAGCTGAGTTCCAACTCGTTATGAAAAGCTAAAGAAAACTAAAAGGAAAACTAAAACAAGACGCTCCAAGCATAGCACATAACACATGAAGTGATTAAAATATAGTGGAACGAAGGACGAACTGATAATGTTGATGGAGAAGGGGATGCACGGGGGCATCCCCAAGCTTAGATGCTTGAGTCTCCTTGAATATTTCTTGGGGGTGCATGGGGGCATCCCCAAGCTTGAGCGTTTGACACTCCTGAATCTTTTTATCATCTTCCCTCGCACACTTGAAAACTCCCTTCATACATAACTCATCATAATCTGATTAGCGAGGTTAGTACCCATAATAAAATAATTGTTCCTTGCTAGAAATAAAGATATTCTTCAAGTTCTACTGTTTCTCAAGATTGCCAAAAGGTTTTTGCAAAGAAAAAAGCAAGCTCTAGGTTTGCAAAATGAAGGAAAGGCAAAACAGGACAAAATCTGTGAAAAACAGAATAGCAGGTAGTAAATGATTTTTCCGGGGCACTTCTGCAACTCTAATCAAAAAACTCAAAACAGACACACGAAAGACAATTATATAGAGCACGCTGTCGAAACAATTCAGACCAAAAAGATGATCTGGTGATTTTATACGAATTTTTCTATCCAAGGACATAATCTGTTTCCTGGACAGCACATCACAACTTTTGAACTTTCTTGCAATCAGAGGCTAAACTTGGCACAAAGCTGAAAAATAAAGATACAATGATGTTGCTACAGTAGTAACAAACATCAAGACCACTAAAACTGAAAGTAAACATAACAAGGGTTGTCTCCCTAGAGCTCTTTCTTTATAGCCATAAAGATAGGCTTAAGACTTTAATGATGCTCTCGTAGGAATAAGAGCTGAGGAACAAAAGAGAGCATCAAGAGGCAAATACCAAACACATTTAAGCCTAACATGCTTCCTATGCATAGGAATATTGCAATAGAATAATTCATTGAAGCACAAAGCAACTAGCATAGGAAGGCAAAACAAGCATAACTTCAAAATATTCACCATAGAAAGAGGAAACTTCTTATTATTAAGATATTTAGAACCAAGCCTCCCTCTCTCATTATAAATTTCAGTGGAATCATGGATGAACTCAACAATATAAGCATCACATAAAGCATTGTTACCATGATCCACATGCAAAAAGGTACTCTTACTCTCCACATAAGCATAATCTTTCTCATTGGTAATAGTGGGAGTAGGACTATCATAAACAACTTGAACACTATAGATTAATTGTGTATTAGGAGGGTGGTGTTCAACAAGGGAGTAATTCCCTCCATGATTATGACAAGTTTCATAAGGATAATTTCTCCTTATGTCATAGGTACCTTTATAATCACTATAGGTTGGAGTTATGACATCATCATAGTAGAGAAGAGCATTATCATTGCTAGCAACTATATTTGTAATCATGTTGTCTTTATTCTTACTAGCAAAAGAATTATCAATTATCACATCACTAGTGGGTAAAGGATTTGCAATCCTATAATCCCCAAGCTTAGAGCTTCCCATATCATCACTTTCAGAGTTGGTACCAAAAAGATTTTCAAGATCATAAGTAGCATTATCATCATTTTCTCAATCACAATAAGTAACATGCATATCATAATCAAAATCATCTTCAATAGTACCTACGGACGTGTCATCAAGATGATAATTAAGGCAATAAACTTCACCTTCTTCTTTAAACTTACAATCGTTAGGATAAAAGTTGATGGGAGGAATATGCTCAGGCCAGGTTGATACCCATTCTTCTTCTTTCTTGCTCCTCTTCCTCCTCCTCTTCTTTTTCTTCTTCTTAACCTTAGGAGGGAGTGGTTGGAGATGAAGCTTCTCCACATATCCTGGTTTATCATTAGAAACAATAGGGGAAACTTGGGAGAAACTCTCCTTTTTATTAGCAGAAATATAAGAGACATTTTTATACTTTGGTAAAGTTCCCTCCTTTATAATCTTACCTATGTAATCATTTTCATGGCAATTAACAACACAATAGAGATGGCAATTTTGCAAAGTGTTTTTTATTCCTATGGCATTAACATCTAGCCATGAAGTCTTTTCTGATAACTCTTCACACATAAAAAATAACATAAGCTCATCATAAAGATCAGAGGTGATCATGTTATCACACAACCGGTTAACAGTTATGTTTTGAAAGTTCATGCATTGAAAATTAAAGTGACCCTCTATACGGCAAAGTTCACAAGTAAAAGGATAAAGGTCACACAATTCTCTAGCAATTTCATTTAAATCTCTGACCCAAGTGATTGTTCTTTCATGCTTATGTTGCTTACAATACTTGTCTTCTTCAATCATAGGCCTTTCACAAGGTCTATCCACTCCACAAAAATTAACATGCTTATATAAAACTTCATTTTTAGGAATTGGATCATGCATGTTGCAATCATCATGAACAATTTCATTTTCTTTGCAAGTCTCTTTAAAAGGTTTATGATACTTGATCCAATCCTCCTTAGGCATATTAAGATGTGAAGCAAAAGATTTGAGGAAATCAACAAGGAGTTGAGAATCAAGCCCAAACTTAGCACTAAACTTATTAAAACTTGTAGTTTCAACAAAGGACTTAATGCAATCATACTCATAAATTATACCTGACTCTTTACCTTTGTCGATCTCCCAATCTTCAGTGTTGCGTTGAATTCTTTCAAGGAGTTCCCATTTAGCATCAATCTTTTTGTTTGTGAAAGAACCCATAGAGGAAGCGTCGAGCAAATCTTTATCCTGTCGAGAAAGCCTCGCATAGAAATTAGTAATAATCATATCTTTGGGGAGCCCATGGATAGGACATTTTAGCATTAACGTTTTCAGTCTCCCCCAAGCTTGAGCTATGCTCTCTCCGTCATGAGGATAAAAATTATAAACATAATTCCTATTCTCATGGACTTCATGAAGAGGATAAAACTTGAAGTAAAAGAGAGACTGGATCTCTTCCCACTCCAGCAGGTGAGAGTCATTTAGTAGCCTATACCATTCCAATGCTTTTCCTTTCAGTGACAAGGCAAATAATTTCCTCATGACAAACTCCCTTGATACACCTGCAAGCTTAAATAATGAACATAGTTGTGACAAATATAGCAAGTGTTCACCGGGATGTCTGTCTCCTGCATAACGATCAGCCAAAACATAATCGATAATACCAGCTAGTATTTTATAGGGCACAATTTCAGTAGGGGGAGGAGCAACCACCACAGGTGTGGGGCGTCTTCCCGCAAGCAACGATCCAATAGCACGGTTTTCCATAAACATAACTAGTGAAATAAAAACAAGAAACAAAAAGATTTAATTGCAAGATCTAAAGATATACCTTCAAGCGCTCACTTCCCCGGCAACGGCGCCAGAAATAGCTTGATGTCTACGCACGCTTCTACTCTTGTAGACTATGTTGGGCCCCCAAGCGCAGAGGTTTGTAGGACAGCAGCAATTTCCCTCAAGTGGATGACCTAAGGTTTATTGAACTCAGGGAAGTAGAGGTTGAAGATGGTCTCTCTCAAGCAACCCTGCAACTAAGATACAAGAAGTCTCTTGTGTCCCCAACACACATAATACAACTAGGAGTTGTATAGATGCACTAGTTCGGCGAAGAGATGTTAAATGACAAGTGATATGGATGGCAAAACAAAGTAATATAAATCTGTAATAAAAAGTGCAGCAAGCAAACAAGTGGTAAACGTGAGCACAAATGGTATTTCAATGGTGGAAACAGGGCATAGGCTTCATACTTTCACTAGTGGCAACTCCCAACAACATTAACATAATCGAATCACATGATATTTCCCATAAAACATGCAAAGGGGACACACTCGGAGGTCATTCCTTCGTGGTCAAGAGAGGATGAGAATTATGTAGGGCTACAAAAGCACACGTCAAAGTTCGTAGTTCTCAATCTAAGGATTTCCCAATGTCATCGCGGCCATCCAAAGAGAGTCCCACAATCACCACAACATATCTAAAGGATAGTCAAAGACAAGCACCAAGAGACTCTCAATCTTCAATCAACACACAAGAGAGGAAATCACTCATGAAAATACTTTTCTAATCCATGTCCAATAGACCGCTGTCACCTTGGTCTCGGGGATTATACTAGATAAAGACAAGTGAGTACATCAATCCAATACATAGAGGAAGGGAAATATCATGGGATCACCCTAGATTAACATAGCCTATGATCACAACGAAGATCACATCATGGGAGAGAGAATTGACCACATAGCTACTGGTAAGAACCTCAGCCCCGAGGAGGAACTACTCCCGCATCATGGAGGGAGGAAGCAACGTCGATGGAGATGAATCCGGGGGCACTTCCCCGTCCCGGCAGGGTGCCGGCGCAGGAATTCTGGTCCCCCGAAGCTTGATGGCGATGGCGGCGGAGATCGGAATCACGTCTGGAGAAAAGGGGTCCGGAATCAAGGTTTCCTCGACACGCTTTAAATATATGCCAAAGGGGGGCATCGGAGGTGCCTCGGGGGGCCCAGGCGCCCCCCCCGGCGCGGCCCAGGGGGGGCGCGCCGCCAGGGCGCCTGGAGCCCTGGTGGCCCCCCTCCGGCTGTCCTTCGGGCGCACGGTAGTTTCTGGAACGCTGATTTTTTATATAGTTTTTCTGGATTTTTCCTGGCAGTTCTCGTAATGTGAAAACCTGAAATACAAAAACAGCCGAAAACAGAAACTGGCACTAGGGTGCACTGAGTTAATAGGTTAGTCCAAATATGATCAAAAGTGTATGGAAGTGTATAAATATCATAGCAATATCACCCGAAAGAAGAGGCATGGAGCAAGCAGAAATTATAGATACGTTTTGGACGTATCACCGCCACTCCACCAAATCCCCTCGGGATCCATCCCGATCCCTCTCCATCCAACCAGTGCACTTGCAGTCGCTTCCTCCAACCAACGCAGCCTCGTGTATCCGTCCCGATCCAGCCGTCCTCGCGAGCCTGGCCGCTGGACCGAGACCCAGCGACCAGAAGGCCTCCACGCGCGCAGCCCCGGGCCTCCCGCTACCTCCCGCGGCGCTCGTCTTCACACGCCTATGCGCGTCTCCTTGCCGTCGATGACCGCAAGCCATCGGAGCTCCCTCCTCCGACAGCACCTTCCCGAGCGATGGGCTCAACAGCCCCAGCAGGCTGCTCCCCTGCCTTCCTTCCTCCTGTCCTCCTCCGTTTCTCTCGCTCACGCCTCCCTCTACTCTATTGCTTTTCTCGTTGTACAGGAGCTCTCGTGGCCACCGCCGCTGTGTTCTAGCTGCTGCCGGATCGGATCGCCTCTGCCCGGTTCCTCTGGCACGTCGCCTCCCTGGCAGCCGCGCCACTCGCCGAACCTCGCGCCAAGCTGCCGGCGCACCTCTCCAACCCCCTACCGCGCCTGGATCTGGAAGGGGTCGCGCCTCCATTGCCATCCGACGCCGCCAAATCCTACTGCTACCGCTACTCTGCCTCGTCAACATGTGATCGAGGCTGCCGCCCGCGAGCGTTGACCGCGCTAGGACGAGTGCCAGCGCCGGGCCTCCTCTGCCCCAAGTGCCACCCGATCCAGCGCTGAGGCCCAGCCGGCCTTCTTCCCCTTGGCCCAGGGTGAGCAGCCCCTTGTTCCTATCGGGCCAGCCAGTTTCGGCCCTTGTTGTTTTTTTTAAGGCCAGCGAATTTATCTAATTTCCAGAGAATAACCTGTTTTACAGTTTAGCCCTCAAACTTCATGCATATAATAACTTCACATCTGTGCATCACATGTAAAAACTTTATATATGAAAAATGTTCAGAATGTTGTGTAGATTATTAATATGCCACTTTCATTCATGTTAAAAATTATTAAAATTGCTGTTTGCATTGTTTTGCTTAAATAACATGTTAAAATGGTTTATTTCATAACTAAATAACCGTAGCTCCAAAATTAATAAACTTTATATGTAAATGGGGTGGAAAAATGTGCAGAATAACATGGTGCACTTTGTTTTGCTGCTTAACAACTTTAAAATGTGGTAATAGGTAGAACAGTACCAAATTCATAAATATGCACATGAGGAGTTTCCGGAATTGTTGTTGTTATTTCCGGCCTCATTTAAAATGCCTAAATATTGTAGTTTTATTATGCTTCACCCCTTGCCATGTATTGCATCATATAGACTTGTGTTGTTTTCTGTGCTTCCTACCTTGCCATGTAATGCTTCCTGTATAGACTTGTCATGCATCATACCTTGCCATGTATTGCATCATATAGACTTGTGTTGTTTTCTGTGCTTCCTACCTTGCCATGTTGTGATTCCTGTATAGACTTGTTGTGCTTCCTATGTAGACTTGTGTTGCATCATACTTGTTTGAGCACATTGTCATGTCTCGTGTGGTGTGTTTACCGTGTTGCTTGTTTCTTTCCGGTTTGCTTCCCTCGTTAGCTTCGGGTTCGTTCCGGAGTTGTGAGGTTTGTTCGACTACTTCATGGATCTGTTCTTCTTCCTTGCGGGATCTCAGGCAAGATGATCATACCCTTGGATACCTTTACTATCATTGCCATGCTTAGTGTCTCGATGCTATCGTTACATGTCGCGCTACCCATCTTTTATGTCAGCCTCTCCTTGTTGCCATGAAGCCTCTAACCTTTGACCCCCTCCTAGCAAAAACCATTGTTTGGCTATGTTACCCGCTTGCTCAGCCCCTCTTATAGCGTTGTTAGTTGCAGGTGAAGATGAAGATCGTTCCAGGAGGGAACTTGTTGTTGGAATATCACAATATCTATTATTATTATTAACACACCTATATACTGGGCATGGGTGGAAGGCTTGGCCTTTTGCTCGGTGTTTTGTTCCACTCATGCCACCTTAGGCGCCGATAAACCGGCATTATGTTCCTTGATTTTGCGTTCCTTACACAATGGGTATATGGGGACCCCTTGACACTTCGACTTTGAATAAAACTCCTCCAGCAAGGCCCAACATTGGTTTTAATTTGCTCATAATAACAACTTAATTAATTAATTAAATTGCATAAGGGGGACGCTCCTTGGAGATTCTTTTCTACATAGCAGGGGGGCCAGTGCTGATGGTGTTGGTCCCAAACGGGGGTTATGCGGGGCCACCACGGGGAAACTCGAGGTTTGGTTTTACTTGTAGGATCACCCATCCGGTCGTGGCCTGAGACGAGATACGCGCGGCTACTATCAGGGTGTCGACACACCGGGAGGTCTTGCTGGACTTGTTTTACCATTGTCGAAATGTCTTGTGCACTGGGATGCCGAGCCTGATCGGATTTCCCTAAGATAAGGGGTGATGATATTATATTTATCACTTCAGCTGATCGTGAGAGCTTGTGATGGGCTAAGTTGGGACACCCCTGCAGGGTTATGAACTTTCGAAAGCCGTGCCCGCGGTTATGTGGCAGATGGGAATTTGTTAATGTCCGGTTGTAGAAAACTTGACAGAGGATCCAAAGTAAAACACACAACTGTGTGAGTAACCGTGACTGTCTCTTTTCACTTTGAGAAGAGAACACGGTGGGGTTATGTTTGACTCGTAGGTAGTTCAGGATCTTTAGCGATCACTACTAGTTTGCGGCCGTTTGCGTAGATGCTCATCTTATTCTTTTACTCGTAAGTTAGCCACCATACATTATGCTTAGCCGCTGCTGCAACCTCACCACTTTACCTCTTCCTACCCATAAAGCTTTGCTAGTCTTGATACCCATTGTTATGGGATTGCTGAGTCCTCGTGGCTCACAGATACTACAACACCAGATGCAGGTTCAGCCGAGAATGATGCAGGAGCTGGTTCAAGTACTTCACTGGGAGTTCGATGAAGAGTGTGGCCGTATGCTTGTGACGTTTTCGATGATCAGTAGTGGTTTCTACTAGGGGCGATTCGGACCTGTGGCTTTATGTTTTTGGTATCTTTCTTTTGGATCTTTGCCCGTAGTCGGGTTGTGATGTTTTGAATGATGATTTGCTTATGTAATGTATTGTGTGACGTGGCGAGTGTAAGCCAACTATCTCTTTTGCTTTCATCCCTATTTTTTTACATGAGTCGTGCAAAGATACCAAACTTGAGATCATTCCAGAATGGGCTTATACATTTAAGTCGTGCCTCGACACGTAGGAGGTATAGTCCCATCCTAGGCATTACAATAGCATGCATGTTAGAGTTCTTATTGCCATGTTTATCTTGGTTGCAAAAGTGCATGTGGTTGTTAGGTTTTGTAACTTGTTACGAGATGCCTAGTTGAGGAGCTCGTTGCTATTGATGTGTTTGTTCCCATGTCACATGACCATATGTTTTAGATTCTCCATGATGTGTTCTTTGATGTGGTGCATTTAACTTTCCATGATATGCCTTGTGTTGACTTAAACATGCTTGTAAACATGCCATGTTGTTATTGCTGTTGTAACACTTAGTGAAATTTCACCAAGTCTGGAATCTGTAATATCTTGATGCTATGTTTGCTTGATGCCCTAGGCTAATCCATGTTAGTTTTGGGGTGGCCATTGATCATTCCTTGTTGTATATGTTGTTGTCTATCCATTCATGCCCTCACTTGCTCATTTGGCATGCTGTAGCTTATTTATTTCTTGCTCCCAAGTTGCTATAAAATATTGCTGTCAGGTTTATAGTGTCATGATCAAAATGTTGTAGCTTGTTGCTATTGATCCATGCCTCCTATGGAGTTGCTCCAATGGAGTTGTTTGCTGTAGGATATGTCTACTTAATGTCCATGCTTCTTTTCACCATGTTTGAGTGCTGTAGAGTATATATTTCTTGCTTCCAAGTTGCTATGTGGCTGTTATTTTCAGCTTGTTGTTATATCTTGTTCCATGGGTATCTTTTAGCCCGTTGCTCCGTTTGGAGTGTTACTTATATGGAACTTGTGTGATTTTGCATGTAGAATCATAATATCATATTGTTTTCATGTTTGGAGTATGTTTGCTTGATGTTTGGTTGCATCTTGCACCGTTGCCATGCTTAACTTGTTTTGCTCATATCTTCTAGGCCGTAGCTCCGAATTAAACAAACTTTATATGAAACTTGACTAGAATTCCGTGTAGATCATGTTGGTGCATGTTAAATTGCTGTTTAAAAACTTTAACTTAAGGTTTGTGCAGATCTGGACTAATTTCAAACTATGCATATGAGGACTTACCGGATTTGTCTTAAGTAGCTTCCGGCCTCATTTAAACTTGTTGTTCTTATGTTGTTCTTGTGTGCTTCCTGCCTTGCCATGTGTTGCATCATATAAATACTTGACTTGCATCCTACTTGCTTGAGCTTATTGTCTTGTTCTTGTGTTGTTCTGGTGTGCTTCCTATGTTGTCAGGTAATGCATCCTAAGTGCATCTGCAATGCATCATACCTTGCCATGTATTGCATCATATAAACTTGTGTTGTTATTCTGTGCTTCCTGCCTTGTCATGTTATGCTTCCTGTATAGAATTGTTTTGCTTCCTGTATAGACTTGTCATGCATCATACCTTGCCATGTATTGCATCATATAGACTTGTGTTGTTTTTTTCTGTGCTTCCTACCTTGCCATGTTATGCTTCCTGTATAGACTTGTTGTGCTTCCTGTATAGACTTGTCATGCATCATACCTTGCCATGTATTGCATCATATAGACTTGTGTTGTTTTTCTGTGCTTCCTACCTTGCCATGTTGTGCTTCCTGTATAGCCTTGTTGTGCTTCATATGTAGACTTGTTTTGCATCATACCTGGTTGAGCATATTGTCATGTTCTTGTGTTGTCTGTTTACCGTATTGCTTGCTTCTTCTCGTTAGTGCTTGTTCCGTTGCGATCGTGAGGATTCGTTCGTCTACCCGTGGTTCTTCTTCAAGGCTTCTTCTTCGTCTTCTTCACGGAACTGTTCTTCTCCCTTGTGGGATCTCAGGCAAGATGACCATACCCTTGGGATACCTTTACTATCATTGCCATGCTTAGTGTCTCGATGCTATCGTTATTTGTCGCGCTACCCATCTTATTGTCAGCCCCTCTCCTTGTTGCCATGAAACATCTAACCTTTGAAACCTTCCTAGCAAAACCATTGTTTGGCTAAGTTACCCGCTTGCTCAGCCCCTCTTATAGCGTTGTTAGTTGCAAGTGAAGATGAAGATCGTTCCAGGTGGGAACTTGTTGTTGGAATATCACAATATCTATTATTATTATTATTAACACACCTATATACTGGGCATGGGTGGAAGGCTTGGCCTTTTGCTCGGTGTTTTGTTCCACTCATGCCACCTTAGGCGCCGATAAACCGGCATTATGTTCCTTGATTTTGCGTTCCTTACACGGTTGGGTATATGGGGACCCCTTCATAGTTCGTCTTTGAATAAAACTCCTCCAGCAAGGCCCAACATTGGTTTTAATTGCTCATAATAACAACTTAATTAATTAATTAAATTGCATAGGGAGTTAGCGCTACCTGAGGATTCTTCTACATAGCAGGGGGGCCAGTGCTGATGGTGTTGGTCTTAAATAGAGTCATGTGCGGCGCCCCCCCTTGGAAACTTGGGGTTTGGCTGCTGTATGCTGTGCTCATCCGGTCGTGGCCTGTGACGAGATACGCGCGGCTACTATCAGGGTGTCGGCACGCCGGGAGGTCTTGCTGGACTTGTTTTACCATTGTCGAAATGTCTTGTGCACCGGGATGCTGAGCCTGATCGGATTTCCCTAAGATAAGGGGTGATGATATTATATTTATCACTTCAGCTGATCGTGAGAGCTTGTGATGGGCTAAGTTGGGACACCCCTCCAGGGTTATGATCTTTCGAAAGTCGTGCCCGCGGTTATGTGGCAGATTGGAATTTGTTAATGTCCGGTTGTAGAAAACTTGACAGAGGATCCGAAGTAAAACACACAACTGTGTGAGTAACCGTGACTGTCTCTTTTCACTTTGAGAAGAGAACACGGTGGGGTATTGTTTGACTCGTAAGTAGTTCAGGATCTTTAGCGATCACTACTAGTTGCGACCGTTTGTGTAGATGCTCATCTTATTCTTGTACTCATAAGTTAGCCACCATATATTTGCTTAGCCGCTGCTCCAACCTCACCACTTTACCTCTTCCTACCTATTAAGCTTTGATAGTCTTGTTACCCATGGTTATGGGATTGCTGAGTCCTCATGGCTCACAGATACTACAACAACAGTTGCAGGTGCAGGTTTCCGATGTCTTGACGTGAGAGCGATGATCGTTGTTTGGAGTTCTTTCTTCTTCTTCTTCTTCTTCTTCTTCTTCTTCTTCTTCTTCTTCTTCTTCTTCTTCTTCTTCTTCTTCTTCTTCTTCAGTCTTGGGTTAGGTTCCGGGTCGGCAGCCTGGGATAGCAGATGGATGTCTTTGTGCTTTTCATGTTTGTATCCGTAGTCGGATAATTTGTATTGATATTGTTGTATTCATGTGACTTGTATGTATTGTTGTATCCCCATGTATGTATGTAATGGTACGATGCAATGATATCCATCTTGCTAAGCGCCCGAAATGTGGTTGTGCCCCAATCACGTAAGTGTCACGTGATCGGGATAGAATCGCATCTTGGGCCTGACAGTAATAACAACAAGGGAATGTTTAAGGTGGCAACTTTAATACACAACTAGGTGGATTGGTTGTAGGAGACCTAGAGAATCCAGTGTTGTCCTAGGATATCCCAGAGGAACTGTGTGCTCATCCTATGGAATGCCACCCAGGCTCAAAGGGATCATATATCATTCATGCCTAGAAACTTCCGTGTGCAACCACAAGCCATATGGGCTATGGCATAGTTGAGTATGTTGTGTGAGCTCTTTCATTGGTGGACTAGCAGATGTCGGGGAAAGTAGGTGTACCGGTCTATCCAGGGTAAAGAGTAAATGCTTATGAAAGACTATGTCTCGATCATTCGGTTCTCATACAGCACGCAGTGTGAGAAATTCAATGGAGGATATCGAGCCTTATGGGGAAAAGTGCGCAAACCTGTGCAGAGTGTACAATCTATTGATGAGTAGCCGTGTCCCCGGTTATGGACATCTTGAGTATCCTGATATTTGAATTATGGACTGATCTCAACACTCTATTTTATTAACTTGTCGGGTTAATAATGACATTGTGGATTTTGGGATTGAGATGGAGGAACCACTCTCAATATTGCCTAACTAAACTGAGTAGTAAATAAAATTTATTCCTTTGTTGTAGGGAAAAATTAGCTTTATGCAAAAAATTAACCTTACAACCTGCACCAGCCAAATATGCATATAGTTGTAGAAACTTGTTCTTCATTACTTGCTACAGTGTGTTCTTGCCAGCATATTAAATGTGCTGACCTACACGGCTGCAACGTCTCATGTTGCAGAGTTTTCCGACGAAGAATAAGGTGTGATTTGGTCATTGTCATGCACTCAATGTTTGTCGTGGAGTTGGATGGACTCAACTTATCTTTGATACTTCCGTAGTTCGCATTAGTTTATTATGGTTAGATTGCCTTCAGCCATATTATTGCAATAAGACTCCTTATGAGGATTTTCGATGTAATAAAGTGTGATTGAAACGCTGCTATAAATCCTTGAAGTACTATGTGTGTTAGTGTCGGTGTCAAAACCGGCGGATCTCGGGTAGGGGGTCCTGAACTATGCATCTTGAGGATCAATGGTAACAGGAGGCTGGGGACACGATGTTTACCCAGGTTCAGGCCCTCTCGATCGAGGTAATACCCTACTTCCTGCTATATTAGTATGGATGAATATGAATACAAGAGTTGATCTACCTCGAGATCGTAATGGCTAAACCCTAAGTCTAGCATGTGAGGATATTATGATTCTTCTCTAGCCTCTATGGACTAAACCCTCCGGTTTATATACACACCGGAGAGGCCTAGGGTTTGTACATATCATTTACCAGAGGAAGGAAAATCTACACCCGAACCTAAAACTTGCCATTACAGGAATACAAGAGTCCTATCCGGATACGAGAGATGATCTTCTGTAATAATCTTCACGGCCCACCAGTCCGGCCCACTAGGAGTTTGTCCGGCCACATGAGGACCCCCCGATCCAGGACTCCCTTAGTATCCCCTGAACCTGTCTTCGATGATGATGAGTTCGGCTTCCGTATTGTCTTCGACATTGCAAGGCGGGTTCCTTCTCCCGAATATATCTTCTGCAAACAGGTGGATTGTGTTCGGCTCTACAAGATTAGTACAACCCTTAGCCTCGAAGGCAAGGCTCTCAAAAGAAAATGAATAGTATGTCTCTACTGACAACTTTTGGGTGAAGCGTCGCATCCAACCCACTAACATATCAAACCGTTTTATTTGGTCCTAGTTTCGCGTTTCGAGGTATATCCTCATTGACATGTCCCATCAGAATAGAGATCGTGCCCGCTTATTGCGGGATCCTTATCAGTGTGACGTGAGCACCCACGCCCCGCATTATGCACGGCCGCGTTGGGAACTGGCGAGTTTTATGGCTAAGGTGGGGGGACGTTCTGTATTCACAACGTTATAAAAGGACACCAATCCCTTTCATCAGCCCCACGCCTTCCTCAAGCTCGAGCTGTCCAATCTTCCTTGCCCCTGTATTCTCATATCATGCGCCCACCGCTCTTTGTTCCTAAACCACTACTCCCCTTCCCAGAAATGGCTGGATCCGGTGCAAGAGGCAAGTGGGAGGCTTCCACGGTCACTGAAAATACCGTGGAGGATCTACGGAGCGCAGGGTATCTCGCCGGCGACATCGCACACTGGGTTTCCCCTAAGGGCCTGGTGATTCCCGTTCCCAAGGCGGGTGAGAGGGTGGTTTTTACCTCTCACTTTGTTACGGGGCTAGGGGTTCCACTCCACCCGTTCGTTCGGGGTCTTTTGTTCTTCTACGGGCTAGATTTCCATGATCTAGCCCCAAACTCAATTCTTCACATATCCGCTTTCATAGTGGTATGTGAGGCCTTTCTCCGCATCCCCCACTCTTTGGCCTATGGCTCAAGACCTTCAACGTGAAGCCGAAGGTGGTGGACGGGGAACATGCGGAGTGCGGGGGCGCCATGATTAGCAAGCTACCGAACGCTACTTGGCCCAAAGGCTCGTTCGTGGAGACGAATAAAGTCTGGCCGTAGGACTAGTTCTACATCACCGAACCCCGCGACACCAAATGGGCGGCGGAGCCTGCTTTCAGATCCGGACCCCTAGAGAGGCTGACCTCCTGGACCAAAAAGGGTCTGGACTGGGGGTCTACAACTGAAGTGATGACTCTTGTGAACTGTGTGTCCGGCATGATCTCTAAGGGGCACTTGCTCTCCTCCGTGGTCCAGGTGATGCTGACCCGGCTTGTTCTCCCTTGCCAAAGCCGGGACTCCCCCCTATGGGAGTTCGATCCGGTAGGAGACAAGCCGCTGAAGCATCTCTTCGGCTCTACGCACAAGGAGATCTGGAAGCATCTCTTCAAGAGCCAGAAGGAATGGCCCGAAGAGACTGAGGATGCGGGCTACATCACTGTGGTCTCTGCCACAGAGGTAATAATAATCCTTGTCGAATACTTACCCTTTCCCTTAATTAATGATAATAGGAATTGGAATTTTTGTGTGATGGCTTGGACGAAGAAGGCGACTCGGATCAAGTGTCCGGCACCTCTGCCCGAAGACCCAGAATTGCCTCTATTGACGACGATGCTGGTTCCAGCGCCATATAAGGCGCCGACCAAGAAGCCCAAGAAGACGAAGGGCAAGGGGACCGGGGACAGCCCCCGCCCTGTGGGCAAGAAGCCCGAGGACCTCCATATCCTGTCCTCTAACGAGGTGGAGGAAGATGATGAGGAGGAAGAGGAGGAAGAGGGGGGCCGTTGCTGACGCGGGTACGGCTGTGCCCCGGAGTAAACTAACCTCGAAGCTAGTTCGGGTTCATCCGAACATAGCTATGTGATGAAGCCCACGGAAAAAACCCTACCCGAATCGTAAGTCAATCCGGACTCAAGTGCTGCACCTTTGTTTATTTAGTATTTTTAATAATTACTTAATATTTTTCTCCTGCTGACCTACAGCCCTCCCGGTGTACACCCCGATGTTACCTCATCGGAAGGGAACTCTCTTGCGCCTGGAGAGACGGAGAGTGACCCGCAAGTCCGGGCTCCATCGCCCGTAGTCGGCGGGGACACCAAAGTGTCATCCCAGCGGGTGCTCTCCGCCCAAGGAGATGAGAGCGGGGCAGGAGACA
Organism: Secale cereale; assembly: GCA_902687465.1. Lineage (NCBI taxonomy): Eukaryota > Viridiplantae > Streptophyta > Magnoliopsida > Poales > Poaceae > Secale > Secale cereale. The sequence goes on from LR738709.1 coordinate 495,870,251, forward strand.
AGGTGGCCGGAGGTAATACCTCGACGGCCACTGACCATGGGGAGACGGCCCCCATGGAGACCGAAGACGTGGGTCCCAAACAGTCCGGGGCCCCACCGAACACCATCCCGGAGCCTAGCGCGGTTCCGGGGTCCGAAGACCCGATTCCTCAAGAGGAGGAGGGTATGGCGGCGCCCGGAGTTAATCCAGAGACGCCAGATTCTATGGAGGGAGCACTGCAAAGTGCTCTCGTCATTGAAGAACACCGCACCGTGATCGGTGCGGTGATGAAGAAGATTCAGTCCGTCAAGGGCATACCGAATGAAGCCTTCAACAACCTTTTAACAGGCTTTGAGGTAAGCAATGTAATGTTGTTAAGAAATTTTATTTAATTTAAATACACATATATAACAAGTAGCCCCTGATGCTTTGTGTGATTCTGAAAAGAATTGGACGAAGTATCCATAGTATAGCATTCTTATAGAGCTGAATTGTTTGTGCATGCTTCACTAGTTGCGGTAACTGCGCGAGACGAAGAGGTTGCCGAACTAAACCGGAAGCGTGAGGTGGCGAACGCAGACCTCGACCGGGTCAACCAGCGTTTTGATGAAATGCAAGGTATGCGTATTTTTAAAATGTCAAGAAGACCTAATTGATTGAGTATGTTTACAAACTCTTATGTTATATTCTGTGTTACATAGTTGACGCCACTGAGCTCGAGGCCCTCAAGGGCGAGGTTGCCAAGGCCAAGAAGGAGACCGAGGCGAACAAGGTAGCCGTTGACAAAGCGGCCGTCGAATTGGAGGCCGAAAAGGCCGAGTGCGAGAAGCACAAATCCCGGGTGTCCGAAGTCGAGATTGAACTTAACGACGCCATCCGGAAGTGTGAGGCGTTGGAGAACAAGACTTCAGAACAAGCATATGAGTTGTCTGTGGTAGTAAAGTTTGCCCAGGACGCGCGAGGCGCGGCGCGCAGCGCCTGTGAAGAAATCAAGCAAGCGCGACAGATAGCATCTGGTAAGACATTTCTCTTACAGAGCATCTTCGGAGGGTGGAAGTATATTGGGCTTGTCGGGCTCATTTCTGAGAAGTAACTCACAGAATAGCCCTAAGTCACACTGGCTCCCAAGCACAACCAGTGGACAACCTTGATATAGATAACCAGTACAATAATATTACACAGGGTTGAGTCAGGGTGACTCAATAATTTATTACAACCACTCAACACACTAGGGTGGCGAAATATGACAGTGGGTGGTGGAACTCAACGCTGAAAGACTAGCATAGAGTCAAGCGTCAGTGTGAGGCTTGACTATTTTATTAGTGTGGCGGAAGCTTGACGGATGGTACAAGTGATAGACTCAAGACACAGGCGTGCTGACTGGGAACCTTCTAAGCGTCGGCCTCGCTAGCGCAATTCTCCTCCACGGGCTCGTCCTCCTCCAAGTCTGGCCAAGTAAATAGCCAGGGACAAGCCAGTGAGTACTTTGAATGTACTCGCAAACATTATGAAAAATAAGGTATACTGAAAGCACATGCCATGGCAAATAAATTATATGAATGCAACATTTATCAAGACTTGGCATGGTGGAACTTATGGTTAGTACAAAAATAATTATGAGGAATATAAGGGAGTAAAAGAAATGCCGGTCGGATGTCAAGTGACATCACGGTAGAACTTGAAGAGAAATGCCAGTTGGGTATCCACAAGAGTAGTGGCGAGATAAACCGCCTGACACTCGAGGGACGCCTCAAAAGGACTTTAAAAGAAATGCCAGTGGGTGTCCACAAGAGTAGTGGCGAGATAAACCGCCTGACACTCGAGGGACGCCTCAAAAGGACTTTAAAAGAAATGCCAGTGGGTGTCCACAAGAGTAGTGGCGAGATAAACCGCCTGACACTCGAGGGACGCCTCAAAAGGACTTTAAAAGAAATGCCAGTGGGTGTCCACAAGAGTAGTGGCGAGATAAACCGCCTGACACTCGAGGGACGCCTCAAAAGGACTTTAAAATAAAAGCGAGTGTCCGGGGTAGTCTAGCCAGCCCCTGAGACACTCTTGAAGGTATCAACAAAATTATCGGGTTAGTCCATAAGTATAATATTCATCATAAAAAAAATCATGATAATTCTGACTATGTCGAAAGCACCATGCAAACATAACATACTCAAGTATATTATTTTCCTCCAGAGACTGACACCGGGACCGATACTTGACCCACCCAACTAAGTCCTTGACCGTGGACGCGGCTATTCGAATAGATATAACTCTGCAGAGGGTGTACCCTTTACCCACAAGTATAGGATCTAGACAGCACCGTGCACTGACTAAAACCTAATACGGACTTTGGGTTGAAAACACTCCTGACGCATACCCGCCCACCGGATGCTTGGACTCACCCACAGCATCACTCCAGACACCTTAAGTCAGGGAGGCTACAACCTCCGAAAAGCATGGGATCACTATTAAACGCGCGGATTACAAGGGGTGCCCCCCTCTCGGCTACAACCGGTAACACCCATGCCCCTGACCCGATGACAGGCTACAACCTTCATCGCAGTTACCTGGGTGGCGTGCACCCGTCCAGGGGTTAACAACTTACTAGGCCGTACCCTCCTTTCGGAAGGACCCGTGGCAGCACGGTATACAGCTAGGTGTAAGAGCAAGACTCGATCTAGGCAGACTCAGGAGGTACTGTTAAAATATCATCAGTGTTCTTTTATCAGTATCACATGACACCACCGTGTCAACAAAGGACCATGCCCACTAGCATGTCCCAACCAGCAGCAACATCTCTGCCCTCACGTAACCACTTGTATGCCAGACAAGCTAGTGTGACATGCAAGCCAAAGTAAAACCAACATGACATGACCATGCATGCACATGTGATAACACGCAACGTATGATGCACTACCATACTATGCAACCATGCAAGGAAGTAACATCATATCTCAAGTTCAATAATGCTTGCCTTGTCCAAAGTAATCAGGAGAAAACCCTTCTGAAAATCCAGCAAAAGTTCCCTCTTCTTTTTCTGAAAATTTCAAATTTGAATTCGAATAAGAAAACCAACACAGAACAGAAAAAGTTCTCAAAATATTTTTAAATAAATCTTAAAATAAACTAGAGCAGAAAAGAAAATTTTAGCAAAAAGAATCAACTCATTTGGATTTATATTTTAAAAGTTATTAGCTTTTCAAAACCAGGGGTTTTTCTGTAAAACAGAAGTCCCAGAGTTATTTAAAAGAAAACGTTTCGGTTACGGGTACGTCTTCCTGTGCAGAAGGCGTAAAGCGCAGAGTGCGCTTCCACTTAAAACAGAATAGAGAGAGAGAGAGCTGACGGGTGGGGGTCACCCGTCAGGTTTAAATTCAAACGCGCTCGCGCGCGAGTACAGAGAGGCGGCGGCGATCGCCGGCGACGATCGCCGGGGTCTCAGGGTCCGGCGCTGGTCGCAACATGACCAGCGGGGACTTCCGCATCCAGGGGTGGTGGAGGTGGCCACCGGCGGTCACCTGAACGGCGGTGAGCTCGTCGCCGGCGGAGGATGATTCTGGTGAGGTGGTGGCTCGTCGGAGAGGGCTCGGGGAGGTAAATTGACTTAGGGATTCGGCAAGGTGGTGGAAAAGGAGAGGATCGATGGAGTTTGGGCTGCTCTGGTGGTGTATGTGCTCGGTTCGGTTCGAGGACAGAGGCGGCGGAGCGGTGGCCGGAGGGGAAGAAGACGACCCCCTCGGGGCCTGGTGGGTGGTCAGGAGGAAGTATGGGAGGTGGTGAAGGCGAGTGCTGGCGCTAGAGGAGCTCGGGAACCCTTTATATAGGCGAGTCGGAGATGGCCGAAGCGGGTGGGGCTCGCCGGAGTTAATGAGGTCGCCGGGGTTGGTTCTGGCCGGTCGTCTGGATGTCGGGGCAATCTAGAGGCCCGTGGCGTTCGCCCGAAGCCTCCGCGTGGTCGGGCTCGCGCCTGCGCGACACGTTGGCGATGTGCTGTCCGCACGGACGCGGCGGAGCGGCCGGCTCCGGCGACTGTCAGACGGGCCCCGTGCGGCGTGGCCGGTGTGTCCTTTGTGCGGAGGTGAGCGAGGGAGTGACGCGTGTGCGGAGAGGTAGGTAGTGGCGCTGCTGGGCATTGAATGGCGGCCGAGGGCCGTGGCGTGTCCGCTCGGCCCCGCCGTGGACGCGCTTGGGGAGGCTGCACCGGCCCGGTGCCACCTCGCCGGCGTGGAGTGGCTGGGCGCTGGGCCAGGGAGTGCTGCGGCACTGGACACAGGCAACATCGCCGTGCGGGAGAGGAAGATGATGGATGCACGGCATCCCTGTCTCTGTCGGCCGAAGTAAATTCAGTTAACTGAATTTTAGTTCAGTTATGAACAGTGCCAGCAACTTGTTTGATGAAATGCTTTGAGGGTTTAGGCAACTAGTTTGATCATGGGGTTTTGGGTGGTGGTGTGTAGCTACTCAAAAATGAGTTTGCCAGGAGGCCAAGAATTTTGGTGAAGTTTGGAAATGGTTTGGGGCAAAAACATGATTTCTGGACCAAATTTGAACTGAATTTATTTTGAAAATTTTGAACTGTGGGACCAAATGTTTTTGGAGAAATGGGTTGAGGGTACCATATATATGTAGGGATAATTTTGGTGGATGCAGAAGAGTCATAGAAAATATAGTTCCTTTGTAAATGTCAAAAAACTATGATTTATTCAAATTCCCCTTTTGGAATATAAAATAAATAGAAAGAATATTTGTGTGGAGTGGGGAGGAGTTGTGAAATATCACAGAAGGTGTACATGACTTGAGAGGAAAAATTTGGAGTGGCAGAAAAATTATTTGGGAATTTATATTGTGCTAGAAGAGGTGGAAAAGATTTTTGCTTTTGAAAATAATTGACCAAAGCCAAAGATTCTTAAGAAAGAAAAGTTTCTTAAAACCTCCAAAATACTTAAATCAAATAAGTCCATCCTTCAAACAGAACCCTCCAACCAAAATTTTAAAAACTTAGTTAAAGTTTTGCAAAAGTTTTCAAAACTCCAGAGGAATATTTTTGGGGTGTGACAGGGCTGACACAATTGTGGAGTTCTCCAGGCGTGTTTGCTGATCTTCCGAGGAGCAGTGTAGACGCCGCCCAGTATTTCTGATCCCTAGAGGGGAATGATACATCTCCAACGTATCTATAATTTTTGATTGTTCCATGCTATTATTTATGAAGTCTTGGATGTTTAATGGGCTTTATCTTACACTTTTATATCATTTTTGGGACTAACCTACTAACCCAAAGGCCCAGTCCAGATTGCTGTTTTTTGCCTGTTTCAGGGTTTCGTAGAAAAGGAATATCAAACGGAGTCCAAACGGAATGAAACCTTTGCGAGAGATATTTTTAGAGAAAATCATGCACAGGGGACTTGAGAACCACGTCAGGGAGGCTCGGGGTGTCCACGAGGGTGGGGGGCACACCCCCTTCCCAGGGCGCGCCCCCTATCTCGTGGGCCCCTCGAGCATCCCCCGGTGTCCTCCTCCTTCCTATATAAGTCTACGTACCCCGAAACCTTCGACAACAGAGAAAACCCTAATTCCACCGCCGTAACCTTCTGTTCCCATGAGATCCCATCTTGGAGCCTGTTCCGGAGCTCCACAGGAGGGGAATCCATCACGGAGTTCTTCATCATCATCATCATCGCCCTCACCATGAGTTGTGAGTAGTTTACCATAGACCTTCGGGTCCATATCTAGTATCTAGATGGCTTCTTCTCTCTCTCTGGATCTCAATACAAAGTTCTCTTTGGTCTTCGAGGAGATCTATTCGATGTAATCTCTTTTTGCGGTGTGTTTGTCGAGATCCGATGAATTGTGAGTTTATGATCAAGATTATCTATGAAAGTTATTTGGTTCTTCTCTGAACTTTTTATGTGTGCTCATAATATCCTTGCAAGTCTCTTCGAATTATTGGTTTGGTTTGGCCTACTAGATCTATAGTTCTTGCAATGGGAGAAGTGCTTGGCTTTGGGTTCAATCTTGCGGTGTCCTTTCCCAGTGATAGTTGGGGCAGCAAGGCACGTATTGTATTGTTGCCATCGTGGATAAAAAGATGGGGTTTATATTATATTGCTTGTATTTATCCCTCTACAACATGCCATCTTGCTTAAGGCGTTACTCTGTTCTTTTGAACTCAATATACTAGATGCATGCTGGATAACGGTCAATGTGTGGAGTAATAGTAGTAGATGCAGGCAGGAGTCGGTCTACTTGTCTCGGACGTGATGCCTATATACAATGATCATGCCTTGATAGTCTCATAATTATTCGCTTTTCTATCAATTGCTCGACAGTAATTTGTTTACCCGCCATAGAATATCGCTATCATGAGAGAAGCCACTAGAGAACACTATGGCCCCCAGGTCTATTCTCAACATATCAATCTACATCTACTTTACTTTTATCGCTTTTATTTGCTGTTCTTATAAACTAAAAATACCAAAAATATAAACTATCATCTCTATCAGATCTCACTTTCGTAAGTGACCATAAAGGGATTGACAACCCCTTATCGCGTTGGCTGCGAAGTTCTTACTTGTTTGTGCAGGTGCGAGGGACTCGCGCGTGGTCTCCTACTGGATTGATACCTTGGTTCTCAAAAACTGAGGGAAATACTTACGCTACTGTGCTGCATCTCCCTTTCCTCTTCAAGGGAATACAACGCAAGCTCGAGAAGTAGCAAGAAGAATTTCTGGCGCCGTTGCTAGGGAGGCTTACGCAAAATTCATATACCAACTACCTATCACAAACCCTTATCCTTCACATTACATTTTTTGCCTCTAGTTTCCCTCTCCCCCACTTCACCCTTGCCATTTTATTTGCCCTTCTTCCATCGTGTGTTTATCGTTCGCTTGCTTCTTGTTTGCTCGTGTGCTGCTTGCTTGCTTGTCATCATGTCTAGCACACCTATCATTATCACCACTCCCGAGAGTGAGGTCCTCAACTTTAAACAAAGGGAGGAAGAAAACTTAAAAGATGTCTGGTATAGAATTTGCAATGCTCAAAATAGATCCAATAGGAAGCTTTCCACTTCCATGCTTCTTCGCAATTTTTATGTTGGCATAACTCCGTGGAATAGATTTATCTTAGATACCATTACCGGAGGGAATTTCTTGGGTAGACACACCGTTGATTCTTATAATGCTATGACTGAATTATTTGGCTCACCACCTCTTATGGTTAATGGGACCGTTTTAACTTTGGAGCATGTTATGCAAAGGTTAGAAATCATTGAACACAAAGTTGCTACGGTAGAATTGGTAGAGAACTTAGATAAAAAAATCCATAATGAAATCACCCAATATGGATCTAAGGTAGGAGTTGTTTTGAAAAATCTTAAGGAAAAGGAGCCCATAGTTAAAGAAAAGCTAGATCAGGATTCAACTAGAATCAATAAGCTTGAGGATATTATCACTAATGTGGGTTCTGCTCTTTCCGCTATTAAAACTACTCCAAATACCTCTACCACTAAATTATCCAAGTTCATGTATGTCCCTAAAGACAAAGGTGAAACGTCTAGAATTGCGGATCTCAAATCCATAAGTGTTCACCCTAATTTTCTTACTTTTGCAAGAGACCCTTTTGACACTTTAGAATTTCTTGATTTCTTTCCGAAGAGTTTGATTATTAATAGGGACAAAGAAGTGCCTAAGAATCATAAGTGCTTAATCAAAGAATTGCCTTCCAAAGATGGCAATACATAGATTTATCTTGTATCGTGCCTAGCTAGGGCGTAAAACGATAGCGCTTGTTGGGAGGCAACCCAATTTTATATTTCTTGTTTTTGTTGCTGTTAGGGAATAAATATTCCATCTAGCCTCTGATTAGATGTGGTTTCATGTTTTGTTTAGTGTTTGTGCCAAGTAGAACCTTTTGGGAAGAGTTGTGTGAAGTTTATGTGATCTTGCTGTGAAAAACAGAATCGTTAGCGCTTGCTAAAGTGGTCTTAAGATTTTACTGGAGCGTGCTATTTAGTTGATTCTTTTTGCAGAGGATTAGTAGAAAAATTCCTCAAATTTACCAATTTAGTTTGAATTATTTGGAGGTCTAGAAGTAGGCGAAATCTGCAGATTACTACAGACTATTATGTTTTTGACATATTCTGTTTTTCGTGTGTTGTTTGCTTATTTCAATGCATCTATGAGTAGTATTGGAGGATATGAACCATAGAGAAGTTAAAATACAGTAGGTTTAACACCAATATAAAGAAATAGTGAATTCATTGCTGCACCTTTGAGTAGTGGTTCGCTTTCTTATACTAACGGAGCTCACGAGAATTTTTGTCTAAGTTTTGTGTTGTGAAGTTTTCAAGTTTTGAGTATTGCTTTGATGGACTATGGAACAAGGAGTAGCAAAGGCCTAAGCTTGGGGATGCCCATGGCACCCCAAGTAAATTCAAGATAATCAAAAGCCTAAGCTTGGGGATGCCCCGGGAAGGCATCCCCTCTTTCGTCTTCATCCATCGGTAACTATACTTGGAGCTATATTTTTTCGCAACATGATATGTGTTTTGCTTGGAGCGTCTTGTATAATTTGAGTCTTTGATTGTTAGTTTGTCACAATCATCCTTGCTGGACACACCTATTTAAGAGAGTTAAATATGGCCTAGGAATTGTTAGAACACTCTATGTGCTTCACTTATATCTTTTGAGTTGAATAGTTTTTGCTCTAGTGCTTCACTTATATCTTTTAGAGCACAGTGGTGGTAATATTTTGTAGAAATTGTTGAACTCTCATGCTTCACTTATATCTATTTGAGAGTCTATTAAAACAGCATGGTAATGTGTTTAGGCTAAAGAAACTAGTCTTCACATGATAGACATCCAATGTCAATGTAGTAAAAAAAATCACACCAAGTGCATTGAATAGAATGAGATGTTGGATGCTTGATAATTATTTTGAGATATGAGGATAGTGATATTATAGTCATGCTAGCGGAGTTATTATGAAATTGAGAAATACTTGTGTTAAGGTTAGTGATTCCCGTAGCATGCACATATGGTGAACCGCTATGTGACGAAGTTAGAGCATGAGGTATTTGTAGAGTGCCAACCTTTGTGTGGAGGTCGAGGGCGCTCGATGGTTAACTCCTACCAACCTCCCCCCTAGGAGCATGCGTTGTTTGCTTTGTTTTGATGACTCGTAGATTTTTGCAATAAGTATATGAGTTCTTATGACTAATGTTGAGTCCATGGATTATACACACTCTCATCCTTCCACCATTGCTAGCCTCTCTTGTACCGCACAACTTTCGCCGGTGCCATAAACCCACTATATATCCTTCCTCAAAACAGCCACCATATTATTCCTCAAAACAGGCACCATACCTACCTATCATGGCATTTCCATAGCCATTCCGAGATATATTGCCATGCAACTTTCCATCGTTCCGTTCATATGACACGCATCATATTGTCATATTGCCATGCATGATCATGTAGTTGACATCGTATTTGTGGCAAAGCCACCATGCATAATCTTCATATATGTCACTCTTGATTCATTGCACATCCTGGTACACCGCCGGAGGCATTCATGTAGAGTCATACTTGTTATAGTATCGAGTTGTAATAAAAGTGTGGTGATCATCATTATTAGGGCATTGTTCCATGTGAGGAAAGGCCAATAAAAAAAGAGATGGCCCAAAAAAATAGAGAGGGGCTAATAAAAATGAAGAAGGAGAAAGCCCCTCCAAAAAATGACAGAAAAGAGAGAAGGGACAATTGCTACTATCTTTTTCCACACTTGTGCTTCAAAGTAGCACCGTGTTCTTCATTGTAGAGAGTCTCATGTTTAGTCACTTTCATATACTAGTGGGAACTTTCGTTGTAGAACTTGGCTTGTATATTCCAACGATGGGCTTCCTCAAATGCCCTAGGTCTCGTGAGCAAGCAAGTTGGATGCACACCCACTAGTTTCTTTTGTTGAGCTTTCATACATACTTAGCTCTAGTGCATCCGTTGCATGGCAATCCCTACTCACTCACATTGATATCTATTAATGGGCATCTCCATAGCCCGTTGATATGCCCAGTCGATGTGAGACTATCTCCCTCCTTTTTGTCTTCTCCACAACCACCTCTATTCCACCCATAGTGCTATATCCATGGCTCACGCTCATGTATTGCGTGAAAGTTGAAAGGTTTGAAAAGATAGAGTATGAAAACAAGTGCTTGGCTGAAATCGGGGTTGTGCATAATATGAATATTTTGTGTGATGAAGAGGGAGCATAGCCAGACTATATGATTTTGTAGGGATAACTTTCTTTAGCCATAGTATTTTGAGAAGACATGATTGCTTTGTTAGTATGCTTGAAGTATTATTATTTCTTATGTCAATATAGACTTTTATCTTGAATCTTTCAGATCTGAACATTCATGCCACAATTAAGAGAATTACATTGAAAACTATATTGGTTAGCATTCCACATCAAAAATTCTTTCTTTATCATTTACCTACTCGAGGATGAGAAGGAATTAAGCTTGGGGATGCTTGATACGTCTCCAACGTATCTATAATTTTTTTATTGTTCCATGCTATTATTTATGAAGTCTTGGATGTTTAATGGGCTTTATCTTACACTTTTATATCATTTTTGGGACTAACCTACTAACCCAAAGGCCCAGTCCAGATTGCTGTTTTTTGCCTGTTTCAGGGTTTCGCAGAAAAGGAATATCAAACGGACTCCAAACGGAATGAAACCTTCGCGAGAGATATTTTTGGAGAAAATCACGCACATGGGACTTGAGAACCACGTCAGGGGAGCCTCGGGTGTCCACGAGGGTGGGGGGCGCGCCCCCCCTTCCCAGGGCGCGCCCCCTGCCTCGTGGGCCCCTTGAGTGTCCCTTGGTGTCCTATTTCTTCCTATATAAGTCTACGTACCCCGAAACCTTCGACAACAGAGAAAAAACCCTAATTCCACCGCCGTAACCTTCTGTTCCCGTGAGATCCCATCTTGGAGCCTGTTCCGGAGATCCACCGGAGGGAGATCTATCATGGAGTTCTTCTTCATCATCATCATCGCCCTCACCATGAGTTGTGAGTAGTTTACCACAGACCTTTGGGTCCATAGCTAGTATCTAGATGGCTTCTTCTCTCTCTGGATCTCAATACAAAGTTCTCCTCGGTCTTCGAGGAGATTTATTCGATGTAATCTCTTTTTGCGGTGTGTTCGTCGAGATCCTATGAATTGTGAGTTTATGATCAAGATTATCTATTAAAGATATTTGGTTCTTCTCTGAACTTTTTATGTGTGCTCATAATATTCTTGCAAGTCTCTTCGAATTATTGGTTTGGTTTGGCCGACTAGATCTATAGTTCTTGCAATGGGAGAAGTGCTTGGCTTTGGGTTCAATCTTGCGGTGTCCTTTCCCAGTGACAGTAGGGGCAGCAAGGCACGTATTGTATTGTTGCCATCGAGGATAAAAAGATGGGGTTTATATCATATTGCTTGAGTTTATCCCTCTACATCATGTCATCTTGCTTAAGGCGTTACTTTGTTCTTATGAACTCAATACACTAGAAGCATGCTGGATAGCGGTCGATGTGTGGAGTAATAGTAGTAGATGCAGGCAGGAGTCGGTCTACTTGTCTCGGACGTGATGCCTATATACAATCATCGTGCCTAGATAGTCTCATAATTATTCGCTTTTCTATCAATTGCTCGACAGTAATTTGTTTACCCGCCGTAGAATATCGCTATCATGAGAGAAGCCACTAGAGAACACTATGGCCCCCGGGTCTATTCTCAACATATCAATCTACATCTACTTTACTTTTATCGCTTTTATTTGCTGTTCTTATAAACTAAAAATACCAAAAATATAAACTATCATCTCTATCAGATCTCACTTTCGTAAGTGACCGTAAAGGGATTGACAACCCCTTATCGCGTTGGCTGCGAAGTTGTTATTTGTTTGTGCACGTGCGAGGGACTCGTGCGTGGTCTCCTACTGGATTGATACCTTGGTTCTCAAAAACTGAGGGAAATACTTACGCTACTGTGCTGCATGTCCCTTTCCTCTTCGAGGGAATACAACGCAAGCTCGAGAAGTAGTAGGGAACAACACGGAGAAGCTGTTTTGGTCGTAGTTCGAGGCGCCAGAACATCCGATGCCCCTCAGCGACATGATGAAGCAGCTGGTCGAGCTGCACAACATAGCGGGTTTGGCCATGAAGGACTTAATAGTCTGGCTATGGCCCGCTGAGCCAATCCCAAGTAGTTACTTCGGATTGGTGAAGCGGCTCGTCGAGGCGAGTCCGTGGGTCGACGTGCTAAAGCGTTCGGCCTGCATAGAAGGTGCTCGGATGGCCTTCGCTCGTGTCAAAGTGCACTGGGCGAAGATGAACACAGTGCATATAGCTACTGCTGGCCCGCCCGCAGGCAAGGAGCACCGCAAGCCGGAGAAGTACTTCGAGGACGTCATCGAAGATGCCCGCCTTGTAGAAGGACAGTGATTGAAGGTTGTTGTCTTCGAATGATTGTATCAGATGTAAAGACTATGCTTATGAATCCAATGTATATAGCTTTTTGCGCAATTTATAATATCAGCGTCTTTTACCTCATGTGTGACTGTTTATCTTAAATCTGAAAGTTTCCAGTCGTCGCCTTCAGCCCCCAAGTACATAGTACTGGGGTGTTCGTTCATATGCAAATATACTCTTTATCCAACGTCTTGGTCCGTATAGGAGGTGTATGCGGAGCGAACCAGGCAATCAGACTATGCAGCGTTATTCCTTTCACTTAGTCGTAGGAGTTTGACAAGTGGGGCTAGGTACTATCCCCTGGTGTGGATAAAGTATCCAATTTCACTTGGCTGGGCGAAAAACCAACTCTTCATATAACACGGGGTAGATCTCTATCGATCGTAGTATAAAACTAAGTCACCGGATTGCTGACCAGGTTCTCGCTTATCATGACAGTCAGTTTTCGGCTTTCTCTACTGAGGTACTTGACCGGACTAGCCAGAAGTACTATCACAATAGTTCTCCCTTTACACTCTAGCCGAACAATCGGGAACGTAGGGGTAAGCACAGGAGTCGGGCAACCCAACTATTGACCCAAGACATGATTCAGAACTGATGCATATAATGCAAATATCCAGGACGCCAAACACCCCCTATAGGTGTTCGGTCTTTTCAACATATACCAGGGCTGACTACAGCCCGTGGTAATAAACCCTTATTGACAAGGCACATATGGCAATCTGATGCAGGAATAGAACATTCGACGATGAGTGAATAAAACTCTGGACATAATACGAATAAAACTTCTCTATTAATATCACTCTATAGTACGGCGAGCCAAAAACTTTACAGGTAATGCCAATGACCTTTTTTGGACATTTTACATGCCAAGAAGGTATATAACAAGAAAGAGAAAAAAAGGTTTACATAGGGTCTAAATCTAAAAAGGAACCTTAGTGCGGGTCCCTGCTGGACGTCTGCGTCGTTTCCTCCCGTGTAATGTGTCCTTGAAGGTGTGAGTATGATGGCCATCTGTAGAAAGGAAAAAATGAGTAATCCTGGAAAAGAAGAAATCGATCTGGTGTGGCCATAACAAGTATGGTTCGTTTAATGAACCTAAAGAAGGTAAGTTTATAGTCCGAATAGGGTCTAGCCGAACTATGGACTATATGCGGGTGCCCCCGGTCGTCGCCCAAGGAATTTTTAAGGCATAATTATGTACTCGAGGCACATATGCTATCACCTTATGGGGCAGTCGACGGGGGCGTAGATGTCAATCTTGCTCAGGTTCATCTGAGCTGCCGCACTGAAGCGTGTGCCGGACACGTTTAGCTGTGTCCGCTGTTGATAGATTATCCGGCTTGAGTAGGCCGCATTGGACTTCGGCTGCTAAGGCCGTAGTGTCCTCCTCCGTACGGAGAGAGCGCTCCATATTTCCATTTACCGTGATAACACCACGTGGTCCAGGCATCTTGAGATTTAAATAGGCATAATGCGGGACTACATTAAAGCGGGCGAAGGCCGTTCTTCCGAGTAGAGCGTGATAGCCACTTTGGAACGGATCTATGTCGAAGAGTAGTTCTTCGCTTCGAAAGTTGTCGGAAGAACCGAATACAACTTCCAATGTTAAAGAGCCTGTGCAGCGAGCTTCAACGCTTGGTATCACTCCTTTAAAGGTCGTGCTGCTTGGCTTGATTCTTGATGGGTCGATCCCCATCTTGCGGACAGTGTCCTGATATATCAGATTGAGACTACTGCCGCCGTCCATAAGGACTCCGGTTAGATGGTATCCATATATTATTGGGTCGACCACTAAGGCAGCTGAACCCCCACGCCGAATACTAGTCGGGTGATCCCTGCGATCGAAAGTGATCGGACAGGCTGACCATGGGTTGAATTTTGGGGCGACGGGATCAACGGCATAGACGTCTCGGAGTGCGTGCTTGCGCTCCCTCTTTGGGATATGAGTGGTATATATCATGTTCACTATTTTGACCTCCGATGGAAATTTCTTCTGTCCCCCTATATTCGACTGCCGAGGTTCATACTCGTCTTCGCTCTGAGGCTCCTTCCCCTTGTGTTCGGCGTTTAGCTTGCCGGCCTGCTTGAAAACCCAACAGTTACGGTTGGTGTGGTTGGCAGGTTTTTCTGGGGTGCCATGGATTTGGTAGGGCATGTCTAATATTCTGTCCAGACTTGATGGACCATCTTTGTTGCCTTTAAATGGCTTCTTCCGTTGACTGGGTCTGGAGCCACTGAATCCGGCGTTTACCGCTGTATCATCTGGGCTTCCCGAATTGTTTTGATGTTTGTTTTTGTTACGTCGTGGCTTGTCATTGCCATCCCTGACTTCGGATGTTCCAGGGTCACTGGTGCTTCTACGAGCTAACAGAGTCATGAGTGTAGTTAAGGCTACCATTGTCCTCGGCTTTTCCTGTCCAAGGTGTCTGAACAGCCATTCGTCCCGGATACTATGTTTAAATGCCGCTAGGGCTTCAGCGTCCGGACAGTCCATGATTTAGTTCTTAGTGAGAAACCAATTCCAAAGCTTGCGGGCTGACTCCCCAGGTTGTTGGATAATGTGACTTAGATCATCAGCGCCCGGGGGCCGGACATAAGTCCCTTGAAAATTGGCGTGAAAATCATCCTCAAGTTCTTCCCAACTCCCAATGGAGTTCTTTGGGAGGCTGTTTAGCCAGTGCCGAACTAGTCCTTTTAGCTTGAGGGGTAAATATTTGATGGCGTGGAGATCATATCCTCGAGCCATGTGGATGTGAGGAATAAAGTCTTCTATCCAGAGGGCAGGATCCGTCATTCCATCGTACGCTTCGATGTTCACGGGTTTAAACCCTTCTGGGAAATCATGACCCAACACCTCATCGGTGAAGCATAGAGGGTGTGAAGCTCCTCTGTATCTTGCTATATCGTGGCATATGTCCGATGGTTGTGGTGTTCGGTATTGACCCCGAACTGGTATGTCACCGGCGCGATTGGCTTGATAGCCGCCGTCCCGTGCGACAGCTCGGTCCCTAGGTCCGAATATAGACCTGGTCTTGCTAGCTTTTTTGTGTAGGTCCTCACGCAGATCGTGTTTTCGGACATGGGCTGCACCCTCCTTCCCTTTATGGGGTGGTGGTAGGGGCTTGTTTATGACATTGCTAGCGACTCTATCCCATCCACGAGGTGGTCGGTCCGGCTTGTTGGCGGTGTTATTTCTCGGTGGGACGGGCGCAACGGCCTCGTCGTCGAATTCAGGCAGCAGCTTATGCTTAGGATAGCCTTTGGTTTGGCCGTGAAAGCCATGTTTCTGTTCGGCATCTAGCACCTCGTTCCATCTATCATTGAGCGTGTCTTGTGCAGCTCGAAGCTGTCTCTGCTGCTTTTTTAGGCTCCGTGCGGTGGCTATAAGCCGCCGATGGAAGCGTTTTTGTTCGGAGGGTTCTTCTGGGACGGTATATTCATCGTCATCCAGGCTAGCCTCTTCTTCGGAGACCGGTTCGTAGTCACCGTCTCAACATCACTGTCATCGGACTGCGGCTTCGGACTCTGTTCGCCGTCTTCTTGCTCCTCCTGCTCTATCGTTGGGTCTGCGGGGTCTTAGGCTTGTTCCGGAATGTCACCGTCATTAGTCACGGTGCTGTTGTCTTTTCCTTTACGGGATTTAGTTCGGAGTTTTGGACGCCGACGCTTGGGAGGTTCTTCGGCGGGCTTGTCCTCTACGGGATTGTTCACAGTCACCCTCCACTTCTTTGGGTGTATCCACCATGTACACGTCTTACGAAAATGTGGCCGTCCACCACCCGGTTACGGGCCGGCCTTGATCTGGATCCGCTTCAGTTTCGAGGTCCATCCCTTCGAAGTCTTCGGAAGCATAGTCAAGTAAATCGGTTAGATCTTTGACCGTGGCTATCAAGTGGGTAGTGGGTGGGGGACGAAATTCTCCATCAGCCTCCAGTTTGAACCGGATATAATTCGGCTGCGTACTCTCATCCAAGGAGAGAGATCTTAACGACCTTAACATGTCACGAAGGGGTGTGTGCTGGAAAATATCTGCAGCACATAATTCAGCGATATGCGCCTGATCGGATTTGAAGGGCCCGGTTACACGCAATTCGGAATCAAAGATCGGAGTTGAGTCCAGAGTTCCGGTAACACAGACCCCATCCGTAGTTGGGTCCGTGTGTGGCCAACGCTGTAGAGTCTACGGCTCTCATGGTGGGGTTGAGCTTCCCATCTTCAGGTGACGCGATCTGTTCGGGATCTAGGGCCAGAACTGTTGCAGGTGCTATTTCCCGATCCGATGGCAGAGTTAAGTCATGATCATCGTGGTGGCTGAGAGAGGTTGTCGCTGGCTCGAATCTGGCGAAGATCAAGTCTCCGCGGATATCAGCAACATAGTTCAAGTTCCCGAATCCGCCAGGGGCGTAGCTCTTGATAGGCTCAAGGTGGCCTTCAGTGTTGGCACGAAGCGCGAAGCCACCGAACACGAAAAGTTGGCCGGGAGGGAAATTCCCTCAGCGTCGCCATTGCAGTTGACGACGTGATCCATCAGTCCTTCCGTCGACAATATAGTGGAACTCTCAATGAAAGCACCAATGTCGGTGTCAAAACCGGCGGATCTCGTGTAGGGGGGCCCGGACTATGCGTCTTGAGGATCGATGGTAACAGGAGGCTAGGGACACGATTTTTAGCCATGTTCAGGCCCTCTCGATCGAGGTAATACCCTACTTCCTGCTATATTAGTATGGAAGAATATGAATACAAGAGTTGATCTACCTCGAGATCATAATGGCTAAACCCTAAGTCTAGCCTATGAGGATATTATGATTCTTCTCTAGCCTCTATGGACTAAACCCTTCGGTTTATATACACACCGGAGAGGCCTAGGGTTTGTACATATCATCTTGCAGAGGAAGGAAAATCTACACACGAACCTAAAACTTGCCATTACAGGAACACAGGAGTCCTATCCGGATACGAGAGATGATCTTCTATAATAATCTTCACGCCCCACTAGTCCGGCCCACCTGGAGTTTCTCCGGCCACATGACGACCCCCCGATCCAGGACTCCCTCAGTCAGCATACCGATCTATGGATGACGCTGAGCACAGAGGCTCCGGTCCATTGGGATCGAGGTCACTACAGAGATGGTATCAGAGCACACGTTGACTGTAGGACGCGACCACTAGGAATAAGCCACATGATGATCTTCTCTACTCGTTCTAATCCTTTTCTAGTTCTATTCTATAGATGTCAGACCCCGGGAGCAAGTTCACCCAGCCTGATGATGACACCCCTATCGGTAGACACTTGAAGGAACTCACTAGATATTTGCACATCGGAATACCAAGTATCACTGGCTATGCAACATTGCCGGAAGAGGAGTGCTGGAAGATCAAAGTTAGTGTTCCTGGGAGGACAATTGCACCGGTTACGGAACCTCTTGAGCTTGCCTTTGATACACCTACTTGGAGCTTGGGAAAGAGTATGGCAGCACACATCACCTTTGGACGTATATGTGAAGTCTACAACAAGGATCTTGACGACACCATCTACCAGATTTGTGGACGCGGAGATGAGCAACGGGAGATGATACGCACCAGGAACGACAAGTCCATTGCAGCATTCATACAGGATATGGACCAACACATCCGATGCTACGAGAATCAGATGTGCACGCTCATGCTAAAGACCAAGATGGTGATGACACAGAACGTGGAGCTCGAAGAGGAACTCAAGATAGTACGTGATGGATATGAAGAGGAAATCGACGTAGTACTGGAGCAGAATGAAGCACTAAAGAAGAAGGTTGGAGCACCCGTGATGAAGCCAGAACCAGAGATGGGCATTCATTCGGAGAACTACATTCTGATAGACGACACCGATAGTGATGAAAGTGACTATGAAGACGAAGCTGGAGTAGATATTATGGAGTCTTCTTCCGATGATAATTATTAGATGACCACCCCGTAACCATTAGTATCTTTCCAAGTAGTTAGAATCGTTTGCTAGCTTTGTATTATGGTCTTTTGTGTGATCATGTTTGAATTGAGTGATATGATATGAAATTGCTTGTCTCATGTGCATATGGGTAGTGATTTCCCCTAGACCTAATTCTATTCTTATTCTCATCCCTCTAACCCATCAGATGCCTTCGAGACGTGAGCCCGGATTCGAGTTCCCACCGGAGCTCACTCAGTTGATCCAGCAGCAGAACACTTTGATGCAACTACCTGTTCAGAACCAAGGCTTCAACAACAACCCACCTCCTCCTCCCCATGAAAACCTGACCCGGTTCCTAAGGTTGAATCCACCGGTGTTCTCTAGTAGCACCGAGCCGATTGTTGCAGATGACTGGCTCCGCAAGATGGGAAGAGAGCTAGCTACTCCAGGATGCCCAGATGCACAGAGAGTGCACTTTGCCGCACATCAGCTTGAGGGACCAGCAGCCGCTTGGTGGGAGAACTACACCGCCACTTATCCACTTGCTACAATTACTTGGGATCAGTTTCAGCAAGCCTTTCGCACTGCACATTGATACGTCTCCAACGTATTCGTAATTTTTGATTGTTCCATGCTATTATATTATCCTTCTAGGATGTTTTGTGGGCTTTTATATACACTTTTATATGTTTTTTGGGACTAACCCATTAATCCAGAGCCCAGTGCCAGTTTCTGTTTTTTTTCCTATTTTAGGGTATCGCAGGAAAGGAATATCAAACGGAGCCCAATTGACCTAAAATTCAACGGAGGCTGTTTTTGGACCAGAAGAAGCCCAGAAAGTGCCGGAGGGGGCCCCAGAAGATCCACATGCAGCCCACGAGGGTAGGGGCGCGCCCCCTACTGGGCATGCCCCTGCCTCATGGACAGCCCGAAGACCTCCTTTCGTTGCCCCCGACTCCAACACCCTCTATATACATACAGAAACCTCCGGAAAATAACCTAGGTCGGGAGTTCCGCCGCCGAAAGCCTCTGTTGCCATCGAAAACCAATCTACACCTGTTCTGGCACCCACCCGGAGGGGGGAATCCCTCTCCGGTGGCTATCTTCATCATCCCGATGCTCTCATTGACGAGGAGGGAGTAGTTCATCCTCGGGGCTGAGGGTATGTACCAGTAGCTATGTGTTTGATCTCTCTCTCTCTCTCTCTCTTTCTCGTGTTCTTGAGATGGCACGATCTTGATGTATCGTGAGCTTTGCTATTATAGTTACATCTTATGATGTTTCTCCCCCTCTACTCTCTTGAAATGGATTGAGTTTTCCCTTTGACGTTATCTTATCGGATTGAGTCTTTAAGGATTTGAGAACACTTGATGTATGTCTTGCATGTGCTTATCTATGGTGACAATGGGATATCACGTGATCTACTTGATGTATGTTTTGGTGATCAACTTGCGGGTTCCGTGACCTTGGGAATCTATGCATAGGGGTTGGCACAAGTTTTCGTCTTGACTCTCCAGTAGAAACTTTGGGGCACTCTTTGAAGTTCTTTGTGTTGGTTGAATAGATGAATCTGAGATTGTGTGATGCATATCGTATAATCATGCCCACGGATAGTTGAGGTGACAATGGAGTATCTAGGTGACATTAGGGTTTTGGTTGATTTTTGTCTTAAGGTGTTATTCTAGTTCGAACTCTATGATAGATTGAACGGAAAGAATAGCTTCGTGCTATTTTACTACAGACTCTTGAATAGATCGATCAGAAAGAATAACTTTGAGGTGGTTTCGTACCCTACCATAATCTCTTCATTTGTTCTCCGCTATTAGTTACTTTGGAGTGACTCTTTATTGCATATTGAGGGCTAGTAATATGATCCAATTATGTTATTATTGTTGAGAGAACTTGCACTAGTGAAAGTATGAACCCTAGGCCTTGTCTCCTAGCATTGCAACACCGTTTATGCTCACTTTTACCACTTGCTGTCCTGCTGTTTTTATATTTTCTTATTACAAAAACCTATATCTACCATCCATATTGCACTTGTATCACCATCTCTTTGCCGAACTAGTGCACCTATACAATTTACCATTGTGTTGGGTGTGTTGGGGACACAAGAGACTCTTTGTTATTTGGTTGCAGGGTTGATTGAGAGAGACCATATTCATCCTACGCCTCTCACGGATTGATAAACCTTAGGTCATACACTTGAGGGAAATTTGCTACTGTCCTACAAACCTCTACACTTGGAGGCCCAACAATGTCTACAAGAAGAAGGTTGTGTAGTAGACATCACACATGTCTCAGCTAGAGCCATGAACCTGAAGAAGCGCGAGTTTCTCAACATGCGCCAAGGAAACCGTATTGTGGGGCAGTACATGGATGACTTCAGGCAGTTAGCTCGCTACGCGCCAGATGATGTGGCCACTGACGCCGTGAAGCAGGAGAAGTTTCTGGAGGGACTCAACGATGAGTTGAGCATGCAGCTAATGGTAGCAACCTACAACAACTACCAGGAGCTGGTAGACAAGGCCATTATGATTGAAGAAAAGCAGCAACAGATTGAGACCCGCAGGAGGAAGTATAGATCGGGGAAGTATAACTCTAGATCCTAGCAGAAGCCCCGCAATTCCCCGTACTCAGGAGGACATAACCATCCCACCACTGGAGGCTATTATCACAATGGAGGAAGTTCACACAACCATAGTGGCCCTATGAATGGCAATGCGAATGGAGGAAACAACAATCAGAACCGTTCCACTCCATCCACGCTCGCTAAGAAGGATCTGAGTCACATTACCTATTTCAAGTGCGGGAAGACTGGACATTATGCCACAGAGTGTCCTGAAGGCAAGAATGGAAATGTCAACGGAAGATAAGGAAAGAAGCCCAACCCATTCAACAGAGGAGGGTGAATCACATCAATGTGGAGGAGATTGTCGAGCAGCCCGACGCAGTGGTTGGTAAGTTTTTGGTTAATGCATTTACCGCCCTTGTTCTTTTTGACAGTGATGCATCTCATTCACACATATCAAGGGGTTTTGTGGAAAAGTATCGTTTGCCCACCATAGCCCTTAAGTCGCCTATGTTAGTAAGTTCCCCTGGAGCAGAGTACATGGCTAGCCGAGGATGTTATCAAGTGCCATTGACCATTGGGAGACATGTATTTCCCACGGACCTCGTCATTTTGGAATCCCAGGGTTTGGATGTAATCATAGGTATGGATTGGCTATCCAATTTTGAAGGAAACATCGATTGCGCCAGTAAATCTATTCTTCTCACCACCCCGGAAGGAAATAGGATCAAGTATGTGTCGAGGCACACACCCTGGAAGACGGATGTGAATGCACTCTCGGGAGTTGTTCTGGAGGAAGTACCAGTTGTGAAGGATTATGCCGATGTATTTCCGGAGGAGTTACCAGGCATGCCACCAGATAGAGACATCGAGTTCTTGATTGAGTTGTTACCAGGCTCCGGACCAATATCCAAGAAACTGTACCAGATGCCCGCAAATGATTTGGGACAGATCAAGAAGCAGATCAAGGAGTTAATGGAGAAAGGTTATATCCGACCAAGTTCTTCACCTTGGGGAGCCCCAGTGCTCTTAGTCGAGAAGAAGGATGGCTCACTGAGGATGGTTGTGGATTATCGTGCACGGAATGAGGTGACGATCAAGAACAAGTAACCTCTGCCAATGATCAATGATCTGTTTGATTAGTTTCAAGGAGCCAAAGTTTTCTCTAAGATCGATTTACAATCTGGATATCATCAGTTGAAGATCCGAGAACATGACATACCTAAGACAACTTTTACCACAAGGTACGGGCTTTATGAGTATACAGTTATGTCATTTGGTTTGACTAATGCCCCTGCCTATTTTATGAGTATGATGAACAACGTGTTCATGGAGTTCTTGGATAAGTTTGTGGTAATATTCATTGATGACATATTGGTTTACTCCAAAAGTGAAGAGGAGGACAAGGAACATTTGCGTTTAGTTCTCGAGAAGCTTAGGGAACATCAGTTATATGCCAAGTTCAGCAAATGTGAGTTTTGGTTGAAGGAAGTTGGATTTCTCGGACATTATATAATTGGCCTCACCATCTCCTGATATAATGTCCGAGAAATCCAACTTCCTTCAACCAAAACTCACATTTGCTGAACTTGGCATATAACTGATGTTCCCTGAGCAGTAGACCCTTCCAAAGTAGAGGCCGTCATGGAATGGAAAGCACCCACCTCAGTTGGAGAGATTCATAGTTTTCTTGGACTCGCAGGATATTATTGGAGGTTCATTGATAATTTCTCAAAGATTGCGAATCCCATGACGGGATTGTTGAGGAAGGAAAGTAAGTATAATTGGACCGAAGAATGTGAGGCCAGTTTTCACGAGTTGAAGAAGCGTTTGGTTACAGCCCCAGTGCTGATTCTCCCAAATATTCACAAGGATTTTCAAGCGTATTGTGATGCTTCACGTCAAGGACATGGAGGCGTTCTCATGCAAGAAGGAAGAGTTGTTTCATATGCCTCACATCAGCTTCGACCACATGAGTTGCATTATGCCTCGAATGCTTTGGAGTTAGCAGCCATAGTGCACGCACTCAAGACGTGGAGACACTTTCTTATTGGAAACCATTGTGATGTATACACGGATCATAAGAGTTTGAAGTATATCTTCACGCAGAAGGAATTGAATCTCAGGCAAAGGAGATGGCTGGAGCTCATAAAGGAGTACGACATGAGACTGCATTATCACCCAGGAAAAGCAAATATAGTGGCAGATGCGTTGAGTCGCAAGAGTTATGTTAACACTATCATAACCGAAGGTTTACCACAGGAGTTGGCAGATGACCTCAGAGATTTACAGTTGGAGATAGTCCCTAGAGGCTATGTTGCCACACCGGAGATTCAGTCCACCTTGTTGGGCAAAATTTGAGAAGCCCAGAAGAAGGACAAAGGAATTGCAGAGATAAAGGGTAGAATGAGCAAAGGAAAGGCAGAAGGATTCCGTGAGGATGAATACGGAACACTTTGGTTTGAAGAATGTATTTATGTGCCCAATGAACCTGAGATTAGGAAGTTGATTCTTCAAGAGGCTCATGATTCGCCTTACTCGATACACCTAGGCAACACTAAGATGTACTTGGATTAGAAACAAAATTTCTGGTGGACCGGAATGAAGAAGGACATTTTCGAGTATGTAGCGGTATGTGACGTCTTTCTGAGAGTTAAGGCAGAACATCAGAAACCAGTAGGGTTGCTACAGCCGTTACCCATACCAGAATGGAAGTGGGATAAACTTGTAATGGATTTTATCACCGGACTACCCAGGACACATTCAGGGTATGATTCTATCTGGGTTATAGTTGATCGCTTGACGAAGGTAGCTCACTTTATCCCTGTGAAGACCACTTACACGAGTGCTAAGTTGGCCAAGATATACATGACCAGGATCATATGTCTGCATGGAGTTCCGAGGACCATTGTATCAGATAGAGGAACACAATTTACTTCAAAGTTTTGGAAGCAGTTGCACGAGACTTTGGGTACGAGGCTGTAGTTTAGTACAACCTTCCATCCACAAACAAATGGACAGATAGAGAGAGTCAATCAGATTCTGGAGGACATGTTGAGAGCTTGTGTGCTAGATTATGGATCTAGTTGGGATGATACTTTGCCTTACACAGAGTTCTCTTACAACAACAGTTATCAGACCAGTCTACAAATGGCCCCTTTCGAAGCTTTGTACGGAAGGATGTGTAGCAAACCGTTGATGTGGGATGAAGTCAGAGACCGCAAGTTATTTGGACACGATTTAATCAGAGATTCAGAGGAGAAGGTCAAATTGATCAGTGACAGACTGAAGATAGCCCAGCCCCGACATAAGAGTTATGTAGATATGAAACGCAAAGAGGTGACCTACGAAGTTGGAGATAGAGCATATCTTCGTGTGTCCCCACTTCGAGGAGTTAAGCGCTTTGGGGTTAAGGGTAAACTGGCACTATGATTTGTGGGACCGTACAGAGTTTTGGAGCATAGAGGAGAAGTAGCTTATCAGCTAGAGTTGCCCGAAACTTTGTCCGGAGTACACGATGTGTTTCACGTATCTCAATTGAATAAGTGTCACGCAGAGATGGCCGAGATTCCGCTACGAGATACAGTGCCCCTGAAGCAATTCAGTTAGAGAGTGATCTGACTTACGAGGAGAAGCCCGTCAAGATTCTCGAGTATGCCGACAGAGTTACCCGCATCAAGGTCGTCATGTTTTGCAAAGTTCAGTGGAGTCACCATACAGAGGATGAAGCCACCTGGGAAAGAGAGGAAGACCTTCGACAAGACCACCCACACCTATTTTCTAGCCAACCCAAATCACGAGGACGAGATTCATCTTAAGGGGGGTAGGTTTGTAACATCCCAATTTTCAATTTGGATGTTATCATAGATCATTCATATGCATTCATCATTTGAGCATTTTGAATATGATTTTATTTGGAAATTGATCCAAAGACTTTAAGCAACTCAAGGACCCAAGTGAGAGAGTTGGAAGTTTTCCAAAGAGAACCCTCAATTTTTATTATTTCCAAGTGGGGTTGGATGAAGTACTATTTTCGCCAATTTTTATATTCAATATTTTTAAAATAAGGAGAGAAGATAATATGACTTCTTCAAAATAGAATAAAAATGTTGGAAACTGAATTTTGAGTAAAACTATTTTTATTGAATTTTTATTTGCAATTTATTTATTTTAAATTGCATTAAAAAGTTTATTTTATTTTTAGGCATTTTAGTTCGGAAAAATGTTATCTTTGCTCCAAATATTAGGAGGGAACGGCGAAAATTGTTTTTGATTTTTTTTAGGTTTTATTTGATTTTATTTTGAATTTTTTCGTTGTGCATAATAAAAAATCGAACCAGACTGACTGGGCCGAAGCCCAGCTGCTGGCCCATAGCACCGCATCGCCCCCAAGCCGAGACGGACCAGGAGTCCAGGCCGACTCCACCTCCTCCTCCCTTTCCCCTCGCCCAAGCCAGGCTGGGCCCCGGGCCCTTTAAATAGAGGGCTGTCGCACCCCACCTCCACCCCGCCGCAGCCCCTCGCCTCCCGTGCTGCGCCTCGCCTGCCCCGCCACCTAGCGCCGCCGCCGTCGTCGAGCCGCCGGAGCCCCGCCGCCGCACCGCCCGATCCGCCGGAGCCCCGACCAGACCCGTTAGATAAAACTGCCGCCGTTTTTTTTCGGTTTTCGTTTTCATTTTTTTTTTCAAAAACCTAGATCGGTTTTATAAAAATCCTAGATCTGTTTTTTAGGTTTTATTAAATAGTGAACGTTCGCTATTTAATGTTTTCCTTTTTTTGTTATTTTTTCGTTAGGACCTATCCACGATTAAAGTTTTTACAGTTTAGTCCCTAATCTTCATACGATCACTACTTTTTTCGTTAGTCGTAATTAGGTGAAACCAACACCAAACTCTTCGTTTTGATCTCAACTTTCCAGTAATGCAACTCAAATATGTTTTTAGAACTATTAAAATTTGAATTCAAGCCAATTTGTATTTGAACTTCTTTTGATCGCAACTTGAGTTTCGTAACTCCGTTTGAGTTGATTCTTTTTGCAAATCGAAGCTCTTGCCCTAAACTTTCTGATAAGGCTAAATTCACTTAATGTTGGTACTGTTAGAAATTGATTTCTATTGCAAGAGTTATTCATTTGTTTTTGAGACTTTTTGAGATATGTTCTTCGATTCTGTTGCATGATTGCTTATGTATGCCATTGTTTGATTGCGATAGAATTTCCGGAGTGCGAAGCGTGCTACTACGAGTCACTAGGTTTCCCCGATCGTCATCAAGGCAAGTTCATACTTTTATCATACTTTTCAATACCCAGCTTTTATTGCATTAATTCTATCCTCAAAGATTTGCATGAGTGGGACTTGGTTACATATGGTATTGCTGAGTAGTACATGAGGTAGGAACCCAATGATTTGAGAATCAACCCAGGGAATATATGCTTTGTTACTTATTGCTTAGCCATGCTCGTAGACGTGGATTGTATGTGAGATTTCATGGAAAGTTGTGAGTGTAATAACAACTAAGGGAATGTTTAAGGTGGCAAATTTAATACACAACTAGGTGGATTGGTTGCAGGACACCTGGAGAATCTAGTGTTGTCCTAGGATATCCTGGAGGAACCGTGTGATTATCCTATGGAATGCCACCCAGGCTCAAAGGGGTCATATATCCTTTATGCCTAGAAACTACTGTGTGCAACCACAAGCCATATGGGCTCTGGCATAGTGGAGTATGTTGTGTGAGCTCTTTCAGTGGTGGACTAGCAGATGTAGGGGAAAGTAGGTGTAATGGTCTATGCAGGGTAAAGAGTAAATGCTTCTGAAAGACTATGTCTCGATCATCCAGTTCTCAAACATCACGCAGTGAGAGAAATTCAACGGAGGAGATCAAGTCTTGTGGGGAAAAGTGCACAAACCTCTGCAGAATGTACCCGTGTCCCTGGTTATGGACATCTTGAGTATCCTGGTATTTGAATTATGGACTCATCTCAACACTCTATTTAATGAACTTGTTGGGTTAATAATGACATTGTGGATTTTGAGATTGAGATGGAGGAACCACTCTCAATATTGCCTAACTAAACTGAGTAGTAAATTAAAATTATTCCTTTGTTGTAGGGAAAAATTAGCTTTATGCAAAAAATTAACCTTACAACCTCCACCAGCCAAATATGCATATAGTTGTAGAAACTTGTTCTTCATTACTTGCTACAGTGTGTTCTTGCCAGCCTATTCAATGTGCTGACCTACACGGCTGCAACGTCTCATGTTGCAGAGTTTTCCGACGAAGAATAAGGTGTGATTAGGTCATTGTCCTGCACTCAATGTTTGTCGTGGAGTTGGATGGACTCAACTTATCTTCGATGCTTCCCTAGTTTGTATTAGTTTATTATGGTTAGATGGCCTTCAACCATATTATTGCAATAAGACTCCTTATGAGGATTTTTGATGTAATAAAGTGTGATTGAAACACTGCTATAAATTCTTGAAGTACTGTGTGTGTCAGCATACCGATCCAGGGATGACACTGAGCATAGAGGCTCCGGTCCATTGGGATCGAGGTCGCTACACCTATGCAAAGGAAGAGAGTTAGAATTCGTTGTTACATGACACATATCACTTTGTTCTCACTACTAAATGCCAAATCATTGCTAGTTAAAATTGGCTTTGATATATCTTGGGATCCGGGTGGATTCATTACTTGAGCACTTTATGCCTACCTTATGGCTTTAAAGAAAGCGCTTCCGGGGAGACAACCCAAAAAATTAAAAAAAGTGTCATTTATTTCTGTTGAGTGCTTTTATAAAGTTTAAAAAGAAAAAAATATAGAGGGGAACCTAAAAGTTTTCAAAAAGAAAAGTGAAAGTAAGAAGGACGAGCACCGTTGAAATGGGGGAGCTCCTTGAACTTTGTTCATGCCCATGGAAACTTTGCAAATCTTGAATTACATAAAATTTTCAACAAAAATAATTATCCCCTTGTACAATTCCATTGTATTTTACAAATAATGTGCCAAGAGTTTCCTTTAGGATGATTAGATTGCTTGTTGGTTTGTGCGGTGCAAAACATAAACTTTGGCTGCAGTGCATGATTTTTCATTTTTTTACTAGAAAGTCAAACGGTTCTGAAACTCTTTGCACAGTCTTGATATACAATTTTTTTATTTTCCTAATTTTCTTTCAGAATTTTTAGAGTTACAGAAGTATGATGGATGTTCAAATCATTACAGATTGTCTTGTTTTCACAGATTGTTGTTATAGCTTCATTATTTGCATATGTTTGAATTCTTGTTGATGCCTCCTTGACGTGGGGCCATAGAATTGTGATAGCATACAATGGGTAATGTTTGTTTATAATTATACAATAATGTTAGAGCAGTACATGATGGGATTTCATTGATCATATGCACTAACCCCGCCACTAAAAGTTCGATTAAATTTTGTGTGGATGAAGTGTTCGAAGATCGAGGAGGTCTCAATGTGAGGAGAAGGAGGAGCAGCAAGAGATCAAGATTGGGGATGCCCAAGGCACCCCAAGTAAGTATTCAAGGAGACTCAAGCGTCTAAGCTTGGGGATGCCCCGGAAGGCATCCCATCTTTCTTCAACAAGTATCGGTATGTTTTCGGATTCATTTCGTTCACATGATATGCGTAAATTCTTGGAGTGTCGTGTGCTTTTCCTTTTTCTTTTAATAATGCACCATGCTAGTATGAGATAGTCCTTGGTTGATTTGTAGAATGCTCATTGCACTTCACTTATATCTTTTGAGTATGGCATTATAGAATGCTAAGTTTGGATTGTCTGTTTCTCTTCACATAGAAAACCGATGTTCATAGAATGCTCTCATGCTTCACTTATATTTGTTAGAGCATGATCTTTTGTAGAAATAATTAAACTCTCATGCTTCACTTATATCTATTTATAGAGTCAAACGGAATTGGTAAATTGCATGGTTAGTCACAAAATCCTACATAAAACTTATGGATCACTGAATATGATATGTTTGATTCCTTACTATAGTTTTGCGATATAGAGATGATAATATGTGGGAGGTACTAGTGGATGAACATGTTTAGTAAGATATTGATGTTAAGGTTTGTGATTCCCGGAGCATGCACATATAGTCTCTTGTTATGTCGGGAAGTTGGAGCACAATTTATCCTTGATTGTCCTATCTTCGTGTGAAGGTCGGGGGCGCGCGATGGTTAACTCCTACCAACCTCCCCCCTAGGAGCATGTGTAGTATTACTTTGCTTCGAGGGCTAATAAACTTTTGCAATAAGTATGTGAGTTCTTCATGACTAATGTGAGTCCATGGATTATACGCACTCTCACCCTTTCATGATTGCTAGCCTCTCTCGTGCCGTGCAACTTTCGTCGGTGCATAAACTTTATTATACCTTCCTCAAAACAACCACCATACCTACTTATTATGGCATTTCCATAGCCATTCCAAGATACATTGCCATGCACTTCCATCATATAGTTGACTTGAGCATTCATTTTGATTTGCATGATCGTAAGACAACTAGCACGATATTTTCATGGCTTGTCCGTTTTTTGATATCTTTGCTATGCTAGATCATTGCACATCATGGTACACTGCCAGAGGCATTCATTTAGAGTCATACTATGTCATATGTATCAAGTTGTAATTTTTATTTCTTTTGAGTTATAAGTAAATAGAAGTGTGATGATCATCATTATCCATTATTAGAGCATGTCCTAGTAAGGAAAGGATGATGGAGACTATGATTCCCCCACAAGTCGGGATGAGACTCTGGACAATGAGAGAAAAAAATATAAAAAAGAAAAAAAAAAGAAAAAGGAAAAGAAAAGAAAGGAAAAAGAAAGAAGGAAAAAGAAGAAAAAAAAGAAAAGAAAAAAGAGAAGGAGAGAAGGGGCATGTTAGTTCCACACTTGTGCTTCAAAGTAGCACCATGCTTTTCATATAGAGTCTCCTATGTTGTCACTTTCATATACTAGTGGGAATTTTTCATAGTAGTTTGATGCACACCCACTTAGTTTCATATTGAGCTTTCATACACTTATAGCTCTTAGTGCATTCGTTGCATGGCAATCCCTACTCCTCACATTGATATCGATTGATGGACATCTCCATAGTCCATTAGTTTGCCTAGTTGATGTGAGACTTTCTTCCCTTCTTTTGTCTACTACCACCGCATTCTATTCCACTTATATTGCTATATACATGGCTTGCGCTCATGTATTGCGTGAAGAGTTGAAAATACTGAAGCGCGTTAAAAACTATGAACCAATTGCTTGGCTGACACTGTTGTCAGATTCAGGGCTCCGCAAAACCCGTTAAGTTCGAACATAGGGACGTGAATGAAGATCTCTCCCACTCACGTCTACCTAGAGCCTCGCTCTCGTCTCGGTGGAAAGATTCAAGCAAACAACGAACAAACACACAAGAGTTTATCCAGGTTCGGGCCACCGTGTGGTGTAAGACCCTACTTCCTTCTTTGGTGGATTGGCTCCGGGCGAGCTAGAGTATGA
Source organism: Secale cereale (assembly GCA_902687465.1). Taxonomy (NCBI): domain Eukaryota; kingdom Viridiplantae; phylum Streptophyta; class Magnoliopsida; order Poales; family Poaceae; genus Secale; species Secale cereale. The sequence continues at coordinate 495,900,749 of LR738709.1, forward strand.
ACTGGTACAAGGGTTCCTGAGCTCAGGAGGCGAGCTCAGGAGGGTCAGGAGGCTAATGTTCTTGCTCCTTGTGCAGTGGTCAAGTGTGTGAATCGATCATCCTCCCTCCTTGCAGTGGAGGTTCTAGCTACTTATATAGGCGGCCACGGTCCTCTTCCCCCGAAATGTTTAGGCGGGAAGGGATTCCACAACGGCCATTTTTGAGCGGGAACACAAGGACGTTCCTACCTTGACAAAAGCAGTCTTCGCCTGCAAAAGGATCAGGCGGTGACATGGTGGTGGGCTCGACGGTGACATCCTCCTTATCGTCCTTGCGGTCTTCGGTCTTGTTGCACCAAAGAGGAAACCTTTGCCCTGCTCCTTGGGAACCAACGGCCTCATTGTCTTCTTTGCACCGAAATGGCAACTATGCCGCTGGCGGACGCTGGCACCCGCTGGCGTGGTGCGTCACTGCTGACATCACTGCCTCCTCCTGAGGCAGGCTTGGCCTTGGATTCTCCGCCCCTCCGGAACGCATTGCCGAGGCCGCTCCCGAGGGGGTCTTGGCGTTGTTCTCCTCGCAAGGCCTGGCCCCTCGCGAGGGTCTTGAGCAGCTGGTCGATCAGCTGGGCCGTACCAGGCCACTTGAGGGAGCGCGTCGTGGCCCGCAGACAGGCAAGTCTGGGTACCCTGGTTCCCAGGACGCTGACAGTAGCCCCCGGGCCCAAGGCGTGCGCGGAGTTGGCTTTAGGGGGAAGCTTTAGTCGAGGATGAAGCGTCATGGGCCCCAAAAAGGCTGCGGGCCAGGCTGGCGTGTAACGGTTGGATGGGACGCGAGCGACCCCGCTCCCCACGCTGTCTCGGTAACCGTGTGTCTTGACAAAAGGGGCCTTCTCCGCCGGGGGAGTTATCGACCTCCTTCCTTCCTGCTTGGATTTCTTCCTTTTGCGCCTCTTGCTTCTCTGCACCCTTCGACCCTCCTTGACCATGGCGAAGAAGAACAAGGGCACCGCGTCGGCGTCTGGATCTGCTTCCTCTCTTGATGCGGCGCTCGAGGAGTCCTCCATCATCAGGGAGGAGGACTACTCAGAGGTCCAGCCGTTCCTGTCAAGATCCCACAATGAGCACGGCCGAACGCAGATCTGGGCTGGATCCATCATGGCGCGGACCTTGCCAAAGTCATGCTCCCCCTTCTTCCTCCACAACATCTCCGTGGGGCTCGTGCCCCCTTTCTCCGAGTCTTCTACGCCATCGTAGAACATTACCAGGTGCACGCACTCCATATCCAACCTTGTTCCATCTTTGTCTTGTCGCTCTTCGCCTTCTACTGTGAGGCGTTCGTGGGGGTGAAGCCGACGGTTGCCCTCTTCCGCCACTTCTTCTCCATGTGTCAATACGACGATGGCCCGTGCTCGGGCTGCGTTTCTCCTTTGTCTTCCAGCGCCAGGGTTGTCGCCTGATGACGACCGGGAAGAAGATAGAGTCCCATCGGAAGAGTTGGGTCTATCTGGACGCCCAACGCACCCATCCTCTGTTGGCGCTGCCTACTGCCCGTCCGGAGAAACTTGATGGCTGGCGCCACGCGAAGCTTACCGGCCCTCTTGCCAGGCCGGTCTTGGCGAAGATTGAGGCCGACCTGAGCTCGAGGCTCGAAGGAGGCCAGATCGTGAAGGAGTTCTTGAGGCAGCGTCTAGCTCCGCTCCAGGCTCACTCACGCCCCATGTAGGAGCTGATGGGTGACGACGACAGGCTCCGGCTGCACCCAGGGATGCTGGCCGAAGACGATCTGGAATTCACCTTGAGGGCCCTCCTTGGGATGGTTCCGAAGGATCTTGCTGGGGCCTACCTGCCGTTGTACAGCCGCCCTGACAAGGCCGAGCTGCTGAAGGCCATGCCGGACCTTGGTGCGCCCGTGGGTGCTTTGCCCACGTTCGACGTGTCTTCCGGTGATGACGACGAGAGCGACGAGGGAGGCTCGGAGGACATCCTGGACGACGATGGGGACTCCTTCGAAGCGCTCGCCAGGGCCATGACGCCAGGCGTAGGTGCCGCCGGATGATCCCAGGCGACCACTCCACGTCGGTCCGGACGCACTGCGTCTAGGGGAAGCAAGGTGGCGACTCCGCCGAAGAGCACCACGCTAGCGAACCTGGCGACCGCGGCCGCGCCCAGGACCATGGCCTCGCGCCTTGCCCAGGCCCGGGCTATCGGCATGCCCGGCGTGCCAGGGGCTGCTGTTGACCTGCTGGTGAAGAGAAGGGCGTGCCTCGCTTCCGACCAATACGTGTGCAATTTCTCACTCATTCTTATTTGCCGTGCCCCTAATGCGCTCTCCCTTGGTGCAGCAACCTGGGGGATGTGATGAAGAGGGTGAAGGGGGAGGTCATGCCGCGGTGCCCTGCTCCTTCGGCTGCTGGTGCAACCTCGGGGAAGGATGCCGCGGCGCTGGGTGCCCCGGTTGGCCGGGCCACCATGCGCGTAGTGACGGTGCCACCCGAAGACGTCCTTGTCTCCGACGAGGTTGCAGAGTTGGCTTCTGCTCCGGCTGCTCTAGCGAGGGAGGCTAGAGCCCCCGAGCCCCTGGTCGAGCAGCCAGTCTTGTCGGTGCCCGTGCGTCAGCCAGCGCAGCCTGGTCCTGAGGCTTTGGATGCTGCCTCCGTCGCGCTGGGTCATCTTCGCACTGATCTGCAAAACAATGACGGCCACTTGACAGAAGGGCGCCTGGGGCTGATCCACGGGTGGCTCCTGGCAGACGAGTCTGCACGGGCCTCCTGGGATCAGGCCTTGGCGGCTGCTGCCAAGGGGTGAGAGGAAGCCGCGGCGGCCACGCTGGCTCGTGATGCCGCATGAGCTGACGCCGCGTCCTTCAAGAAGCGCTGCCTCAAGGCGGAGAGCGAGCTGGGGGCCCTCCGCGAGAAAGACACTAGGCGCGCCCTGGAGCTCAAAGGGTTGGAGAAGGAGCTCGAGGCGCAGGAGACCACGACATCCCGGCTGCAACAGGAGCAGCTTGCCGACCGCGCCGCCCTGGAGAAGCTGAAGGTTGAAGTCGAGCAGGCCAGGGCAGCCCAAGCCACTCGCGTCCAGGAGGAAGCTGCTGCGGCCTCGGCGACGGTGAGTCCCGAGGACCATGCCGCCTTTGACCTTGAGGCCCGCAAGGCGCTGCATGCCGCCTACGGGGAAGGGTTCAAGGAGCCGCTGGCCGCCCCGGAGGGAGGTCCCGCCGGGCTCCTTGCTGCGCTCGTGGAGTCCCTGCGTGGTGTTACAGCCGCGATCGGCCAGTTAGCTGACGCTGAAGGCCGTACACTGTTTACCTTGCTCCTGACACAGGTGTGTGGCCACCTAAGCCTTTGCGATCCCACCCTTGACCTGGCCTCGCTGTCCGAGCCCGTGACCGCAGTCATGGAGAACTCGGCTGCTGAGGCCCTGAGGGTGAAGGTCACGTCGCTGGTGGAGGCGTTCCTCCAGGCTACTGCTACCGCGGCCAAAGGGGAGACGACCGGTACTGCTGCGCCCCGCGATGCTTGATCCGTCCTGTTTCGTGAGAGAAGTGCGAGTGCCTCGGGGAGGCGTAAGAACTTGGTTAAATTTGAAAAAACTCGACGTTATTGTAATAGCTAGATGATTCCATGCTTTCTTCCTTTCATGTTTGCTTTAGCTGCTCTCCATCGGCAGGGCCCAACCCCGTGCATACCTCGACCGCCGCTGAGCCTTCTGGATGACCGGGGTTACCGTAGTAACTAGACTCGTTGATGAGCCCTCCGGACACCAGGGTTACCGTAGTAACTAGACTCAAGGGATGAGGGGCTACGTGGCCAGTGAGGCCCTTGGGTCGCGATGCCCAAGGGTCCCCCTTAACGTTCAAGCGATCCCGTTTTCGTTCTGCGTCGGCAGGGCCCAACCCCGCGCATACCTCGATCGCCATTGAGCCCTCCGGACGACCGGGGTTATCGTCATAACTAGGCTCAAGGGATGAGGGGCTACGTGGCCAGTTAGGCCCCTGGGTCGTGATGCCCAGGGCCCCCCCTTGACGTACGAACGGCTCTTCATGAAGGAGAACAAGCACCATACCTTGCCCACGAGCCTTCGCCTGGGATGGGGGAACGAGAAGGCCAGGTGTCTGGGCACCTGGTAGGGTGGCGTCTGCCAGACGTGACCTGAGAATAGCCCCCGTGCCTAGCCCGCCTCGCGACACCCATCCAAGGAGAAGTTGTGAGCGTCATGAGCTGAAAAGCTCCCTGAGGTTGGTGCGACCACCGGGGGCCACCCTCAGTTGTTTATAACTAGCGCGGAGCATAGAGCTACCACACTTGCGCGAAGTGTGGGCATAACCGCGCCTCGGTCGTATCGGCCAGCGCGGAGCTTGGTGCTTCCACTGGTTTGTGGGCATAACCGTTCCTCGGTTGGATCTACCAGCGCGGAGCTTGGTACTTCCACTGGACCGTGGGAGGGAGCCTCCCACCGGGAGAGACTCCGGGGCATGTACAGCCCCGTCCTGACGCGTAGCTGGCACGGTAGGACAACCAAGGTGTATATGGGCCCTCCTCAGGACGAGCTGAACGACTCTGAGGAAGTTCTCGTGAGCTTACGCATCACTCACGAGACCCTACCCTGAGGCGGGTTGCGCTTGAGTCTTCTTCTGCAAAATGTGAAAAGAGAGATGTTGTCTCGACCTGCGCCGAGTGTATCTCTAGGGGATATTGCATGAGAAGGCCGCAGCACCAGCGACCCCTGGAGGTGACGTCACGGGGTTAACCTGCGAGAGAGAGCTCAGCCATTGGATTTGTCGACGCTGCAGGGACGGACCCGAGCACAAACGTCGTGCCCAGTCTTCTCATGCCACGATCCAAAGGAAAAACAGCTGGCGCGCGGTTCCCGCATGAGCGAGGCACCTGCCACGGGCCCCTACTTACCCATCCACGATTAGCCCATGCGAGAACAAGGCACCAAGGACCATGGGAGGTGCCGTCACGGAAATGGCTCGCTAGGCAGAGCTCATCCCTTGGGTTTATCGACGCTGCAGGGATGGACCCAAGCACAGACATCGTGACAGTCCTTAATCATGGGGCGGTCGCGAGTGGGCTCACAAGGGCTCATGACCTTAGTGGCGGTGAGGACGCCAAGCATATAGATAATGCGAATGGAAAGAAATATCTGGCCTTGATCATGAGAAAAGGGAGACAGCCGCGGGGGAACAGCCCCCAGCGGCCCGAGGATAATGCAGCTCGAGAGGCGCCCTCGTTTGGATACCTGAAGTGTCACCTGATACTTGTCGAAGGAGAGTTGGGGTAGTTGAAGACGCAAGCTGTGCGGGTCGCTCCCGAGGATCGTCGGGCTCCTGAGGCCCAGGGGCTCCTAAGGCTCTTAGTGGTCGCACGGGTCCGGCTCCCGCTCCGTCCGTACCGCCTTCCACTGAGCCTCCCGAGCCCCCAAGGCCTGCTGCGCGAGATGCTGGAACGTGGCTGCTGCGTTGCGGAAGCCGAAGAGCGTGCAGACGTAGCTGCAGGGGAGGGTCCTCCTCCGGCCGACCGCCGTCGGCCAGAATGGCTCCTGAGAAACGGCTCGGTTGAGACCCGTGAAAGCACATTTGCTCCCTGGGTGGTTTTGGTAATTAATGACAACATACTTTGTGGTTGGACTAATACTTTTATCAAGTATGTTTCAGGAAATTCAATCACATTGGATTGGCAAGATGACTGAAGAAGTGGACCCCTCAAATGCTAAGGCAAGCATTGGCAAAAGCTCAAGACTCTATTTTTGGTTTAGTGATCCAAGATCACATTGAGTCCATAGGAAAGCCAATACTATTAAAAGGGGATGAGGTTGTGTTGATGATCTGGTTGCTCAAAGTGCTTAGTGATTTAGCTCCTTCAACTATCAGCACCTTTCACTTCTATACACACCCATAAGTAATCTCGGACAAACCGATTCTTCCAACTCAGTCCCACCGAGATGAACCACTTCAGCCACATTCCAAACCCTAGAAAAATCGGTCATACCGAGTTTGAGATCGGTCTCACCGAAACTGAACTGCCAACCTTCTGTAACCATTTCACATCATTTCGGAATAACCGAGTTTGTATTATCGGTCTCACCGAAATGGGCAAGCTTCTGTCTTGGCTCAAATCGGTCTCACCGATATTGCACTTTCGGTCTCACCGATTCTGGCATGTTCCTGTCTTTTCTCAAATCGGTCCAACCGAGTTTTCTTTCTCGGTCCCACCGAAAACTCCAACGTTCATATCTTTTGCACTTTCGGTCTCACCGAGATGGTATTTTCGGTCCCACCGAAAATCCCAACGTTCACTATATTTGAACTTTCGGTCTGACCGAGTTTTCACTTCGGTCTCACCGAGATTGCCCAAATATGTGTGTAACGGTTGGATTTTGTGTGGAGGCTATATATACCCCTCCACCCCCTCTTCATTCGTGAGGAGAGCCATCAGAAAGTCTACCACTCCTACCACACACTTTCTGAGAAGAGAACCACCTACCCTTGTGTTGAGATCAAGCCATTCCATTCCTACCATATGAAACTTGATTTCTAGCCTTCCCAAGTTGCTTTCCACTCAATCCTTTCTTCCACCACAGCCATATCAGTGAGGAGAGTTGAGTGTTGGGGAGATTATCATTTGAAGCACAAGAGCAAGGAGTTCATCACCATCAACACCATCTATTACCTTTTGGAGGGTGGTGCCTTCTAGATTGGTTAGGTGTCGCTTGGGAGCCTCCGTCTTTGAGATGTGGAGTTGAACCAAGAAGTTTGTAAGGGCAAGGAGATCGCCTACTTCGTGAAGATCTACCCCGAGTAAGGCTAGTCCTCCGTGGGCGTAGGCCATGATGGAATAGACAAGGTTGCTTCTTCGTGGACCCTTCGTGGGTGGAGCCCTCCGTGGACTCGCGCAGCCGTTACCCTCCGTGGGTTGAAGTCTCCATCAACGTGGATGTACGATAGCACCACCTATCAGAACCACGACAAAAATCTTCGTGTCACCAAACTGCGTTTGATCTTCTCCACCTCTCTTTACTATATATGCAATTTACTTTCCGCTGCCCATACTCTAGAATTGCATGTGTAGTATGCTACTTGACTTGTGTGCTATGCAAAAACTGTCAAATCTGTTCTTGAGAAAAGACAGAATTTTTATATTGTCAAGTAGTCTAATCACCCCCCCTCTAGACATACTTCTTCGATCCTACAATTGGTACCAGAGCCTTGGTCTCCATTGCTTTGGTTTACACACCATTGGAGGAAGATGGACGTGTCTACGGTTGGGAGTGTTAGCCATAGAGTGCCTGTTCTTAATGGAAGGTTCTATAACTCATGGAGGTCTGAAATGCTTAGTATCTTTAAGATGTACAATTTGTGCAAATATATTGAGACCCCCTATGTGCCTCCTTTTGATCCTTTGCACCCTACCATGGATGAAGAGCTTGATTTGCTTCGTAACCTAAGAACTGTAAATCTTATCATTAGAGGGTTACCTGATGACTTGCTTAATCTTGTTACAAACTTTGAGTGTGCCTATGCTATGTGGAAATTCTTGGAAGAACTTTATCCGGACTACTCGTTGAGAAGTCTTGATGAAATTCTACACAAGACTATTGAATTTGATAAGTTGCACCCCAATGATCCCAACTTTGATAAATGCTTCTTTGAGCTTCGTGATCTTATGAAAAAGAAGGGTGATCCCGGTCTTATCAATATTATCATTAGAAATGCTCTTGCATTGCATTCCGAAGATTATTGTTCCATTGACCAAACTAATGCAAGTACTTATCAAATTGACCTAGGTGTTGATGATGAACAATCTATGGGTCAATATGATGGTGAGCATGAGCATGATGATGATTACTCCGATTCGGACACCGAGCTAGACAAGGTCATGAAGAGTCTCAATCTTATGGCAAATCTGAGAGACTACATGTCCGGCGGAAAAGAGTGGATTCTTGATAGTGGATGCACCGACCACATGACCGGAGACAAAGACATGTTTCGAGAGCTTGCAAAGAACGATGGTCCACTCAAGTATGTGACTTTTGGAGACAACTCCAAGGGTAAGGTACTTGGCCTTGGTAAGGTGGCCATATCTCATGATAGCTCTATTCAAAATGTCATGCTTGTAGAATCTCTTGGATACAATTTACTTTCCGTGTCTAGATTAGCTGACTTTGGATTCAATGTGCTATTCACCAAAGTAGATTGCCAAGTCTTTCGTCGTGACAATCAAAACATGGCTTTTACTGGTATCCGTTGAGGTGATCTATATATTGTTGATTTCACTAAGAAAGCCCAACCTAGAGCTTGTTTCATTGCTAAATTCTCTAAAGGTTGGTTATGGCATAGAAGGCTAGGACATGTTGGTATGCGTAATTTAGACAAGCTGATCAAAGGTGATCATATTCTTGGTGTTAAAGATGTTTTCTTTGACAAAGATAGACTTTGTAGTGCTTGTCAAGCAGGAAAACAAGTTGGTGGAAGTCATCCCGTGAAAAACATCATGACCACAAGGAGACCACTTGAGCTTCTTCATATGGATCTCTTCGGTCCCAATGCTTACAAAAGCCTTGGTGGTAACTCCTTTGGTCTAGTTATAGTTGATGATTATTTCAGATTTACGTGGGTATTTTTCCTTGATGATAAATCGCAGGTTCAGAGGATCTTCAAGACCTTTGCCAGAAAGGCCCAAAATCAATTTGAGGTGAAGATCAAGAAAGTTCGGAGCGACAATGGAACGGAGTTCAAGAACGCCAATGTAGACTCTTTTCTCGATGAGGAAGGAATTCTACATGAGTTCTCGGCTACGTACACTCCTCAACAAAATGGAGTTGTTGAGAGGAAGAACCGAACGCTCATAGAGATGGCAAGAACGATGCTTGATGAATACAAGACACCGAAGCATTTTTGGGGAGAAGCGGTCGAGACAGCTTGTCATGCTATCAACAGGCTTTATCTTCATAAGCTCCTCGGCAAAACATCATACGAGCTCCTCACCGGTAACAAACCCCAAGTGGGATACTTTCGTGTCTTTGGTTCAAAATGCTATATCCTTGATAAGCATCGTCGGTCTAAATTTGCTCCTAAATCTCATGAAGGCTTTCTTCTTGGTTATGGATCAAACTCCCACACCTACCGTGTCTACAATAATTTCACCCGAAAGGTTGAAGAGACGGTAGATGTGAATTTTGATGAATCTAATGGCTCGCAAGTAGAGCAAATGCCTATTGATGTAGGAGACAAGGACCCTTCGGAAGCTATCCAAGATTTATCTATTGGGAAGATTCGTCCCATGGAAGTGAAGGAGAGTACCTCATCTACATATGTGGAGCCACCTACCTCACGGCGAGATGAACCTCAAGGCAACATGGAGGCCTCCACAAGTGGAACTCACCAAGATGAGGAAGTGCTACAAGAAGATCCACCACAACCTCCTTCTCCACCACCTCAAGACAACACCAACAACAATGAAGAAGAAGAAGAGGAAGATGAAGATGATGAGGAAGCTGAGCCACAACATCAACAAAAGCTATCCCGAGTTCGAGCAAGAGTCAAGAAAAATCATCCCGTGGAACAAATGATGAACGACATCAACTCCGGGAGAATTACTCGCTCTAAAACTCGCTTAGCTAACTTTTGTGAGCATTACTCATTTATCTCTAGTATTGAACCTATGAAGGTAGAAGAAGCACTTGAAGACCCGGATTGGGTGAACGCTATGCACGAAGAACTACACAACTTCGAGAGGAACAAGGTATGGACTTTGGTAGAGAAGCCCAACGATGATCAAAACATCATTGGAACCAAATGGGTGTTTCGGAACAAGCAAGATGAAGATGGACAAGTCATCCGCAACAAGGCTCGTCTCGTAGCTCAAGGTTACACACAAGTCGAAGGTATGGACTATGGTGAGACCTATGCCCCCGTTGCTAGACTTGAGTCCATTCGCATTCTTCTTGCTTATGCCAATCACCATGATATTACTCTCTATCAAATGGATATCAAAAGTGCTTTCCTAAATGGTGAAATTGAGGAGGAAGTATTTGTAAAACAACCTCCCGGATTTGTGAATCCCAAAAAGCCTAATCATGTTTACAAGTTGCACAAAGCTCTTTATGGTCTTAAACAAGCCCCTAGAGCTTGGTACAAATGCTTAACTAGCTTTCTTCTTGAAAAAGGGTTTGAGATTGGAAAGATAGACTCAACGCTGTTCACAAAAAGGGTTAATGGTGAACTATTTGTGTGCCAAATATATGTTGATGATATTATCTTTGGTTCAACTAACCCCCATTTTAGCAAGAAGTTTGGACAGCTCATGTCGGAGAAGTATGAGATGTCCATGATGAGTGAACTCAAATTCTTCCTTGGGTTGCAAATCAAGCAATCTAAGGAGGGTACTTTCGTCTCACAAACAAAGTACACCAAGGATCTCTTCAAGAAGTTCAACATGCAAGAAAGCAAAGGTATGAGTACCCCCATGCCTACTAGTGGACATAATGACTTGACTAACGATGGAGAACCCGTTGATCAAAGGGTTTACCGTTCTATGATTGGTTCTCTACTATATCTTTGTGCTTCTCGTCCTGACATAATGTTGAGTGTATGCATGTGTGCGCGATATCAAGCAGCCCCTAAAGAATGTCATCTTAAAGCTGTTAAAAGAATAGTGAGATACTTGATACACACACCAAACTTTGGCATTTGGTATCCTAAGAGGGCCTCTTTCGATCTTGTTGGCTATTCCGACTCGGACTATGCCGGTGACAAGGTTGATAGAAAGTCAACTTCGGGTACATGTCAATTCCTTGGTCGATCCCTTGTATCTTGGTCCTCCAAGAAACAGAATTCGGTATCATTATCCACTGCCGAAGCAGAATATATTGCTGCTGGTTCGTGTTGTGCTCAGTTACTATGGATGACACAAACGCTTAAAGATTATGGGATACATGTGAGACGTGTTCCCTTGCTTTGTGACAATGAGAGTGCAATCAAGATTGGACACAATCCAGTGCAACACTCTCGAACAAAGCATATTGAAGTCCGTCACCATTTTATTCGTGATCATATTGCCAAGGGTGACATTAATCTTAAGCATGTTCGTACTGACAAACAACTTGCTGATATCTTTACAAAACCTCTTGATGAGAAAGTGTTTTGTCGCTTAAGGAGTGAGTTGAACATCATTGATGCTTCAAACTTGGAGTGATAACTCCATTGATGCATGCAAGGCATGAGCCTCTTGACTAATCCTTGATATTTCTCTTATGATGATGATCATATGTCTTGGACACATTTGCCTCCTCGTATTGCATCTAACTCCTTGCAGGTACTTGGATGATCTACGTTCCACAAGATTATCACACACTCAAATCATGAGTAATCTTGTCATTGACCAAGTATCTAGCCCTTTGGGATGTTGAGTTCAAGGAACAAAATTCCACATATCCTTTTTGACATCTTATACATCTAGTATTTCACTCTTGTCATCTTGGATATTCTTGAGTATTTCCTTGCTTGCCTAACCCATGTAGGAAGATGAACTATACAAGTAGAAATGGCGCTCCAACTTCACATTCAATGAGCACCTACATCGAGCTTACCTACATGAGCAAAGCATCAACAAGCCCAAGGTATGTTCTTCACATCTTTGAGGAGCTTTGCTCAAAGTCATGAGTACAAGCAGCTTCATAAGATGTGATCACATCAAATGCTTAATCGAAAAATGGCAACCCCATTTTGAGCTTAAATGATGAGTATGACCTATGATCAAATGTTCTCATTTGACTCCTAAGTCAATATACTCATACATAGGTGACTCTGTCGCCGACCTTTATCTAGATGAAGTACATATGCTTTTGGAGTTTTTCTGTTTTCTCTTGCGTTCTCTCATTGAGTTTTTCTTTAAAAAAAAAAAAAAAAACTTCATCTAGGAATCTTTTTTCATTTCTTTTCTTATGTTTTTGTGTATATCCTTCTGGCTCTGATCAATTCCCCGAAAATCTTTCAAAATTCATTGCAACTCTTTTGAAACTTTCCTCGCAAAGTGAGCTGAATTATTTCTGTATTTCCTTGGAATAAACTCGGCGTCACCGATTTGAAATTTTCGGTCTAACCGAAAAGGATTCGGACCCACCGATCCATCTAATTCGGTGTCACCGATTTATCTTCCAGGACATCTACTTCTGCAGCTCCACTCAAATTTTAAATCTTAAGGAGGAGAAGACTCAAATTTAAATTCTCAATGTTTCTCTATGAATGTTCTTATTTGCCCTGTTGTGATTCTTAATGATCCCACTTCTTTCTTTCTTTCTTTCCATCTTTCCTGCCCTACCTAGTTTGCTGTCCTTTTCGGCACTTGATGTCAAAGGGGGAGAAGATTTAGGGGGAGTAGGGGGAGTAGGGGGAGAAGAGAAGACTTAGGGAGAAGAAAAACAATCTTATCTTAAGGGGGAGAGAATCACATCAAAGCTTTGCCGTGCTTTACATTGGATTTGTTCTCAATTGGCATCATTCTTTTGATTTTTGCTTTTTCCATCAAAACTCCTTGTTCTGATATCTTATGGAAAGCAAAATCTCTCAGAGTTCATTGAAAATCTTTTAGTTTCGGAGACATGTTTGCTGATTCAAGCTTGTGCTCAATATGAGACACTCTTTGTACATGTTCTCCCTGGCTTGGTACTCTTGATGTTCTTGCAGTTGGTTGAAGGAATACTCTTGTGTTATCTAACCTTGTTTTCCCAAGTTTATTCTTTCAGGTACAATGCCAAGGAACTTCAAGGTAAGTATATGCATCTTGCAGAATGTGCATGATGGTGACTTGCTTGTAAACACTTGTTTGCAAGAAATCACCATGCACATATGCATTATCACTCACTTCCTTTTCTTCTGCTCTGATGCATATAGCCAAGCTGCATGTAGCACATCTTGCTTATCTCTCTTGTGTGCTTGTGGTAGTCCAAAACCATAATCTATGAAAATCTTGCACACTTGTAGGGGGAGCCTGTGTACTACATGCTTGTCAAAGCTTTCGTGATAATTCTGTCTTTCTTTCAATAAGCTTTGATGTCTTGTTTAATATAATTTTCAGTGTGTTGCCATCAATTACCAAAAAGGGGGAGATTGAAAGCACATTTGCTCCCTGGGTGGTTTTGGTAATTAATGACAACATACTTTGTGGTTGGACTAATACTTTTATCAAGTATGTTTCAGGAAATTCAATCACATTGGATTGGCAAGATGACTGAAGAAGTGGACCCCTCAAATGCTAAGGCAAGCATTGGCAAAAGCTCAAGACTCTATTTTTGGTTTAGTGATCCAAGATCACATTGAGTCCATAGGAAAGCCAATACTATTAAAAGGGGATGAGGTTGTGTTGATGATCTGGTTGCTCAAAGTGCTTAGTGATTTAGCTCCTTCAACTATCAGCACCTTTCACTTCTATACACACCCATAAGTAATCTCGGACAAACCGATTCTTCCAACTCAGTCCCACCGAGATGAACCACTTCAGCCACATTCCAAACCCTAGAAAAATCGGTCATACCGAGTTTGAGATCGGTCTCACCGAAACTGAACTGCCAACCTTCTGTAACCATTTCACATCATTTCGGAATAACCGAGTTTGTATTATCGGTCTCACCGAAATGGGCAAGCTTCTGTCTTGGCTCAAATCGGTCTCACCGATATTGCACTTTCGGTCTCACCGATTCTGGCATGTTCCTGTCTTTTCTCAAATCGGTCCAACCGAGTTTTCTTTCTCGGTCCCACCGAAAACTCCAACGTTCATATCTTTTGCACTTTCGGTCTCACCGAGATGGTATTTTCGGTCCCACCGAAAATCCCAACGTTCACTATATTTGAACTTTCGGTCTGACCGAGTTTTCACTTCGGTCTCACCGAGATTGCCCAAATATGTGTGTAACGGTTGGATTTTGTGTGGAGGCTATATATACCCCTCCACCCCCTCTTCATTCGTGAGGAGAGCCATCAGAAAGTCTACCACTCCTACCACACACTTTCTGAGAAGAGAACCACCTACCCTTGTGTTGAGATCAAGCCATTCCATTCCTACCATATGAAACTTGATTTCTAGCCTTCCCAAGTTGCTTTCCACTCAATCCTTTCTTCCACCACAGCCATATCAGTGAGGAGAGTTGAGTGTTGGGGAGATTATCATTTGAAGCACAAGAGCAAGGAGTTCATCACCATCAACACCATCTATTACCTTTTGGAGGGTGGTGCCTTCTAGATTGGTTAGGTGTCGCTTGGGAGCCTCCGTCTTTGAGATGTGGAGTTGAACCAAGAAGTTTGTAAGGGCAAGGAGATCGCCTACTTCGTGAAGATCTACCCCGAGTAAGGCTAGTCCTCCGTGGGCGTAGGCCATGATGGAATAGACAAGGTTGCTTCTTCGTGGACCCTTCGTGGGTGGAGCCCTCCGTGGACTCGCGCAGCCGTTACCCTCCGTGGGTTGAAGTCTCCATCAACGTGGATGTACGATAGCACCACCTATCGGAACCACGACAAAAATCTCCGTGTCACCAAACTGCGTTTGATCTTCTCCACCTCTCTTTACTATATATGCAATTTACTTTCCGCTGCCCATACTCTAGAATTGCATGTGTAGTATGCTACTTGACTTGTGTGCTATGCAAAAACTGTCAAATCTGTTCTTGAGAAAAGACAGAATTTTTATATTGTCAAGTAGTCTAATCACCCCCCCTCTAGACATACTTCTTCGATCCTACAACCCGCGATGTCAACGCAGATGCGGAAGTAGTCGCTTGGGCTGCGAGTAGGTGGACTTGGGATCGTGCGGTTACGCCCACCGCGAATGAGTCTTGCGTACTGAAGTTCCTTTGTAACTTGGTCGATGAAGTCTTGAGCCCCCAGCGCTGGACGGCTCGCGCTGGGCTCACAAAAACGTGCATCAAGATACGCTTGCAAGTGTTGCTTGAACACCTCCCTCGGGGCACGGGTCAGCTCAGGGACACTCCAGAGGAGAGCCCCCGAGCCCGTCATGAGAGGGGCGTCGAGCGCGCCTCCCTATGCGACGGTGGAAGGTGCCTCGTCAGCAGGCGCGAGTCCTGAGGCCAGGTCGTCGGGAGCCCCCGCGTCCTGAGGTCCGTCGACGGGTAGGTTCTTCTTTTTCTTGGGGGCGGTCTGCAGGGCGAGGACGGCTTGATCCTCATTGGGGTGTTCAACCGCCACGGTCTGGTAGGCATGCTCCAGGGAACACACCGCTTCCTTCTCGTCGGAGGCGATCATGATGACTCCGCCGCTCCCGGGCATCTTGAGGACGTTGTAGCCGTGATGGGTCACCGCCATGAACTTGGCAAGGGCAGGATACCCCAGGATGGCATTGTACGGGAGGTGGATGTTGGCGATGTCGAAGTCGATGAGCTCGGTGTGGTAGTTGTCGCGGTCGCCAAAGGTGACGGGGAGGCGGACTTGCCCCATCGGGAGCGTGGAGCCATCCGTGACTCCATAGAATGGCTAGGTGGGGTGGAGCTGATCGTAGGGAACCTGGAGTGTCTCAAAGGTCTGTACGGAGAGGATGTTGAGCCCTACTCCACCGTCGATGAGGGTCTTGGTCACGAGGACATTGCTGATGGTCGGGGTGCAGAGCATCGGGAGTGCACCTGGGGCCGCAGTGCACTTGAGCTGGACTTTGGGGTCGAAAGCGATGACTTGTTTGGTCCACCTGAGGTTGCGTGCGGCGTCAGGCCTGGGAAGCGCCGCGTTCACCTCACGGGCGAACTGCTTGAAGATGCGGTGAGAAGCCGGGGCATGGGCTCCTCCCAGAATGCACGCGACTGCACGCGGCTCCTGGAAGCCCCCTGCCCCGTCTCCCTGGCGGTCGTCGTCGTTCCTCCTGGGCGGTGGTGGCAGCGGAGGCAGGCCTCCGTGGCCCTAAGGGCGACCTCACGAGGCTGGTCGCGCCAGGGAGCGTCACGAGGCTGCTCCTGCCAGTGGTCTTCACGAGGTTGCTCACGCCACCCTTGGCGCGAGTTCCTACCGTCCCAACGTCCTCCTCCACGGCTGTAGCCGCGGTTGTCGTGCTCAGGGCGCTGCCCGCCGCGCATCGCCCTGAGCTCCTGACAGCCGTTGGTGTTGTGGTTGTGGATGTTGTGGAAGACGCAGTACAGTTGGTTGTCCCTGGGGAAGTCATCGTAGCCGCAGCCATGCTTCACTTCTGGCTCAGCAGCCAGCATGGCGGGTCCCTTGCGCTTCGACTCCTTGGCCTTGGTTTTCTTGTCGTCTGCCTCCACCTCACGCAGCTCCTGAAGGGAGAGGCGGCCTTCCTCCGCCCTGGCGCACTTTGCCGCGAGCTTGAACATCTCGAGGGCTATGCACAAGTCTTCGTGGATGGCGAGCTCTTCCCTCATCCTGACGTCGCGGACGCCATTGGAGAACGCGGAGATGATGGCCTCGTCCGAGACCCTGGGGATACGGAGGCGCATGGTGTTGAAGCGTTGGATGTACTTTTGCAGGGTTTCTCCCGGCTGCTGCCTCACGCGACGCAGGTCATCAGCTGCCGGGGCTCGGTCGCAGGTGCCTTGGAAGTTAGCGACAAAGCGCTCGCGAAGCTCTCCCCAGGAGGAAATGGATCCCACCGGGAGGTTCAGGAGCCAGGAGCGCGCGCCGTCCTTCAGAGCCATGGGGAACGCCATGACCTGCTCAGTGCCGTTGGACGCCTCGATGCCCAGCTCGTAGAGTTGGAGGAACTCCGTGGGGTCGGTGGTGCCTTCGTAGTGCGGAGGCAGGTCCGGCTTGAACTTGCCGGGCCAGACGAGGCGCCGTAGTTTGGGAGATAGGGCGCCACACCCGCGCACGCTCATGATCATAGGCGCCCCTGCACCTGCGACGCTGGTTCTTGAGGTGATGGCGCCACCACCTCCCGTGGCACGCGGTCTGGGCGTTGTGGGCTAGGGGGGCCCATGCGCCCCTGCATGTGGGTGCGGGATCACCTGGCAACTCTCCTCGTCGTGGGCTTGGGCTCTGCGGGGTTGTTCATGTCGAGGGGTCTCGCGCCGGCCCTCCTGGCCGACGGGGTGGAGGGGAGGCGGAGCCGGGACCCCACGGCCCTCGTTCGCCGCCGGGGGCGATGGAGGATGTGAGGAGTGCGTTGGTGCAGGCGCTTCCCCAGCTACGTTGACGAGCTCGGTGATGCGATGGAGCCACTCGTCGTAGAGATCATCTGCCGGGCGGTAGCGCAAGAGCTCCCGTGCCATCAGTAGCGCAGGCTGCTGGTAGACCGGCCCGCGGCGGACCAGCGAGGACGACGCTGCGGCCGGCGAGGGTGAAGGTGTTGCCGTGCGGCCGTCCCGTCGCACGGACAGCGGCAGCGAGGAGTCCTGCTGCTCGTGGACATCCGGGTCGGTGGCGGCGTTGGCGACCGGCGAGTCGGGGAGTAGCGGTGCGCTGTTGCCCGCGGGCGCCATCTGAGCGACGTTCGCAGCACGGCAGGTGGCGCGAGCTCGGCGTGTGTCCACCATGGCTGTGGAGCAGGGTCGGCGACAAGAACGCGACGAGGTCGTCGGAGAGGCAAGATTCCGGCACGCCCCCTACCTGGCGCGCCAAATGTCGGATTCAGGGCTCCGCAAAACCCGTTAAGTTCTAACACAGGGGCGTGAACGAAGATCTCTCCCACTCACGTCTACCTAGCGCCTCGCTCTCGTCTCGGTGGAAAGATTCAAGCAAACAACGAACAAACACACAAGAGTTTATCCAGGTTCGGGCCACCGTGTGGTGTAAGACCCTACTTCCTACTTTGGTGGATTGGCTCCGGGCGAGCTAGAGTATGAATTGGTACAAGGGCTCCTGAGCTCAGGAGGCGAGCTCAGGAGGGTCAAGAAGCTAATGTTCTTGCTCCTTGTGCGGTGGTCAAGTGTGTGAATCGATCATCCTCCCTCCTTGCAGTGGAGGTTCTAGCTACTTATATAGGCGGCCACGGTCCTCTTCCCCCGAAATGTTTAGGCGGGAAGGGATTTCACAACGGCCATTTTTGAGCGGGAACACAAGGGTGTTCCTACCCTGACAAAAGCAGTCTTCGCCTGCAAAAGGATCAGGCGGTGACACGGTGGTGGGCTCGACAGTGACATCCTCCTTATTGTCCTTGCGGTCATCGGTCTTGTTGCACCAAAGAGGAAACCTTTGCCTTGCTCCTTGGGAACCAACGACTGCGCTGTCTCCTTTGCACCAAAATGGCAACTGTGCCGCTGGCGGACGCTGGCACCCGCTGGCGTGGTGCGTCACTGCTAACATCACTGCCTCCTCCTGAGGCAGGCTTGGCCTTGGATTCTCCGCCCCTCCGGAACACCTTGCCGAGGCCGCTCCCGAGGGGGTCTTGGCGTCGTTCTCCTCGCGAGGCCTGGCCCCTCGCGAGGGTCTTGAGCAGCTGGTCGATCAGCTGGGCCGTACCAGGCCGCTTGAAGGAGCGCGTCACGGCCCGCAGACAGGCAAGTCTGGGTACCCTGGTTCCCAGGACGCCGACAATTGTGATACGACTCCAACGTATCTATACTTTTTTTATTGTTCCATGCTATTATATTATCCTTCTAGGATGTCTTATGGGCTTGTATATACAATTTTATATGATTTTTGGGACTAACCTATTAACCCAGAGCCCAGTGCCAGTTTCTGTTTTTCTCCTGTTTTAGGGTTTTACATAAAAGGAATATCAAACGGAGTCCAATTGACGTGCCAATTTTTGATGATTTTTTCTGGACAAAAAGAAGGCCCCGAAGTAAAAGAGTTGGGCCAGGAGAGCCACGGGCTGCCCACGAGGGTGCGGGCGCGCCCTGGGCAGGGGGCGCGCCCTCCTATCTCGTGGACAACCCAGAAGCCCCCCTGACTTGTGCCCTACGCCAAAAAATTCTATAAATACTGAAACCTTAGGAAATTAACCTAGATCGGGAGTTCCGCCGCCGAAAGCCTCTGTAGACACCAAAAAC
Organism: Secale cereale; assembly: GCA_902687465.1. NCBI lineage: Eukaryota > Viridiplantae > Streptophyta > Magnoliopsida > Poales > Poaceae > Secale > Secale cereale. The sequence continues at coordinate 495,919,676 of LR738709.1, forward strand.
CAATCTAGACCCCGTTCCGGCACCCTGTCGGAGGGGGAAACCCTCACCGGTGGCCATCTTCATCATCCCGGCGCTCTCCATGACGAGGAGGGAGTAGTCCACCCTCAGGGCTGAGGGTATGTACCGGTAGCTATGTGTTTGATCTCTCTCTCTCTCTCTCTCATGTTCTTGAGATGGCACGATCTTGATGTATCGCGAGCTTTGCTATTCTAGTTGGATCTTATGATGCTTCTTCCCCTCTACTCTCTTCTAATGGATTGAGTTTTCCCTTTGAAGTTATCTTATCGGATTGAGTCTTTAAGGATTTGAGAACACTTGATGTATGTCTAGCACGTGCTTATCTATGGTGGCAATGGGATATCATGTGATCTACTTGATGTATGTTTTGGTGATCAACTTGCGGGTTTCGTGACCTTGGGAATCTATGCATAGGGGTTGGCACACGTTTTCGTCTTGACTTTCCGGTAGAAACTTTGGGGCACTCTTTGAAGTTCTATGTGTTGGTTGAATAGATGCTTCTGAGATTGTGTGATGCATATCGTATAATCATGCCCACGGATACTTGAGGTGACAATGGAGTATCTAGGTGACATTAGGGTTTTGATTGATTTGTGTCTTAAGGTGTTATTCTAGTACGAACTCTATGATAGATTGAACGTTACTACGGACTCTTGAATAGATCGACCAGAAAGAATAACTTTGAGGTGGTTTTGTACCCTACCATAATCTCTTCGTTTGTTCTCCACTATTAGTTACTTTGGAGTGACTCTTTGTTGCATGTTGAGGGCTACTAATATGATCCAATTATGTTATCCTTGTTGGGAGAACTTGCACTAGTGAAATTATGAACCCTAGGCCTTGTTTACTATCATTGCAACACCGTTTATGCTCACGTTTACCACTAGCTACCTTGCTGTTTTTATATTTTCAGTTTACAAAAACCTATATCTACCATCCATATTGCACTTGTATCACCATCTCTTCACCGAACTAGTGCACATATACAATTTACCATTGTATTGGGTGTGTTGGGGACACAAGAGACTCTTTGTTATTTGGTTGCAGGGTTGTTTGAGAGAGACCATCTTCATCCTACGCCTCCCACGGATTGATAAACCTTGGGTTATCTACTTGAGGGAAATTTGCTACTGTCCTATAAACCTCTGCACTTGGAGGCCCAACAACGTCTACAAGAAGAAGGTTGCATATTAGACATCAAGCTCTTTTCTAGCGCCGTTGCCGGGGAGGTGAGTGCTTGAAGGTATATCTTTAGATCTTACAATCAAATCTTTTAGTTTCTTGTTTTATCACTAGTTTAGTTTATAAAAGAAAACAAAAAATGGAATTAAGGTTACCTCATATGCTTCATCTTTTTAATACCTTTCGTGAAAATGATGGGAAGGAAAATTGTGCTCAAGTACTAGAAGAAGAATTACATAGAATGCTTGGCATTGAATATGTGCATGATGAGCATGATTGCAATGTTGTTAGTATGAATTATTTGAATACCCATGATGCTAATGATATGCAAAGCCACAAGCTTGGGGAAGCTATGTTTGACGAAGATGATATTTTTAGTCTCCCAAGTTTTGATGAGCAAATTTATTATGATGAAAGCATGCCTCCTATTTATGATGATTATATTGATGAAAGTTTGGAGAGGTCATGACTAGAATAGCAAAGCTCGCGATACATCAAGATCCTGCCATCTCAAGAACACGAGAGAGAGAGAGAGATCAAACACATAGCTACTGGTACATACCCTCAGCCCCAAGGGTGGACTACTCCCTCCTCGTCATGGAGAGCGTAGGGATGATGAAGATAGCCATGCTGAGGGTCCCCCCTCCGGCAGGGTGCCGGAACGGGGTCTAGATTGGTTTTCGGTGGCTACAGAGGCTTTCGGCGGCGGAACTCCCGATCTAGGTTAATTTCCGAAGGTTTCAATATTAATAGGATATTTTGGCGTAGGGCACATGTCAGGGGGGGCTTCTGGGCTGTCCACGTGATAGGAGGGCGCGCCCCCCACCCTCGTGGGCAGCCCGTGGCTCTCCTGGCCCAACTCTTTTACTTCGGGGGCTTCTTTTGGTCCAGAAAAAATCATCAAAAATTGGCACGTCAATTGGACTCCGTTTGATATTCCTTTTCTGTAAAACCTTAAAACAGAAACTGGCACTGGGCTCTAGGTTAATAGGTTAGTCCCAAAAATCATATAAAAGTGTATATAAAATCCCATAAGACATCCTACAAGGATAATATAATAGCATGGAACAATCAAAAATTATAGATACGTTGGAGACGTATCAAGCATCCCCAAGCTTAATTCCTGCTCGTCCTCGAGTAGGTAAATGATAAAAACAGAATTTTTGATGTGGAATGCTAATTATAGTTTTCAATGTAATTCTCTTAATTGTGGCATGAATGTTCAGATGTGAAAGATTCAAGACAAAAGTCTATATTGACATAAGAAATATTAATACTTCAAGCATACTAACAAAGCAATCATGTCTTCTCAAAATACTATGGCTAAAGAAAGTTATCCCTACAAAATCATATAGTCTGGCTATGCTCCCTCTTCATCACACAAAATATTCATATCGTGCACAACCCCGATTTCTGCCAAGCACTTGTTTTCATACTCTATTCTTTCAAACCTTTCAACTTTCACGCAATACATGAGCGTGAGCCATGGACATCGCACTATGTGGAATAGAGTGGTGGTTGTGCAGAAGACAAAAAGGAGGAAGATAGTCTCACATCAACTAGGCGTATCAACGGGTTACGGAGATGCCCATCAATAGATAACAATGTGAGTGAGTAGGGATTACCATGCAACGGATGCACTAGAGCTAAATATGTATGAAAGCTCAACAAAAGAAACTAGTGGGTGTGCATCCAACTTGCTTGCTTATGAAGACCTAGGGCATTGGAGGAAGCCCATCATTGGAATATACAAGCCAAGTTCTATAATGAAAATTCCCACTAGTATATGAAAATGACTAAACATGAGACTCTCTATCATGAAGAACATGGTGCTACTTTGAAGCAGAAGTGTGGAAAAAGATAGTAGCAATTGGCCCCCTTTTTTTGGGGCCTTTCTTTTTTTCTTTGGCCTTTTTTGTGTGTGGAGGGGCTTTATTGATTTAGCCTTTCCTCACATGGGACAATGCTCTAATAATGATGATCATCACACTTTCATTGAATTACAACTCGATATTACAACTCGACACTAGAACAAGTATGACTCTGTATGAATGCCTCCTGCGGTGTACCGGGATATGCAATGAATCAAGAGTGACATGTATGAAAAATTATGCATGGTGGCTTTGCCACAAATACGATGTCAACTACATGATCATGCATGGCAATATGACAATATGATGCGTGTCATATGAACGGAACAGTGGAAAGTTGCATGGCAATATATCTCGGAATGGTTATGGAAATGCCATGATAGGTAGGTATGGTGGCTGTTTTGAGGAATAATATGGTGGCTGTTTTGAGGAAGGATATCTAGTGGGTGTATGGTACCGGCGAAAGTTGCGCGGTACAAGAGAGGCTAGCAATGGTGGAAGGGTGAGAGTGCGTATAATCCATGGACTCAGAACTCATATACTTATTGCATGAATCTACGAGTCATCAAAACAAAGCAATCAACGCATGCTCCTAGGGGGGAGGTTGGCAGGAGTTAACCATCGCGCGCCCCCGACCTCGACACAAAGGTTGACACTTTACAAATACCTCATGCTCTAACTTCGTCACATAGCAGTTCACCATACGTGCATGCTACGGGAATCACTAACCTTAACACAAGTATTTCTCAATTTCATAATAACTCCACTAGCATGACTCTAATATCACTATCCTCATATCTCAAAACATTTATCAAGCATCCAACTTCTCATCATATTCAATGCACTTAGTGTGAAAGTTTTTACTACATTGATATTGGATGTCTATCATGTGAAGACTAGTTTTATAACCTAAACACATTACCATGCTGTTTTAATAGACTCTCAAATAGATATAAGTGAAGCATGAGAGTTCGACAATTTCTTCAAAATATTATCACCGCCGTGCTCTAAAATATATAAGTGAAGCACTAGAGCAAATAACAAACTACTCCGAGAGATATAAGTGAAGATCAATGAGTAGTTGGATAATTATGTAACTATATGAAGACTCTCTAACATTTGAGAATTTCAGATATTGGGATATTATTCAAACAGCTAGCAAAACAAAATAAACTAAATTGATGCTCCAAGAAAAACACATATCACGTGGTGAATAAAAATATAGCTCCGAGTATAGTTACTGATGGATGAAGACGAAAGAGGGGATGCCTTCCCGGGGCATCCCCAAGCTTAGGCTTTTGATTATCCTCGAATTCCTTGGGATGCCATGGGCATCCCCAAGCTTAGGCCTTTTCTACTCTTTGTTCCATAGTCCATCAAAGCAATATTCAAAACTTGAAAACTTCACAACACAAAACTTAGACAAAAATTCTCGTGAGCTCCGTTAGTATAAGAAAGCAAACCACTACTCAGAGGTACTGCAATGAATTCATTGTTTGTTTATATTGGTGTTAAACCTACTGTATTCCAACTTCTCTATGGTTCATACTTCCCAATACTACTCATAGATGCATTAAAATAAGCAAACAAGACAAGAAAAACAAAATCTGTCAAAAACAGAACAGTCTGTAGTAATCTGCAGGTTTCGCATACTTTTTTACTCCAAAAAATTCTAACTAAATTGGTAAACGTGAGGAATTTTTCTATTAATCATCTGCAAAAAGAATCAACTAAATAGCACACTCCAGTAAAATCTGATGACCATTCTTGCCAGCGCTAACGATTCTGTTTTTCACAGCGAGATCATATAAACTTCACACAAGTCTTCCCAAAGGTTCTACTTGGCACAAACACTAATTAAAACACAAAACCACATCTAAACAGAAGCTAGATGCAATATTTATTCCTAAAAAGAAGCAAAAAGAAATAAAATAAAATAAAGTTGGGTTGCCTCCCAACAAGCGCTATCGTTTAACGCCCCTAGCTAGGCATGATGATTTCAATGATGCTCGCATAAAATATAAGAATTGAAACATAAGGAGAGCATCATGAAGAATATGAATAGAACATTTAAGTCTAACCCACTTCCTATGCATAGGGATTTTGTGATCAAACAACTTATGGGAACGATAATCAACTAGCATCGGAAAGCAAAACAAGCATAGATTCAAGATTTTAAGCACATAGAGAGGAAACTTGATATTATTGCAATTACTACAAGCAAATGATCCTCTCTCATAATAATTTTCAATAGCATCATGAATGAATTCAACAATATAACCAGCACATAAAGCATTCTTTTCATGATCTACTTGCATAGAAATTTACTACTCTCCACATAAGAAAATTTATTCTCATTCATAGCAGTGGGAGGATCAAATTCAACAAAATAACTATCATGTGGAGCATAATCCAATTGAAAACTAAAATCATGATGACAAGTTTCATGGTTATCATTATTCTTAATAACATACAAGTCATCACAATAATCATCATAGATAGCAACTTTGTTTTCATAATCAATTGGAACCTCTTCCGAAATAGTGGATTCATCACTAAATAAAGTCATGACCTCTCCAAATCCACTTTCATCAATATAATCATCATAAATAGGAGGCATGCTTTCATCATAATAAATTTGCTCATCAAGACTTGGGGGACTAAAAATATCATTTTCATCAAACATAGCTTCCCCAAGCTTGTGGCTATGCATATCATTAGCATCATGGGTATTCAAAGAATTCATACTAACAACATTGCAATCATGCTCATCATGCACATATTTTATGCCAAGCATTCTATGTAATTGTTCTTCTAGTACTTGAGCACAATTTTCCTTCCCATCATTTTCATGAAAGATATTAAAGAGATGAAGCATATGAGATAACCTTAATTCCATTTTTTTGTAGTTTTCTTTTATAAACTAAACTAGTGATAAAACAAGAAACTAAAAGATTCGATTGCAAGATCTAAAGATATACCTTCAAGCACTAACCTCCCCGGCAATGGCGCCAGAAAAGAGCTTGATGTCTACTACACAACCTTCTTCTTGTAGACATTGTTGGGCCTCCAAGTGCAGAGGTTTGTAGGACAGTAGCAAAATTCCCTCAAGTGGATGACCTAAGGTTTATCAATCCGTGGGAGGCGTAGGATGAAGATGGTCTCTCTCAAACAACCCTGCAACCAAATAACAAAGAGTCTCTTGTGTCCCCAACACACCTAATACAATGGTAAATTGTATAGGTGCACTAGTTCGGCGAAGAGATGGTAATACAAGTGCAATATGGATGGTAGATATAGGTTTTTGTAATAAGAAAATATAAAAATAGCAAGGTAGCAAGTGGTAAAAGTGAGCATAAACGGTGTTGCAATGATAGGAGACAAGGCCTAGGGTTCATACTTTCACTAGTGCAAGTTCTCTCAACAAGGATAACATAATTGGATCATATTACTAGCCCTCAACATGCAACAAAGAGTCACTCCAAAGTCACTAATAGCGGAGAACAAACGAAGAGATTATGGTAGGGTACGAAACCACCTCAAAGTTATTCTTTCTGATCGATCTATTCAAGAGTCCGTAGTAACATTCAATCTATCATAGAGTTCATACTAGAATAACACCTTAAGACATAAATCAACCAAAACCCTAATGTCACCTAGATACTCCATTGTCACCTCAAGTATCCGTGGGCATGATTATACGATATGCATCACACAATCTCAGAAACATCTATTCAACCAACATAAAGTACTTCAAAGAGTGCCCCGAAGTTTCTACAGGAAAGTCAAGACGAAAACGTGTGCCAACCCCTATGCATAGATTCCCAAGGTCACGGAACCCGCAAGTTGATCACCAAAACATACATCAAGTAGATCACATGAAATCCCATTGTCACCACAGATAAACACGTGCAAGACATATATCAAGTGTTCACAAATCCTTAAAGACTCAATCCGATAAGATAACTTCAAAGGGAAAACTCAATCCATTACAAGAGAGTAGAGGGGGGAGAAGCATTATAAGATCCAACTAGAATAGCAAAGCTCGCGATACATCAAGATCGTGCCATCTCAAGAACACAAGAGAGAGAGAGAGATCAAACACATACCTACAGGTACATACCCTCAGCCCCGAGGGTGGACTACTCCCTCCTCGTCATGGAGAGCGCCGGGATGATGAAGATAGCCACCGGTGAGGGTTCCCCCCTCCGGCAAGGTGGCGGAACGGGGTCTAGATTGGTTTTCGGTGGCTACAGAGGCTTTTGGCGGCGGAATTCCCGATCTAGGTTAATTTCCGAAGTTTTCAGTATTTATAGGATTTTTTGGCGTAGGGCACACGTTAGGGGGCTTCTTCGATGTCCATGAGATAGGAGGGCGCGCCCCCCTGCCCAGGGCACGCCCCCCTCCCTCGTGGGAAGCCCGTGGCTCCCCTGGCCCAACTCTTTTACTTCGAGGGCTTCTTTTGGTCCAGAAAAAATCATCAACAATTGGCACGTCAATTGGACTCCATTTGATATTCCTTTTCTGTAAAACCCTAAAACAGGAGAAAAACAGAAACTCGCACTGGGCTCTAGGTTAATAGGTTAGTCCCAAAAATCATATAAAAGCCCATAAGACATCCTAGAAGGATAATATAATAGCATGAAACAATAAAAAATTATAGATACGTTGGAGACGTATCACTCCCCCTCTACCTTCTTGTAATGGATTGAGTTTTCCCTTTGAAGTTATCTTATCGGATTGAGTCTTTAAGGATTTGAGAACACTTGATGTATGTCTTGCACGTGCTTATCTATGGTGACAATGGGATATCATGTGATCTACTTGATGTATGTTTTGGTGATCAACTTGCGGGTTCCGTGACCTTGGGAATCTATGCATAGGGTTGGCACACATTTTTGTCTTGACTTTCCGGTAGAAACTTTGGGGCACTCTTTGAAGTTCTATGTGTTGGTTGAATAGATGTTTCTGAGATTGTGTGATGCATATCATATAATCATGCCCACGGATACTTGAGGTGACAATGGAGTATCTAGGTGACATTAGGGTTTTGATTGATTTGTGTCTTAAGGTGTTATTCTAGTACGAACTCTATGATAGATTGAACGTTACTACGGACTCTTGAATAGATCGATCAGAAAGAATAACTTTGAGGTGGTTTTGTACCTTACCATAATCTCTTCGTTTGTTCTCCGCTATTAGTTACTTTGGAGTGATTCTTTGTTGCATGTTGAGGGCTTGTAATATGATCCAATTATGTTATCCTTGTTGAGAGAACTTTCACTAGTGAAAATATGAACCCTAGGCCTTGTTTACTATCATTGCAACACCGTTTACGCTCACGTTTACCACTTGCTACCTTGCTGTTTTTATATTTTCAGTTTACAAAAACCTATATCTACCATCCATATTTTACTTGTATCACCATCTCTTCGCCGAACTAGTGCACCTATACAATTTACCATTGTATTGGGGTGTGTTGGGGACACAAGAGACTCTTTGTTATTTGGTTGCAGGGTTGTTTGAGAGAGACCATCTTCATCCTACGCCTCCCACGGATTGATAAACCTTAGGTCATCCACTTGAGGGAAATTTGCTATTGTCCTACACACCTCTGCACTTGGAGGCCCAACAACGTCTACAAGAAGAAGGTTGTGTAGTAGACATCAAGCTCTTTTCTCATTGGGGTAGTACATGATTTATATTTTGAGCTGGAAAGACAGAGCATGACAAGACTATATGATTTTGTAGGGATAACGTTCTTTAGCATTTTATATTCTGAAAGACATGATTGTTTGTTGGGATGCCCGAGTATTGATGTCTTTATGTCAAATTATAGACTATTGCTTTGAATCACTCATGTCTTAATATTCATGCCTTAATTAGATATATGATCAAGTTTATGCTAGGTAGCATTCCACATCAAAAATTATCTTTTTTATCATTTACCTACTCAAGGACGAGCAGGAATTAAGCTTGGGGATACTGATACGTCTCCGTCATATCTATAATTTTTGATTGTTTCATGCCAATACTATACAAGTTTTACATACTTTTGGCAACTTTTTATATGATTTATTTGGACTACCTTACTTACCCAGTGCCTAGTGTCAGTTCTTGATTTCTGCATGTTTTTTGTATCGCAGAGTATCCATATCAAATGAAGTCCAAATGCAATAAATTTCACGGAGCATTATTTTGGAATATATGCGATTTTTGAGAGTTGGAAACACCGTAAACGGAGGCCCGTGGTGGGCACAACCCACCACGGCGCGCCAGAGGAGCCAGGCATGGCCTGGTGTATCGTGCCCACCTGGAACGTCAGTTGGAGTTGTACTCCGGGCGCAAGGAAGGTTATATCCAAAAAAATCGTGTAGAAATCTCAGCGCAATCGGAGTTACAAATCTCCGGGAATATAAGAAATGATTTTCGACCAGATCTGGGGGACGTGAAACAGAGAGAGACAAATAGACAGATCCAATATCGGAGGGGCTCTCACCCCTCCTATGCCATGGAGACCAAGGACCAGAGGGAGAACCCTTCTCCCACCTAGGGAGGAGGCCAAGGAAGAAGGAGATGGAGGGGGCTCTCTCCCCCTCGCTTCCGATGGCGCCGGAGTGCCACCGGGGCAACGATCGAGATGGCTGAAAGAACATGCGGTGCCCCCATGTTTGGTTTTGGTAATTGATGACAATATCTATGGACTAATGGTTTCCTTGAGTTATATTTGAAGGATTTGTCCATATGCTTTTCTTGGAGTACATTTGTTGGTTTTAAGGAGAGTTTGTGATGACCAAGGTGCTATTGAAGGAATTACCTAAAGATTGGTCATGTGAGAGGTTGATCAAGACTAAGTCAAAGAGTGAATCAAGTTGATCAACACACAAAGCGTAGAAGATGTACCAGGAGGGATCAAGTGATCCCATGGTATGGTAAGCATTGTCAATTACGCTTTGTGTACTAACCCATGGTCTTCGTGAGAGTTCTTTGTGGGATTAGGTTGTGGTGTGCAAGTTTAAATGGATCATCACGAAGAGGTCATATACTTGAAGCTTGCCATCCATTATGGTGACAATGGACTTGTGAAGATGTGCCAAAGAGTGGCTCACCCATAGTGGAGTATGGGGGAGCAATCAACTAGTCTTCACCGAGCCATCGCAATCAAGAAAGGTGGTCCAACTTGAGAAAGTCAAGAACGTCATCATCTAGCTCTAGTGGACTTTGTGCAATGCAAAGGTTTGCCCTTGATAGGTTTTCTATTTTACCGATCTCATGGTGGTAGTTGGGAGACCGGGTTATAGGATCGATTGTCATACTACCAAGGGGGGCTCTTGATGAGTAGCTTGATCGTATCGTTCGTAGAGAGCTCAAACCATTGCATCCTTGCATCATCTTTATTGGTTCTTGTTTGGTTCTTCTCCGTGTGAGATTTGGAGCTTATGGTCATTTTCATGACAAGCTCGAGTTCATCGAAAACAGAGTTCATATGCATCTCCTATGATGTTTTCAATGTTGGGGTTTTTGCCGGTTCTCTTTGTGAGTCTTAGAGCTTATGGTCATCTTAATGACAAGCTCGAGTTCATCAAAGACGGAGTTCACATGCATCTTCTATGATGTTCTCGATGTTGAAGGTTTTGCCGGTAATTCTCTGATGGATGGTTCATTCCTCTATATCTTAGGCATACCTCACTACCTCTTCTTACTATAACCACTCGATGTTTTGATGCTACTTGTCTTCCTCTATCCAACAAGCTTGAGTTTGCTCAATTTGGAGCTCATATGCAGAAGCTATGGCAGTTCTGGTTTTATTGTATCCTACTGTTGTCATTAGCTGCGATATGAAGGCAGACAGGTGCTAAAGCCTCTGTGGCGTGCGGTAGTACCGCAGGGCCCAGCGGTAGTACAACTCCTGGTGAGCGGTAGTACCTCTTACCCCAGCCCTGACGCCGAAGCATGCGGACGTAGGCGCGGATGTAATTTTTTACATCTGCCCCTAAGCGGTAGTACTGCTCCCTATGAGCGGTAGTACCGTGCCGGCTTTTTACTCGAAGCTAGCTCCAGTGGATGTAGGCGCGGCAGTAATTTTTTACATCCGTGGACGCGCGGTAGTACCGCTATCCCCAGCGGTAGTACCGCTGCCTCATTGTGTACTGCCGTGTGCTGCACCTGAGTGGCCGTTGAATACTACCCCTGAGGTAGTACCGCAAGGGCAGGCGGTAGTACCACTCTGGCAGTACTACCGCCCTGGTACCCCGTTGCAGTTTTGCTTTAACTGGCTACTACCGCACGGTGCGGGCTGTGTGGATAACGGTTGGATTTCCCCCCTCTTATAAAATGGGGTCTTCTTCCCCATTGAGTCCCATCCTTTGAGCTCGTGTTCTTCCCACATTGTTGACCTTGTTCGATCTTTCTATCTCTCAATCCCTTCATGGATTCTTGCTAGTTTTGGGGGGAAAAGAGAGAGGAGATCTAGATCCCCATTTCCACCAATCAATTTCTCCTCTTTGTGAGGGGAACCCTTTGGATCTAGTTCTTGGAGTTCTTCGTGTTCTATTCTCCGTTCTTCCTCTCATTTCCCTCCCTGGCATTAGTTGCTTTGGTGGGATTTGCAAGAGAAGGACTTGGGCATTCTCTGTGCCCTTGCCATTGCATTTGGCGCATTGGTTTGAGTTCTCCACGGTGATACGTGGATGTTACAAGCTGAGAAGCTTATTACTCTTGGGTGCTTGGTACCCTTGAGCTTGTTCCTCTTGGGTTCTTGGGAGCCCTAGACGGTGGAGGTCACCTCGGAGCCATATTCCATTGTGGTGAAGCTTCGTGATGTCGTTGGGTCGATAGCCCCAACCTTTGTGCTGTTCGGAGCTCGATCATTGTGGTCTAAAGCTCCGGGAAAGCATCTGGGTCTCCAATTAGGTTGTGTAGATCGCCCTGAGCATTTTGACGGGTTCCGGTGACCGCCCCAAGGGTTGCCAAAGTGTACAGGTTCGGTGACCGCCCCCAAGGGTTGCCATTTGTACGGGTTTGGTGACCGCCCTCAAGGGTCCCTTAGTGGAATCACGACATCTTGCATTGTACGAGGTCGTGAGGATATTACGGTGGCCCTAGTGGCTTCTTGGGGAGCATCGTGCCTCCACACTGCTCCAAACGGAGATTAGCATCCGCAAGGGTGTGAACTTCGGGATACATCGTCGTCTCCGCGTGCCTCGGTTATCTGTTACCCGAGCCCTTTACTTATGCACTTTACTTTGTGATAGCCATATTGTTTCTTGTCATATATCTTCCTATCACGTAATTGTTTATCTTGCTTATCATAAGTTGTTGGTGCACATAGGTGAGCCTAGTTGTTGTAGGTTTTGTGCTTAACAAATTAATTGCTAGGTTTATTCCGCATTTGTTCAAGCCTAAACCGTAATTATTTTAAAAGCGCCTATTCACCCCCCCCCCTCTAGGCGACATCCACGATCTTTCAACGACGATCTACATCAACAATCTTACTACCGTCCACACCAACTCTCTCCCCTCATTGTAGCGGTGTATCACCTCTTTCCCCTCGCTGTAATCTCTACTTAAACGTGGTGCTTGCTACCTCTTGAGCATGCGTTGGTTTTCCCTTGAAGAGGAAAGGGTGATGCAGCAAAGTAGCGTAAGTATTTCCCTCAGTTTTGAGAACCAAGATATCAATCCAGTAGGAGACAACACACAAGTCACCTAGTACCTGCACAAACAGTTAAGAACCTTGCAACCAATGTGATAAAGGGTTTGTCAATCCCTTCATGGCCACTCGCAAAAGTGAGATATAATAAAGATAGTAAAGTAATTTTTTTGGTATTTTTGTTGTATAGATTGGAAAGTAAAGATTGCAAAATAGTAAACAAGATGCTAAGTAAATAAAGGAGATTCAATATAATAGGAAAGAGACCCGGGGGCCATAGGTTTCACTAGTGGTGTAATGCCCAGGATGGGATTATACCTCCTACGTGTCGAGGCACGACTTAAAGGTATAAGCCCATACTAGAATGATCTCAAGTATGGTATCTTTGCACGACTCATGTGAAAATAGGGATGAAATTGCAAAAGGATAGTTGGCTTACACTCGTCATGTCACACAATACATTACATAAGCAAATCATCATCCAAATAACATCACAGTCCGACTACGGACAAAGATCCAAATGAAAGATACCAAATAAATAAAGCCACAAGGTCTGAATCGCCCCTAGTAGAAGCCACTACTGATCATCGGGATGGCGCACATAGTATCGACTACGTTCTTCATCGAACTCCCAGTACAGCTCGGTGCTGTCACCTGTGTAGTCCACCATAGTACCTGCATCTGGTGTTGTGTAGAATCTGTGAGCCACGAAGGACTCAGCAATCCCGTTCCCGGGTAGCAAAACTATCTAAGCCTTGGGAGTGGAACAAGGCTGAAGAAAAATAAAGGTTGCAGCTGCACTAGCACTAGCTTACGTGTTAAGAGCGAGAAGAGAAGTGCCACGAGCGTCAAAGTGATCACGAAGTGATCCTGTCTAAGCACATCAAACATAACCCCACCGTGTTCACTTCCCGAACCCCTTTCGGAAAATGACCGTCACGGTTACCCACGCTGGTAGTGTGTTCTGAACATCGTGTCAAGTTTTCTACAACCGGATATTAACAAATTCCCATCTGCCACATAACCGCGGGCGCGGCTTTCGAAAGTTCAAAACCCTGCAGGGGTGTCCCAACTTAGCCCATTACAAGCTCACGATCCTCGGAGTCGCAACTCCAAGGTGGGAAGGCCCGAGTATTCTCGGAATCCCGTGCTCAAGATATTCCGACATAGGTAAAACTAATCCAGCAAGACCTCCCGGTGTGCCGACACCCTGACAGTAGCTGCGCGCATCTAGTCTCAGGCCACGACCGGATGAACACTACGTATAGATACCGAAGACCTCAGCAAGCCGGGTGGCACCGCAAGTGGCTCTAGTTTGGACCAACACTCAAATCGAGCACTGGCCCAGGGGGGTTGATTAATTAATCCTCGGGTTAATTACTCCCTCGGCAAGTTTTAGTTGTTAGGCAAATGGAGTACCAATGTCGGGCCTCGCTGGAAAAGCTTTAGCGCTAAGCGGGTTATCGAGGGGGTCCCATAACCCCAACCGTGTTGGGAACGCATAATCAAGGAACATAACACCGGTTTATACGGTTCCTAGGGTGGCATGAGTGGAACAAATCACCAAGCAAGAGGCTTAGCCTTCCACCCATTGCAAGGTATATAGATGATTTAGTTTAAGAGATTATATAGTGTGATATACCAACAATAACTTCAACATGAAGCAAGAATCTTCAAAATCTTCACCTGCAACTAGCAATGCTATAAGAGGGGCTGAGCGAAGCTTATGTAGCCAAACAAAGGTTTGCTAGGTTGGGTGGTTAGACAGATTCATGGTCACAATAGGAGGCTGACAACCAAACATGGGCATCGAGGCAATAAGCTAAAGAGCGAGACATCTAGCAATAGGCAAAGATAGTAATGATATCTGGGTCAGGTCATCTTGCCTGTCGAGTCGTCGATGGGATCGTAAGACGGCTCCTCGTACTCAACCTCGGTAGTAACCTCGTTCTCGTTCTCGGTCTCGGCTCCCGGCTCTACTCAACACAAGAACACAACGGGGCACGATATCAGACAAGATGCAATGCACAATCAACATGATGCAAGTATGATGCATTTCATGGCAAGGGATGAAGCACACAAGAACAACACCAAACAACAATTTTAAATGAGGCCGGAATCAACATATAGCAAATCCGGTAAGTCCTCATATGCATATTTTGAAATTGGTCCAGATCTGAACAAACCTTAAGTTAAAGTTGTTAAACAGCAAGTTAACATGCACCATGATGATCTACACGAAATTCTAGTCAAGTTTCATATAAAGTTTGTTTAATTCGGAGCTACGGTCTAGAAGATATGAGCAAAACAAGACAAGCATGGCAACGGTGCAAGATGCACCCAAACATCAAGCAAACACACTCCAAACATGTAAAAAAACATGATATTATGATTCTACATGCAAAAACACACAAGTTTCATGTAGGTCAAGCTCAAAACGGAGCAACGGTTCAACACATACACACGAAACAAGATGCAATGCAAAGCTGAAATTAACAGCCACATAGCAACTTTGGAGCAAGAAATATATACTCTACAACACTCAAACATGGTGACAAGAAGCATGGACATGAAGTAGACATATCCTACAGCAAACAACTCCATTGGAGCAACTCCATAGGAGGCATGGATCAACAGCAACAAGCTACACCGTTTTGATCATGCTGTTAAAAACCCGACAGATATAATTTATAGCAACTTGGGAGCAAGAAATAAATAAGCTACAGCAACCCATATGAGAAAGTTAGGGCAGGTATGGATAGACAACAACATTTACAACAAGGAATGATCATTGGCCACTCCAAAACAAGCATGGATTTGACTAGGGCATCAAGCAAACATAGCATCAGGTTATGACAGATTCCAGACTTAGCAAAAATTTCACTAAGTATAAAACAATTATGTTGGCATGGCATGTTTGCAAGCATGTTCAAGTCACCTCAAGGCATATCATGGAAAATAGTTTGCACCATAGCAAAGACCACATGATGGAGATTCTAAAACATATTGGCATGTGCCATGGGGACAAACACATCACTAGCAACGAGCACTTCAAATCAGCATCTCATAACATGTTTCATAACTTAACAGCCACATGCACTTTTGCAACCAAGATTAACATGGCAATATGAACCCTAACATGGATGCTACAGCAACCAACATGTAGAGCATTTCACAATAAACATTTTGACATATCATTTGCTTCATTTGGATAAACATGCACCAAGTTATCACATCTCAAACATGGCATGAAAATAACAAGTTACAACAGTTTATAACATGTAGCACTCTTATAACGAAGATTAAGACATCTAGATGATCTCAAACAAGCATGCCACAATGGAACAAAATGTAGAGCACATCACCACGATCATTTTGATATATCATATGCACAAAACGGATCTACGAGCACAAAGTTAAGGGCATGCAAAGGAGGCAACAAAATGTTACAAATCTAGGACTTAGTGGAATTTTATACCTCCAAAAGTCAAACGTGGATGGATCCATGCGGGATGGAGTGGATCGGGATGGAGGCGTGCGTTTGGATGGAGGGATGGGTGGATCTCGTCCCGATCCGCGGGATCTCGCCGGAGTTGGAGAAGATGGCCGGAGGCGAGGAGATGGACGGAGGCGGCGCTCCGGGCGGCGGCGCGGCCCGAGGCGGCCGGAGACGGGCGGCGCGGCGGCGCCCGAGGCTGCGGCAGCGCGGGAAACGAGGAGGCGGCGGCGGAGCTTGATGGAGGCCGACAGCGGAGCTTGATGGAGGCCGGCGGCGGCGGCTTGTGGGGACGCGGCGGCGACGGTGGCGAAGGCCGGTGGCGGCGGTGTAGAAGGGCCCGGCGGCGCGGCGGTGGTTGGTGCGCCGGCGGAGGGCGCTCCGGCGAGGTCGACGGTGGTGGTCTGGCGGGATTTCGGCGATGGCGGCGGCGAAGTCCGGCGAAGGTGACGCGGTGGTCCGGCGGGATTCCGGTGACCGGCGGGTCAGGTGGCGGTGGTGGAGTGGGATGAGGTGGCCCGGCGAATGGGGGGTCGCCACGTGGTGGCAGGGATGACGTGGCGGTCTTTGGTTGGTTGGAGTGAGGTGGCCGCGGGTCGGACGTGTCCAGCGCGCGGAGCGGGAGGAAAATTAGGGTTGCACCGGGATTTCGGGGATGGGGACTGTTTTATAGTTTCTGGGAGCTAGGAAACTCCAAATGAGGAGCGGTTTTCGGCCACGCGATCACAATTCGAAGACCAAGATGCTGGGAGTGGTTGTGCTGGGTTTGTGGGCTGTTGTGGAGGGGGTCTTGGGCCTTAGAGGTTCTTTTAGCCCACTAGGTTAACCGTTGGAGTACCAAACGAACTCCAAACGCGACGAAACTTGACAGGCGGCCTACACGTACCAAAACAACAAAGCACGACAAGTCTCACGTCATTCCGGAAACGTTACATGGCCACACACGAAAGAAGGACTCGGGGATGCCACGGGCACGTGTGTGAGCGTCGGAAATCGAAACGGACAACGGGAAGAGACGAGTGGAACCGGGTGCAAGTGACAACACGAATGCAATGCAATGCACATGACAACATGACATGGATGAAATGCACGCACGCACACGACAAAACGAATAAACCCGAAATGAAAGAAGAGCCCTGAATGGAATTGATGAAGTCAAAGTTTCATATATTGCCATATTTGGAAAGTGTTACATCTGGGGCATTACAAGTGGCTTCTCTCAAGATAGCATGTATTACAATGGGTGAACAAATTACTGCCGAGCAACTGATAGAAAAGCACATAATTATGAAGATATCTAAGGCAGTGATTATGAATATAGGCATCACGTTCGTGTCAAGTAGACCAAAACGATTCTGCATCTACTACTATTACTCCACACATCTACCGATATCCGGCATGCATCTAGAGTATTAAGTTCATAAGAAAGGAGTAATGCATTAAGCAAGATGACATGATGTAGAGGGATAAACTCAAGCAATATGATATAAACCACATCTTTTTATCCTCGATGGAAACAATACAATACGTGCCTTGCTGCCCCTACTGTCACCGGGAAAGGACACCGCAAGATTGAACCCAAAGCTAAGCACTTCTCCCATTGCAAAAAAGATCAATCTAGTAGGACAAACTAAACTAATAATTTGAAGAGACTTGCAAAGATATCAAATCGTGCATATAAGAATTCAGAGAAGAACCAAATAATATTGATAGATAAACTTGTTCATAAATCCACAATTCATCAGACCTTGGCAAACACGCCGCAAAACCTATTACATCGAATAGATCCCCAAGAGAATCGAGGAGAACTTTGTATTGAAGATCAAAGAGAGAGATGAAGCCATCTAGCTAGTAACTATGGACCCGAAGGTCTGTGGTAAACTGATCACGCTTCTTCGGATAGGCTATGGTGTTGATGTAGAAGCCCTCCGATTGATCCCCCCTCCGGCATATCACCGGAAAAGGCCCCAAGATGGGATCTCACGGGTATAGAAGGTTACGGTGGTGGAAAAGTGGTTTCGTTGCCCTCCCCGGTGTTTCTAGGGTATAAGAGTATATATAGGCGGAAGAAGTACGTCGGTGGAGCTACGAGGAGCCCATGAGGGTGGGGGCGCGCCTACCCCCTAGGCGCACCCTCCTACCTCGTGGCCTCCTCGTGGAGTCCCAGACGTCTACTCCAAGTCTGTTGGATTGCTTTCGGTCCAAGAAAGATCATCGTGAAGGTTTCATTCCGTTTGGACTCCGTTTGGTATTCCTTTTCTGCAAAACTCTAAAATAGGCAAAAAAAACAAAAACTGGCACTGGGCCTTTCGTTAATAGGTTAGTCCCAAAAATAATATAAAAGATCATATTAAAGCCCATCAAACATCCAAAACGGATAATATAATAGCATGGAACAATAAAAAATTATAGATACGTTGGAGACGTATCAGTGCTCAACTCCATATATTATTTCCCGATGATCTGTGGTTATCCTATGATGTCTGCTTTGTCCCGTGAATTAATCATGATCTTGGTTGGTATGATTGTATATTTTATTTATGGTGTTGTCCTACGGTGCCCTCCGTTCTCGCACAAATGCGAGGGCCCCCTGCTGTATGGTGTTGCAATATGTTCATGGTTCGTTTACAGTGGGTTGCGAGAGTGACAGAAACTTAAACCCGAGTAAGGGGGGTATGACGTATGGGAGTAAAGAGGACTTGATACTGAATGCTATGGTTGGGTTTCACGACCTTAATGATCTTTAGTAGTTGCGGATGCTTGCTAGAGTTCCAATCAGAAGTGCATATGATCCAAGTACGGAAAGTATGTTAGCTCATGCCTCTCCCTCATATAAAATTACAAGAATGACTACCGGTACTTATTATTGATTACCTAGGGACAAATAACTTTCTTGTTGACAAACGCTATCCACTTTTATTATGTTGCAAAGTACTTCTAGTTTTATTCTTGCAAAGTAGTTCTAGCATCACACCTACAAAATAGTTTCATACGTGTTTCCGGTAAAGCGAACGCTAAGTGTGCCTAGAGTTGTATCAGTGGTCGATAGAACTTGAGGGAATATTTGTTCTACCTTTAGCTCCTCGTTGGGTTCGGCACTCTTACTTATCGAAAAAGGCTACAAACGATCCCCTATACTTGTGGGTTATCAGCGATCACATCGACCTTGGAACCATTCCTGACGCGCATCGTCACCTCGTCCTTCGCTAGTGTCAGCTTATCCCGTAGCTCCTGTTTTGAGTTACAAATGGGAGCAACCACACCAGTATCAAATACCCAGGAGCTACTATGAGCGCTGGTAAGGTACACATCAATAACATGTATATCATATATACCTTTGATGTTGCCGGCCATCTTATCCGCTAAGTACTTGGGGCAGTTCCGCTTCCAGGGAAAGGAGGAGAATGCTGCTGTCCCAAGGGAAATGGTCACTGGGGGAGGCCCGAGGTTGTCGGGGCATCGGGATGGGGGGCGGCTACAGTACGCCAGAGCACTGTAGCGCGCTCCAGAGCACGCATATGGCTGCCATTGGCATCGCTTTGGCGTCCAGGGAGTGGCCAATAGTGTCTAGAGAGGGAGTAGTAAAATATAGGGAGGTGGTCTTGGATGCTCTGGAGGGCCACTGGAGTGAGGAGGGAGGTGAGAAAGGAGGAGAATGCTGCTGTCCAGAAGAGTAAAATGGGGTTTTCACCCCTCAATCATTGAGCTCTGGCCATGGGGAAGTTACTGGAGGTAGAAGATGACTAGGAGAAGCTGTGGTAAAAAGTTGAGCTCAAGTAGAATAGTAAAAGGGGGCAAAACAGTGGTTTTGGTAAAATGGCAGAAGGTGTTTGATGTGGTTTTGGGCAAGCAAATGACTTCCAATTGACATGAGACTTAACAGGATCAAATGTCACATACATTTAGGCCCTTTCACCAAATTTGAGCTCATTTGGGCAAAGTTGCCAATGTAACTTTGGTGAACCCTAGAAATCAATAGAAATTGATTTCTCAAGATTAGGTTAAGCAAATCATCTATCCTTGATGCACCACTTGGTGTAGTGTCATCATTTGTGGTTGTGAACATGTCCACAAAATTTGAGGCCCCAAGTAAAAAGTTGGCAATGTAGAGTTGTTCGAATTTGGATCTGGTCAGAAAGGGTTTTGGGGCACTTAGATCAAGTTTTCCTTCTCCAAAACTTGTGCCATTTGGCATAGATGCATAATTACATCATTTTAGCATGTGCACCAAGTTTGAGAGCATTTGGACAAGTTTGGCAATGTAAAGTTGCTCAAACTTCAAAATGGACAGAAACGGTTTTGAGGGGATTAGATGTTGTTTCCTTGATCTTCAAGGCATGAGGGCTTGTAAGATCATCACATATGTCATATTTGACATGATGGACTTTCCCTGGAATTTTTGGAGAACATTTCCTTTGTAAATATTTCAAAAGCTTGAAATATCCAGAAAGGGTTTTGGAAGGATTTGTCCAATATTTTGAACATGACCATGTGTTGAAACTCTTATATATGGACAATATATGTCCTATGGGTTTCCCTGAATTTTGGCAAATATTTTTGAAATAATTAAATAATTTTTCCCTATTAAAGACCATTTCTGGCCTTAAGAAAAAGCTTTTAAATAAAATATAAAAATAACTTTTAAAATTATAATTTTGTGGTTTATGGGAGTCCTATACCTAATAGGATTCAAATATACTTTTTGAAAGATTTTCACACCAAAAATAAGGTACTTGTAGTGCAAACCTCAATTCAGGGGTTTTTGGAAAACTAATTTTAGAAAATACTATTTGGCCAAAATATTTTTATAAGAAAATACTATACTGGTCTATACACATGGCATGATCATTGGGAAAAGGTTTTGGATCAAGGAGTTGAAGTAGAAGAGTTGGAGGATTTATTTGATTTTTAGAGCACTAGCAAACAACAAACATAAAACCAATCAAGCAAGATCAAAAACATTCAAAAGAGTTTGTTAAACCACATTTTAGCATGATTATCAGCTTAAGCAATGTGGCATGAAAATCAGGGTGTGATAGACCTACCCCCCTTACACGAATCTCGTCCCCGAGATTCCCAGACTAGGCGTGGAAAGGAATAGAGTAGTCTTCACTTCTTCTTGTTGGTTCTGCTTCAGAGTGGTGCTCCATGGAATCTTGAAGTACTTGGTGGTGTGGCTTCTTGCTTGTTGCCCTCTTTGATGCAGGTTGCTGAGGGGTCTCTTGTATGGGTTAGGTTGAGCTAGATGTCAAAGGCTCGGTGATCGATGTCCTTACGGGGACCGGGCTAGTTAGGAAGTAAGAAGTACTTCCAGAGTGGTGACCCGTGGAATATTTGGTGTACGGGGGGGG
>LR738709.1:495941348-495953757 GCA_902687465.1 Secale cereale
GGGGGGTATCTCAGGTGGTAAATCTAGCTGGTAGCCGTCTACTATTTGTCTTGCAGTGGTCTTGAAGAAAGTCGATAAATCTTGGTGTGAGCGTCCCTTTGACATGGAAATGCCTGGTTCCTTCGAGAGGAGTGGTTTGCAGATACGCCCGGTCTTCGACGCGCAAGTTTATCTCTTGATGATGGTGGTCGATGTAGTTCTTCCTTCTTGACATGTCGGTCTTCAATCGTCTTCTAACTAGCTGCACAGCTCTTCCTTCGTCTTCGGGTAGTCAAGTATGTTGCCAAATAAAGATGACAACTAACCTGTCCAAGTACTCCATGAAGTCTATGGGGTACGCAAGGTAGGCTGTGGTATTGGTGGTGCTCTCCGTTGAGTATTGGCAGAGGTCTTCTTGACTCAGTGTCAAGGCTGTGGTCAGGATCTGACCATGTTGTGGCTCGGTGGGGCTTAAGGGTTTCAAGGATTCTAGTGAGTGAGTGAACGTATATTATATTATCCTTAAGCACGGTTTCCAAGATGCCAATAGCTCCATCTAGCACTCCAAACGAATAACCTTATACCACTAAATGCATCCTCTCGTATAGACCAACTTTAATCACCACTCATGCCATACATAACATCGTGACTCTCAAGAGGCGGTCTAACAAAATTGTACTTGTCTACGATCCCCAAATCCATATGTAGGTCTACGCCTAAAATCCATGGGTAGATCATACATGCTGCTAAGCTTAAATTAAACTCCACAATCCAAGCACTCAACCTATTCTTACAGGGTTCAAGATAATGCATCTCTATTCTAAGGAAACACGTCATATGCCACTCCAAGATTTTGTTTCCTTCCTATAGATCAACTCCAATAGCCCGGTAATTTCCATCAATCACCACATAATCCAATAATTCTACAAATCCGATGTCTACGGTGTTCCACAAGATCTCAAGTTCCTATAATACCCAAATACTTGGAAGGGCTATGCATTACGATAGTAAGTCCACCAAATTCCCAACGTCCGGGTCAAGTAAACTCCAAGGTCATGATTATATAGATCCCTAAATCAACTCCGACAAATAATCCAATCTCCTAGTTTATTGTCCACCGAGAAGCATGATATCATGATCAGGATCATCGGTCTAAATCCAATTTACTCCGAACCATGCAGACATATCTAGCATCTATACCCAACCAAAATCACCTACTTACATCCAAATCTCATGCCTGACGAGAATTCCTACATGCTTCCCCAAAGTCATGATCCCACCAATATGAAACCTCACAATCCATCAAGGTCTCAGATAATTCCTCGAAGTCACTGATATAAAGCCACCAAGTCATCTGTCTTATATCCTCAAACTGGTCTATCTATGGCATCGTCAGTTCTTGTGCTATATTAGGATGAAAATGTGCTCACTCACTGTGTCCACTAGTTCCATTACGAACCCAGTGTTGTGCAAGGTTACAAAGGCTTAACTAGTTCTCTCGCAATTCTATGGGTTAGGCACATGGTTAAGGGTTCGTGCTGGAGTATCTCGTGAAGTCTCAAAGGGTCTAGGAATGGGTTACTAGTCTGGAGGGTTAAACATAATTCTACGGGGTTGCACTTGGTCGTGGGGGTTGTAGCAGAAGTCTTCATTGTTAGTTGGTCGCCGAGTTAGAATCCTTGGTACTTCTTGTCTTGCGGGTCTCCAGTTGAGGATAGAGAAGAGAGGGAAAAAGTAGCATATAGGAGGGTAATGCCTGAAGGGGGTTCTATAGTGCAGTGCAAACAAACAGGTGCAAAAAGGCCGAAACAAAAGAAACAAGGCAAGGAAGGTGATATAGTCGTGTACTTGTTGCCTAGGGCAACAGTGCGACTTATATCAAAACACAAACAATTAAATCAAGCAACACACAATCATGGTTCTATTCGAACCATCATACGGACTTGACTGCGCATGGGGGGTACACGACTCATCCTACCCTAGGGGTTCTCGGACTCAGCAGTCGTAACTTGTGCCTCGTGCAGTGTTCTGAGCTTTCCTCAGGTGTTGCTATGTCCCTTGTAGTTGTTTGATAAACGATCCGGGTTGAGCCTGAAGAATCTTCAACAACTTCTCTCCTGATGAGGTGATGTGGTGAAGGTGCCTCCTTGTAGCTGGCGTTGACTTGGTCTTCTCTTGTCTCTTTAATCATGACGATCCCTTGTGCCTTCTGGGACATCGAGGGTACCAGGTAGGCAATCCTTTATGCAATGTTATTAATCAAGGCATAGTAGAGGTTCAACATGTCGGTTACGTTGATGACAACATCGACACCAAGAACGGGGGATGAAGAGAACCGTTTTCCTGTTCACTATAGTGAGGCGAACCAAATGGCGAGGTTCTCATCCACCGGTGGTTGCCGACACATCAACGGTAGTGACAAGGTTACTCTATTAGCGAGGTATATCATGATCTTGCATAACTCATGCCATGGTCATCGTAGGCTAGGGTTGCACCATCTTGGGGCAGTGTCAAGGATGGCACCATCTTCTGGGTCTTCATGTCTTCATTTCTCGAGGATGTATCTTCTGTTGGCATCGTCTTGTCATGGTGTCGCCAATCTTGGGTTCAGAAGTGGTGGGTGAGTGTTTGGCAAGGTGTACTCCACAAGGATTACAAAAATCCAGTGGTCAGGGGCATAAGGGTTCTAGCGACCAAAGTTTTGAAGGGGAAGAGATCAAGTATAACCTAGTTTTCGAAAAACTGAGAAGGGGAGAGAAGTATAGATAGTTTTGAAAACTAGTAATAGTTTTTGAAATAGTTTTACCCTAACTAACGACCATGCTAACTAAGGATTCCTACAGTCAGGATGGCTCTGATACCAGCTCTGTGGGGACCCCGACTCATAAGTCATGATCACCGAATGCACGTGTACAGTGATCCCAGAGATCAATGCTCACTGAACACACAGAAGCTGAATAACAAGAGTCTTACATCCATACATACCGTATTACACAAATAGGACCATTATGGTCAAGTCTTGAATATATCACTGCAGCGGAAATCTTCAATAACAACTTGGACCCATGCCATCTACCTTAACCCTATAGGCCTTCTGACTGGGAAGCGTCCTAGCTCGCATGTTCGTCACCAAGAAATCTTCATCATGTCCTATTCTCTCATGCTTGGCCAATAAAATAACCAGTGGCAAGCCAATGAGTACTTTGAATGTACTCGCAAGCAACCCAAGTGTGATGACAGAATAATTATGCAAGGCTCTACTGCTAAATTGGCAGTTTTGCGGAAAGCTAGTTTTTCATTTGCAAGTATGATCAACATATAACATGGACATGCATGTGTCTGCAACAAGTATCAGGAGGTTACAGACATCATTATCGAGAAAGAGTCATGAACAACTCTTGCTCACGCTCATCGTGACTTTCTCACAATCACATCAACAGATTTACCCAAACCGTGTTGTTTTCCAGAAACTTTTGGACATAGTCTAAGTAGCACCACCCAACTGTCCTTGACCGTGGACACGGCTATTCGAATAGTTTGACACTCTGCAGAGGTTGCACACTTTACCCACAAGATCCGGGGAACTTCCGTGTCATCCACGACCCGCGGTACCTCAAGTACCCGGGGTAAGCACCCGATCACTATCTTTCCCTAGACGACACTAACACAGAGTCCACTCGATTGCTAACAGCCCCGTGCCAAACATTTCACATCTTAAAAATTGTGGAGCCTTGCTCCCATATTCATCTCATACCTCTGACACGGGGTACCAACGGTGTGTTCGGTGCCCTGTGAAAACAGTCATGGCCGCCTATCCAAGCACGACCCCGTCCCGAGAGTGACCTCATGTCACCCCCGTCACTAGTAATGCGGGCACCATGCCAGTATCGACCTAGGTAATCAGTAATGCCCTTCCCCATATAAGGGTAGAGTGGTTGCGCATGTTTGGTTGGGACGGTAGTCACACATAAATCTAATCCATCTCTGTAAACAACTCTTTCAACAAGCCTCGGTACACTACATCTTCACCAAGTAGTGCCCTAGTTAACCATCATCTCCCAGGGGCATTAGTGGCACCCACTGGGTCATTTGCAAGTATGTCTTACGACACTTGTTTCACTCAATGCATAACCCTGACCCATTTGCGTAGCCAACTACTATAGCATACATATATCTACTCCCACCGGCATAACCCTCATAAGAAGGTAGGGTCATGCACAATGCAAGCATCAATGAGGAAGTGCAGTGGCAGACCATCAAAGTGGTTCCACCACAACATGATTTCCGTAGCAACAACATTATGGTACTCTATGACATGCATAAAAAGGTTTCTCAAACATGGTCAAAGGGCTGCTTGCCTTATCCTTCCGAGTCTTCAAACCTTCTGGTCCATCTCCGAGTACTCCGTTTATTTCGTCAACTAACGATGGAAACAATCATAATAAGCAACGCAACAAAGAAAAAATAAAAGTGCTCTAAAAATAGGAGTTGGACTTTTCTAGGATACCTCTGGTCATATGAAAAATAACCAAGGTGGTTTCATTGGAGTATGATCAATGGATGGTTTGGCACATTTCAATATGATGGAAACAAGGGGTTTATGGATTTGAAAGAAGTCTACAAAAATATATTTTTGAAAAATGCGCAAAGGTACCCATTTAACAACTCATGATTTTAGAAGCATCTAGGAGTTGGTTTCATTGGATTTGGAGTTCAAATGAAATTTCCTAGGATTTTGCAAAGTTGATAAATATGAAGAAATGGCTCATTATTTGGTGGGGTATAGAAAGTATTAATAAAAAATGTTCCAGAACTAAGTTTGGATATTACAAGCATCTAGAAATTTGAACCATTGCATTTGGATCAAATTTGAGCTCTCTGTGATTTTCTAAAGTTCATCACAGAAAATGAATAATGACATTTTGATAATATTTGTGAAGGAAAAGTTTCTAGAAAAAATGTGCATGTTGCTCCAACAGGTAGATCAGGATTTTAGAAACTCCTAGAAATTTGAATCATCAAATTTAGAATCCATTTGATTTATTTATGGATTTTAGAAGTTTACAGAAAAAGAAAAGGAAAGGGAAATGATTTTACCCTTATCCTGCGCACAGGCGGGATGCGGACGTGGGCCGGCCCAGTGGCATCAGCCGCCCGGGGTGCATAGGTGACGTCGTTGGCGTACTCCCGTGAGTACGCCTTCGGTCAGGATAGGTGCCTTCCCCGAAGGCCGTCTTCACTTAACTCGGGGCCCGGGGCCTTAGCCACTTACCGATGGGCCCTGCTGGCAGGCCCTCCTCCTACCTCTCGCTTAAATCAGAGGAGGGGCAAGGGAGGCCGGCCGAGCAGGTGCCGGCGCCCTTCCCGGCGACTCCGGTCGTCCCCGGCAGCGTCCAACACACTGACGGGCTCCGGGGGATCAAGCCGAGCCCATCCATGGGCCTCACGCGGTCCGAGGGGAACTGGGGCGGCGGCAGCCTCGGCGCCGGCGGGCGGCTTGGAGTCGAGATGAGCGCGACGCCGTAGGATCTGGAGTAGAAGAAAGAGGGGGTGCGGGGGATCCTGTGGCCTGTGGGGCCTTCCCCTGGTGGTCTAAGTAGAGGAGGAGAAGCCCAAGGTTCACCGGAGCCAGGCGGAGAACGACGGCGAATGATACGTCCAAAACGTATCTATAATTTCTGCTTGCTCCATGCCTCTTTTGGATGATATTGCTATGTTATTTATACACTTCCATACACTTTTGATCATATTTGGACTAACCTATTAACTCAGTGCACCCCAGTGCCAGTTTCTGTTTTCGGCTGTTTTTGTATTTCAGGTTTTCACATTACGAGAACTGCCAGAAAAAATCCAGAAAAATTATATAAAAAATCAGCGTTCCGGAAGCTTCCATGCGGCCAAAGTAGGGCCGGAGGGGACCCACAGGGGCTCCAGGCGGCCTGCCCACGCCCCCCTGGCCGCGCCGGGGGGGGCGCCTGGGCACCCCTGACCCCCTCTGATGCCCCCCTTTGGCATATATTTACACCGTGTCGCGGAAACCCTGATTCCAGACCCCTTTTCTCCAGACGCGATTCCGATCTCCGCCGCCATCGCCATCAAGCTTCGAGGGACCAGAATTCCTGCGCCGGCACCCTGCCGGGACGGGGAAGTGCCCCCGGATTCATCTCCATCGACGTTGCTTCCTCCCTCCATGATGCGGGAGTAGTTCCTCCTCGGGGCTGAGGTTCTTACCAGTAGCTATGTGGTCAATTCTCTCTCCCATGATGTGATCTTCGTTGTGATCATCGGCTATGTTAATCTAGGGTGATCCCATGATATTTCCCCTTCCTCTATGTATTGGATTGATGTACTCACTTGTCTTTATCTAGTATAATCCCCGAGACCAAGGTGACAGCGGTCTATTGGACATGGATTAGAACAATATTTTCATGAGTGATCTCCTCTCTTGTGTGTTGATTGAAGATTGAGAGTCTCTTGGTGCTTGTCTTTGACTATCCTTTAGATATGTTGTGGTGATTGTGGGACTCTCTTTGGATGGCCGCGGTGACATTGGGAAATCCTTAGATTGAGAACTACGAACTTTGAGGTGTGCTTTTGTAGCCCTACATAATTCTCGTCCTCTCTTGACCACGAAGGAATGACCTCCGAGTGCGTCCCCTTTGCATGTTTTATGGGAAATATCATGTGATTCGATTATGTTAATGTTGTTAGGAGTTGCCACTAGTGAAAGTATGAAGCCTAGGCCTTGTTTCCACCATTGCAATACCATTTGTGCTCACGTTTACCACTTGTTTGCTTGCTGCACTTTTAATTACAGATTTATATTACTTTGTTTTGCCATCCATATCACTTGCCATTTAACATCTCTTCGTCGAACTAGTGCACCTATACATCTAACAAGTGTATTAGGTGTGTTGGGGACACAAGAGACTTCTTGTATCTTAGTTGCAGGGTTGCTTGAGAGAGACCATCTTCAACCTCTACTTCCCTGAGTTCGATAAACCTTAGGTCATCCACTTGAGGGAAATTGCTGTTGTCCTACAAACCTCTGCGCTTGGAGGCCCAACATAGTCTACAAGAGTAGAAGCGTGTGTAGACATCAAGCTATTTCTGGCGCCGTTGCCGGGGAGGTGAGCGCTTGAAGGTATATCTTTAGATCTTGCAATTAAATCTTTTTGTTTCTTGTTTTTATTTCACTAGTTATGTTTATGGAAAACCGTGCTATTGGATCGTTGCTTGCGGGAAGACGCCCCACACCTGTGGTGGTTGCTCCTCCCCCTACTGAAATTGTGCCCTATAAAATACCAGCTGGTATTATCGATTATGTTTTGGCTAATCGTTATGCAGGAGACAGACATCCCGGTGAACACTTGCTATATCTGTCACAACTATGTTCATTATTTAAGCTTGCAGGTGTATCAAGGGAGTTTGTCATGAGGAAATTGTTCGCTGTATCACTTATAGATAAAGCTTCAGATTGGTATAAGCTTCTCGATAACTCGCACTTGCTTGATTGGGAAGAGATCCGGTCTCTCTTTTACTCCAAGTTTTATCCTCTTCATGAAGTCCATAAGAATAGGAATTATGTTTATAATTTCTATCCTCAGGACGGAGAGAGCATAGCTCAAGCTTGGGGGAGACTGAAAACGTTAATGCTAAAATGTCCTAACCATGGGCTCCCCAAAGATATGATTATTACTAATTTCTATGCGAGGCTTTCTCGACAGGATAAAGATTTGCTCGATGCTTCCTCTACGGGTTCTTTCACAAAAAAAGATTGATGCTAAATGGGAACTCCTTGAAAGAATTCAACGCAACACTGAAGATTGGGAGATCGACAAAGGTAAAGAGTCAGGTATAATTTATGAGTATGATTGCATTAAGTCCTTTGTTGAAACTACAAGTTTTAATAAGTTTAGTGCTAAGTTTGGACTTGATTCTCAACTCCTTGTTGATTTCCTCAAATCTTTTGCTTCACATCTTAATATGCCTAAGGAGGATTGGATCAAGCATCATAAACCTTTTAAAGAGATTTGCAAAGAAAATGAAATTGTTCATGATGATTGCAACATGCATGATCCAATTCCTAAAAATGAAGTTTTATATAAGCATGTTAATTTTTGTGGAGTGGATAGACCTTGTGAAAAGCCTATGATTGAAGAAGAAAAGTATTGTAAGCAACATAAGCATGAAAGAACAATCACTTGGGTTAGAGATTTAAATGGAATTGCTAGAGAATTGTGTGACCTTTATCCTTTTACTTGTGAACTTTGCCGCATAGAGGGTCACTTTAATTTTCAATGCATGCACTTTCAAAACATAACTGTTAACCAGTTGTGTGATAACATGATCACCTCTGATCTTTATGATGAGCTTATGTTATTTTTGATGTGTGAAGAGTTATCAGAAAAGACTTCCTGGCTAGATGTTAATGCCATAGGAATAAAAAACACTTTGCAAAATTGCCATCTCTATTGTGTTGTTAATTGCCATGAAAATGATTACATAAGTAAGATTAGAAAGGAGGGAACTTTACCGAAGTATAAAAATGTCTCTTATATTTCTGCTAATAAAAAGGAGAGTTTCTCCCAAGTTTCCCCTATTGTTTCTAATGATAAACCAGGATATGTGGAGAAGCTTCATCTCCAGCCACTCCCTCCTAAGGTTAAGAAGAAGAAAAAGAAGAGGAGGAGGAAGAGGAGCAAGAAAGAAGAAGAATGGGTATCAACCTGGCCTGAGCATATTCCTCCCATCAACTTTTATCCTAACGGTTGTAAGTTTAAAGAAGAAGGTGAAGTTTATTGCCTTAATTATCATCTTGATGATACGTCCGTAGGTACTATCGAAGATGATTTTGATTATGATATGCATGTTACTTATTGTGATTGGGAAAATGATGATAATGCTACTTATGATCTTGAAAATCTTTTTGGTACCAACTCTGAAAGTGATGATATGGGAAGCTCTAAGCTTGGGGATGATAGGATTGCAAATCCTTTACCCACTAGTGATGTGATAATTGATAATTCTTTTGCTAGTAAGAATAAAGACAACATGTTTACAAATATAGTTGCTAGCAATGATAATGCTCTTCTCTACCATGATGATGTTATAACTCCAATCTATAGTGATTATAAAGGTACCTATGACATAAGGAGAAATTATCCTTACGAAACTTGTCATAATCATGGAGGGAATTACTCCCTTGTTGAACACCACCCTCCTAATACACAATTAATCTATATTGTTCAAGTTGTTTATGATAGTCCTACTCCCACTATTACCAATGAGAAAGATTATGCTTATGTGGAGAGTGAGAGTACCTTTTTGCATGTGGATCATGGTAACAATGCTTTATGTGATGCTTATATTGTTGAGTTCATCCATGATGCCACTGAAATTTATAATTAGAGAGGGAGACTTGGTTCTAAATATCTTAATAATAAGAAGTTTCCTCTCTTTATGGTGAATATTTTGAAGTTATGCTTGTTTTGCCCTCCTATGCTAGTTGCTTTGTGCTTCAATGAATTATTCTATTGCAATATTCCTATGCATGGGAAGCATGTTAGGCTTAAATGTGTTTGGTATTTGCTTCTTGATGCTCTCTTTTGTTCTTCAACTCTTATTCCTACGAGAGCATCATTAAAGTCTTATGCCTAGCTTAAAGGCATAAAAGAAAGCGCTTTTGGGAGGCAGCCCACAATGAATAAAATTTTAGTTTGCTTTTTCTTGATGTTGTTACTACAGTAGTATCATCATTGTATCTTTACTTTTCAATTTTGTGCCAAGTATAGCCTCTGATTGCAAGAAAGTTCAAAAGTTGTGACGTGCTGTCCAGGAAACAGATTCTATCCTAGGACAGAAAAATTCGTATAAAATCACCAGATCATCTTTTTGGTCTGATTTTTTTCGACAGCGTGCTCTATATAATTGTCTTTCGTGCATCTTTTTTGAGTTTTTTTATTAGAGTTGCAGAAGTGCCCCGAACAAATCATTTACTACCTGCTGTTCTGTTTTTCACAGATTCTGTCCTGTTTTGCCTTTCCTTTATTTTGCAAACCTAGAGCTTGCTTTTTCTTTGCAAAAACCTTTTGGCAATCTTGAGAAACAGTAGACCTTCAAGAATATCTTTATTTCCATCAAGGAACAATTATTTTATTAAGGGCACTAACCTCGCTAATCAGATTATGATGAGTTATGTATGAAGGGAGTTTTCAAGTGTGCGAGGGAAGATGATAAAAAGATTCAGGAGTGTCAAACGCTCAAGCTTGGGGATGCCCCCATGCACCCCCAAGAAATATTCAAGAAGACTCAAGCGTCTAAGCTTGGGGATGCCCCCGTGCATCCCCTTCTCCATCAACATTATCAGTTCGTCTTTTGTTCCACTATATTTTTATCACTTCATGTGTTATGTGCTATGCTTGGAGCGTCTTGCTTTTAGTTTCCTTTTTAGTTTTCCTTAGCCTTTCATAAGAGTCGGAACTCAGCTTTCTTTGTGTGGGAGAGAAACATGCTCCACTTCTACCTAGAACATAACATAGAATTTTCATGTCTATCTTTGCTGTGTGTGTTCTTTGTCTTTCAATAGCTACTATCATGCTTAGCTCTTAGTTTTCATGCTTATCTTTTTAAAGAGCTTTTGTTTAGTTGGTTGCTTGAACTCTCTTTAATTACCATGCTCACCTTATTAAGAGAGTTTGCTTCCGTTGCATTGGTTGATATGTCTATGATAAAGATGCTACGTGCATGATGGCGCTTAGTAGTTCATGTTTTCTTATGGTTAGTCTCAAATAGCTGGAGGGTTCCCAATGTGTTATTGGAGTACCAACATGATTTGTTTGCCTATGATGTGGTATGGTTTAGTAATATCTTCCTTCGAGAATTTATTTTGATTGACTTGGCGTATGCTCATGCATATTTAAGACTATAAAGAAAGTCTGTCAAGCCTTGATAATCTTTTGTTTCTGAGTAGCGATATAACTACCATGCCTGATTCAATGTTGCTTTGTCGCTCTGCATGATTATGACCGTCATTGCTCTCTTAGTTGGTCGCTCCCAGTCTTTTGCTAACCTTCGCCTGTACTAAGCGGACTGACTGCTTGTGCATCCACATCCTTTAATTCAGTTATGCCATATGAGTCCACCATACCTTCCTACATGGTATTTACCTGCCATTCCTAACGGAGACTTGCATGTGCCATCTCGAAATTATTCAAAGAAAAAGCATTCTTATTTTGTGCCTCTGTTGTAAGTTCATGAGGAAGTAGTGGTTAATTCATGACCTTTTTAAGTTGGACAAGCTTCACCCCGGGATTGCATGTATAATGTGCAAACCCATAATACGAGAAGGAACTGGCATTGAGTGCGCCCGGCTCAAAGATAATATAACAAACAAACCCTCCTTCACGCTTTGTTCATGAGAAATCAGAAAACTTTGGCAGTGATAAACAAAGGAGATTAAGAGGATGTGATCGTCCTCATTTGGGAGCCGTTCCTCGAAACTTGTCCATCTCAAGAAGTGATTGAGTTGTCTGCTAGCATTCGTTGACGAAACATGCATGATCTAAAATAAATTATTACCTCTGTTTTAAAGCCAAGAGCTCTGGTACATGTTTTGTCTTTGTTTCCGACTACGGGTTTTCAACCTTGCCAACAAAAGCCACGGTTCAAGAGTCTCCACCTTCTTTTAAAATCACCAACTACTGAGAGCATGATTGTCATTCTGAGTGTAATGTGCATTGTCCCAAAGTAGCATTGTCTTTTGCATGATTGTGATATCGTTTATTCTAAAATCATTGTATCTAGTCATCACTTAAACCTTGGAGGTGCCCCGGCATTTATGTTTTGCTTCACTAAAGGGGGCAAGCTAGATATCACTTTATCATATTTGCACATCATGTTCATTGCAAATCTATTTGATGTTTCAGTATCATATTGTAAAACTTTCAGTCCTTTGTGATTTTCTCATGAGGCAACTTAATTATTATAGATTCATTGTCTCAGTAAGCTTTTGTCATATGACTATGAAAAAGTCCTATATGGTTAATAGCATGTCACCACAGAAATTATGCTTGTTATCATTTACCTACTCGAGGACGAGCAGGAATTAAGCTTGGGGATGTTGATACGTCCAAAACATATCTATAATTTCTGCTTGCTCGATGCCTCTTTTGGGTGATATTGCTATGTTATTTATACACTTCCATACACTTTTGATCATATTTGGACTAACCTATTAACTCAGTGCACCCCAGTGCCAGTTTCTGTTTTCGGCAGTTTTTGTATTTCAGGTTTTCACATTACGAGAACTGCCAGAAAAAATCCAGAAAAATTATATAAAAAATCAGCGTTTCGGAAGCTTCCATGCGGCCAATGTAGGGCCGGAGGGGATCCACAGGGGCTCCAGGCGGCCTGCCCACACCCCTCCCCC
>LR738709.1:495953804-496014050 GCA_902687465.1 Secale cereale
TGGGCACCCCTGACCCCCTCTGATGCCCCCCTTTGGCATATATTTACACCGTGTCGCGGAAACCCTAATTCCAGACCCCTTTTCTCCAGACGCGATTCCGATCTCCGCCGCCATCGCCATCAAGCTTCGGGGGACCAGAATTCCTGCGCCGGCACCCTGCCGGGACGGGGAAGTGCCCCCGGATTCATCTCCATCGACGTTGCTTCCTCCCTCCATGATGCGGGAGTAGTTCCTCCTCTGGGCTGAGGTTCTTACCAGTAGCTATGTGGTCAATTCTCTCTCCCATGATGTGATCTTCGTTGTGACCATAGGCTATGTTAATCTAGGGTGATCCCATGATATTTTCCCTTCCTCTATGTATTGGATTGATGTACTCACTTGTCTTTATCTAGTATAATCCCCGATACCAAGGTGACAGCGGTCTATTGGACATGGATTAGAACAATATTTTCATGAGTGATTTCCTCTCTTGTGTGTTGATTGAATATTGAGAGTCTCTTGGTGCTTGTCTTTGACTATCCTTTAGATATGTTGTGGTGATTGTGGGACTCTCTTTGGATGGCCGCGGTGACATAGGGAAATCCTTAGATTGAGAACTACGAACTTTGAGGTGTGCTTTTGTAGCCCTACATAATTCTCGTCCTCTCTTGACCACGAAGGAATGACCTCCGAGTGTGTCCCCTTTGCATGTTTTATGGGAAATATCATGTGATTCGATTATGTTAATGTTGTTGGGAGTTGCCACTAGTGAAAGTATGAAGCCTAGACCTTGTTTCCACCATTGCAATATATACCATTTGTGCTCACGTTTACCACTTGTTTGCTTGCTGCACTTTTTATTACAGATTTATATTACTTTGTTTTGCCATCCATATCACTTGCCATTTAACATCTCTTCGCCGAACTAGTGCACCTATACATCTAACAAGTGTATTAGGTGTGTTGGGGACACAAGAGACTTCTTGTATCTTAGTTGCAGGGTTGCTTGAGAGAGACCATCTTCAACCTCTACTTCCCTGAGTTCGATAAACCTTAGGTCATCCACTTGAGGGTAATTGCTGCTGTCCTACAAACCTCTGCGCTTGGAGGCCCAACATAGTCTACAAGAGTAGAAGCGTGTGTAGACATCAGCGACCGAGGTGGCCAGGGAGAGGCAAGGAGAGCCAGGGGGAGGCAGAGCATGTCCAGGAGGTTTACGGGAGAGAGGGGGAGTCAGCAGAGGCGAGAGCGAGCTCGGAGGGTGGCTTAAATGGGTGTGGCCGCGGTGCACCGTGGGCGCGGTCCAGGGCGCGCTCAGGCGAGCTCGCAGAGGGGAGAGGAGAGAGGGTCAGGTGGGGGCCGGTGACGTGCCGTGTCCCAGACGTCGAGGCAACCTCGGGGGGCATGCTGGGGAGGCCCGAGGCTGTCGGGGCATCGGGATGGGGGGCGGCTACAGTGCGCCAGAGCACTGTAGCGCGCTCCAGAGCACGCATATGGCTGCCATTGGCATCGCTTTGGCGTCCAGGGAGTGGCCAGTAGTGTCTAGAGAGGGAGTAGTAAAATATAGGGAGGTGGTCTTGGATGCTCTGGAGGGCCACTTGAGTGAGGAGGGAGGTGAGAAAGGAGGAGAATGCTGCTGTCCAGAAGAGTAAAATGGGGTTTTCACCCCCTCAATCATTGAGCTCTGACCATGGGGAAGTTACTGGAGGTAGAAGATGACTAGGAGAAGCCGTGGTAAAAAGTTGAGCTCAAGTAGAATAGTAAAAGGGGGCAAAACAGTGGTTTTGGTAAAATGGCAGAAGGTGTTTGATGTGGTTTTGGGCAAGCAAATGACTTCCAATTGACATGAGACTTAACAGGATGAAATTTCACATACATTTAGGCCCTTTCACCAAATTTGAGCTCATTTGGGCAAAGTTGCCAATGTAACTTTCGTGAACCCTAGAAATCAATAGAAATTGATTTCTCAAGATTAGGTTAAGCAAATCATCTCTCCTTGATGCACCACTTGGTGTAGTGTCATCATTTGTGGTTGTGAACATGTCCACAAAATTTGAGGCCCCAAGTAAAAAGTTGGCAATGTAGAGTTGTTCAAATTTGGATCTGGTCAGAAAGGGTTTTGGGGCACTTAGATCAAGTTTTCCTTCTCCTAAACTTGTGCCATTTGGCATAGATGCATAATTACATCATTTTCGCATGTGCACCAAGTTTGAGAGCATTTGGACAAGTTTGGCAATGTAAAGTTGCTCAAACTTCAAAATGGACAGAAATGGTTTTGAGGGGATTAGATGATGTTTCCTTGATCTTCAAGGCATGAGGCCTTGTAAGATCATCACATATGTCATATTTGACATGATGGAATTTCCCTGGAATTTTTGGAGAACATTTCCTTTGTAAATATTTCAAAAGCTTGAAATATCCAGAAAGGGTTTTGGAAGGATTTGTCCAATATTTTGAACATGACCATGTGTTGAAACTCTTATATATAGACAATATATGTCCTATGAGTTTCCCTGAATTTTGGCAAATATTTTTGAAATAATTAAATAATTTTTCCCTATTAAAGACCATTTCTGGCCTTAAGAAAAAGCTTTTAAATAAAATATAAAAATAACTTTTAAAATTATAATTTTGTGGTTTATGGGAGTCCTATACCTAATAGGATTCAAATATACTTTTTGAAAGATTTTTCACACCCTAAATAAGGTACTTGTAGTGCAAACCTCAATTCAGGGGTTTTTGGAAAACTAATTTTAGAAAATACTATTTGGCCAAAATATTTTTATAAGAAAATACTATACTGGTCTATACACATGACATGATCATTGGGAAAAGGTTTTGGATCAAGGAGTTGAAGTAGAAGAGTTGGAGGATTTATTTGATTTTTAGAGCACTAGCAAACAGCAAACATAAAACCAATCAAGCAAGATCAAAAACATTCAAAAGTTTTTGTTAAACCACATTTTAGCATGATTATCATCTTAAGCAATGTGGCATGAAAATCAGGGTGTGACATTATGCTACCGTCATTCTAAGCAAATAAGATGTGAACATGATAAACATCACATGCAAATCATAAAGTGACATGATATGGACAATATCATCTTGCGCCTTTGATATCCATCTTCGAGACGCGGAATGATCACCAACATCACCGGCATGACACCATGATCTCCATCATCAAGATCTCCATCATCGTGTCTTCATGAAGTTGTCTCGCCAACTATTACTTCTACTACTATGGCTAATGGTTAGGAATAAAGTAAAGTAATTACATGACGTTTTTATTGACTCACAAGTCATACAATAAATTAAGACAACTCCTATGGCTCCTGCCGGTTGTCATACTCACCGACACGCAAGTCGTGATTCCTATTACTAGAATTGATCAATCTCATACATCACATACATAATTCATCACATCATTTTGGCCATATCACATCACATAGCATACCCTGCAAAAACAAGTTAGACGTCCTCTAATTGTTATTGCATGTTTTACGTGGCTGCTATGGGTTTCTAGCAAGAACGTTTCTTACCTATGCAAAAACCACAACGGTGATATTCCAATTTCTATTTACCCTTCATAAGGACCCTCTTCATCGAATCTGATTCTACTAAAGTGGGAGAGACAGACACCCGGTAGCCACCTTATGCAACAAGTGCATGTCAGTCAGTGGAACCTGTCTCACGTAAGCGTACGTGTAACGTCGGTCCGGGCCGCTTCATCCCACAATGCCGCCGAATCAAGATAGGACTAGTAACGGTAAGCAAATTGACCATATCATCGCCCACTACTACTTGTGTTCTACTCGTGCATAGAACCTACGCATAGACCTAGCTCATGATGCCACTGTTGGGGAACGTAGTAATAATTCAAAAAAATCCTACATGTCACCAAGATCAATCTTGGAGATGCTAGCAACGAGAAAGAGTGAGTGCATCTTCATACCCTTGAAGATCGCTAAGTGGGAGCATTGCAAAGAACGCGGTTGTTGGAGTCATACTCGCGGCGATTCAAACCGCGGAAGATCCGATCTAGCGCCGAACGGACGTCGCCTCCACGTTCAACACACGTACAGCCTGGGGACGTCTCCTCCTTCTTGATCCAGCAAGGGGGGATGAGAAGTTGAGGGAGAGCTCCGGCAGCACGATGACATGGTGGCGATGGAGCTCGTTGTTCTCCAGCAGAGCTTCGCTAAGCACCACAAAGGAGGAGGTGTAGGAGGGGGAGGGTTGCGCCAGGGGGAAGGGTTGCGGCTTCCCTATATCTCCCTCACTATATACAGGGGGGAGGGGAAGGAGGATGCACCCTAGGGTTTCCCTAGGGGAGGGGCGGCGGCCACAGGGGAAACCCTAGATGGGTTTGGGCGCCCCACCCCTAGGAGACTTGACCCCCAAGCCGGGAGGGGGCGGCTGCCCTAGGGGAGGCACCCCACCTCTCCAGGTAAAATGAGATGGGGTGGGAGGGGCGCACAACCCCTTAGTGGGCTGGAGTGCCCCTCCCCTTGCCCCATAAGGCCCCCAACGCTTGTCGGGGCCTACGAAACCCCTTTCTGTCACGCTGGTCGTCACACGGTACCCTCGGAACAATTTCGGACTCCAATACCCTTCGTCCAATATATCGATGTTCACCTACGGACCATTTCGGAGTTCCTCGTCACGTTCGTGATCTCATCCGGGACTCCGAACAACCTTCAGTGACTACATACAATTCCCATTACTAGTCTAGCGTCACCGAACCTTAAGTGTGTAGACCCTATGAGTTCAGGAACCATGCAGACATGACCGAGATGCCTCTCCGGCCAATAAGCAATAGCGGGATCTAGATACCCATGTTGGCTCCCACATATTCCATGATGATCTGATCGGATGAACAACGATGTCGGGGATTCAATCAATCATGTATACAATTCCCTTTGTCCATCGGTATGTTACTTGCTCGAGATTCGATCATCGGTATCCCCATACCTTGTTCTATCTCGTTACCGGCAAGTCTCTTTACTCGTTCCGTAACACATGATCCCATGACTAACTCCTTAGTCACATTGAGCTCATTATGATGATGCATTACTGAGTGGGCCCAGAGATACCTCTCCGTCATACGGAGTGACAAATCCTAGTCTCGATTCGTGCCAACCCAACAGACACTTTCGGAGATACCTGTAGTGCCCCTTCATAGTCACCCCATTACGTTGTGATATTTCATACGCCCAAAGCATTCCTACGGTATCCGGGAGTTGCACAATCTCATGGTCTAAGGAAATGATACTTGACATTAGAAAAGCTCTAGCAAACGAACTACATGATCTTGTGCTATGCTTAGGATTGGGTCTTGTCGATCACATCATTCTCCTAATGATGTGATCCCATTATCAACGACATCCAATGTCCATGGTCAGAAAACCACAACCATCTATTGATCAACGAGCTAGTCAACTAGAGGCTTACTAGGGACATGTTATGGTCTATGTATTCAAACATGTATTACGGTTTCCGGTTAATACAATTATAGCATGAACAATAGACAATTATCATGAACAAGGAAATATAATAATAATCATTTTATTATTGCCTCTAGGGCATATTTCTAACAGTATTTAGGTTTCCGGTCAATACAATTCTAGCATGAATAATAAACCTTTATCATGAATAAGGAAATATAAAATAATAACAACTTTATTATTGCCTCTAGGGCATATTTCCATCAGCTGGCTGGCTGGGAAGGATCATCACATGATGCTAACATTCTCAGTGACAGCATGAGTCGTCATGGTGGCATCAACGTCCCTGATGGCAAGTTCTACCTTGGAGATGCTAGCTATGCATGCCCGCCAAGTGTTCTTCCACCCTTCGAGAAAACCAGGTACCATCTGAATGAGTTTGCTGGTAGGAACTATCCTAGGACTCCTCAGGAACTGTTCAATCTCACACACTCCAGCCTTAGAGTCACTGTTGAGAGGGCCTTTGGAGCTCTGAAGAACATGTTTAAAATCCTGGATCAGAAGCCATTCCACCCTTACCCTCCCCAGGTGAAGCTTTGTCTTGCATGTTACATCATTCACAACTGGATCCTGCAATGGGGAGTTGATGAATTTATGTCGGAGGAGAAAGATGACTCCTAATGAGGTGATCAGCTCCGACCATGGTGCGGAGGCGTTCGACAATGAAGCGTGAAAGAACAAATGATCTGACAAGGATCTGAAGCAGAAGAACAAGAGGAAGAAGAAGAAAGAGGGAGCAATAGAAGCGAGGAAGAGGAAGTGGAGGAAGAGGAAGCACCTAGTTAGCATCATTGAACTATCCATATGCAGCCATGTTGACTCTTAATAACTTGTACTATCATTCGCTGGAAGCTAGGATAAACTACCATTTGTTTCTTAGTTAGGACAAAACAATGTTTAGTGTGTGTGGTAAGATCACCACTAGTGAGAAGTGGTGATCACATCTTTAGCCGTTTGCAACCAAACAACGTGTTGCTTGTTTAACAACAGCGATGCAGGCAACCAAACAGCGTGCTGACTAGTTGATTCCCTCAATTAGAAAGCCTAATGCAAGCAACCAAACTACATGCAGATGTTGTTTTTTAGCCTGCATTTGTCCAACTAGACTCAACTTGGATAAGTATGCAAAATGTGCTAAAACAAAGATGTGAACCAAACACGCCCTAGAGCTCGAACAACCCGCTTCTGTGGGGCTTGATCTGAGGCCTTACACATGCGACCAAAACATTGCCTTTAAAAAACATGCAACCAAACCAGGGGGGAAATTGTAGCTGATAGTCCCATTTGCACGGCAATTAAAATGCGCTATTTGGTGTTTGCCCATCTGCAATATAGACCGACCTTTCTAGACGCAGAAACCCCAAGAACGTATGTTGCGTATTGCTGCTCACGGTAAGGCATCCCAGCAACTTTAAGCCAACTCCAGCGCACGACCTCATTCGGACCTCCGTTTTGCCCTCTGTCCGTTGGGTAGAGCAATGTGGTCGTGTTCTAGCCTTTTCTGGGATGCGGTGGTCGTTCGCCCAACGTGCGGACGCATTTTGCCTGCATCCCGTCCGCATGCATTTATCTTTTAAGGACAAATCTTCATTTATTTTTTATACATGAAAGTATATCACCAAATTTTGACTAGAATAGCAAGCCCAAAGAAAACAAGAACTACAAGAAGATATTTTAGAAGATATCCAACTTCCATAACTGCTCCCTTGAGTTGAGTTAGTGCCTTTTCAATGCACTCATTGTTGATCTGCGGAGGCTCGATCTTGCATGTTTTTTCTTTTTCAAGTATAAAGAAGTAGATGTTGCTTCCTCGAATCTAGTCTCATCTCGAACCTCTATTCTAGCAACATATGCACTAGTCTCATATTGAGCCTCTATTTCTAGCAACATATGCACTAGTCTCATCTCGAGCCTCTATTCTAGCAACATATGCACTAGTCTCATCTCTAGCCTCTATTCTAGCTAAAAGTGCACGAAACATCTATTGAATTGCGCGCTATCAATATATCGATATATTCTTCTTTCCAATACCAAAAGTTGCCTCCATGCTACACAATAAAAATTTAAGTTAGTACAACAAGTCGAATCCGAGAGCACAACCGAAGCTAAAGTAGCACATACCCCATCATTTGAGCACTTGATGAAAACCCATGTGTGATGTTTCGGTGTTGTAGACATGCGGCGCAAG
The DNA here is from genome assembly GCA_902687465.1 of Secale cereale. NCBI lineage: Eukaryota > Viridiplantae > Streptophyta > Magnoliopsida > Poales > Poaceae > Secale > Secale cereale. The sequence goes on from LR738709.1 coordinate 495,961,476, forward strand.
ACCTTATTCGAGCAATCATCACACTTTATGAGTGGCAACGATGCACCGACGAGTCTTTGGGCCAGCACCGAGCCCGGCCGACGGTCGTTCGCGTATCTTTCGGTGAACCACCGACGGTGTAGATCCGAGCGGCTAGAGCCGGACTCCGTGTTGGGGAACGTAGTATTTCAAAAAAAAAATCCTACGAACATGCAAGATCTATCTAGGAGAAGCATAAAAACGAGCAGGGAGAGTGTGTCTACGTACCCTCGTAGACCGAAAGTGGAAGCGTCTATTGACGCGGTTGATGTAGTCGAACATCTTTGCGATCCAACCGATCCAAGCACCGAACGTACAGCACCTCTGCGTTCAGCACATGTTTAGCTCGATGACGTCCCACGAGCTCTTGATCCAGTTGAGCGTCACGGGAGAGTTTCGTCAGCACGACGGCGTGGCGACGGAGATGATGAAGTTACCGACGCAGGGCTTCGCCTAAGCACTGCAACGATATGACCGAGGTGTGTTTCTGTGGAAGGGGGCACCGCACAAGGCTAAAACAATGTTGCTTGTGTGTTCTAGGGTGCCCCCTACCTTTGTATATAAAGGAGCAAGGGGGAGGGCCGGCCGGGCCTAGGGGCGCGCCATAGAGGGAGTAATCCTACTCCTAGTAGAAGTAGGACTCCCCTTTCCTACTCCTACTAGGAGTGGGAAAGGAAGGAGAAGAGAATAATGAAGGAGAGGGGTGCCTCCCCCCCCCCCACTCCTAGTCCAACTAGGATCCCTTGGGAGGGGGCGCGGACAGCCCCTATGGGCTGCCTCTCACTTTCCCTCAAAGCCCACTCCCCCGGGGGGTTCCAGTAACCCCTCCAGCACTCCGGTTTTCTATGAAATCACTCGGAACACTTCTGGTGTCCGAATATAGCCGTCCAATATATTAATATTTATGTCTCGGACATTCTGAAACTCCTCTTCATGTCCATGATCTCATCCGGGACTCCGAACTACCTTTGGTACATCAAAACTCATAAACTCATAATACCGATCGTTAAGCGTGCGGACCCTACGGGTTCGAGAACTATGTAGACATGACCGAGACACATCTCCGATCAATAACCAATAGCGGAACCTAGATGCTCATATTGGCTCCTACATATTCTACGAAGATCTTTAACGGTCAAACCGCATAACAACATACGTTGTTCCTTTTGTCATCGGTAGTTTACTTGCCCGAGATTCGATCGTCGGTATCATCATACCTAGTTCAATCTTGTCACCGGCAAGTCTCTTTACTCATTCCGTAATACAATATCTCGTGACTAACTCATTAGTCGTTTGCTTGCAAGGCTTATTATGATGTGTATTGCCGAGAGGGCCCATAGAGACCTCTCCGACACTTGGAGTGACAAATCTTATTCTCGATCTATGCCAACACCAGAAATACCTTCAGAGACACCTATAGAGCATCTTTATAATCACCTTGTTATGTTGTGACGTTTGATAGCACACAAGGTGTTCCTCCGGTATTCGGGAGTTGCATAATCTCATAGTAATAGGAACATGTATAAGTCATGAAGAAAGCAATAGCAGTAAAACTAAACGATCAAGTTGCTAAGCTAACGGATGGGTCTTGTCCATCACATCATTCTCCTAATGATGTGATCTCGTTGATCAAATGATTGTCTATGGCTAGGAAACATAACCATCTTTGATCAGTGAGCTAGTCTAGTAGAGGCATACTAGGGACACTCTGTTTTGTCTATGTATTCACACATGTACTAAGTTTCCCGGTTAATACAATTCTAGCATGAATAATAAACATTTGTCATGATATAAGCAAATACAAATAACAACTTTATTATTGCCTCTAGGGCATATTTCCTTCAGTCTCCCACTTGCACTAGAGTCAATAATCTAGTTCACATCACCATGTGATTTAACACCAATAGTTCACATCCACGTGTGATTTAACACTTTATAGTTCACATCGCCATGTGACCAATACCCAAAAGGTTTACTAGATTCAAGGATAATTTTGACCGATGTCCAGTGATCTACTCCTAGATCAAAATTGTACTCCCTTGCCAAACTCAGGGCAGGGCATACAATAGGTCTGGTATATAGCATGGCATACTTTATAGAACCTATGGTTGAGCCATAGGGAATGACTTTCATTCTCTCTCTATCTTTTGATGTGGTCGGGCTTTGAGTCTTACTCAACTTCACACCTTGCAACACAGGCAAGAACTCTTTCTTTGACTGTTCCATTTTGAACTACTTCAAAAACTTGTCAAGGTATGTACTCATTGAAAAAAATCTTATCAAGCGTCTTGATCTATCTCTATAGATCTTGATGCTCAATATGTAAGCAGCTTCACCGAGGTCTTTCTTTGAAAAACTCCTTTCAAACACTCCTTTATGCTTTCCAGAAAATTATACATCATTTCTGATCGACAATATGTCATTCACATATACTTATCAGAAAGGCTGTAGTGCTCCCACTCACTTTCTTGTAAATACAGGCTTCACCGCAAGTCTGTATAAAACTATATGCTTTGATCAACTTATCAAAGCATATATTCCAACTCCGAGATGCTTTCACCAGTCCATAGATGGATCACTAGAGCTTGCACATTTTGTTAGCACCTTTAGGATTGACAAAACCTTCTGGTTGCATCATATACAACTCTTCTTTAATAAATCCATTAAAGAACGCAATTTTTTTATTCATTTGCCAGATTTCATAAAATGCGGCAATTGCTAACATGATTCGGACAGACTTAAGCATCGTTGCGAGTGAGAAAATCTCATCGTAGTCAACACCTTGAACTTGTCGAAAACCTTTCGCGACAAGTCGAGCTTTGTAGATAGTAACATTACCATCGGCGTCAGTCTTCCTCTTAAAGATCCATTTACTTTCAATGGCTTGCCGACCATCGGGCAATTCAGCCAAAGTCCACACTTTGTTCTCATACATGGATCCCATCTCAGATTTCATGGCCTCAAGCCATTTTGCGGAATCTGGGCTCATCATCGCTTCCTCATAGTTCGTAGGTTCATCATGGTCTAGTAACATGACTTACAGAACCGGGTTACCGTACCACTCTGGCGCAGAACGCACTCTGGTTGACCTACGAGGTTCAGTAGTAACTTGATCTGAAGCTTCATGATCATCATCATTAGCTTCCTTTTTGATTCGTGTAGGAATCACTAGAACTAGTTTCCGTGATGTACCACTTTCCAATTCGGGAGAAGGTACAATTACCTCTTTAAGTTCGACTTTCTCCCACTCACTTCTTTCGAGAGAAACTCCTTCTCTAGAAAGTATCCATTTTTAGCAACGAATATCTTGCCTTTGGATCTGTGATAGAAGGTGTACCCAATTGTTTCCTTTGGGTATCCTATGAAGGCACATTTCTCCAATTTGGGTTCGATCTTATCAGGTTGAAACTTTTTCACATAAGCATCGCTGCCCCAAACTTTAAGAAACGATAGCCTAGGTTTCTTGCCGAACCACGGTTCATACGGTGTCATCTCAATGGATTTAGATGGTTCCCTATTTAACGTGAATGCGGTTGTCTCTAATGCATAACCCCAAAACGATAGTGGTAAATCGGTAAGAGACATCATAGATCGCACCATATCTAATAAAGTGTGGTTACGACGTTCGGACACACCATTACGCTGTGGTGTTCCAGGTGGCATGAGTTGTGACAATATTTCACATTGTTTTTAAATGAAGACCAAACTCATAACTCAAATATTTGCCTCCGCGATCAGATCGTAGAAACTTTATTTTCTTGTTACGATGATTCTCTACTTCACTCTGAAATTTCTTTGAACTTTTCAAATGTTTCAGACTTGTGCTTCATCAAGTAGATATACCCATATCTGCTCAAATCATCTATGAAGGTCAGAAAATAACGATACCCACCACGAGCCTCAACACTCATTGGTCCGCATACATCAGTATGTATGATTTCCAACAAGTTAGTTGGTCGCTCCATTGTTCCGGAGAATAGAGTTTTAATCATCTTGCCCATGAGGCATGGTTCGCAAGCACCAAGTGATTCATAATCAAGTGATTCCAAAAAACCCATTAGCATGGAGTTTCTTCATGCTCTTTACACCAATATGACCTAAACGGCAGTGCCACAAATAAGTTGCACTATCATTATTAACTTTGCATCTTTTGGCTTCAATATTATGAATATGTGTATTACTACGATCGAGATCCAACAAACCATTTTCATTGGGTGTATGACCATAGAAGGTTTTATTCATGTAAACAGAACAACAATTATTCTTTAACTTAAATGAATAACTGTATTGCAATAGACATGATCAAATCATATTCATGCTCAACGCAAACACCAAATAACATTTATTTAGGTTCAACACTAATCCCGAAAGTATAGGGAGTGTGCGATGATGATCATATCAATCTTGGAACTACTTCCAACACACATCATCACTTCACCCTTAACTAGTTTCTGTTCATTCCGCAACTCCCATTTCGGGTCACTACTCTTAGCAATTGAACCAGTATCAAATGCCGAGGGGTTGCTATAAACACTAGTAAAGTACACATAAATAATATGTATATCAAATATACCTTTGTTCACTTTGCCATCCTTCTTATCCGCCAAGTATCTAGGGTAGTTCTACTTCCAGTGACCATTTCCATTGCAGTAGAAGCACTTAGTCTCAGGCTTAGGTCCGGACTTGGGCTTCTTCACTTGAGCAGCAACTTGCTTGTCGTTTTTCTTGAAGTTCCCCTTCTATCCCTTTGCCCTTTTCTTGAAACTAGTGGTCTTGTTAACCATCAACACTTGATGTTCTTTCTTGATTTCTACCTTCGTTGATTTCAGCATCACGAAGAGCTCGGGAATCGTTTTCGTCATCCCTTGCATATTATAGTTCATCACGAAGTTCTAGTAACTTGGTGATAGTCACTAGAGAACTCTGTCAATCACTATTTTATCTCGAAGATTAACTCCCACTTGATTCAAGCAATTGTAGTACTCAAACATTCTGAGCACATGCTCATTGGTTGAGCTATTCACCTCCATCTTGTAGGCAAAGTACTTGTCAGAGGTCTTATACCTCTTGGCACGGGCATGAGTATGAAATACTATTTTCAACTCTTGGAACATCTAATATGCTCCGTGGCGTTCAAAATGTTTTTGAAGTCCCGGTTATAAGCCGTAAAGCATGGCGCACTAAACTATCAAGTAGTCATCATATCGAGCTTGTCAAACGTTCATAACGTCTGCATCTGCTCCTGCAATAGGTTTGTCACCTAGCGGTGCATTAAGGACATAATACTTCTGTGCAACAATGAGGATAATCCTCAGATCATGGACCTAGTCCGCATCATTGCTGCTAACATCTTTCAACTTAGTTTTCTCTAGGAACATATCAAAAAACATAGGGGCGCTATAACGCAAGATATTGATCTACAACATAATTTGCAAATACTATCAGGTTTATGTTCATGATAAATTAAAGCTCAATTAATCATATTACTAAACAACTCCCACTTAGATAGACATCCCTCTAGCCATCTAGATGATCACGTGATCCAGATCAACTAAACCATGTCCGATCATCACGTGAGATGGAGTAGTTTTCAATTAAGGATGGCAATGGATCGGGTTTGGATCGGGTTAAATAATACCAAATCCATATCCATATCCATGAAGGCAGTCTTCGTCCATCCATGAAAAAATCCATGGATGAAAAAATGTGTCCATGTCCAAACCCGATGGATATCCATACCCACTGGATATCCATTGGGTCCTCTCGAGACATATAAATATGACATAACAAAATGTTAAGATAAGCTCCTCCATTCTTTACCTTGTGGCAAGATAGGCCTCACTTATGCTAAACATCAACTTATGGTAAATCAACGTTCACTAACAACCTAAGATCATTTAGTATTTTTCTAATAGATGTGAACGACGAGTCATTTAACAAGGACATAAAAATAAGGGAAGGGGCATTGGGGTATGTTACAGAGGGCATTGAATGTCAACTAATAAATGTTATGATGGTGATTGCACAATTTCTTTTCCATGTTTTAGATAAAAAAAAGTGTAAAATTTGAGTGGGACATGTGATTGTGGGGTAGGGATAGCAGATTTTTGCCCATTAAGTCATACTCTCGGGTCGGGTTTGGATATACCCACGGGTACAAGATTATATCCATGCCCTATCCATGAGCAATCGGGTTGGGTTTGGGCTCCATCCATGGACACAAAATCATATCCAAACCCTGCCCACTCGGGTCGGATATCCATGGATATCCATGTCCATGGGTAAAATTGCCATCCTTATTTTCAATGGTGAACATCTTATGTTGATCATATCTACTATATGATTCACGCTCGACCTTTCGGTCTCCAGTGTTCCGAGGCCATGTATGTACATGCAAGGCTCGTCAAGTTTAACCCGAGTATTCTGCATGTGCAAAACTGTCTTACACCGGTTGTATTTGAATGTAGAGCTTATCACACCCGATCATCACGTGGTGTCTCGGCACGACGAACTTTCGCAACGGTGCATACTCAGGGAGAACACTTTACCTTGAAATTTTGTAAGGGATCATCTTATAATGCGACCGCCGTTCTAAGAAAAATAAGAAGCATAATAAGATAAACATCACATGCAATCAAAATATGTGACATGATATGGCCATCATCATCTTGTGCTTTTGATCTTGATGTGGAGCATCCCAAGGTCATCCCCATGGACCTACCTTCGCCTCACCAAGTGCCAAGTGCACCCATGACACGTGCTCGAGCACGAGCTCTCGGGACCGAGGTGACTTCGCTCCTCTCTCTACGCCACTTTGATTCACATGAGACATGGCTGCTACCCTCATCAGAGACTCTTTGCATACTCAGGCACCTCGGGAGCAACCATGAAGAAGTCAAGGGACAAGAAGAATCGAAGGAGGAAGAAGGAGGAGAAGAACAGCCAAGATTGAGCCTGCCCGGACGATCCGGACGATGTCCCGGACGATCTGGCCGAGGCCCGGATGATCCGGACAAACGTCCGGACGATCCGGCAAATGTGACCGAAGAGACCCGAAGCTCCACGCCGAAGCCGGATCATCCGGACCCCGGCCCGGATCATCCGGACACCCCGGACATCCGGACGAAGACCCGGACATCCGGGCCACCCGCAGTAGATTAGACGTGTCCGGATCATCCGGACGCCGCCCCGGATCATCCGGCCCCACGAAGCCCGGATCATCCGGACAAACGTCCGGATCATCCGGACAGTGCCTGCGTGCATGATGTTGGGCCAAGGCCCATGTACCCCTTCGACCCTCCTAGCCTATATATAGCACTATACCTAAGGATGGCAATGGATCGGGTTTGGATCGGGTTAAATAATACCAAATCCATATCCATATCCATGAAGGCAGTCTTCGTCCATCCATGAAAAAATCCATGGATGAAAAAATGTGTCCATGTCCAAACCCGATGGATATCCATACCCACTGGATATCCATTGGGTCCTCTCGAGACATATAAATATGACATAACAAAATGTTAAGATAAGCTCCTCCATTCTTTACCTTGTGGCAAGATAGGCCTCACTTATGCTAAACATCAACTTATGGTAAATCAACGTTCACTAACAACCTAAGATCATTTAGTATTTTTCTAATAGATGTGAACGACGAGTCATTTAACAAGGACATAAAAATAAGGGAAGGGGCATTGGGGTATGTTACAGAGGGCATTGAATGTCAACTAATAAATGTTATGATGGTGATTGCACAATTTCTTTTCCATGTTTTAGATAAAAAAAAGTGTAAAATTTGAGTGGGACATGTGATTGTGGGGTAGGGATAGCAGATTTTTGCCCATTAAGTCATACTCTCGGGTCGGGTTTGGATATACCCACGGGTACAAGATTATATCCATGCCCTATCCATGAGCAATCGGGTTGGGTTTGGGCTCCATCCATGGACACAAAATCATATCCAAACCCTGCCCACTCGGGTCGGATATCCATGGATATCCATGTCCATGGGTAAAATTGCCATCCTTAACTATACCTAAACTATCTAGGGTTAGCTTTGTGTTAGCTCATACCAAACCACTAGTGGTTCCTCTCCTACGAGACCGCGGCCTCTTTGGAGAAGATCCACCAGATTCAAGACCTCCTTACGGAGAAGAACATCAAGACCTCCTCTCGGAGATGACTAGCGCTACTTGTATCGTGCTTAGTTGATCGTGTATCGTGTATCGCACTTTGTGTACCCGGATCTAGCATTTGTGTGACCTAAGTTGGTTGATTGGAGTGTTTCCTCCTTGTCTCTCTTGTGTTTTTCCTCGTGCCCCTCGTGTTCTTCCCCGGGATCCCTCCTTTTCGTGAAAGATCGGCCACGTAGGGTTCCACCCTACATCATCTATGGTATCATGAGCCTTGGTTGATCACGAATTTGGAGCCCCACACCTTGTTTTCTAGCTTGTTTTTGTTGTTTTCGTCCAAATTCGAAAATCCCCACAAAAATAGCCCCTCAATTTTTTTTGTGATTTGTGTGTTTTGATAAGATTTTGTTGATTGTGATCTGTGGTTGAGTTGTGTGACAAGTGCATCATCCTTTTACCCACCTCCCCCACCCTCAAAAACCACCAAAAATCCGAGAAAAATCATTTTTCCTCCTTTTCCCCAAGTTCTTCCTGAGTGGATTTGACAAGCCCGGATCATCCGGACATCCACCCGGATCATCCGGCTCCACCCGGATCATCCGGCCGAACGTCCGGATCATCCGGCTCCGCCTGACGAAACTGCATTTTGCAGTATTTCGCAACCCGTTTTCGCTATCGCATAAACCCTAGACACCCCTTCCGCTATACCCTCAACACATCCATCCCCACCGCCATTACCTAACCAACATCTTTACCTCTTGGCGTCTTGGATCATTTGAGTTGTGGTTTTCTCCGTTTCCGTTTGTGTTTCGGCTATCTCGGAGCAAACGACATCGACAAGATCACCTCTCAACCTCGACAAGGACGGTAACATCGACGACACCTCGTTTACTACATTGCAATTGCATTGATAGACCCTCATCGACCATTTTGCGTAGCTTTCCTACCGAGACTAGGCATTTGAGTATTGCCGGGCCACGACACTTGTGCACATTAGTGATAGTCATAGACATTGCATACTACATCATCATATCTTCGTGTGACACAAGAGTGTTCCGCATACACAATAGCTACCTTGATCCGAGAAGCATGCATAAGTGGCCAAAGAAAGAGCTCACAAGCTTTTAAGCAAAAGAGCCATCCAAAGTTTATAAGCAAAAGCATATTAGCATCAAGCGCCTTGCATCCAAAGAGATCATATGAGATAGCAATATTTCATCTTGTGCTAAAGCATCGGCACATCATACACTCATAGCATACTTGTGATAGGAAGTCGTTACATTGCTCTTATAGGTCGTGCACAAGTGCGTATCCGCCTATTAAGCAATCGGTTAGCGTCTCTCTAGCGTTGTGCAACACGAGCATTTTCCGTGGATTCCACATTTTCGCTCACTTTTGGTTGCACAACCACATTTATCTATCCGTGCGTGTGTTCCGTGTGCTACCTATTGCTTGTGATCTACTTGTTGCATGAGACAATTGTGAATCATTTTCAACATCATTGAATCTTACTCACTTTTTGCATTGAATTTTTTCCACCATCCTAACCAAGCTCCTCTAAAAGCTTTACTTGTGTAGGTGTGAGAATCGACAAGACTTGGTACCAATAGTGCTATTTCCGGGTTACATTATTGAGTGATCATTGATCCATTATCAACTTCGGTCAAGGTACATTTGGTATTGTCTCCTTCTTTCTCCCACTCACATACTTGCTTGTGACGATGGATAGGCCAAGTACATCTACGAACCCGCTCTTCGATGATCCTCAAGAATCGAACAACTACGTCACCAAACTACATCTCTTCGGTGTCCAATGAGCTCTACATCAAGAAAGTGAAGCTATGCGCGAGCACATTGAGCAAGTCGCCGCCGACGCGCGTCAATTTGAAGCAAGAACAAGAGAACAATTCGACATCATCAACACCAACATGGCTACTCAATTCGATGCGCTACGGACTTTGATAGTCAACCGACGTTCTTCTTCCACATCTTCTCAAAGACGAAACCGCTCAAGTCGCCACATCGACTCAACGGACGGCTCAAGTACCCCTACATCCAACACTCTTCGTCAAGCCGCACGTCAAGCTCGACATGACAACCGGAATCCACTTCATGACAAGAGCTCTCAAGACCTACTTGACGAACAAGAAAGTCGACATCGTCAAAACCAACATACATTTGAGCAAGCACAAGAACGGTAAAGACTACACCAACAACAACAAGAGCGAGCACGTCAACACCAAGAAGAACAAGATGCTGAAGCTCATCGTCAAGCACAACAACGCCGAGAAGCTCAAGATCTTGAGGCGCAACGAGCATTACGTGATGCACATCGCAATGTGGCAACTCGCAATCGACACACTCATCAAGAAGAGGATTTCCTTCGCGATGAGATGCAAGAGAGGTGCCACCAAGCTCGAATGCAACAAGAAGTTCCTCCTCAAGCGCGACAAGAACAATGACCTCAACAAGAACCACAAGCTCGGCAAGTGCACCATGACAATGCACATCTACTTCGCCAAGAGCAACATGAGGTTGACAACCGTCAAAATCAAGAACGCCCTCCCAATAGGCAAGCAATCAATGAAGAGAATCGCTATGGCAAGCTTAAGTTCACCATGCCAAAGTTTTCCGGAAGCATTGATCCCGAAGACTACCTATCATGGGCATTGAAAGTTGATAAGATCTTCCGCCTACACAACTTTGATGAGGCGAAGAAAATTGCTATGGCCTCCCTTCAGTTCCAAGACTATGTTCTCATTTGGTGGGAGCAAGTCATTCAGAGAAGAGACAAAAGGCGAACCTCCTATCACTACTTGGACTCAAATGAAGGAAGTCATGAGAGAACGCTTCGTGCCAACACACTACAACCGTGACTTGTTCAAGAAGCTACAACTCCTCAAGCAAGGTACCAAGTCCGTTGAAGAGTACTACAAGGAGATGGAGATTGCCATGATACGAGCAAACATCACGGAAGATGAAGAACAAACGATGGCGAGATTCATGAATGGGCTCAACTATACCATCAAGAAGATTGCGGACTTTCAACCATACACCAATCTCCTCGAGATAGTACATCAAGCTACCAAAGCGGAGCGACAAGTTCAAGAGGACTACAAGTACTCCAAGTTCACCTCCAAGAACTTCGGCTCCTACAACCAAGCTTCAACGACTTCGGCTACTCCTACCTCTACCAAGCCATCCACAAACTTCGATGACAAGTCCAACTACAAGAATGCGACTACATCAAGTCGGCCACCATCTACAAACAACTTCAAGCCAAGAGCGTCATCATCTACAACTCCAACCGAGGACAACTCCAAGACGAGTTCCATCAAATGCTTCAAGTGCCAAGGACGAGGCCACAAGTCATTTGAGTGCAAGACCGTTCGTACCATGATCATCAATGATGACGGATCTTATGACTCAATGAGCGACGATGAAATGGAAGCACTTGAACATGTAGATATGCATTGCCAAGTGAATGAAGACGAAGAGCATCAAGTGTTTTGTGACAATGACTCGAGTCCCAATCTCGTTGTCTCCAAGGTCTTGACACTCCAACATCAACAAGATGACGATCAAAGATGTCATATCTTCCATACAAAGGCCGGCATCAATGGACGCTCCGTCAAGGTCATCATCGATGGAGGAAGTTGTCACAACTTGGCAAGAGAAGAGCTATGCGACAAGCTCAACTTGGTGAAGTCAAAGCACCCTCATCCCTACAAGGTCCAATGGCTTAACGACGCCGGAACTCTTCGAGTCGAGCACACCGTGCAAGTATCCTTCAAGATAGGCGCCTACGAGGACACACTTGAGTGTGATGTGATCCCCATGTCTGTGTGCCACCTTATTCTTGGACGGCCATGGCAATATGATCGTGGAGTCACACACAATGGACGGATGAACCACTATAGCTTCAAGATGAAAGGAAAGGAGTTTGTGCTACGACCTATGTCTCCAAGCCAAGTAGCCGCTGACAAACACCTACCTACCAACCATCGTGGAGAGAATGGTGAGAGAGTGAGCCACCAAAAGGAGAGTGAGAGCCACAAGCCAAATATGAGCGATTCCACGATGAGCGACAAGAAGCAACTAGTGTTATTTGCCACCAAAAGTGAGATGAGAGAAGTATGTGAGAACCCCCTCGAGTGTCTTTTACCTTGTGCTTTTATGCAAAGGGGAAGCCAAACCTACTAACACTTCACCACCTCCACCTTTAGTGTTGTCTAACTTGTTGCAGGAATTCTTGGACGTCTTTCCCGATGAGCTATCTCCGAGTCTACCTCCACTTCGCGGGATCGAACACCGCATCGACCTCATACCCGGTGCACCACTTCCGAACAAGGCTCCCTACCGCGTCAACCCCGAGGAAACTAAGGAGATACAACGGCAAGTACAACAACTCATCGACAAAGGTCATGTACGTGAAAGCTTGAGCCCTTGTGCCGTTCCGGTTATTCTCGTGCCTAAGAAAGATGGAAGTTTTCGCATGTGCTCCGATTGTAGGCCGATAAACGCTATCACCGTTAGATACTGTCACCCTATCCCACGCTTAGACGACATGCGCTATGAATTATGTGGTGCCACCATCTTTTCAAAAATTGATCTTAAAAGTGGTTACTACCAGATTCGCATCCAAGAGGGTGATGAGTGGAAAACGGCTTTCAAAACCAAGTTTGGGTTATATGAGTGGCTTGTCATGCCAATGGGTTTATCGGAAGCACCCGGTTCTTTTATGCGTCTTATGCATTTTGTTCTACGACCCTACATAGGCGTCTTTGTAGTGGTTTACTTTGATGACATCCTCGTTTTTAGCAAGTCACTTGAGGACCATGTGACACACATCCGTATGGTTTTGCAAACCCTTCGGAAAGAGCGCTTATATGCTAATATGGAAAAGTGCACTTTTGGCGTTGACAAGGTCGTTTTCTTAGGATTCGTCGTTTCTTCCCAAGGTGTTCACGTTGATGAAACTAAAATTGAAGCAATTAAAACTTGGCCTCAACCAACGAATCTCCAACAAGTTCGTAGTTTTCTTGGTTTAGCCGGTTTCTATCGACGTTTTGTGAAGGACTTTAGCACAATTGCTATGCCTCTACACGACTTGAGCAAGAAGAACGCACCCTTTGTTTGGGGTCCTTCGCAAGACACCGCGTTCATTAAGCTTAAAGACTTGCTCACGCACCCACCACTTCTTGCCCTACCGAACTTTGATAAACCTTTTGAGAATCATTGTGACGCTAGTGGTACCGGCATAGGTGGCGTGCTCATGCAAGAAAAGCACCCAATTGCTTACTTTAGCGAGAAACTATCCGGAGCACAACTTAACTACCCCATCTATGATAAAGAGCTATATGCCTTGGTGAGAGTTTTGCGTGTTTGGGAACACTATCTTAGACCTCATGAATTCATTCTTCATACGGACCATGAGACTCTCAAGTATCTCAAGGGTCAAACTAAGTTGAACAAGTGTCATGCTAAGTGGAGTGAGTTCATTAAGTCTTTTCCCTACGTCATCAAGTACATCAAAGGCAAAGAAAACGTTGTGGCGGATGCGCTTTCCCGCAAATGCATGCTTGTCACAGAACTTGAGTTGAATGTTATTGGCTTTGAGCACATAAAAGACTTATATGAGCATGATCCTTTTTTTGCACATCCTTATGCTAAGTGTTTAAATCACACTTCTTGGGAACATTACTACATCAACGATGGGTATCTTATGAGAGCTAACAAACTTTGCATCCCCGAGTCTTCCCTTCGTTTGCTCCTTTTGCAGGAATCTCATGGAGGAGGACTCATGGGACACTTTGGTTGCGACAAGACATTTGCTATGCTCTCCAAGAACTACTTTTGGCCCAAGATGCTCTGTGACGTCTCACGCCTCACCAACCGATGCTCAACATGTCGCAAAGCTAAGTCAAAAGCTCAATCTCATGGTCTTTACATGCCACTTCCTATTCCATTCCATCCATGGGAAGACATAAGCATGGACTTTGTACTTGGATTGCCTAGGACTCAAAATGGAAAAGATTCCGTGTTTGTTGTCGTGGATAGATTCTCTAAAATGGATCATTTCATTCCTTGTAACAAGATCGACGATGCTTCACATGTGGAAAATCTCTTTTGTAGGGAAATCATTCATCTACATGGAGTGCCCAAGACGATCGTGTCGGACCGGGACGTCAAGTTCTTGAGCTACTTTTCGAAGACTCTATGCGCCAAACTCGGCATAAAGCTACTCTTCTCCTCGGCATATCACCCACAAACCGACGGCCAAACGGAGGTGACAAACCGCACGCTTTCGACGCTTCTTCGCGTGTTGATCAAGAAGAACATCAAGGAATAGGAGCAATGCTTGCCCATCGCCGAGTATGCCTACAACCGCGCAAGACATTCGACTATAGGAAAGTCCCCTTTTCGAGGTGGTCTACGGCTTCAACCCTTTGTCTCCATTGGACATTCTACCTCTACCTCTGCAAGAACGCACCAACTTGGACGCAAGTGCTTGAGCAAGCTATCTCAAGAAGGTGCATGAAGATACAAGGGCAACGATCAAGAGGCAAGTACATCGTCTAGCGTCCAAGCTCAACGCCAACAAGAAGCCTATGGTGTTCCAACCGGGAGATCTTGTATGGCGACATCTTCGCAAGGACCGTTTCCCCCACGAGCGCAAGTCCAAACTACTACCTCGAGCCGACGGGCCCTTCAAGGTGCTAGCACACTACAACAACAATGCATACAAGCTCGACCTTCCACGCGAGAAGTACAACGTGAGCGATGTCTTCAACGTCAAGGATCACTCCACTTTCCATGGTGATGAAGATTTCGATCCGAGGTCGGATCTTTCCCAATGGAGTGGAGATGATGCGGAGCATCCCAAGGTCATCCCCATGGACCTACCTTCGCCTCACCAAGTGCCAAGTGGACCCATGACATGTGCTCGAGCATGAGCTCTCGGGACCGAGGTGACTTTGCTCCTCTCTCTACGCCACTTTGATTCACATAAGATATGGCTGCTACCCTCATCAGAGACTCTTTGCATACTCAGGCACCTCGGGAGCAACCATGGAGAAGTCAAGGGACAAGAAGAATCGAAGGAGGAAGAAGGAGGAGAAGAACAGCCAAGACTGAGCCTGCCCGGACAATCCGGATGATGTCCCGAACGATCCGGCCGAGGCCCGGATGATCCGGACAAACGTCCGGACGATCCGGCAAATGTGCCCGAAGACAACCGAAGCTCCACGCCGAAGCCGGATCATCCGGACCCCGGCCCGGATCATACGGACAACCTCGGACATCCGGACGAAGACCCGGACATCCGGGCCACCCGCAGCAGATCAGACGTGTCCGGATCATCCGGACGCCGCCCCGGATCATCCGGCCCCCCGAAGCCCGGATCATCCGGACAAATGTCCGGATCATCCGGACAGTGCCTGCGTACATGATGTTGGGCCGAGGCCCATGTACCTGTAATTCCCAGGATGGGACTATACCTCCTACGTGTTGAGGCACGACTTAAAGGTATAAGCCCATTCTAGAATGATCTCAAGTTTGGTATCTTTGCACGACTCATGTAAAAATAGGGATGAAATTGCAAAAGGATAGTTGGCTTACACTCGCCACGTCACACAATACATTACATAAGCAAATCATCATTCATAACATCACAACCCGACTACGGGCGAAGATCCAAAAGAAAGATACCAAAACATAAGCCACAGGTCCGAATCGCCCCTAGTAGAAACCACTACTGATCGTCGAAAAACGTCACAAGAATACGGCCACGCTCTTCATCGAACTCCCGGTGGAGTTCTGATCCTTCTCCTGCATCATTCTCGGCTGAACCTGCATCTGGTGTTGTAGTATCTGTGAGCCACGAGGACTCAGCAATCCCATAACCATGGGTATCAAGACTAGCAAAGCTTTATGGGTAGGAAGAGTGATACGTCTCAAACGTATCTACTTTTCCAAACACTTTTGATATTGTTTTGACCTCATTCTTGCATGATTTGAATTAAACTAACCCGGACTGACGCTGTTTTCAGCAGAGCTGCCTGTATGGTTTTATTGTGTGCAGGAAAATGGATTTTTAGGTATCTCAGAAAAATCCACAAAAAATCACAGAAAATCCACGCACCCGAAGGAACCAGGAGCCAGAAGAGGGGCCAGAGGGGGGCCAGGGGGTGCCCAGGCGCCCTGTGGGCGCCCCCCCCCCCCCTGGGCTGCACCGGGGGGTCGCCTGGGTGGGGCCCACACCCCCTGGTGCCCTACTTTGCCTCGTATTTTTACTCGCGATGCGGAAACCCCAGATCAGAAGTTCTTTTCGCAGTTTTCCGTCGCGGAGCCGCCGCCACCCTCTGTTCTTCTTCGGGAGGGCTAATCTGGAGGCTGAATTGGCCTCCGGAGAGGGGAGATCGTCGCCATCGTCATCATCATCACCACTCCATCATCCCTCCATGACTTCTCCTTCCATGTGTGAGTAATTCCCCTGATGTAGGCGAAGGGGATGGTAGGGATTGGATGAGTTAGATCATGTAATAGTTTGTCAGATCGTTGGGGGCATGTTGCCTATCATCTACTATGGTGTTTATCATCTTTGCTTCAACTTGTTATTCTTAATGCTTGACACTTAGGGCCCGAGTGCCATGATTTCAGATCTGAACCATATGTGTTTGCATGAATATATTTGTGTTCTTGATCCTACCTATGAGTTGTTTGCACCTGTTACGGTTCGGAACCGGCGATCCCAAAAGTGACAGCTTGGGACACCAAAGGGGACGATCCGTAGTTTGAGGATTACATGTATCCATTGAGTTCATTGCTTTGTTCTGGTGCTCTTTGACAGGAGCACCTTAATCTCCATAAGTTCCTTTTGGCCCCGTTCGTAGCGGGCTGGTAGGACAAAAGATGTTGTGCAAGTTCTTATTGCAAGCACGTACAACTACCTACGGGATACATGCCTAATGTTTGATATTTGCCTAGATGATCATTACTTTTCCGTGTGCCGTGCCCCAAGTTAGAATCATGATATATCTCATCCATGCAGCGCCCAACCATCCATCTCCCTAGCCTACAGTGTTTTAAATCCTGCTTGTCACTAGTTG
Source organism: Secale cereale (assembly GCA_902687465.1). Classification (NCBI taxonomy): domain Eukaryota; kingdom Viridiplantae; phylum Streptophyta; class Magnoliopsida; order Poales; family Poaceae; genus Secale; species Secale cereale. The sequence goes on from LR738709.1 coordinate 495,978,736, forward strand.
CTACTTTTGCCATTTACCTTTACTATTTACTTTTGCTGTTTACTTTTACTATCACCATCATCGCTATCATATCACTGTTACCATTTATCTTTTGTTGCAAGTAAGTATATTTCAGGTGCGGTTGAATTGACAACTCAACTGTCAAAGCTTATAAATACTCTTTGGCTCCCCGTGTGTCGAATCAATAAATTGGGTTATTCTTACCCGCGAAGACTATCTCGATCCCTTACGGTTGAGGGTTATCAAGTATCGTTTTCTGGCGCCGTTGCCGGGGACCATAGCAATATTTACAAGTCTACTTGAAGTATCCTACCTGCTGCACTTCATCCACTATGGGTAAGAAAGGAGACCCCAAGGTTCCGATCTTACTATCCACTACAAGAAGAGGTACTGTTCTGAGCACTAGTGCTACACTTGATTCGCCTTCTGTTATGAGTAAGTTTGCCTCACCACCACCACATGATGCTCCTACTGAATCAGTTACTATGTCCTATACTCTTGATGATGCTTCTACTACTGTTGATGATATTAGCTCACTTGGTTATGCTCTTGAAAAACAAATTGCTGCTGCTGCTAAAAAGTCTAGAATTGAAATTCCTGTTACTCGCTACCCTATTGGTGAAACTTATGATTATCCTGATTTGAGTAAACTCAAGGAGAGACTCCTTGATGATGATTACTATATGCTTGATGAAGATTTATGCAGGGAACTGACAGAGTTTTCTGGCTCTGACCCTGAAGTTATTAAGAAACTATTTGAAAAACACTCTTTGAAGAACAAAACAGTTCCTGATCCTGAATTTGCTACATCTCCTATATGCATTGATGATCCTGATTATGATTTCTCTATTGATCTTTCACTTATACCTATGGTTGAAGCTGACCCCTTTTATGGCAGAGAAAATGATGATGCTATTGCACACCTAACTAAACTCGGTGAGTTGGGTGGCCTGTTTACCACAGATGAGAAGATACGATACTTTTATATCACCAAGCTTCTTCCTTTCTCCTTGAAGGAAGGTGCTAAAGCATGGTATGATTCGCTTCCATGCGGTTCCATTAAGAGTCCTCAAGACTTAGCTCACTCTTTTGTTGATAAGTACTTTCCTGCTCACATGCAACATGCTGCTTTACAGAGAATTTATAACTTTAAACAGTTGCAGGATGAGTCCCTCCCTAAAGCTTGGGGGAGGTACTGCGGTCTGATTCGGGCTAGACCAGGACATGAAGTCCCTAAGAACGAATTAATCGATATATTTTATGCTGGTCTAACTGATGAATCCAGGTCCTATTTGGACAGTTGTGCTGGTTGTGTTTTCAGGAAAAGGACGCCGGAAGATGCAGAAGATTTGATGGGCAAGATTGCCAAAAACCATGAAGATTGGTCCATCCCTGAACCACCTCCACCACCAAAGAAGAGGGGCATGTTTGTTCTAAGCCCCGAAGATATGCGAGAAGCAAAGAAGTCTATTAAAGAGAAAGGTATTAAAGCTGAAGACGTGAAGAATCTACCCCCTATTGAGAAGCTGTGTGAGCCTACCACTCACCCTCCTATGGTAGAGGTACACTCTCTTTTAGATTTCAACGCAAGTGACATCCCTCATGGTAAGCCTCCTGATCAATGTTTAGATGAGTTTGATAATTTTATTATGAAACAAAATCATTTTAATGAGAGGATACAAAGCCAGTTGCATGATAATTCCCTTGCTATCAAAAGTTTGCTTGATGTTCTAGGTAGAATAGTTAATGATGTTCAATGTCTTGTGAAGCATTTTCATATGGTTAAAACTCAGCTTGACCAAATTTCTAATGTGAAAAAAGATTTGCTTGCTAACAATGCCAAACAAGATAATTTGCAGGCTTTTGGGATTAAGACCCGAGGAGGAACTAGCACTCAAGATCCTCTCTATCCAGAGGGGCATCCGAAGAGAATCGAGCAAGATTCTCAAATGCAGGAAGAAGAAATTGTTGGCTCTCCAAAGAAAAAGAAGAAACATAAGGAGGCTGACAATTCTAATGATCCTATTGCAGATGAGGAGCCAACTATTGATCCAAACAGTGTATCTATCTCCGATGCTGAGACTGAAGACGGTGATGAACCTGAAGGTAAGGATAATGAGAAGAATGATCCGCCTGAAGTTCAAGAAGAAGAAGCACCTGACAAACGTAAGAGGTACACTAAAGAAGACTTCATCGCAAGAAAATATGGGAAGGAAAGAGAACCATGGGTGCAGAAGCCCATGCCCTTTCCAGGTAAGTCCATCAAATCCAAAGAAGAAGAGCATTACAATAAGTTTTGTGAGTGGATTAAACCTCTTTTTCTTCAAATTCCTTTGACCGAAGCTATTAAGTTACCTCCTTATTCAAAATATATGAAAGATATTGTCACTAATAAAAGAAAAGTTCCTAATGAAGCAATATCTACTATGCTTGCTAACTAATCTTTCAGTGGCAAGATTCCTGAGAAGCTCGGTGATCCAGGTATACCCACCATTCCTTGCTCCATAATGAATAATTATGTCAAAACTGCTTTAAGTGATCTTGGAGCAGGAGTGAGTGTTATGCCTCTCTCTCTTTACGAGAGGCTTTGTTTAGAGAAACTAATTCCTACAGATATCTCCCTTCAGATGGCTGACAAGTCAACCGCCGTCCCTATAGGTATTTGTGAGGATGTTCCCGTAGAAGTTGCTAATTGTTTGATTCTTACTGATTTTGTTGTGCTTGACATGCCCGAGGATGGGAGCATGTCCATTATTCTTGGTAGACCTTTTCTTAACACTGCAGGTGCTATTATTGATTGCAATAAAGGGAAGATTACCTTCCATGTGAATGATAAAGAACATACGGTATATTTTCCAAAGAAGATCGACAGGAGGCATGGCCTCAACTCTATAGAAAATATCGAGACCGTGAAGATTGGAGAATGGGATTGTCCACTACATGTGCCTCACAAATACAAAACTATCATGGTAGGGACAATGTCCATCAAGGTAAAGGTTCAGAGATTACTTCGTGAGAGGTGAGACTTTTTGCTCTATATATCGCCTGTTTGTTGGTAAGACTTGATCAACCTTACTAGTAAACATGTTTTATATAGATAAAAAGTTGAGCTTGTTATGTTTTCATTTGTTTTTAGTTTTTGTCCTACTTGTTGTACCAAGTATTTATGTTTTGAAGCTTCACAATACTACTCACTACTTCAAGTTTTCAGAGAGTTCCGCAGCTTTTTGAACTTCGAAAAAATTTCAACAGTGAAGTTTTCAGAAAAATTCCAGAAAAATTTAAATAAAAATTTCCACGACGGGAGAGACCCAGAGGGACCTGGGGCCAGCCAGGGGGACCCACCAGTGGCCCAGGCGGCCAGCTGGCGCGGCCCAGCCCCTGGCCGCGCCCACAGGGCGCCTGGGGCCCACATGGCCCCCCTCCAGGTATGTCTTCTTCCTCCCTCTCTCTTTTTCTCCACAAACGCGAGTTCTGCACTTGTTCTTGTGTTCTTGCTGTTCTTGGAGGCGATTCTTCGATCTCTCTCTACAGCCCATCATTTGAGCTGAGATTTTGAACAAATACTCCCTGGTATGTGACTCCTCCACCCCTCCAATTAGATTTTTGATTGATGGCTTCATTTGTGAGTATTTAGTAGTTCTTGGTGCGGTATAGATGAGCTTGCATGCATGTGTAGAAAGTTATTTTCCAAGTTTTGATGCAAGTTTATGCCTTGGGCAAGTGAGTTGAGTAGTTTGCCTTAACTCATCTTGTTTTAATCCTCATTTTTGTAAATTGCCAAAAATTTCAGAAATGAGTTTGTTAGGAAGGGCAAAAGGGTGGCTTGAGAAGAGGAGGCCTGCACACTCCGATCGAGTTACTAGAGCCGCAGCTTCACCCTCGACTGCTAGGGTGAGCTATAATGAAGATCACGTGCCCCTGGAGTTGTTGGAAGACACAAGTCTAGCACGTGCAATGACGTTTCCATGTGATGAATTCCTTGAAGTTGCGGGAATTAAGGATGAATTTTATAATCTTTGTGCTAATGCAGGTTTGACACGGCTCGTCACGTGCCGTGTTACTCAATATCAAAAACTCACCTCCAGTTTTATTAGCAGTTTTAGATATAATCCTGATTCAGGTGCTATTGAGTTTAAAATTTACAATGATCTTATCACCATGACTTTGGGAAGGTTTTGTGAAATAATAGGTGTGCCAAACGTTGGGAGGACGGCTAGGATGGCCACTCAGCCCTCCGAGCTGAAAACCGTCATTAACTCTCTCTGCAACATGGGTACGAGGGATATTCATCGGTCGAAGATCTCCAGCATCTTATTTCCTCACCTCAGGTATTTTGCATATTATGTTGCTAGAGGGGTGTTAGCTCGTGACAACACGAGCAGCATTTCTGCTCCGGATATTGCTATCCTGGCAGCAGCCCTCTCAGGGAGGTCTGATTATAATCTAGGTGCCTTAATTGCTCGACGCCTTGCTATGAACGGTAACAAGGGGGACTTATATGGTGGCGTTTATGCCACACTTATCTTAGAACATCTTGGAGGCACCCCACACCCCGATGATAATCCTTTTACTTATTTAAGCTTTGATCTTGCTGCTATGAAAAGGCATAAGTTTGTTACCATGGCTTCTGAGCTGGATAATCTTGTTTATATCTTACGTTTCGGAACTACCGCGGAACGCGAGATCCGTCTACCTGCACCTCTTTTGTTTGATTTTTCTCGCAGGAACGGATGGCCTTTGATGTTGTCCAGTTCGATGAGTTCATGGTCCAGTATCAGTTTCATAACCCCATGGAGGGGGTTGTGCCCGACGAGGAGGAGCACGGTGAGTTACCACCTTTCCAGGGAGATACCGCCACCGAGTTTGGTGAAGGGTCTTCCTCAGCTTGGCGTACGGACCCTTCCTCGTGGGAGACTCCGAGGAGTTCGGTATACGCGCCAGCATCCTTCTACGACCCTTGGTCTCACCACCATACCCCCGGAGCAGGAGGCTCCTGGGGGCAGTAGCTGCTACCAACTTAGGCCAAAAGCCTAAGCTTGGGGGAGTACGTGCCCCTCTCACTTTTCCATTGTATTATCCGTTTTGTTCGCTTTGATCTTTTCGAAGTTTTTGCCCGTTCTTCTTTATTTCTCTCTTTGCAAAAACAACAAAAAGATTTTCTCTTTCTTTTGCTTTCGTTCAACCCTTGAAATAATCCAAAAAGATTTCCTTTTCTCTTTAGTTTGCTTTGTTTTCAGAGTTCAGCTCGAGTCCGTGATGGCATTTAATTATATTTCCTACGTTCGGTCGTGCAAGTGACAAGCAGTAATGATGAAGATCGACTGAAGGGAAGCAACAAGGAAGACCGGTATGAACTCTTCTTGTTTCCACTTTTGTACATATGCATGTACTTATGATCTAGAGACCAGCTTGTAGCGACATAGTGCTATGTTTACAATGCTCTTCCAGTGGTTCATGCTTTCCTTGTGGCTAGTCTCGAATAACTAGAGTATATAATGTGTTATTGAAATGATCTACATGCATTGCACCGTTCATAGTTCGGTATACTAAGGTGGTATTTCCCTTTAGAGAATTTTTGGATTGACTTGGCACATGCTTACACATGTTTGAGACTAAAAAGTCTGCTCTGCCTTGATGATCTTTGAGTTTTAGAATAGTTATATCACTTTCATGCCCGATTCAATGTTACTTTGTCGCTCTGCATGATTATGGCCGTTATTGCTCTCTAGTTGGTCGCTTCCCAGTCTTTTGCTAAACCCCCACCTGTACTAAGCGGACTGACTGCTTGTGCATCAAAAATCCTTAAAACCTGTTATGCCATATGAGTCCACCATAACTTCCTATACATGGTATTTACCAGTCATTCCTAACGAAGACTTTCGTGTACCACCTCGAAATTAATCAAAAGCATTTCTCTTTTTGTGCCTATGTTTTAGCTCATGAGGAAGTAGTAGTTAATTCATGATCTTTTTAAGTCGGACAAGTTTCACCCCTGGATTGCATGTCTAATGTGCAAACCCTTAATACGAGAAGGAACTGGCATAGAGTGCGCCCGGCTCAAAAAGATAATATAACAAACAAACCCTCCTTCACGCTTTGTTCATGAGAAATCAGAAAACTTTGGCAGTGATAAACAAAGGAGATTAAGAGGATGTGATCGTCCTCATGCGGGAGCCGTTCCTCGAGACTTGTCCAGCTTAAGAAGTGATTGAGTTATCTGCTAGCATTCGTTGACGAAATATGCACCTCTCAAAAACGTTTTACCTCTGTTTTTAAAACCAAGAGCTCTGGTACATGTTTAGTTTTTGTTTCCGACCACGGGTTTTCAACCTTGCCAAACAAAAGCCACGGTTCGAGAATCTCCACCCTCTTTCTTCAAAGCACTAACTAGGAGAGCATAATTGTCATTCTGAGTGTAATGTGCATTGTCCCAAAGTATTACATTGTCTTTTGCATGCTTGTGATATGATTTATTCTGAAATTCTTAGTTCTAGTCTCCTTTAAAACTCTGGAGGAGTTTCTGCATTTATGTTTTGCTTCACTCATGGAGACTAGCGAGATACCACCCTAGTATGCTCAAGCTATGTGCAATGTAATCTTGTCTTGATTTTCAGTAGTATATTGTTTACTTTTAAGTATTTGTGACTAGTCACTTGAAAGAAGGATTGCTCCTTGCATTGTCCTCATAGTACTGTTTCAATACTTACTTGACTCTTTTCGTAGTACATGCTTATATACATCTAATGAAGCAAAAGAGTTTGTCAAAGTTTTCTTTGTCGCGTCCAGTTCGTTGAACTGAATTGCTTGAGGACAAGCAATATGCTAAGCTTGGGGGAGTTGATACGTCTCAAACGTATCTACTTTTCCAAACACTTTTGATATTGTTTTGACCTCATTCTTGCATGATTTGAACTAAACTAACCCGGACTGACGCTGTTTTCAGCAGAGCTGCCTGTATGGTTTTATTGTGTGCAGGAAAACGGATTTTTAGGTATCTCAGAAAAATCCACGAAAAATCACAGAAAATCCACGCACCCGAAGGAACCAGGAGCCAGAAGAGGGGCCAGAGGGGGGCCAGGGGGTGCCCAGGCGCCCTGTGGGCGCGCCCCCCCTGGGCCGCGCCGGGGGGTCGCCTGGGTGGGGCCCACACCCCCTGGTGCCCTACTTTGCCTCGTATTTTTACTCGCGACGCGGAAACCCCAGATCAGAAGTTCTTTTCGTAGTTTTCCGTCGCGGAGCCGCCGCCACCCTCTGTTCTCCTTTGAGAGGGCTAATCTGGAGGCTGAATTGGCCTCCGGAGAGGGGAGATCGTCGCCATCGTCATCATCATCACCACTCCATCATCCCTCCATGACTTCTCCTTCCATGTGTGAGTAATTCCCCTGCTGTAGGCGAAGGGGATGGTAGGGATTGGATGAGTTAGATCATGTAATAGTTTGTCAGATCGTTGGGGGCATGTTGCCTATCATCTACTATGGTGTTTATCATCTTTGCTTCAACTTGTTATTCTTAATGCTCGACACTTAGGGCCCGAGTGCCATGATTTCAGATCTGAACCATATGTGTTTGCATGAATATATTTGTGTTCTTGATCCTACCTATGAGTTGTTTGCACCTGTTACGGTTCGGAACCGGCGATCCCAAAAGTGACAGCTTGGGACACCAAAGGGGATGGTCCATAGTTTGAGGATTACATGTATCCATTGAGTTCATTGCTTTGTTCCGGTGCTCTTTGACAGGAGCACCTTAATCTCCATAAGTTCCTTTTGGCCCCGTTCGTAGCGGGATGGTAGGACAAAAGATGTTGTGCACGTTCTTATTGCAAGCACGTACAACTACCTACGGGATACATGCCTAATGTTTGATATTTGCCTAGATGATCATTACTTTTCCGTGTGCCGTGCCCCAAGTTAGAATCATGATATATCTCATCCATGCAGCGCCCAACCATCCATCTCCCTAGCCTACAGTGTTTTAAATCCTGCTTGTCACTAGTTGCTACTTTTGCCATTTACCTTTACTATTTACTTTTGCTGTTTACTTTTACTATCACCATCATCGCTATCATATCACAGTTACCATTTATCTTTTGTTGCAAGTAAGTATATTTCAGGTGCGGTTGAATTGACAACTCAACTGTCAAAGCTTATAAATACTCTTTGGCTCCCCGTGTGTCGAATCAATAAATTGGGTTATTCTTACCCGCGAAGACTATCTCGATCCCTTACGGTTGAGGGTTATCAAAGAGGTAAAGTGGTGAGGTGGCAGCAGCGGCTAAGCATAATATGGTGGCTAGCTTACGAGTACAAGAATAAGATGAGCATCTACGCAAACGGTCGCAAACTAGTAGTGATCGCTAAAGATCCTGAACTACCTACGAGTCAAACATAACCCCATCGTGTTCTCTTCTCAAAGTGAAAAGAGACAGTCACGGTTACTCACACAGTTGTGTGTTTTACTTTTGATCCTCTGTCAAGTTTTCTACAACCAGACATTAACAAAATCCAATCTGCCACATAACCGCGGGCACGGCTTTCGAAAGATCATAACCCTGCAGGGGTGTCCCAACTTAGCCCATCACAAGCTCTCACGATCAGCTGAAGTGATAAATATAATATCATCACCCCTTATCTTAGGGAAATCCGATCAGGCTCGGCATCCCGGTGCATAAGACATTTCGACAATGGTAAAACAAGTCCAGCAAGACCTCCCGGCGTGCCGACACCCTGATAGTAGCCGCGCGTATCTCATCTCAGGCCACGTCCGGATGGGTGATGCTACAGGTAAAACCAGCCCTCGAGTTTCCTCGAGGTGGCCCCGCAGGCTCCCCGTTTGGGACCAACACCATCAGCACTGGCCCCCCTGTTATGTAGAATTAAGAACCCGGGGACATGACCCCCTATGCAATTAATTAATTAATTAAGTTGTTATTATGAGCAAATTAAAACCAATGTTGGGCCTTGCTGGAGGAGTTTTATTCAAAGACGAAGTGTCAAGGGGTCCCCATATACCAAACCGTGTAAGGAACGCAAAATCAAGGAACATAATGCTGGTTTATCGGCGCCTAAGGTGGCATGAGTGGAACAAAATACCGAGCAAAAGGCCAAGCCTTCCACCCATGCCTAGTATATAGGTGTGTTAATAATAATAATAGATATTGTGATATTCCAACAACAAGTTCCCACCTGGAACGATCTTCATCTTCACCTGTAGCTAACAACGCTATAAGAGGGGCTGAGCAAGCGGGTAACATAGCCAAACAATGGTTTTGCTAGGAAGGTTTCAAAGGTTAGAGGTTTCATGGCAACAAGGAGAGGCTGACAATAATGATGGGTAGCGCGACATGTAACGATAGCATCGAGACACTAAGCATGGCAATGATAGTAAAGGTATCCAAGGGTATGGTCATCTTGCCTGAGATTCCGCAAGGAAGAAGAACAAGTCCATGAAGAAGACGAAGAAGAAGCCTTGAAAAAAGAACCACGGATAGACGAACGAATCCTCACGAACGCAACGGAACAAGCACTAACGAGAAGAAGCAAGCAACACGATAAACACACCACACGAGACATGACAATATTCTCAACCAAGTATGATGCAAGACAGTTCTATATAGGATGCACTCCAAGTCTATACAGGAAGCAAAACATGGCAAGGTAGGAAGCACAAACAAAACTACAAGTTAAGTGGAGCTCAATATGCAACGAGTTGCATATTAACGAAACACCACATTTTATATATTTAGTTGACTCCCATTTATTTACAAGACAAGATTAAATGTTTGTTAACATGGCAAGAGGTGAAGCAAAACAAACTACCTATTTAGGCAATTTTAAACGAGGCCGGAAATAACAACAACAATTCCGGAAACTCCTCATGTGCATATTTATGAATTTGGTACTGTTCTGCCTAAAACATATTTTAAAGTTATTAAACAGCAAAAGTAAATGCACCATGTTATTCTACACATTTTTCCACCCCATTTACATATAAAGTTTATTAAATTTGGAGCTACGGTTATTTAGTTATGAATTAAAACATTTTAGCATGTTATTTACACAAATTAATGAAAACAGCAAGTTAAACATTTTTAATAGGGGTGAAAGTGGCATATTATGAATCTACACAAAATTCTAAGCATTTCACATATTTACAACATTTTGATCCGATGCACGGTTTGAAAGTTATTATATGCATGAACTAGAGGGACTATTCTGTAAACTGGCAGCTCACACAAAATTAGGAAAAACGTCCAGTGGGAAAAACATATACGGGCCGAAACTAACTGGCCGGCCCAACATGGCATTAGAGAGAAGAGAGGCAGGGCACTGGGGCTCACCCATGGGCTTCGGCCCAGATCGAGAGGCGCAAGAAGTGGCCCAGGCGCGGTCAGCGCGGCAACCGGCGCGTCGTCCCCCTGGATCGGGTCGAGGCAGGGTAAACGGGCGCGGTCAGCGCTCGATCCAGGACGAGGTCGAGGCAGAGGATCGAGCGAGGGTAACGGGCACAGCCCGTTCTGAAGCTGACGAAGCTGGCGGCTGTGGCTTCGCTCGCTTGCTCGAAGCAGAGGCGAGCCCATGCGGCGGGAGGCGAGCACGGGCGGTCGGGGCGAGAGGAACTGGGCGGAGGCGACTCGAAGCGAGGACTCACGCCCGGTGGATGAAGAGGCACGACGGCGCAGGCATGGTAGGTGAGGGCGCTTGGGAGCTCTTCTCCCTGGAGCATGGCGACGGATGGAGTTGGGGAGGCGAGCCGAGTCCGGAGGCGGGCGACGGGAACCGCGGCGGCGTGACGACGGGGAGGTGCAGAGGAGGCCCGGGACAGGCAATTCTGGCGAGGGGTAGGACTCTATCGACGAGTCCACGCGGGTCTTGAGGGCTGCCGGCTCCATGGGGCTCCTGTACAGAGAACCAGAGAGAGATGAGAGGCAGGGAGTGAGAGAGACAACATAAAGGGAACGAAAGAATAGGAAGAAGGAGCATGGGGCGGCGGGGCACTCATCTCCGGCAACGCGACGCTCAAAACGGCGACGATGGCTCTCGTGGCTCCGGCGTGGGGGCCTCGGGCTCCTCTCGAGCCAGCACACAGCGGGCTGCTGGCGCACTCCTCGTTGGATCGAGGGGCTTGGGGAAGAGGAGGTGGAGCTCGGGTGCGCTGGTTAGCTGGATGGATGAATTGGGCAGGGGAGATCCCGAGGGGATTTGGTGGAGTGGCGGCGGCGAGGAGGATTTGAAGGATGGGACATCTCTCCTCGAATTTAGGGTTGGATGATATATATAGTAGGTGGAGGGATACTAGTGCTGTCTGGACCCTCCGATCATAATCGGACGGTCGAGAATAAATAGGCTAGGGAGGCTAAATGAGAAAATGGAGATGTTTTAGGGATGTTTGGGGATGATCCGGACTCAACGGTAATAATAGCTCGGACCGGGTTCGGGGCAGTTTCGGGCGTGCAGACGAGGGGGCAAAAGTGGGTTGTGTAGATCATTAGGCGGTCGCGGACAATTGCGTGGTTGGACCGAGAAGAGAGAGAAGAAGCAACCCGGCTGATGTCTACACACGCTTCTATTCTTGTAGACTATGTTGGGCCTCCAAGCGCAGAGGTTTGTAGGACAGCAGCAATTTCCCTCAAGTGGATGACCTAAGGTTTATCGAACTCAGGGAAGTAGAGGTTGAAGATGGTCTCTCTCAAGCAACCCTGCAACTAAGATACAAGAAGTCTCTTGTGTCCCCAACACACCTAATACAACTAGGAGTTGTATAGGTGCACTAGTTCGGCGAAGAGATGGTAAAATATGGATGATAGGAGTGGCAAAGCAAAGTAATATAAATCTGTAATAAAAAGTGCAGCAAGCAAACAAGTGGTAAACGTGAGCACAAATGGTATTGCAATGGTGGAAACAAGGCCTAGGCTTCATACTTTCACTAGTGGCAACTCCCAACAACATTAACATAATCGAATCACATGATATTTCCCATAGACGCACTCGGAGGTCATTCCTTTGTGGTCAAGAGAGGACGGGAATTATGTAGGGCTACAAAAGCACACATCAAAGTTTGTAGTTCTCAATCTATGGATTTCCCAATGTCACCGCGACCATCCAAAGAGAGTACCACAATCACCACAACATATCTCAAGGATAGTCAAAGACAAGCACCAAGAGACTCTTAATCTTCAATCAACACACAAAAGAGGAAATCACCCATGAAAATATTCTTCTAATCCATGTCCAATAGACCGCTGTCACCTTGGTCTCGGGGATTATACTAGATAAAGACAAGTGAGTACATCAATCCAATACATAGAGGAAGGGGAAATATCATGGGATCACCCTAGATTAACATAGCCTATGATCACAACGAAGATCACATCATGGGAGAGAGAATTGACCACATAGCTACTGGTGGAAACCTCAACCCCGAGGAGGAACTACTCCCGCATCATTGAGGGAGGAAGCAACATCGATGGAGATGAATCCGGGGGCACTTCCCCGTCCCGGCAGGATGCCGTCACAGGAATTCTGGTCCCCCGAAACTTGGTGGCGATGGCGGCAGAGATCGGAATTGCTTCTGGAGAAAAGGGTTCTGGAATCAGGGTTTTCGCGACGGGAGAAATATATATGCGAAGGGGGGTCACTAGAGGCGGAGCCGGGGCCCCAGGCGCCCCCCCCGGTGCGACCAGGGGTGGGGCCGTGCTAGGTGGCCGCCTGGGCCCCCCCTGGCTCCCCTCTGGCCCCGCTTTGGTTATTCGCGAAGCTTCCTGTACGCTGATTTTTCCTGTATTTTTCCCGGAATTTTTGGAGCACTTTTAATATGGGGGAAACCTGAAATAGAAAAACAGCAGAAAACAGGAACTGGCACTGTGGTGCACTGAGTTAATAGGTTAGTCCAAATATGATCAAAAGTGTATGGAAGTGCATAAATATCATAGCAATATCACACAAAAGAAGCATGGAGCAAGCAGAAATTATAGATACGTTTTGGACGTATCAACATCCCCAAGCTTAATTCCTGCTCGTCCTCGAGTAGGTAAATGATAACAAGCATAATTTCTGTGGTGACATGCTATCAACCATATAAGAACTTTTAAGTAAAGCAATCAAGGCATGCAATTCAATTCAAGTCATAACAAGCAAGAGTCTATATTAGCATTGTAACAAGCAACATAAGAACATAAAGGTGCAAGAGCTCTCGCTGTCCGTGACTCGAATGTCTCCAAATGGTGTTTGCGTGCAAGAAAGGGGATAGGGATATACGAGAGAGTAAAACATAGTTTTTGTATTGTTGAGAACTTAATCTACTAAAGTTTCACACTTGGTCTTCTTTGGAATCTTATCTTGACTCATCCCCAGACCACCGGCCAGGTACAAGTCAAAATGATCCACTCCCTTTCGATATTTTGAGCACTCATGCAATGGATGAGCGTAAGCAAGAAAGTTGACACTTAGGATGGCAAGAGAGAAAAATGATGAAGGGGGAAGACAAAAAAGGTGTGAAAGGCTCACATCAATGAGGACAATCATAGGCGAGAGAAAGCCAAATGATAGATATGATGTGAGGAGTAAGGATTGCCATGCAACGGATGCACATATGAGCTAAGGTAAGCTCTCCAATGGAACTAGTGGGGGTGCATCCAACTTGCTTGCTCAAGAAGACCTAGAGCTCTTTTGAGGAGGCTCATCATTGGAATATACAAGCCAAGTTCTATAGTGTGAAGGTCCCCACATAGCTATATGCATAAATGATAATCTCTATGGAGTACAAGGTATAAGATGGAGTACGAGTGTGGATCTCTCAAAAAGAATAGTAGTGTGCTCCCTTCTCTCTTTTTATTTCTTTTTCTTTTTTTCTATTTTTTTTTATTTTTTCGTGGCCTCAATGGCTCTTTCTATTTAACTCTCATTTGTCCTCTTTGGGATCTTTTGATTTTGTCCTCTTTGGGATCTTTTGATTTTGTCCTCTTTGGGATCTTTTGATTTTGTCCTCTTTGGGATCTTTTCCTCACTTTAGGGGCAACACTCTATATATTACAAGAAGTATAGAAGATCTTTCACACTTTACAAAAGTACTCAACATAAAGAAAATGAAACTATCATGATGTATGCAAATGTATGCCTCTGCCGGTGTAGCAGGATATGCAATGATACTAGCACGTCATGTAGCAATGATTAGGGCAAGGCCCAACTAGCATGCGGCTCATCGATCAAGCAAAAAAAAGCATGTATGACATGAAGATCAAGTCATGAGAAGATGGATGTTGCATGGCAATGTATCTCGGAAAGGCTATGGAAATGCCTTGATAGGTAGGTATGGTGGCTGTTTTGAGGAAGGATATAATGAGGCTTATGATGACAGAGCGTATCGTGCCAAGGATTTGGATGCATCGGCGAAGTATGCGCCAACTCTCGAGGTGAGAAAGAGCAATGCACGGTACCGAAGAGGCTAGAAAAATATGGCTAGGTGGAAGCGTCAACTTTCGAATACTCACATTAGTCCGAAGAACTCGTGCACTTATTATCGGTAACTCTCAATCTAATTAGGAGGTTCACAAAGAGACAAGTACCCCGAGGAGGAGTGTATGGGGGTTTGGTTATCCTTGCGCATCCTCGGCTCATGGTACGTGAGTGTACTCTAATATTCGATCCCTCCAAAGATTAGTGATCCATCTAGTAGCTAAAGTTCTCAACTATTTTGTAGGTTTTCGAAAATAAACACGGATTGCCCAAAATACGACATCTATCACTAATAGGCTAAACCTCTTGACACCAAAAGTTCAGACATTACTCATGGCAATACCTCAAAACTATTGCAAGTTACTACTAAAATTAAATAGCAACCTCAATTACCTACTTTAAGTTAAGACACACAACTCAGTGCAACAGGCAAACTCTCTTAACAAGATAAACATGAAAACTCAAGAGAGTTCAGCAACCAACTAAACAAAAGCTCTTTAAAAAGAAAAGCATGAAAACTAAGAGCTGAACATGACAGTAGCTATGGAAAGACAAAGAACACACACAGCAAAGATAAGCATGAAAATCCTATGTTGTGTTCTAGGTTGAAGTGGAGCGTGTTTCTCTCCCACACAAAGAAATCTGGGTTCTAACTTGTTATGAACAGCAAGCAAAGCTAAAGAAAACTAAAAAGGAAACTAAGAGCAAGACGCTCCAAGCATAGCACATAACGCATGAAGTGATTAAAATATAGTGGAACGAAAGACGAACTGATAATTGTTGATGGAGAAGGGGATGCATGGGGGCATCCCCAAGCTTAGACGCTTGAGTCTTCTTGAATATTTCTTGGGGGTGCACGGGGGCATCCCCAAGCTTGAGCGTTTGACCCTCCTGAATCTTCTTTTATCATCTTCCCTCGCACACTTGAAAACTCCCTTCATACATAACTCATCATAATCTGATTAGCGAGGTTAGTACCCATAATAAAATAAATTTTTCCCTACTGGAAATAAGGATAATCTTGAAGAGCTACTGTTTCTCAAGATTGCCAAAAGGTTTTTGCAAAGAAAAAGCAAGCTCAAGGTTTGCAAAACGAAGAAAAGGCAAAACAGGACAGAATCTGTGAAAAACATACCAGCAGGTAGTAAATAATTTTTTCGGGGCACTTCTGCAACTCAAATCAAAAAACTCAGAACAGATGCCCGAAAGCCAATTGTATAGAGCACGCTTTCAAAAAAATTCAGATCAAAAAGATGATCTGGTGATTTTATTCGAATTTTTCTGTCCAAGGACAGAATCTGTTTTCTGGACAGCACGTCACAACTTTTGAACTTTCTTGCAATCGGAGGCTAAACTTGGCACAAAGCTGAAAAGAAAAGATACAATGATGATGCTACTGTAGTAACAAACATCAAGACACAACAAAAGCAAAATAAAACCTAATTCGTTGTGGGCTGCCTCCCAAAAGCTCTTTCTTTATAGCCATAAAGATAGGCTTAAGACTTTAATGATGCTCTCGTAGGAATAAGAGTTGAAGAACAAAAGAGAGCATCAAGGAGAAAATACCAAACACATTTAAGCCTAACATGCTTCCTATGCATAGGAATATTGCAATAGAATAATTCATTGAAGCACAAAGCAATAAGCATAGGAAGACAAGACAAGTGCAGCTTCAAAACCTTCAACATAAAGAGAGGGAACTTGATATTATTGAAATATCTATAAGCATATGTTCCCTTCTCATAATAATTTTCAGTGGGATCACGAATAAACTCAACAATATAAGCATCACATAAAGCATTGTTACCATGATCCACATGCAAAAAGGTACTCTTACTCCCCACATAAGCATAATCTTTCTCATTGGTAATAGTGGGAGTAGGACTATCATAAACAACTTGAACACTATAGATTAATTGTGTATTAGGAAGATGGTGTTCAACAAGGGAGTAATTCCCTCCATGATTATGACAAGTTTCATAAGGATAATTTCTCCTTATGTCATAGGTACCTTTATAATCACTATAGATTGGAGTTATAACATCATCATAGTAGAGAGGAGCATTATCATTGCTAGCAACTATATTTGTAAACATGTTGTCTTTATTCTTACTAGCAAAAGAATTATCAATTATCACATCACTAGTGGGTAAAGGATTTGCAATCCTATCATCCCCAAGCTTAGAGCTTTCCATATCATCACTTTCAGAGTTGGTACCAAAAAGATTTTCAAGATCATAAGTAGCATTATCATCATTTTCCCAATCACAATAAGTAACATGCATATCATAATCAAAATCATCTTCAATAGTACCTACGGACGTATCATCAAGATGATAATTAAGGCAATAAACTTCACCTTCTTCCTTAAACTTACAACCGTTAGGATAAAAGTTGATGGGAGGAATATGCTCAGGCCAGGTTGATACCCATTCTTCTTCCTTCTTGCTCCTCTTCCTCCTCCTCTTCTTTTTCTTCTTCTTCACCTTAGGAGGGAGTGGTTGGAGATGAAGCTTCTCCACATATCCTGGTTTATCATTAGAAACAATAGGGGAAACTTGGGAGAAACTCTCATTTTTATTAGCAGAAATATAAGAGACATTTTTATACTTTGGTAAAGTTCCCTCCTTTCTAATCTTACTTATGTAATCATTTTCATGGCAATTAACAACACAATAGAGATGGCAATTTTGCAAAGTGTTTTTTATTCCTATGGCATTAACATCTAGCCAAGAAGTATTTTCCGATAACTCTTCACACATCAAAAATAACATAAGCTCATCATAAAGATCAGGGGTGATCATGTTATCACAGAACTGGTTAACAGTTATGTTTTGAAAGTGCATGCATTGAAAATTAAAGTGACCCTCTATACAGCAAAGTTCACAAGTAAAAGGATAAAGGTCACACAATTCTCTAGCAATTTCATTTAAATCTTTGACCCAAGTGATTGTTCTTTCATGCTTATGTTGCTTACAATACTTCTCTTCTTCAATCATAGGCCTTTCACAAGGTCTATCCACTCCACAAAAATTAACATGCTTATATAAAACTTCATTTTTAGGAATTGGATCATGCATGTAGCAATCATCATGAACAATTTCATTTTCTTTGCAAATCTCTTTAAAAGGTTCATGATGCTTGATCCAATCCTCCTTAGGCATATTAAGATGTGAAGCAAAAGATTTGAGGAAATCAACAAGGAGTTGAGAATCAAGCCCAAACTTAGCACTAAACTTATTAAAACTTGTAGTTTCAACAAAGGACTTAATGCAATCATACTCATAAATTATACCTGACTCTTTACCTTTGTCGATCTCCCAATCTTCAGTGTTGCGTTGAATTCTTTCAAGGAGTTCCCATTTAGCATCAATCTTTTCGTTTGTGAAAGAACCCATAGAGGAAGCATCGAGCAAATCTTTATCCTGTCGAGAGAGCCTTGCATAGAAATTAGTAATAATCATATCTTTGGGGAGCCCATGGTTAGGACATTTTAGCATTAACGTTTTCAGTCTCCCCCAAGCTTGAGCTATGCTCTCTCCGTCATGAGGACAGAAATTATAAACATAATTCCTATTCTCATGGACTTCATGAAGAGGATAAAACTTGGAGTAAAAGAGAGACTGGATCTCTTCCCAATCCAGCAGGTGAGAGTCATCTAGTAGCCTATACCATTCCAATGCTTTTCCTTTCAGTGACAAGGCAAATAATTTCCTCATGACTCCATCTCTTGTCAAACCTGAAACCTTAAACAACTCACAAAGTTCTGTAAGTTTCAACAAATGAATACTAGGATTGACTGTCCCATCATAACAATCATTCCTAATTATTTCAATTATCCCAAGTGGTATTTGGAACGGGATACATTCAGTAGGTGGAGGAGACTTCTCTACCACGGGTGTGGTAAAGCGGCCTTCCCCAAGCAGCGAACTAAGAGTGCGGTTTTCCATAAACATAACTAGTTAAACTAAAAACAAGAAACGAAAAGATTTAATTGCTAGATCTAAATATATACCTTCAAACACTTACTTCCCCGGCAACGGCGCCAGAAATAGCTTGATGTCTACACACGCTTCTATTCTTGTAGACTATGTTGGGCCTCCAAGCGCAGAGGTTTGTAGGACAGCAGCAATTTCCCTCAAGTGGATGACCTAAGGTTTATCGAACTCAGGGAAGTAGAGGTTGAAGATGGTCTCTCTCAAGCAACCCTGCAACTAAGATACAAGAAGTCTCTTGTGTCCCCAACACACCTAATACAACTAGGAGTTGTATAGGTGCACTAGTTCGGCGAAGAGATGGTAAAATATGGATGATAGGAGTGGCAAAGCAAAGTAATATAAATCTGTAATAAAAAGTGCAGCAAGCAAACAAGTGGTAAACGTGAGCACAAATGGTATTGCAATGGTGGAAACAAGGCCTAGGCTGAAGGAAATATGCCCTAGAGGCAATAAAAAAGATGTTATTTGTATTTCCTTATATCATGATAAATGTCTTTTATTCATGCTAGAATTGTATTAACCGGAAACTTGGTACATGTGTGAATACATAGACAAAATAGTATGTCCCTAATATGCCTCTACTAGACTAGCTCATTGATCAAAGATGGCTATGTTTCCTAGCCATAGACATGAGTTGTCATTTGATCAACGGGATCACATCATTAGGAGAATGATGTGATGGACTAGACTCATCCGTTAGCATAGCACTATGATCGTTTAGTTTTACTGCTATTGCTTTCTTCATGACTTATACATGTTCCTATGACTATGAGATTATGCAACTCCCGAATACCGTAGGAACACCTTGTGTGCTATCAAACGTCACAACGTAACTGGGTGATCATAAAGATGCTCTACAGGTGTCTCCGAAAGTATTCGTGGTGTTGGCATAGATCAAGATTAGGATTTGTCACTCCAAATGTCGGAGAGGTATCTCTGGGCCCTCTCGGTAACACACATCACAATAAGCCTTGCAAGCAAAAGACTAATGAGTTAGTCACGAGATGATGTGTTACGGAACGAGTAAAGAGACTTGCCGGTAACGAGATTGAACTAGGTATAGAGATACCGACGATCGAATCTCGGGCAAGTAACATACCAATGACAAAAGGAACAACGTATGTTGTTATGCGGTTTGACCGATAAAGATCTTCGTAGAATATGCAGGAGCCAATATGAACATCCAGGTTCCGCTATTGGTTATTGACCGGAGATGAGTCTCGGTCATGTCTACATAGTTCTCGAACCCGTAGGGTCCGCACGCTTAACGTTTGTTGACGATCGGTATTATGAGTTTATGAGTTTTGATGTACCGAAAGGTAGTTCGGAGTCCCGGATGAGATCACGGACATGACGAGGAGTCTCGGAATGTCCGAGACATAAAGATTGATATATTGGACGACTATATTCGGACACCGGAAGTGTTCCGGAAAAGTTTCGGATTTAACTGGATTGCCGGAGGGGGTTACCGGAACCCCCTACGAGGGGGGATGGTCCATAGTGGGCCTTGAGGAAAGGAGAGAGGCAGCCCATAGAGGCTGGCCGGCGCCCCACCTAGGGATCCTAGTTGGACTAGGATTGGGGGGGCGCCACCTCTCCCTCTTTTCCTTTCCCTCTCTTCCTTCTTGGTGGACTCCTACTAGGAATAGGATTGCAATCCTATTCCTAGTAGGATTGCCCTAGCCGAACCATAGGAGGCCGGCCGGCCCTCCCCTCTTGCTCCTTTATATACGGGGGCAAGGGGGCACCCAAAGAGACACAAGTTGAATTGTTCCAGCCATGTGCGGTGCCTCCCTCCACAGAAACACACCTCGGTCATACCGTTGCAGTGCTTAAGGGAAGCCCTGCGCCGGTGAATACATCATATCCGTCACCACGCCGTCGTGCTGAAGAAACTCTCCCGTGAAGCTCAACTGGATCAAGAGCTCGTGGGACGTCATCAAGCTGAACGTGTGTTGAACGCGGAGGTGCCATACGTTTGGTGCTTGATCGGTTGAATCGCGAAGAAGTTCGACTACATCAACCGCGTCACTTGACGCTTCCGCTTCCGGTCTACAAGGGTACGTAGACACACTCTTCCCTCTCGTTGCTATGCATCTGGTAGATAGATCTTGCGTGATCGTAGGAAAATTTTAAAATACTACGTTCCCCAACAGTGGCATCATGAGCCAGGTCTATGCGTAGATGATATGCACGAGTAGAACACAATGAGTTGTGGGCGATACTAGTCATACTGCTTACCAGCATGTCATACTTTGCTTCGGCGGTATTGTGAGATGAAGCGGCCCGGACCGACATTACGCGTACGCTTACGCGAGACTGGTTTCACCGTTACGAGCACTCGTTGCTTAAAGGTGACTGGCGGGTGTCTGTCTCTCTCACTTTAGCTGAATCAAGTGTGGCTACGCCCGGTCCTTGTGAAGGTTAAAACAGCACATACTTGACGAAACATCGTTGTGGTTTTGTATGCGTAGGTAAGAACAGTTCTTGCTAAGCCCGTAGCAGCCACGTAAAACTTGCAACAACAAAGTAGAGGACGTCTAACTTGTTTTTGCAGGGCATGTTGTGATGTGATATGGTCAAGACATGATGAGTTATACGGTTTTGTATGAGATGATCATGTTTTGTAATGTTATCGGCAACTGGCAGGAGCCATATGGTTGTTGCTTTATTGTATGAAATGCAATCGCCATGTAATTGCTTTACTTTATCACTAAGCGGTAGCTATAGTCGTAGAAGCAATAGTTGGCGAGACGACAACGATGCTACGATGGAGATCAAGGTGTCGCGCCGGTGACGAAGGTGATCATGACGGTGCTTTGGAGATGGAGATCAAAAAGCACAAGATGATGATGGCCATATCATGTCACATATTTTGATTGCATGTGATGTTTATCTTATTATGCTTCTTATTTTGCTTAGAACGATGGTAGCATTATAAGATGATCCCTCACTAAATTTCAAGGTATAAGTGTTCTCCCTGAGTATGCACCATTGCGAAAGTTCGTCGTGCTGAGACACCACGTGATGATCGGGTGTGATAATCTCTACATTCAAATACAACGGGTGTAAGCCAGTTTTGCACACGCGGAATATTCGGGTTAAACTTGACGAGCCTAGCATATGCAGATATGGCCTCGGAACACTGGAGACCGAAAGGTCGAGCGTGAATCATATAGTAGATATGATCAACATAAGATGTTCACCATTGAAACTACTCCATCTCACGTGATGATCGGACATGGTTTAGTTGATTTGGATCACGTGATCATTTAGATGACCGGAGGGATGTCTATCTAAGTGGGAGTTCTTTAATTAATATGATTAAATTGAACTTTAATTTATCATGAACTTAGTCCTCGTAGTATTAGCATATCTATGTTGTAGATCAATAGCTCACGATGTTGCTCCCCGTTTATTTTTTATATGTTCCTAGAGAAAAACTAAGTTGAAAGATGTTAGTAGCAAAGATGCGGACTAGGTCCGTGATCTGAGGATTATCCTCATTGCTGCACAGAAGTATTATGTCCTTGATGCACCGCTAGGTGACAGACCTATTGCAGGAGCAGATACAGACGTTATGAACGTTTTGACAAAAGCTCGATATGATGACTACTTGATAGTTTAGTGCACCATACATTACGGCTTAGAATCGGGACTTCAAAACTGTTTTGAACACCACGGAGCATATAAGATGTTCCAAGAGTTGAAATTAGTATTTCATACTCATGCCCGTGTCGAGAGGTATGAGACCTCTGACAGTACTTTGCCTACAAGATGGAGGAGAATAGCTCAACCAGTGAGCATATGCTCAGATTGTCTGGGTACTACAATTGCTTGAATCAAGTGGGAGTTAATCTTCCAGATAAGATAGTAATTGACAAAGTTCTCTAGACACTATCACTAAGTTAGTAGAACTTCATGATGAACTATAATATGCAAGGGATGACAAAAGTAATTCCCGAGCTCTTCGCGATGCTGAAATCGGCGAAGGTAGAAATCAAGAAACAACATCAAGTGTTGATGGTTAACAAGACCACTTGTTTCAAGTAAAGGGCAAAGGGATAGAAGGGGAACTTCAAGAAGAATGACAAGAAAGTTGTCACTCCCGTGAAGAAACCCAAAGCTAAACTCAAGCCTGAAACTAAGTGCTTCTACTGCAAAGGAAATGGTCACTGGAAGTGGAACTGCCCTAGATACTTGGCGGATAAGAAGGATGGCAAATTGAGCAACGGTATATTTTGATATACAGATTATTGATATGTACTTTACTAGTGTTCATAGCAACCCCTGGGTATTTGATACCGGTTCAGTTGCTAAAGTTAGTAACTCGAAACAAGAGTTGCGGAATGAACAGAGACTGGTTAAAGGTGAAGTGACGATGTGTGTTGGAAGTGGTTCCAAGAGTGATATCATCATCATCGCACACTCCCTATACTTTCGGGATTAGTGTAGAACCTAAATAAATGTTATTTGGCATTTGCGTTAAGCATGAATATGATTTGATCATGTTTGTTGCAATACGGTTATTCATTTAAAGTCATAGAATAATTGTTATTCTGTTTACATGAATAAAGCCTTCGATGGTCATACACCCAATGAAAATAGTTTGTTGGATCTCGATCGTGGTGATACACATATTCATAATATTGAAGCCAAAAGATGCAAGGTTAATAATGATAGTGCAACTTATTTGTGGCACTGCCGTTTAAGTCATAATGGTGTAAAGTGCATGAAGAAACTCCATAGTGATGGACTTTTGGAATCACTTGATTATGAATCACTTGGTGCTTGCGAACCATGCCTCATGGGCAAGATGACTAAAACTCCGTTCTCCGGAACTATGGAGCAAGCAACAGATTTGTTGGAAATCATACATACTGATGTATGTGGGCCAATGAGTGTTGAAGCTCGCGGCGGGTATCGTTATTTTCTGACCTTCACTGATGATTTGAGTAGATATGGGTATATCTACTTAATGAAACACAAGTCTGAAACATTTGAAAAGTTCAAAGAATTTCAGAGTGAAGTAGAGAATCATCGTAACAAGAAAATAAAGTTTCTACGATCTGATCGTAGAGGAGAATATTTGAGTTACGAGTTTGGTCTTCATTTGAAACAATGTGGAATAGTTTCACAACTCACGCCACCCGGAACACCACAGCGTAATGGTGTGTCCGAACGTCGTAACCGTACTTTATTGGATATGGTGCGATCTATGATGTCTCTTACCGATTTACCACTATCGTTTTGGGGTTATTCTTTAGAGACAGCTGCATTCACGTTAAATAGGGCACCATCTAAATCCGTTGATACGACACCTTATGAACTATGGTTTGGCAAGAAACCAAAGTTGTCGTTTCTTAAAGTTTGGGGCTGCGATGCTTATGTGAAAAAGCTTCAACCTGATAAGCTCGAACCCAAGTCGGAGAAATGTGTCTTCATAGGATACCCAAAAGAGACAGTTGGGCACACCTTCTATCACAGATCTGAAGGCAAGATATTCGTTGCTAAGAATGGATCCTTTCTAGAGAAGGAGTTTCTCTCGAAAGAAGTGAGTGGGAGGAAAGTAGAACTTGATGAGGTAATTGTACCTTCTCCCGAATTGGAAAGTAGTACATCACAGAAAATTGTTCCAGTGATTCCTACACCAATCAGTGAGGAAGTTAATGATGATGATCATGAAACTTTAGATCAAGTTTCTGCTGAACGTCGTAGATCAACCAGAGTACGTTCCGCACCAGAGTGGTACGGCAACCTAGTTCTGGAAGTCATGTTACTAGACCATGATGAACCTGCGAACTATGAGGAAGCGATGATGAGCCCAGATTCCGCAAAATGGCTTGAGGCCATGAAATCTGAGATGAGATCCATGTATGAGAACAAAGTGTGGACTTTGGTTGACTTGCCCGATGATCGGCAAGCCATCGAAAATAAATGGATCTTCAAGAGGAAGACCGACGCTGACGGTAATGTTACTGTTTACAAAGCTCGACTTGTTGCGAAAGGTTTTCGACAAGTTCAAGGAGTTGACTACGATGAGACTTTCTCACCCGTAGCGATGCTTAAGTCTGTCCGAATCATGTTAGGAATTGCCGCATTTTATGAAATCTGGCAAATGGATAACAAAACTGCATTCTTTAATGGATTTATTAAAGAAAAATTGTATATGATGCAACCCGAAGGTTTTGTCAATCCTAAAGGTGCTAACAAAATGTGCAAGCTCCAGCGATCCATCTATGGACTGGTACAAGCATCTCGGAGTTGGAATATACGCTTTGATAAGTTGATCAAAGCATATAGATTTATATAGACTTACGGTGAAGCCTGTATTTACAAGAAGTGAGTGTGAGCACTACAACCTTTCTGATAAGTATATGTGAATGACATATTGTCGATCGGAAATGATGTAGAATTTTCTGGAAAGCATAAAGGAGTGTTTGAAAGGAGTTTTTCAAAGAAAGACCTTGGTGAAGCTGCTTACATATTGGGCATCAAGATCTATAGAGATAGATCAAGACGCTTGATAAGACTTTCGATAAGTACATACCTTGATAAGATTTTGAAGTAGTTCAAAATGGATCAGTCAAAGAAGGAGTTCTTGCCTGACTTGTAAGGTGTGAAGTTGAGTAAGACTCAAAGCCAGACCACGGCAGAAAAATATAGAGAGAATGAAAGTCATTCCCTATGCCTCAGCCATAGGTTCTATAAAGTATGCCATGCTGTGTACCAAACATGTTGTGTACCTTGCCATGAGTTTGTCAAGGGGGTACAATAGTGATCCAGGAGTAGATCACTGTACAGCGGTCAAAATTATCCTTAGTAACTGGATGACTAAGTAAATGTTTCTCGATTATGGAGGTGATAAAGAGTTCGTCGTAAAGGGTTACGCCGATGCAAGCTTTGACACTAAATCCAGATGACTCTAAGTATCAATCTGGATGTGTATTGAAAGTGGGAGCAATTAGCTAGAGTAGCTCTATGCAGAGCATTGTAGACATAGAAATTTGCAAAATACATACGGATCTGAATGTGACAGACCCGTTGACTAAACTTCTCTCACAAGCAAAACATGATCACACCTTATTACTCTTGGGTATTAATCACATAGCGATGTGAACTAGATTATTGACTCTAGTAAACCCTTTGGGTGTTGGTCACATGGCGATGTGAACTATGGGTGTTATTCACATAACGATGTGAACTATCGGTATTAAATCACATGGCGATGTGAGCTAGATTATTGACTCTAGTGCAAGTGGGAGACTGAAGGAAATATGCCCTAGAGGCAATAATAAAGATGTTATTTGTATTTCCTTATATCATGATAAATGTCTTTTATTCATGCTAGAATTGTATTAACCGGAAACTTGATACATGTGTGAATACATAGACAAAATAGTATGTCCCTAATATGCCTCTACTAGACTAGATCATTGATCAAAGATGGCTATCTTTCCTAGCCATAGACATGAGTTGTCATTTGATCAACGGGATCACATCATTAGGAGAATGATGTGATGGACTAGACCCATCCATTAGCATAGCACTATGATCGTTTAGTTTTACTGCTATTGCTTTCTTCATGACTTATACATGTTCCTATGACTATGAGATTATGCAACTCCCGAATACCGTAGGAACACCTTGTGTGCTATCAAACGTCACAACGTAACTGGGTGATCATAAAGATGCTCTACAAGTGTCTCCGAAAGTATTCGTGGTGTTGGCATAGATCAACATTAGGATTTGTCACTCCAAATGTCGGAGAGGTATCTCTGGGCCCTCTCGGTAACACACATCACAATAAGCCTTGCAAGCAAAAGACTAATGAGTTAGTCACGAGATGATGTGTTACGGAACGAGTAAAGAGACTTGCCGGTAACGAGATTGAACTACGTATAGAGATACCGACGATCGAATCTCGGGCAAGTAACATACCGATGACAAAAGGAACAACGTATGTTGTTCCGCGGTTTGACCGATAAAGATCTTCGTAGAATATGTAGGAGCCAATATGAACATCCAGGTTTCGCTATTGGTTATTGACCGGAGATGAGTCTCGGTCATGTCTACATACTTCTCGAACCCGTAGGGTCCGCACGCTTAACGTTTGATGACGATCGGTATTATGAGTTTATGAGTTTTGATGTACCGAAAGGTAGTTCGGAGTCCCGGATGAGATCACGGACATGACGAGGAGTCTCGGAATGTCCGAGACATAAAGATTGATATATTGGACGACTATATTCGGACACCGGAAGTGTTCCGGAAAAGTTTCGGATTTAACTGGATTGCCGGGGGGGTTACCGGAACCCCCTACGAGGGGGGATGGTCCATAGTGGGCCTTGAGGAAAGGAGAGAGGAAGCCCATAGAGGCTGGCCGGCGCCCCACCTAGGGATCCTAGTTGGACTAGGATTGGGGGGGGCGCCACCTCTCCCTCTTTTCCTTTCCCTCTCTTCCTTCTTGGTGGACTCCTACTAGGAATAGGATTGCAATCCTATTCCTAGTAGGATTGCCCTAGCCGCACCATAGGAGGCCGGCCGGCCTTCCCCTCTTGCTCCTTTATATACGGGGGCAAGGGGGCACCCAAAGACACACAAGTTGAATTGTTCCAGCCATGTGCGGCGCCCCCCTCCACAGAAACACACCTCGGTCATACCGTTGCAGTGCTTAAGGGAAGCCCTGCGCCGGTGAATACATCATATCCGTCACCACGCCGTCGTGCTGACGAAACTCTCCCGTGAAGCTCAACTGGATCAAGAGCTCGTGGGACGTCATCAAGCTGAACGTGTGCTGAACACGGAGGTGCCGTACGTTCGGTGCTTGATCGGTTGAATCGCGAAGAAGTTCGACTACATCAACTGCGTCACTTGACGCCTCCGCTTCCGGTCTACGAGGGTACGTAGACACACTCTTCCCTCTCCTTGCTATGCATCTGGTAGATAGATCTTGCGTGATCGTAGGAAAATTTTAAAATACTACGTTCCACAACATAGGCTTCATACTTTCACTAGTGGCAACTCCCAACAACATTAACATAATCGAATCACATGATATTTCCCATAGACGCACTTGGAGGTCATTCCTTTGTGGTCAAGAGAGGACGGGAATTATGTAGGGCTACAAAAGCACACCTCAAAGTTCGTAGTTCTCAATCTATGGATTTCCCAATGTCACCGCGGCCATCCAAAGAGAGTACCACAATCACCACAACATATCTCAAGGATAGTCAAAGACAAGCACCAAGAGACTCTCAATCTTCAATCAACACACAAAAGAGGAAATCACCCATGAAAATATTCTTCTAATCCATGTCCAATAGACCACTGTCACCTTGGTCTCGGGGATTATACTAGATAAAGACAAGTGAGTACATCAATCCAATACATAGAGGAAGGGGAAATATCATGGGATCACCCTAGATTAACATAGCCTATGATCACAACGAAGATCACATCATGGGAGAGAGAATTGACCACATAGCTACTGGTAGAAACCTCAGCCCTGAGGAGGAACTACTCCCGCATCATGGAGGGAGGAAGCAACGTCGATGGAGATGAATCCGGGGGCACTTCCCCGTCCCGGCAGGATGCCGGCACAGGAATTCTGGTCCCCCGAAACTTGGTGGTGATGGCGGCGGAGATCGGAATTGCTTCTGGAGAAAAGGGTTCTGGAATCAGGGTTTTCGCGACGGAAGAAATATATATGCGAAGGGGGGTCACCAGAGGCGGAGCCGAGGCCCCAGGCGCCCCCCCCCCCCCCCCCGGCGCGGCCATGGGTGGGGCCGCGCCAGGTGGCCGCCTGGGCCCCCCTGGCTCCCCTCTGGCCCCGCTTTGGTTATTCGCGAAGCTTCCTGTATGCTGATTTTTCCTGTATTTTTCCTAGAATTTTTGGAGCACTTTTAATATGGGGGAAACCTGAAATAGAAAAACAGCAGAAAACAGGAACTGGCACTGTGGTGCACTGAGTTAATAGGTTAGTCCAAATATGATCAAAAGTCTATGGAAGTGCATAAATATCATAGCAATATCACACAAAAGAAGCATGGAGCAAGCAGAAATTATAGATACGTTTTGGACGTATCACCGGCATAGGTCTCCGGAACACCGGAAACGTCTGACGCTTATCCGGCTATAGTGCCGCTATAGGTTTAATGGTTGGGCTATCAAACGAACTCCAAATGCGATGAAATTTGACAGGCGGTCTGCCTATACTATCATAAGACCGCACACCAAGTTTCACCTCATTCCGAGAACGTTTTTCGGCCACTTATAGAATAAATATTCGGAGGTGCCGCGGGCGCGTGCGAGTGTGTCTGGGCTCAGAACGGACAACGGAGAGGACAGGGCAACTACGGACGGAGGCAAGTTTTGAAAACATGCTGATGAAATGCACATGATGACATGGCAAAGTGCAACACGCAAGCAAATGACATGGCAACGATGACGAATAACTGGGTAACACCTGGCGCATCGGTCTCGGGGCGTCACAGTACCCCTTCGACACTCCTAGCCTATATATAGCACTCTACCTAAACTATCTAGGGTTAGCTTTGTGTTAGCTCATACCAAACCCCTAGTGGTTCCTCTCCTGCGAGACCGCGGCCTCTTCGGAGAATATCCATCGGATTCAAGACCTTCTTACGGAGAAGAACATCAAGACCTCCTCTCGGAGATGACCACCGCTACTTGTATCGTCCTTAGTTGATCGTGTATCGTGTATCGCACTTTGTGTACCCGGATCTAGCATTTGTGTGACCTAAGTTGGTTGATTTGAGTGTTTTCTCCTTGTCTCTCTTGTGTTTTTCCTCGTGCCCCTCGTGTTCTTCCTCGGGATCCCTCCTTTTCGTGAAAGATCGGTGATGGCTTCTCGCCCCTCGTTGGTTACCCCAAGTGGAAGGTTTGAGATGCAGTGTAGTGGAAGTTTTCCCTTGGCAAAGATACCAAGGATCGATTTCCCCTGAGACTCCAAGGTTCAACAAGAAGGTGTCAACTGCTAACGGCGCCAGATATTAACAATCAACGTGGACCTGCACACAGATACAAATAACTTTGCTCCCAACGAGTACAGAGAGGTTGTCAATCCCTCCGGCCTTGTCGTTTACAAAGGATCAAACGCAAGTGATAATAGTGATAGGTAAAACTATAACTAGTATGTAAAAGCAGAAAGTAAATAGCGGATGTGATCAGTGATGGTAATATGGACCGGGGTCCCATGATGTTCACTAGTGATGTCTCTCTCCCAAAAGACGATAAAACAGCTATGTGAGGTAAACGAATTACAGCTGGGCAATTGACAGAATTATGTGCGCAAACCAATGCTAACTATGTTGCAAGAAAGGTAGAGGTTCAAAGCATGGGCGGTACGCCAAGGCAAGTAGACCGAAATCCATCTGCATCTACTACTAATCATCCACCTTGAGATATCTATCCAGAACATCTCGCTGGTATTAAGTTGCGAGTCCCACCCATAGTGTAAACTCAAAGCAACAGACAACTGCATTAAAAGAACTTTGCGTAAAGTAAACAATCCTTGCACCCGCGGGCACAAGCACCGTTGTTTTCCCCCTTGTGGCAACATCACATCCCCTAGACTCATGTTTCTATCACTCAAGCTAGTCATCGAGGGGCATGAACCCACAATCAAGCATAACGTTCCCTCTTGGAGTCACTACCTACTACTTGGCCAAAGCAATAAATAACAACGGGGAACATGCAAGAATTACTTACGAACATAAATATAAAAGAGGTAGATCAAATATATTACTCAAACACAATCTGAACATAATCTCACAATCCATCGGATCCCAGCAAACTCAACATAGCAACAACATAAGGATTACATATGTGCCTCGATCATGTAGGGCAGCTCACGAGGTCTAATTAGTGAAGCACAAGAAGGGGAGGAGAACATCACATAGCTACTGGTCATGGACCCATGGTCCAAGGGAGACTACTCACAACTCATCCGGGAGGCGTCCATGGTGGTGGAGAGGCTCCCGGTGGTGATCCTCCCCTCCGGCAGGGTGCCGGGAAGAGTTCTCCTGGTGCTCCCGATCTTGGAAGCGCGGCGGCGGCGGAACAGAGATGAGATCGCAAAAAAGGGTTCCGTCCTCGAGGGTTTCGGGACGCGATATAAATATATGCCAAAGGGGGGCATCAGCGGAGGCCTTGGGGGCCCAGGCGCCCCCCCGGCGCGGCCAGGAGGGGGGCCGCGCCACTAGGGCGCCTGGAGCCCTGGTGGCCCCCCTCTGGCCCTACTTCGGCCGTGTGGAAGCTTCCGGGATGCTGATTTTCTATATAATTTTTCCGGGATTTTTCTGACAGTTTTCGTGACGGGAAAACCTGAAATACAAAAACAGCAGAAAACAGAAACTGGCACTGGGGTGCACTGAGTTAATAGGTTAGTCCAAATATGATCAAAAATGTATGAAGTGTATAAATATCATAGCAATATCACCCAAAAGAGGCATGGAGCAAGCAGAAATTATAGATACGTTTTAGACGTATCAACATCCCCAAGCTTAATTCCTGCTCGTCCTCGAGTAGGTAAATGATAACAAGAATAATTTCTGTGGTGACATGCTATTAACCATATAAGGATTTTTCATAGTCATATGACAAAAGCTTACTGAGACAATGAATCTGTAGTAATTAAGTTGCCTCATGAGAAAATCACAAAGAACTGAAAGTTTTACAACATGATACTGAAACATCAAATAGATTTGTAATGAGCATGGTGTGCAAATATGATAAAGTGATATCTCTCTTGCCCCCTTTAGTGAAGCAAAACATAAATGCAGGGGCACCTCCAAGGTTTAAGTGATGACTAGATACAATGATTTCAGAATAAACGATATCACAATCATGCAAAAGACAATGCTACTTTGGGACAATGCACATTACACTCAGAATGACAATCATGCTCTTAATAGTTGGTGCTTTAAAAGAAGGTGGAGACTCTCGAACCGTGGCTTTTGTTGGCAAGGTTGAAAACCCGTGGTCGAAAACAAAGACAAAACATGTACCAGAGCTCTTGGTTTTAAAAACAGAGGTAATAATTTTTTTTTAGATTATGCATGTTCCGTCAACGAATGCTAGCAGATAACTCAATCACTTCTTGAGATGGACAAGTTTCGAGGAACGGCTCCCGAATGAGGACGATCACATCCTCTTAATCTCCTTTGTTTATCACTGCCAAAGTTTTCCGATTTCTCATGAACAAAGCGTGAAGGAGGGTTTGTTTGTTATATTAATTTTGAGCCGGGCGCACTCTTTGCCAGTTCCTTCTCGTATTATGGGTTTGCACATTAGACATGCAATCCCGGGGTGAAGCTTGTCCAACTTAAAAAGATCATGAATTAACTACTACTTCCTCATGAACTAAAACAGAGGCACAAAATAGGAATGCTTTTTTTTGAATAATTTCGAGATGGTACATGAAAGTCTCCGTTAGGAATGGCAGGTAAATACCATGTATAGGAAGGTATGGTGGACTCATATGGCATAACTGGTTTAAAAGAATTTGGATGCACAAGCAGTCAGTCCGCTTAGTACAGGTGGAGGTTAGCAAAAGACTGGGAGCGACCAACTAAAAGAGCAATGACGGTCATAATCATGCAGAGCGACAAAGCAACATTGAATCAGGCATGGTAGTAATATCGCTACTCAGAAACAAAAGATCATCAAGGCTTGACAGACTTTCTTTACAGTCTTAAATATGCGTGAGCATACGCCAAGTCAATCAAAATAAATTCTTGAAGGAAGATATTACTGAACCATACCACATCATAGGCAAACAAATCATGTTGGTACTCCAATAACACATTGGGAACCCCCCAGCTATTTGAGACTAACCATAAGAAAACATGAACTACTAAGCACCATTATGCACGTAGCATTTTTATCATAGACATATCAACCAATGCAACAGAAGCAAACTCTCTTAGTAAGATAAGCATGATAAATAAAGAGAGTTCAAGCAACCAACTAAACAAAATCTCTTTAAAAAGATAAGCATGAAAACTAAAAGCTAAACATGATAGTAGCTATTGAAAGACCAAGAACATACACAGCAAAGATAAACATGAAAATTCTATGTTGTGTTCTAGGTAGAAGTGGAGCGTGTTTCTCTCCCACACAAAGAAAGCTGAGTTCCAACTCATTATGAAAAGCTAAAGAAAACTAAAAAGGAAACTAAGAGCAAGACGCTCCAAGCATAGCACATAACACATGAAGTGATAAAAATATAGTGGAACGAAAGACGAACTGATAATGTTGATGGAGAAGGGGATGCACGGGGGCATCCCCAAGCTTAGACGCTTGAGTCTTCTTGAATATTTCTTGGGGGTGCATGGGGGCATCCCCAAGCTTGAGCGTTTGACACTCCTGAATCTTTTTATCATCTTCCCTCGCACACTTGAAAACTCCCTTCATACATAACTCATCATAATCTGATTAGCGAGGTTAGTACCCTTAATAAAATAATTGTTCCTTGCTGGAAATAAGGATATTCTTGAAGGTCTACTGTTTCTCAAGATTGCCAAAAGGTTTTTGCAAAGAAAAAGCAAGCTCAAGGTTAGCAAAATGAAGGAGAGGCAAAACAGGACAGAATCTGTGAAAAACAGACCAGAAGGTAGTAAATGATTTTTTCGGGGCACTTCTGCAACTCTAATCAAAAAACTCAGAACAGACGCACGAAATACAATTGTATAGAGCACGCTGTCGAAAAAATTCAGACCAAAAAGATGATCTGGTGATTTTATACGAATTTTTCTATCCAAGGACAGAATCTATTTCCTTGACAGCACGTCACAACTTTTGAACTTTCTTGCAATCAGAGGCTACACTTGGCACAAAGTTGAAAAGCAAAGATACAATGATGGTGCTACTGTAGTAACAACATCAAGACACAACAAAAGCAAAATAAAATTTTATTCATGTGGGCTGCCTCCCAAAAGCGCTTTCTTTTATGCCTTTAAGCTAGGCATAATGCAAAGACGAATCAATAACCATCATAATAATCGGAGTTATAAATTGCTTCAAATGGTTCCTCAACAAGTTCACTCTTGTTCCTTCTAGGAAAGGGGTACACACCTTTTGCCTTTCCGCGTAAGCGGATTTGTCCCTTACCTATATCGATGAAGCCTTTTACCGCTCGGAGGAAGTCCCTTCCAAGCACTATATTTCCTTGGTTTGGCTCCATGATGAAGAAATCAATCATTGCAATCCCTTTAAGGAATTTAACTGGCACGTCTTTTATTCTTCCCTGGATTTCAGAAATATCTCCATTAGTGTGTTCATGATAAGATGATAATCTATCCATGTCAAATTTTAAAGAATCATGAACAATTTTTGTCATAGTAGAAACCATAGATCCAATATCGCAATAAGCAAGGAAGTCTTGATTAGAGATGCTAATCCTAACCAAAGGCTTCCAATCATTGTCTATTTCCAAAATATCTCTCTTATTGGGTTTGGGTTTCTCTACCTTCATTAAGTCTAGAGCATCCATTCTCTTCTCAATAGTAGCAAGTCTATCTATGATAGTATCAAAATTATGATCATAAACAAAGTAACTAGATAGACCATGTATAATTTCAAGAGCTCTAGCTTCATCACACTCTAGGAAATCTCCTTCAGCTATAATATCAAGAGTGTTTACACCATTTAAAAAGACCATGGTAAAAATTTCTAAGCACAATTTTTATAGGTATCCAAGGCATAATTCTCCTATGTGCATCAGAAATTCTGTCCCATGCCTTCTTCATATTTTCTCCATCCTTTTGATGGAAATCTAAAACTTCTGATTCCCTCAAAGCACCAAATCCTAACATGCTTGACTAAACAGAAAGGACTACTAGCAAATAATTAATTTTTTTGTGATTTTCGATAAAAGACACTAAAGCAAAACTGAAAGGTAAACTAACAAGACTAAAAAGCAAAGGTAAAAGATAGCGTGCAACTCCCCTATCTTGAAGAGTGGAGTCCCCGGCAACGGCGCCAGAAAACTTTGCTTGATGGCTTCTCGCCCCTCGTTGGTTACCCCAAGTGGAAGGTTTGAGATGCAGTGTAGCGGAAGTTTTCCCTTGGCAAAGATACCAAGGATCGATTTCCCCTGAGACTCCAAGGTTCAACAAGAAGGTGTCAACTGCTAACGGCGCCAGATATTAGCAATCAACGTGGACCTGCACACAGATACAAATAACTTTGCTCCCAACGAGTACAGAGAGGTTGTCAATCCCTCCGGCCTTGTCGTTTACAAAGGATCAAACGCAAGTGATAATAGTGATAGGTAAAACTATAACTAGTATGTAAAAGCAGAAAGTAAATAGCGGATGTGATCAGTGATGGTAATATGGACTGGGGTCCCATGATGTTCACTTGTGATGTCTCTCTCCCAAAATACGATAAAACAGCTATGTGAGGTAAACGAATTACAGCTGGGCAATTGACAGAATTATGTGCGCAAACCAATGCTAACTATGTTGCAAGAAAGGTAGAGGTTCAAAGCATGGGCGGTACGCCAAGGCAAGTAGACCGAAATCCATCTGCATCTACTACTAATCATCCACCTTGAGATATCTATCCAGAACATCTCGCTCGTATTAAGTTGCGAGTCCCACCCATAGTGTAAACTCAAAGCAACAGACAACTGCATTAAAAGAACTTTGCGTAAAGTAAACAATCCTTGCACCCGCGGGCACAAGCACCGTTGTTTTCCCCCTTGTGGCAACAGCACATCCCCTAGACTCATGTTTCTGTCACTCAAGCTAGTCATCGAGGGGCATGAACCCACAATCGAGCATAACGTTCCCTCTTGGAGTCACTACCTACTACTTGGCCAAAGCAATAAATA
>LR738709.1:496014060-496092777 GCA_902687465.1 Secale cereale
CCCCCCCCCCCGGCGTGGCCAGGAGGGGGGCCGCGCCACCAGGGCGCCTGGAGCCCTGGTGGCCCCCCTCCAGCCCTACTTCGGCCGTGTGGAAGCTTCCGGAACGCTGATTTTTTATATAATTTTTCCGGGATTTTTCTGACAGTTTTCGTGACGGGAAAACCTGAAATACAAAAACAGCAGAAAACAGAAACTGGCACTGGGGTGCACTGAGTTAATAGGTTAGTCCAAATATGATAAAAAATGTATGAAAGTGTATAAATATCATAGCAATATCACCCAAAAGAGGCATGGAGCAAGCAGAAATTATAGATACGTTTTAGACGTATCAATCGGCCACATAGGGTTCCACCCTACATCAGATATCCATCTCCAAAGCATCGTCATGATCTCCATCGTCACCAGCTAGACACCATGATCTTCATCGTAGCGTCATGGTCGTCTCGCCAACTATTGCTACAACTACTATCGCTAACTCATAGTGATAAAGTGAAGCAATTACATGGCCTTCGCAATTCATACAATAAAGAGACAACCATAAGGCTCCTGTCGGTTGCCGATAATTTTACAAAACATGATCATCTCATACAATAACGTATAACTCATCACGTATTGACCATATCACAACACAACATGCCCTGCAAAAACAAGTTAGACGTCCCTTTGTTGTTGCAAGTTTTACATGGCTGCTACGGGCTTAGCAAGAACCGTTCTTACCTACGCATACAAAACCACAACGACTTTTCGTCAAGTGTGTTGTTTTAACCTTTACAAGGACCGGGCGTAGCCACACTTGATTCAACTAAAGTGAGAGAGACAGACACCCGCCGGTCACCTTTAAGCAACGAGTGCTCGTAACGGTGAAACCAGTCTCGCGTAAGCGTACGCGTAATGTCGGTCTGGGCCGCTTCATCTCACAATACCGCCGAATCAAAGTATGGCATGCTGGTAAGCAGTATGACTATTATCACCCACAACTCATTGTGTTCTACTCATGCATATCATCTACGCATAGACCTGGCTCATGATGCCACTGTTGGGGAACGTAGTATTTCAAAAAAATCCTACGAACATGCAAGATCTATCTAGGAGAAGCATAACAACGAGCTGGGAGAGTGTGTCTACGTACCCTCGTAGACCGAAAGCGGGAGCGTCTAGTGACGCGGTTGATGTAGTCGAACGTCTTAGCGATCCAACCGATCCAAGCACCGAACATACGGCACCTCCGCGATCAGCACACGTTCAGCTCGATGACGTCCCACGAGCTCTTGATCCAGTTGATCTTCATGGGAGAGTTTCGTCAGCACGACGGCGTGGTGACGGAGATGATGAAGTTACCGGCGCAAGGCTTCGCCTAAGCACTGCAACGATATGACCGAGGCGTGTTTCTGTGGAGGGGGGCACCGCACACGACTAAAACAATGTTGCTTGTGTGTTCTAGGGTGCCCCCTGCCCCTGTATATAAAGGAGCAAGGGGGCGGCCCTAGGGGCGCGCCATAGAGGGAGTAATCCTACTCCTAGTAGGAGTAGGACTCCCCTTTCCTACTCCTATTAGGAGTGGGAAAGGAAGGAGAAGAGAAGAAGGAAGGAGAGGGGCGCCTCCCCCCACTCCTAGTCCAACTAGGATCCCTTGGGAGGGGATGCGACCAGCCCCTATGGGCTGCCTCTCACTTTCCCTCATGGCCCAATACTCCCCTTGGGGGTTCCGGTAACCCCTCCGGCACTCCGGTTTTCTCTGAAATCACCCGGAACACTTCTGATGTCCGAATATAGCCGTCCAATATATTAATCTTTATGTCTCGGACATTCCGAGACTCCTCGTCATGTCCATGATCTCATCCGGGACTCCTAACTACCTTTGGTACATCAAAACTCATAAACTCATAGGATCGATCGTCATCGAACGTTAAGCGTGCGGACCCTACGGGTTCGAGAACTATGTAGACATGACTGAGATACATCTCCGGTCAATAACCAATAGCGGAACCTGGATGTTCATATTGGCTCCTACATATTCTGCGAAGATCTTTATCGGTCAAACCGCATAACAACATATGTTGTTCCTTTTGTCATCGGTAGTTTACTTGCCCGAGATTCGATCGTCGGTATCATCATACCTAGTTTAATATCGTTACCGGAATGTCTCTTTACTCGTTCCGTAATACATCATCTCGTGACTAACTCATTAGTCGTTTGCTTGCAAGGCTTATTATGATGTGTATTACCGAGAGGGCTTAGAGATACCTCTCCGACACTCGGAGTGACAAATCATATTCTTGATCTATGCCAATACCACAAATACCTTCGGAGACACCTGTAGAGCATCTTTATAATCACCCAGTTACGTTGTGACATTTGATAGCACATAAGGTGTTCCTCCGGTATTCGGGAGTTGCATAATCTCATAGTCATAGGAACATGTCTAAGTCATGAAGAAAGCAATATCAGTAAAACTAAACAATCAAGTTGCTAAGCTATCGGATGGGTCTTGTCCATCACATCATTCTCCTAATGATGTGACCCCGTTGATCAAATGACAACTCATGTCTATGGCTAGGAAATATAACCATCTTTGATCAATGAGCTAGTCTAGTAGAGGCATACTAGGGACACTCTGTTTTGTCTATGTATTCACACATGTACTAAGTTTTCGGTTAATACAATTCTAGCATGAATAATAAACATTTATCATGATATAAGGAAATAGAAATAACAACTTTATTATTTCCTCTAGGGCATATTTCCTTCACTCTGTACCTGCATACGGCCTTGCGGCCTTGCTGGTGCCCGGCCTGTCCATGGCACGCCGCGACCTCCCACAGCCGGGCGAGTTCACGCCCATCCGGATCCGCTCCAAATCCGGGTGCCGGGAGAGCAATCAGGTGGCCGTGGTTGGGTAGCCCATGGGCGTTGAGGGAAAGGGGCTGCGAGAAGGGTTGGGGTGAGTGCGCGTCCGAGCTGCGCAGCGGCAATGGCAGCGGCGACGACGGCGAGGGACGAAGGTGGTTGGAGCGCTCGGTGGTGGTGGGATGGGGGTAGAAAAAGGGAGGCCTCTGCCACTGACGGGCGAGCCAGGGGAAGACAGGGGCGCGCGTCCGGGCCGTCCGCGCGCTGTTCGTTTCACCTCAAAGACGGCCAAATTTGGGTCGGGGATGGATCGAAAGCGGATAGAAAACAAACAAAAGTCCGTTTGCGTCCGCGCACTGGGCCGTTTGATATGTCCGTTTGGCCCAAACGGACGCACCCGGACAGGATGGGGTCATGCGCTGGATTTGCTCTTACCACTCGTAAAACTCGCAAGGCAACCAAACGTTGACATCCACCAACTTGTCGCTGATTCCTGGCACGAGCGGAGCCCGACCAGCCGTAGATGTTTGGTTTGACCGGCAGATCAAGGCTTCGAAGGATGGTTTTGGGTGGGCCGGGGTGGTCAGAAACAGGCGTGGGTGTTGTCTGGACTCCCGCACCCCCCCCCCCCTCACGTTGTCTCCGATTTGCAGAAAAAAGTGCGCTCCGACCGCCCCGCGGACCGAAGCACGACTGCGTTGGATGGCACAACACGTCGGGGCCACACAGTCTGGATAGTTACGTGCGGTTTGAGGGTCCGCGTTGGAGATGCCCTAATCTTTATAAGTACCGTGCAACTACACAAGGTAATGTCTAATTTCAAAAATCATGAATCGCACTCCCATGCGTTTGAAAAGAAGGTGTATAAATTCTGTCAGAAGCCAAACAATGCAAAGTTTGACCTAGTTTATAAGAACCTATTGATAATTGCGACAAAATACAGTAAAATACATTTTCATATTATTTAGTACTCTCATTGTTCATAAAAATAAGATGTACATTTTTTTTCTAAACCGGATGTTCTAACATTTCATATTATTGGTGTGTTTGTTCGTTTATTTTAGTCTGTATGTTGTTCACACCGGTTTCTTGGGGCATATGCAACCAAAACACTGCCTTAAAAAAGGGAAACGTTTATACCCGGCTGACCGGCCGAGCTTTGCGCCGGTCGCGCACGGGTCGTTCGTTTCTAACGTGATCAACGTCTCCTGTTACACCACGTGCCGCACTAACTGCCTCTCTCCCGTCACGCACGTGTCCGTGGGACCCATCTCGTTCTTTTCTCCTTCCCTCAATCTCGCTCCTCCTCTTCGCTCTCTCTCGCATCTAGCCATGGCACGCACCGCCGCCGGAACAAATTCGAGCCCAGCTGTTGCGAGCACCTCCACAACCACCACAATAATCGAAGACTGACCCCTGGCCGTGGCCTGCTCCTTGTAACTCCGGCGACCCCCACCCCTCCCCCCTCCCCGCCCCCGCTTCAGTTAAATCTCCAGTGTCGCGGTGGAAGATCTCCCCCGTCTTCATCTGCCCACCGGTTGTAGCTTTTTGGATCGCTGGTAGTAGCTTTCCGCTTAACCGGTTGCATCTTTTTTGAATCACTTTTGGTTTCAACTTTTGTTTAAATCAATGGGATTTTTGCATCTTTTTCTTGAAATCACTGGTTCCAGCTTCCCAAATCACCTGTTGTAGCTTTTTATTCAGTCGATTGTAGCTTTTTTGGATTGCAAGTAACAGTTCAAATCAATGGTTGCAGCTTTTTTTTTCAGCCGTTTGCATCTTTCCAAATCGCCGGTTCCAGCTTTTTAAATCGCCGGTTCCAGCTTCTATTCAGCTCGTTCCATCTCTTTTGATCGCCGGTGGCAGCTTTCCGAATCACCGGTTGTAACTTTTGTTTTAGCTGGTTGCATCGTTTTAATTTGCTGGTTCCAGCTTTTGAAAAATCGCCAGTTGCAACTCGTCGGACACCATTTTTTCTGCTACACCGGTGACCGCCGGTGCTAGAAGAGCATCCCATGCCGGCACCTTTTTTGTTGGAACCGCTTTAGCACAAAGCTACAACCAGCGTACGTGGTGATGGGGCTCCGGCGTTGCTTGTTGCCGCCGGCGAAGAGCGGCATTGGGGGAGTGCCAAGCTTGCCGGGAGCACACGCACAAGTACGGGAGAGAGGAAGATTGGCTGCGAGGAGGGGGAGGGGTGTTTTAATGATTGATCAGAGAAAGAAGAATTAGTCGGCATGGAGATACGAGATCGGACGACTGCGAGAGGCCACATCCAACAGCTAGGCGCGTCAATCGGGCGGTGCAGGTGCGACGCGCATGCGCCTAACACTGCCCTAAAAAAAAGCATGCAACCAAAACATTGAGTAAAAAAAAAGCAACCAAAACAGGGAGAAATTGCAGCTGACAGCCCCATTTGCACGGCAACCAAACGCGGTATTCGGTGTTTGCCCATCTGCAATATAGACCGACCTTTCTAGACGCAGAAACCCCAAGAACGTACGCTGCGCATTGCTGCTCACGGTAAGGCGCCCCGGCAACTTTGCCACTCGCAAAACTCGCAAGGCAACCGAACGTCGACATCCACCAACTTTGCGCTGATTCCTGGCACGAGCGGAGCCCAACCGGCCGTACGTAGATGCTCGGTTTGGCCGGCAGATCAAGGCGTCTGCCGAACGAACTGCCAAAACAAGAAAAACAGCTAGCCAGATGAGCAAGAAGTTGCCTTGACATTTCCTGCATCGCAAAAGCCATCGATCAGCTAGCTAAGCTAACCGAATGTCACGTCACAGCTTCTTTTTCTTTCAGTAAGATACCAGCTCTTCTGCAGGGCTTTCGGACCCAGGTTCCCAAAAACGAGAGGAAGAAGGAAACCTCTTGTGCCTCCGCTGGGTAGGAAACTTACTTGAATCTGAGTCAGAGATACAATGAATGACTGAAGGCACGTAGTACGTACCAGCTGCTTGACCATCCTTCTGCAAACTTTTGTAAATTTCCGGCCTACCGCGGAGGGGCGCCCACCTACTATGGAGATCGGGAAGTCGCACCTAGATCAACTATACTAGTCCAGTGAAATGATCGAGCAATTCCGTTTCGAAAAAAATAAAATGATCGAGCAATTGCAAAGGGACAGGATCACATGAGTGGTACTCCCGTATAGTGCCATGTTAATTTCGCCGGTGGTTCCTATTCCCACCCCGGTCAATCGAGCTCCTCCACGATCTTTTCATGCGTCCCAGTACTGTTTGGCGCTCGTGCATGCACAACGTTTCTTCACTGATGTTTCCTTCATCGGCTCCCGTAACTGAATCCAGTACCAGGCATGGCGGCCAAACGTGGAGTTTATAACGACTGGCCATACGTTGCCTTGCCAGCCACCACTTGTATCTTATCAGATAATTGCCACTTGGGCCATATGTTCTTGCCAGCCGCCACTTTATTATTCTACTAATTGCCTGTGGAATGAGACATGCTACTCCGATGATCTTGTTAGAGCTGGAACTTCCTGAAGCCATGCATGTTCTACTGGAATGTTGCTGAAGATGAGGGGCGAGGTAGCTCGTGGGTTATCTGTCCCGGCGGCTGCGTGATCTCACTGAAGACGGGGAGGTCGTGGCCTCGTGGGCTGTCTGTCCTTACGCGTGGTCTGATATCCTCTTAGGTAGCTTCATCTGCATGTTGTACAGATGATCATGGTACGATTTCCCTTTTTTTTTCGAACGCGGTATCATGGGTGCTCCAGTATTGTTGGTATCCATCAATTTGTTGCTGATGCACCATCAGTCTCAAACCGTCTATCCATACCGGTAAACTAAGAAAGTTCAGGGCCATTGAGCCATTAATTGTTGGGGTACTACGTACAACCTTGCACCACATCACCTATTTATTTCTCCACAGTTTTGCTACAACTCATCTAGATGAGATATAGTTTGGTCTCATTCATACGACCATCGTCACCGCCCAGTCATCACTCAGATCCACTAGTAAACTCCACCTGTTCGACAAACACCCAAAATCTTGTGTTACGAATAAACAAGAATAATCTAGATGTGCTTTAGCAAAAATCTAATTATAATAAATAAACAACATACAAGGAATTTAGATTCTTGGCGTCGTGTCATTGTATATAGAACTGCAGCTTTAGCTCAACTGTCAATTTCATCAGAGGTATTGCAAGTTTGGGTTACATCTTGAGGTTTTGTTGCTCACGCTACTCGGGCAGAATGATTGTCTTGACGAAAACAACGGGGTGACGTCGACATGTCCCTTTCATTTACAGGTTCGTATATTCACATGAGGCCGGGTGTTGAAGATAGAATTTGACATAAAACTGCAGAAAGCGGAAGCATTATACATATACCACGAGACTCACGGACATTATCTCATGATCAGAAGCGAAAATCTGACGCCAAATACACAAGCTGACATAAAAATCGACATGGAGGATTATTCTTCAGTGTCGATCAGACAGTTCCGATACATTATATATTTATATACAGCAAAATTAATGGCACACCGATAATGTTCGTGTGATCTGCGACTAACTAATAGAGTAGTAAGTTTTTCGCGGTGGTATTTACATGGTCTCGCAAAAGAATGAAGGAACAACGGGGAGTCGGGTGCACTGCGTGTACGTCTTCAGGCGCGGATGTTGCCCTGGGCGATGCCGAATCCGCCGCCGCTGGCCATCATGAGCTTGAACTCGTCGAAGGAGACGAGGCCGTCGCCGTTGCGGTCGACGCCCTCGATCATGCGGCGGCACTGCGCGACGGTGGCGGCCTCGCCGAGGCCGCGCAGCACGCGCGCGAGCTCGGCGGGGGAGATGACGCCGTTGCCGTCGGCGTCGAAGACGCGGAAGGCGTGGCGGAGGTCCTCCTCGACAGCGGCGTCGGGCGCGGCGTTGATGGCGGCGAACTCGGCGAGGCTGATGTAGCCGTCGCCGTCGGCGTCGGCCTCCTCCATCATGCGCGTCACCTCGTCGTCCGTGACCGCGTGGCCCACGCTCTCGAAGAGCGCCGCCAGCTCGGCCCGCGAGATCCTGCCGTCGCCGTTGGCGTCGAACTTGCGGAACACCCGCTCCATCTCGTCCTCCCGCGCCGTCGCTGCTGGCGAGCGCGCGGGCGACGGCGGCATCGACGACGACTTGGAGGAGGAGCGGCTGGCGCGGCCGCCGCTGCGGCTGCGGGAGAAGAGCGCGCGCATCTTGCCCATGGACGGAGGCGTTCGCAGAGGGGTGGATGTCCTGGTGTTGTCGCTGCGCGATCAAGTAGGTTTGGATTGGATGATGTTGTGAGGTTAACAGGCGGGTTGAGGATCTGGAGGTCGGGAGGCGGGGCGTACTTATAGGCGCGCGGTGTGGGAGGGAGGACGCGTTTTTGTTTTTGGGCTGTTGATGCCGTTACGGATTCGGTTGCGCGTGAGCGGGCGTGGGGGTGACAGGTGGGGTCCGGAGCCTTCCCGGCGCCTAACCTTCCGGACGGAGTTGTTTGCGCGTCTTTTCCGTTGGGTTTTGCTGCTCCCATACGGATGGATAGGGTCGCCATGCCATGGCGGACGCGCGCCCCTGTTTTTGCGGCAGGGGAATACCGACTACTCTCCCGGCTGGAGCTTTGCGGCGGGAGCGCGTACAGCTGCGGTGCCGGTACCTATCGGGACTCCTTTGGTTCTTTCTTTCTTTACCGCGGCGCGAGCGACCGACCACGCGTGCGGTGCAAGCCAAGTCGTCGAGCCTCGTTTGTCACACGCAGCAAAGCATCGGCGGCGCCGCGACGACCTTTTGCAATACGAACCAAGTGGTGA
This sequence comes from Secale cereale, assembly GCA_902687465.1. Taxonomy (NCBI): domain Eukaryota; kingdom Viridiplantae; phylum Streptophyta; class Magnoliopsida; order Poales; family Poaceae; genus Secale; species Secale cereale. The sequence continues at coordinate 496,022,707 of LR738709.1, forward strand.
AAAAATCGGCCGTACGCGTCCAAGCCGACGTGGCCATGATCGCGACCGTGAGCGAGGCCGGGGCAGCGGCTACCAGGGCTCTCTCTGTCGCGTTTTGCCGGGCGCTGCTACCACTAGCTACTCCTAGGTGCTCCGTACGCACCCTGGCTAGCTGCCGCGTCGCGGTCCGGGCGCGACGTGGAGGCCGTCCGCGCGCGGGGTCTGGGATCCGGGTCCCGTCGCGCTCGGCTGGTGCCTGCGAAACCGGGGGCCGGGGCCCCGTTGGTGGTGGGTGTGAGACGACGGGAGAGGACCCCTAGGTGGCGCCCAGTAGTCCCTCAAAAAAAAAAAAGGTGGCGCCCAGTCCTGTCAAGTTGTCCTCGTCGTCCTCGTCGTCATGGATTGGTTGGGAGACATGACTGCACGGGACGACGGGAAGGAGCGGCGGCCCGTCGTTTACATCAACGGCGAAGCCGCTGCAGATGCGCGGCGTGTCGATCGCTTGCGTGGCGAGCATCACCAGGGTTCGATTTGCTTTTGAGCCTAGCCGGACGACGCAAATGATCTCGTCGAGCAGCCAGTTCGCACGTCCATAGTGCGCGTCGTGTCCAAGAGAGGAATCAGAGATCGTGATAGTTGACATGGACGAGAAGGAGAACCGATTCTTTTTCTCTCTTTTTTTCGTGTGTGTGTGTGTGTGTTTGGCAAGCTCTGATTCTTTCCTTTGACGCGAGAATAAGAACCGGCTTGGCTCTTTCTGAAAAATATCTCCGCCGTCCGGACCATTGCAGCGGCTAATCATCAAGCTGCCAAGATTCCCCCCCTATAGCTTAGCTTGTCACTGTCACGATAAGGAATGGCCGGCGTCTTGGTCAAAAAACAAAGAGAAGCGTGGAACTGCACCGTCTGGGCACGTGTCATCCGGTCCGCGCGGGAGAGACCACGTGTTTTGTCCTCTCTCTCCCATGGTCGTTTTCGCTCATTGCGTATGTTCTAGAATGTTCTTCTGTCATTAGGCAGTCAAAGTCAGGCCGACATGCATGCACCGTCAATCGACAGATGGAGGATCGGGATACGAGGGGCGGAGAGAGATATGCATCCGTCGCCATGAACGCTCGTTCCCGAATTCTGAGAAGCAGCGAGGAAGCTTCCATGCGCGCTATCGTAAGTTGCAGAGAAAGCAATTGCGGATTCCTCGATTCTTAACCCGTCCACGCACTGCCGACTAACACGTCGTGCAGTGCAGAGTGGAGGAGGACGGGATGAACTTTGGCTGACCCGTGCGAGGCACCGTACGCATGGACGAGGCTGCCCTTTATTCTGTGTTCCGTACGCATTGTTGAGTTGTGTTGTAACGTGCTGTTATGCATGCCCATGTATATAGGATCAAGGGCCTGCGTGCCTTATGACTAGGGCAACGCCCGGTGTATATAACCCATGTATGTAACACTTGATGATCATAGAGAGTGAATTGTATCCTTCAACTTGGTATCAGTTACCAGGCCCTCTTCTTCCGTCGCCATGGTTGCGCCCGGCTCCTCTTCCGCCGCCACCGACGCCGCGACCTCGCCGAGCTCCCTCTCCTCTACGGCGACTGCCCCTGCCACCTCTTCGGCGACTTCGCCGGGATCTTCCCCATTCATCTTCTCCGGCACCTCCGGGAGCACTGGTCCCTCTCAGTTTGCTCCCCTCTTCTCGTCCGCCACTCCTGCGCCGCCCACCCCGGCCCCTCGCAATCCAATCTTCTTCGATCACATCATCAACCACATCAAATTTCAGCTCAATCCCGCCGAACACAACTACCACAAGTGGAAGTCATTCTTCCTGCTCGTTCTCGTCCGCTACGGCGTCACCTTTCTCATCGAGCATCCCCCGCCGCCCAACGCCGACGCCTAGTACCTCGAGCTGGACGCCCATGTGGTGCTCTGGATCTACGCCACCCTCGCCGACCCCCTCATCGACCACATTGTCGACGCCACCACCACGTACGCCCTCTGGACCAAGATCCAGGCCTTCTTCCTCGCCAATCGGGCTGCACGGTTCATGATGCTCAACCGCCAGTACCGTAATCTGAAGCAGGGCGACCTCTCCGTCACCGAGTACGCCCGTCGCCTGAAGCTGCTCACTGACGGTCTCGCCGACATCGACCACGCCGTCAAAGAGGTGGATCTCACCACCCAGTTCCTTCACGGCCTCGACAAGCGACTCGACACCATCCGCGTCGTCCTCGGCGATCAGGCATCCACCATGCCCTTCGACACCGTCCTCTCCCGCGTCATTCTGGCGGAGGAGTCCCAGGCCCAGCGTGCTGCTAAGGAGAGCGGTTCGGCGTTTGCTCTCCCTGACGCTTCAGGATTGGGCGACGCCTCTGGATCTGGCGTGCGCTCTCAGGGTGATCGCGGCGACCGCTCTGGTGATCGCGGCTCCGATCGCTCCCAGGCTCCGCCTCCGCCTCCGCAGCAGCCCCGCGGCCGTGGTGACCGCGGTGACGGTGCCGACCGTGGCCGTGGGCGTGGACGTGGACGCGGGCGTGGCCGTCACGACTCTGGCGGACGCGGCCTGCCGTCGCAGCCCGCCCCGTTCACGGGCTACTTCGCTCCGTACGGGATGGCGCTCCCTCTGTCTCGACCTGGATGGGTGCCGCCCAACTCCGCCGGGGTTCTCGGCCCCCGGTCGGGCTCACATGCCCACGCCTACCAGATGTATCCGCCGGCACCTCCTCCGTCCTTCCCGTACTACCCGCCCGCACCACCATCATGGGAGCATCTCGCCATGTTGAACGCCGCCTACAGCAACGGCGGCCTCCCCCCACTCCGTCGCCGGACTGGTACCTCGACAGTGGCGCCTCCTCCCACATCACCGGCAATCCAGGTACCCTCACCTCGTCTAGTTCTTCTTTAAAGCATGTGCCAACTAGCATTCTTGTTGGCAATGGCCAACACATACCAGTCACGGCCACCGGCTCTGTCGCCCTTCCCCCTCACGATTTCCGCCTCACCATTGTTCTCGTTTCTCCACACGTAGTAACTAGCCTCATTTCCGTTCGCAAGTTCACTAAGGATAATTCTTGTTCCGTTGAGTTTTACCCATCTGGCTTTCTTGTGAAGGATCTTCGAACGCGGCGGGTCCTCATGATCTCCATTACCAACGGCGACCTCTACCCCTTTGTTGGCAATAAAGCTTCCTCGGTGTCCGTGTTGGGGAACGTAGCAGAATTCAAAAAAATTCCTACGCTTCACCAAGATCAATCTAAGGAGTCATCTAGCAACGAGCATAAAGGAGTGCATCTACATACCCTTTGTAGATCGTGTGCGGAAGCGTTCGAAGGAACGTGGATGATGGAGTCGTACTCTTCGTGATCCTCGTCACCGATAATCCCAGCGCCGAACAGACGGCACCTCCGCGTTCAACACACGTACGGTACAGCGACGTCTCCTCCTTCTTGATCCAGCAAGGGGGGAGGAGAGGTTGACGGAGATCCATCAGCACGACGGCGTGGTGGTGGATGCAACGGGAAAAGCTGCAGGGCTTCGCCGATGCCCTGCGGGAGGAGTTGGAGGTGTGACGGGGGGGGGGGGGGGGGGGGGGGGGGGGGGGGGGGAGAGAGGCGCCAGAGGCTTGGGGTGCGGCTGCCCTCTCTCCCCCCACTATATATAGGGGGCCAGGGGGTGCCGGCCCTAGGAGATCCAATCTCCTAGGGGGGCGGCGGCCAGGGAGGAGAACTTGCCCCCAAGGCATAGGGGACGCCCCCACCCCCTAGGGTTTCAACCCTAGGCGCATGGAGGGGGGCCCATGTGGGTGCGCCAGCCCACTAGGGGCTGGCCCCCTTCCCCTTGCGGCCCACGGGGCCCTCCGGGATGGGTGGCCCCACCCGGTGGACCCCCGGGACCCTTCCGGTGGTCCCGAGACACTCCCGGTGACCCCCGGAACTCTCCCGATGGCCGAAACTGGACTTCCTATATATCATTCTTCACCTCCGGACCATTCCGGAACTCCTCGTGACGTCCGGGATCTCATCCGGGACTCCGAACAACATTCGGGTTTCCATGTGCATGTATCTCTACAACCCTAGCGTCATCGAACCTTAAGTGTGTAAACCCTACGGGTTCGGGAGACACGCAGACATGACCGAGACGATTCTCCGGTCAATAACCAACAGCGGGATCTAGATACCCATGTTGGTTCCCACGTGTTCCTCGATGATCTCATCGGATGAACCACTGTGTCAAGGATTCACTCAATCCCGTATGTTATTCCCTTTGTCTATCGGTACGGTACTTGCCCGAGATTCGATCGTCGGTATGCCCGATACCTTGTTCAATCTCGTCATGGCAAGTCTCTTTACTCCTTCCGTAATCCATCATCCCGTGACTAACTCCTTAGTCACTTTGAGCTCATTATGATGATGTCTTACCGAGTGGGCCCAGAGATACCTCTCCGTCATACGGAGTGACAATATCCCAGTCTCGGTTCATGCCAACTCAACAGACACTTTCGGAGATACCCGTTGCGTACCTTTATAGCCACCCAGTTACGTTGTGACGTTTGGCACACCCAAAGTATTCCTACGGTATCTGGGAGTTGCACAACCTCATGGTCTAAGGAATAAATACTTGACACTGGAAAAGCTTAAGCATTACGAACTATACGATCTCGTGCTAGGCTTAGGATTGGGTCTTGTCCATCACATCATTCTCCTAATGATGTGATCCCGTTATCAATGACATCCTATGTACATGGTTAGGAAACTGTGACCATCTGTTGATCAACGAGCTAGTAACTAGAGGCTTACCAGGGACACGTTGTGGTCTATGTATTCACACATGTATCGTTGTTTCCGTACAATACAATTCAAGCATGAATAACAGACAATTATCATGAACAAGGAAATATAATAATAATCCTTTTATTATTGCCTCTAGGGCATATTTCCAACAGTCCGCACTTCTTGCCACTGCCTGGCCTGACTTGTGGCATCGCCGCCTCGGACACCCCGGCGGTCATACACTCTCCACATTAGCTAGAACGGTTCTTCCCGATTGTAATAAAGAGGCTCATACACCTTGTATTGCTTGTCAACTAGGCCGTCAGCCTCGTCTCCCCTTTCCCTCTTCTTTTAGTAAATCGTATGCACCATTCGATCTAATCCATTGTGATTTGTGGACCTCACCGGTTGTAAGCTTCTCTGGTTATCAGTATTATCTTGTTGTGTTGGATGACTTTACTCATTACTCATGGTCCTTCCCTCTCCGTCACAAGTCTGACGCGTCCACCACTCTCCAACGCTTCTTTTCCTTTATCCGCACCCAATACAACGTAGTCATTAAGGCCATGAAATGCGACAACGGTGGTGAGTTCATCAACACCTCCCTCCGTTCGTTCTTCTCCTCCAACGGCGTCGCCTACCGATTCTCCTGCCCACATACGTCGCCCCAAAACGGCAAGGCTGAACGCCTCATCCGCACCACAAATGACATCGTTCGTACCCTAATTTTCCAAGCCAATCTCACCCCTCCCTTTTGGGTAGAAGCACTTCACACCGCCACATACTTGCTAAACCGCCGCCCCTCTCGTGTTATTGCCAGCGTCACACCGTACTATCTTCTTCACGGCTCCCATCCCACGTACGATCATCTCCGCGTTTTTGGTTGCTTGTGCTTCCCTCACACCGCATCCACCATGGCCCACAAGCTCTCTCCTCGCTCTGTCCGCTGCGTCTTCCTCGGGTATCCCCTCGAGCACAAGGGTTATCGGTGCTTTGATCTGGAATCGCGCCGCGTCATCGTTTCTCGTCATGTCATTTTTGACGAAATGTGCTTCCCATACACACAGCCACACACCCGCACGTCCACAGACGATCCCGCCCACCGTATCTCCCCTACCATATCTCTGGCCGATCCTATTTCCTCGGATCCACCACCAGATCGACCCGATTCTCCGGGCCCCACCACCCCATGCACGCCCGTGCGCGCTTGGCGTGACGCGCCCCCATTGTCTGGCTACACCACGTGCCCTCCATCCACCGGCCACTCTTGCGGGTCCACCACTACCGCCTCGACCGCGTCCACCCACACCTAATCACCGCCCGCCTCTGTCGCACCTGCCAGCCCCACTCCGTCCGCATCCTCCTCGCTCCACGAGCCCTGTCGATCGGATCCATCTGCCAACGACCCCAACGAATCGACCCCAGGATCGCCGCTCCCATGCACCCCACCGCACCACGTACCACCTCGAGCCGTCCCTGTTGCACCACCTAATAACACACACAAAATGTCTACTCGCGCAAAATCAGGTTTTTGCATGCCTCGTCGCCTTTTCCTTGCTGATACGCCCTCCACCACCATCTCACCCATTCCACCCACCTACAAGTCGGCCCTCAAAGACCCCAATTGGCGCCAAGCTATGCTAGATGAGTACAATGCTTTAATGAATAACTCTACGTGGTCTTTGGTGCCTAAGCCTGCAGGTGTTAATGTGATCACGGGGAAGTGGATCTTTCGCCACAAATTCAACATGGATGGATCCTTGGCACGATGATGGGCCTCGAACCCCTCGTTGGTTACCCCAAGTTGAAGGTGTAAGATGCAGTAAGTAGAAGTGTTTTCCCCTAGCAAAGATGCCAAGGATCGAATCCCCAGAGACTCCTAGGTTCAACAAGTAGGTGTCAATTGCTAACGGCGCAATTAGCAATCAACGTGGACCTGCACACAGATACAGATAACTTTGCTCCCAACGAGTACAGAGAGGTTGTCAATCTCTCCGGCCTTGCAGTTCATAAAGGGTTAAAAGCAATATGATAGTAGTGATAGATAGTGTTTTGCAATAGTAAGTAAAATAGCGAAAAGTAAATAGTGGATGTGATCAATGATGGTAATATGGACCGGAGTCTCATGATGTTCACTAGTGATGTCTCTCTCCCAAAAGACGATAAAACAGCTATGTGAGGTAAACAAATTACAGCTGGGCAATTGACAGGACCACGAACGCAAACCAATGCTGATTACATTGCAAGAAAGGTTGAGGTTCAAAGCATGGACGGTACGCCAAAGTAAGTAGACCGAAATCCATCAATATCTACTACTAATCATCCACCTTGAGATATCTATCCAGAACATCTCGCTGGTATTAAGTTGCGAGTCCCATCCATAGTGTAAACTCAATGCAACAGACAACTGCATTAAAAAAACTTTACGTAAAGTAAACAATCCTTGCACCCGCGGGCACAAGCACCGTTGTTTTCCCCCTTGTGGCAACAGCACATCCCCTAGACTCATGTTTCTGTCACTCAAGCTAGTCATCGAGGGGCATGAACACACAATCGAGCATAACGTTCCCTCTTGGAGTCACTACTTACTACTCGACCCAAGCAATAAATAACAACGGAGAACATGCAAGAATTACTTATGAACTAAAATATAAAAGAGGTAGATCAAATATATTACTCAAGATCAATCTGAACATAATCTCATAATCCATCGGATCCCAGCAAACTCAACATAGCAACAGCATAAGGATTACATAGGTGCCTCAATCATGTAGGGCAGCTCACGAGGACTAATTAGTGAAGCACAAGAACGGGAGGAGAACATCACATAGCTACTGGTCATGGACTCATGGTCCAAGGGAGACTACTCATGAGTCATCCGGGAGGCGTCCATGGTGGTGGAGAAGCTCCCAGTGGTGATCCTCCCCTCCGGCAGGGTGCCGGGAAGAGTTCTCCTGGTGCTCCCGATCTTGGAAGCGGCGGCGGCGGTGGAACAGAGATGGGATCGCGAAAAGAAGTCCTCTTTTGAGGGTTTCGGGGAGTCCTTTAAATATATGCCAAAGTAGGGCACCGGGGGGCTCTCGGGGGGCCGAGGCGCCCCCCTCCTCCCGACGCGGCCCAGGGGGGGGGCGCGCCCACAGGGCGCCTGGAGCCCCTGTGCCCCCCCCCCCAGGCTGCCCTTCGGACGCAGCGTTGTTTCCGATACGCTGATTTTTTATATATATTTTCTGGATTTTTCTGGGCAGTTCTCGAAACGTGAAAACCTGAAATACAAAAACAGCCGAAAACAGAAACTGGCACTGGGGTGCACTGGATTAGTAAGTTAGTCCAAATATGACCAAAAGTGTATGGAAGTGTATGAATATCATAGCAATATCACCCAAAAGTGGCATGGAGCAAGCAGAAATTATAGATACGTTTTGGACGTATCAACATCCCCAAGCTTAATTCCTGCTCGTCCTCGAGTAGGTAAATGATAACAAGAATAATTTCTGTGGTGACATGCTATTAACCATATAGGACTTTCTCATAGTCATATGACAAAAGCTTACTGAGACAATGATTCTAAAGTAATTAAGTTGTCTCAAGAGAAAATCACAAATGACTGAAAGTTTTACAACATGAAACTGAAACATCAAAAAGATTTGCAATGAACATGATGTGCAAATATGATCAAGTAATATCTAGCTTGCCCCCTTTAGTGATGCAAAACATAAATGCAAGGGCACCTTCAAGGTTTAAGTGATGACTAGATACAATCATTTCAGAATAAACGATATCACAATCATGCAAAAGACAATGCTACTTTGGGACAATGCACATTACACTCAGAATGACAATCATGCTCTCAGTAGTTGGTGCTTCAATATAAAGGTAAAAGAAAGGTTAAGTGCTAGAGCTTTTTATTTGAAAACATGGAAGCAATTGTGTCAACGGTAGTAGTACTTCATATGTGTCATGTATAAAACATCTTATAAGTTGCAAGCCTCATGCATCGAATACCAATAGTGCTCGCTCCTTGTCCTAATTAGCTCGGATCCCCATGGGTTATCATTGCATTGCATATGTTTTAACCAAGTGTCACAATGGGGTACCTCTATGCCACCTGTACAAAGGTCCAAGGAGATAGATCGCATTTGATTTCTCGTTTTTGATAGATCTCAACTTGAGGACATCCATACCGGGACAACATAGAAAATAGATGATGGACTCCTCTTTAATGCATAAGCAAATTCTCATGAGAGATTGAGGATTAAGGTCCAAGCTAAAACTTCCACCATGATGCATGGCTTTGGTTGGCGGCCCAATGTTCTTCTCTAACAATATGCATATTAATTCAACCCACGGTAAATCACCCTTACTTCAAACAAGACGAACATGCATAGCAACTCACATGATATTCAACAAAAGTGTGACAGTTGATGGCGTCCCCAGAAACATGGTTACCACTCAGCAAGCAACTCATAAGAAATAAGATACATAGGCAACATATTCTTTACCACAATAGTTTTTAGGCTACTTTCCCATGAGCTATGTATTGCGTGGTTAATTTGCTTAGTGCAGGTGGAGGTTAAAAAAAAGACTGGGAGCGACCAACTAAGAGAGCAATGACGGTCATAATCATGCAGAGCGACAAAGCAATATTGAATCAGGCATGGTAGTTATATCGCTATTTAGAAACAAAAGATCATCAAGGCTTGACAGACTTTCTTTACAGTCTTGAATATGCGTGAGCATACGCCAAGTCAATCAAAATAAATTCTCGAAGGAAGATATTACTAAACCATACCACATCATAGGCAAACAAACCAAGTTGGTACTCCAATAACACATTGGGAACCTCCCAGCTATTTGAGATTAACCAAAAGAAAACCTGAACTACTAAGCACCATCATGAAAGTAGCATCTTTATCATAGACACATTAACCCATGCAATGGAAGCAAACTCTCTTAATAAGGTGAGCATGGTAATTAAAGAGAGTTCAAGCAACCAACTAAATAAAAGCTCTTGAAAGGATAGGCATGAATACTAAGAGCAGAGCATGATAGTAGCTATTAAAAGACAAAGAACACACACAGCATAGATAGACATGAAAATTCTATGTAATGTTCTAGGTAGAGGTGGAGCGTGTTTCTCTCCCACATAAAGGAATGTTGGGTTCCGACTCGTTATGAAAAACTAAAAAGAAAACTAAAAGCAAGACGCTCCAAGCATAGCACATAACATATGAAGTGATAAAAATATAGCGAAACGAAAGACGAACTGATAATGTTGATGGAGAAGGGGATGCACGGGGGCATCCCCAAGCTTAGACGCTTGAGTCTCCTTGAATATTTCTTGGTGGTGCACGGGGGCATCCCCAAGCTTGAGCGCTTGACACTCCTGAATCTTTTTATCATCTTCCCTCGCACACTTGAAAACTCCCTTCATACACAACTCATCATAAACTGATTAGCGAGGTTAGTACCCTTAATAAAATAATTATACCTTGCTGGAAATAAGGATATTCTTGAAGTTATACTGTTTCTCAAGATTGCCAAAAGGTTTTTGCAAAGAAAAAGCAAGTTCTTAATTTGCAAAGTGAAGGTAAGGCAAAACAGGACAGAATCTGTGAAAAACAGAACAGCATGCAGTAATTGACCTGTTCGGGATACTTCTGCAACTCAAATCAAAAAACTCAGAACTGACGCACGAAAGACAATTATATAGATAACGCTGTCGAAAACATTCAGACCAAAAAGATGATCTGGTGATTTTATACGAATTTTTCTATCCAAGGACAGAATCTGTTTCCTAGACAGCACCTCACAACTTTTGAACTTTCTAGCAATCAGAGGCTATACTTGGCACAAATATGAAAAGCAAAGATACAATGATGATGCTACAGCAGTAAACAACATCAAGACACAACAAAAGCAAAAAATTTATTTATGTGGGCTGCCTCCCAAAAGCGCTTTCTTTTATGCCTTTAAGCTAGGCATAATGCATAGAGGAATCAATAATCATCATAATGATCGGAGTTATAAATTGGTTCAAATGATTCCTCAACAAGTTCATTCTTGTTCCTTCTAGGAAAGGGGTACACACCTTTTGCCTTCCCGCGTAAGCGGATTTGTCCCTTACCTATATCGATGAAGCCTTTAACTGCTCGGAGGAAATCCCTCCCAAGCACTATATTCCCTTGGTTTGGCTCCATGATGAAGAAATCAACCATTGCAATCCCCTTAAGGAATTTAACTGGCACGTCTTTTATTTTTCCCTGGATTTCAGAAATATCTCCATTAGTATGTTCATGATAAGATGGTAGTATATCCATATTAAATTTTAAAGAATCATGAACAGTTTTTGGCATAGTAGAAACCATGGATCCAATATCACAATAAGCAAGGAGGTCTTGATTAGAGATGCTAATCCTAACAAGAGGCTCCCAGTCATTATCTATTTCCAAAATATCTCTCTTATTGGGTTTGGGTTTATCTACCTTCATTAAGTCTAGAGCATCCATTCTCTTTTCAATAGTAGCAAGTTTATCTATGATAGTATCAAAATTATGATCATAAACAAAGTAACTAGATAGACCATGTATAATTTCAAGAGCTCTAGCTTCATCACATTCTAAGAAATCTCCCTCAGCTATAATGTCAAGGGAGTGTTTACACCATTTAAAAAGACCATGGTAAAAATTTCTAAGCACAATTTTTATAGGTATCCAAGGCATAATTCTCCTATGTGCATCAGAAATTCTGTTCCATGCCTTCTTCATATTTTCTCCATCCCTTTGATGGAAATCTAGAACTTCTGATTCCCTCAAAGCACCAAATCCTAACATTTTTGGCTAAACAGAAAAGACTACAAAAAAGACAAATAATAATTTTTTTTTGTAATTTTTGATAAAAAGGTACTAAGGCAAAAATAAAAGGTAAACTAACAAGACTAAAAAGCAAAGGTAAAAGATAGCATGCAACTCCCCTATCCTGAAGAGTGGAGTCCCCGGCAACGGCGCCAGAAAATACTCCTTGATGGGCCTCGAACCCCTCGTTGGTTACCCCAAGTGGAAGGTGTAAGATGCAGTAAGTAGAAGTGTTTTCCCCTAGCAAAGATGCCAAGGATCGAATCCCCAGAGACTCCTAGGTTCAACAAGTAGGTGTCAATTGCTAACGGCGCAATTAGCAATCAACGTGGACCTGCACACAGATACAGATAACTTTGCTCCCAACAAGTACAGAGAGGTTGTCAATCTCTCCGGCCTTGCAGTTCACAAAGGGTTAAAAGCAATATGATAGTAGTGATAGATAGTGTTTTGCAATAGTAAGTAAAATAGCGAAAAGTAAATAGTGGATGTGATCAATGATGGTAATATGGACCGGAGTCTCATGATGTTCACTAGTGATGTCTCTCTCCCAAAAGACGATAAAACAGCTATGTGAGGTAAACAAATTACAGCTGGGCAATTGACAGGACCACGAACGCAAACCAATGCTGATTACATTGCAAGAAAGGTTGAGGTTCAAAGCATGGGCGGTACGCCAAAGTAAGTAGACCGAAATCCATCAATATCTACTACTAATCATCCACCTTGAGATATCTATCCAGAACATCTCGCTGGTATTAAGTTGCGAGTCCCACCCATAGTGTAAACTCAATGCAACAGACAACTGCATTAATAGAACTTTGCGTAAAGTAAACAATCCTTGCACCCGCGGGCACAAGCACCGTTGTTTTCCCCCTTGTGGCAACAGCACATCCTCTAGACTCATGTTTCTGTCACTCAAGCTAGTCATCGAGGGGCATGAACCCACAATCGAGCATAACGTTCCCCCTTAGAGTCACTACTTACTACTCGGCCAAAGCAATAAATAACAACGGAGAACATGCAAGAATTACTTATGAACTAAAATATAAAAGAGGTAGATCAAATATATTACTCAAGATCATTCTGAACATAATCTCATAATCCATCGGATCCCAGCAAACTCAACATAGCAACATCATAAGGATTACATAGGTGCCTCGATCATGTAGGGCAGCTCACGAGGACTAATTAGTGAAGCACAAGAACGGGAGGAGAACATCACATAGCTACTGGTCATGGACTCATGGTCCAAGGGAGACTACTCACGAGTCATCCGGGAGGCGTCCATGGTGGTGGAGAAGCTCCCGGTGGTGATCCTCCCCTCCGGCAGGGTGCCGGGAAGAGTTCTCCTGGTGCTCCCGATCTTGGAAGCGGCGGCGGCGGCGGAACAGAGATGGAATCGCGAAAAGAAGTCCTCTTTCGAGGGTTTCGGGGAGTCCTTTAAATATATGCCAAAGTAGGGCACCGGGGGGCTCTCGGGGGGCCGAGGCGCCCCCCCGACGCGGCCCAGGGGAGGGGGGCGCGCCCACAGGGCGCCTGGAGCCCCTGTGGCCCCCCCAGGCTGCCCTTCGGACACAGTGTTGTTTCCGATACGCTGATTTTTTATATATTTTTTCTGGATTTTTCTGGGCAGTTCTCGAAACGTGAAAACCTGAAATACAAAAACAGCCGAAAACAGAAACTGGCACTGGGGTGCACTGGATTAGTAAGTTAGTCCAAATATGACCAAAAGTGTATGGAAGTGTATGAATATCATAGCAATATCACCCAAAAGTGGCATGGAGCAAGCAGAAATTATAGATACGTTTTGGACGTATCACACGATACAAAGCTTGATGGTTGCTTCGCGGCTTCACACAACGGGAAGGTGTGGACTATGACCAGACGTTCAGTCCGGTGGACAAACCGGCTACTATTCGCGTGGTGTTGAGCATTGCCACTTCCCACTCTTGGCCCATTCATCAAATGGACGTCAAGAATGCATTTCTTCATGGTGATCTCAACGAGCTCGTCTACTGCTCCCAACCGGCTGGTTTTGTCGACACCGCTCGCCCGGATCATGTTTGTCGCCTCCACAAGTCTCTTTACGGACTCAAGCAAGCTCCTCACACGTGGTTTCTTCGCTTTCGGTCCTTCCTTCTCTCCCTTGGATTTCACGGCTCCAAGAGTGACACTTCCTTGTTCATCCTTCATCACGCACCTCCATCGCATATTTGCTTGTGTACGTAGATGATATCATTCTCACCGCCAGCTCTCCTCAAACACTACACCACATCATCTCGACTCTCAAGTATGAGTTTTCCATGACCGATATGGGGCCCCTCCACCATTTCCTCGGCATCAACGTCACTCCAACAACCTCGGGACTCTTTCTAAGCCAGCAACAGTACACATTGGAGGTTCTTGAGCGTGCCGACATGCACCATTGTAAGCCCGTCTCTACCCCCATAGACACGAGCTCCAAGCTATCCCTCTCACATGGACGGCTTCTCTCCAACCCTACATATTACCGTAGCCTTGCGGGCGCGCTTCAGTATCTCACCTTGACACGGCCGGACATATCTTATGCCGTTCAACAGGTGTGCCTCTTCATGCATGAGCCCCGCGACACTCATATGCAGCTTGTCAAGCGCATCCTCCGTTACCTACAAGGCACCTCCCACTATGGCTTACAATTCTACAAGTCCTCTTCCAAGGAACTCATCGCATACACAGATGCGGACTGGGCCGGTTGCCCTGACACAAGAAAATCCACGTCGGTTTTTTGTGTCTTCCTTGGTTCCAATCTCATATCTTGGTCATCCAAATGCCAGGCCACCGTCTCTCGTTCTAGTGCGGAGGCCGAGTATCGTGGTGTTGCTAATTGCGTTGCCGAGTCCTACTGGTTACGCCAACTCCTTCACAAACTCAAGTGTCCACCACAGTGATACGTCTCAAACGTATCTACTTTTCCAAACACTTTTGATATTGTTTTGACCTCATTCTTGCATGATTTGAACTAAACTAACCCGGACTGACGCTGTTTTCAGCAGAGCTGCCTGTATGGTTTTATTGTGTGCAGGAAAACGGATTTTTAAGTATCTCAGAAAAATCCACGAAAAATCACAGAAAATCCACGCATCCGAAGGAACCAGGAGCCAGAAGTGGGGCCAGAGGGGGGCCAGGGGGTGCCCAGGCGCCCTGTGGGCGCGCCCCCCTGGGCCGCACCGGGGGGTCGCCTGGGTGGGGCCCACACCCCCTGGTGCCCTACTTTGCCTCGTATTTTTACTCGCGACACGGAAACCCCAGATCAGAAGTTCTTTTCGCAGTTTTCCGTCGCGGAGCCGCCGCCACCCTCTGTTCTTCCTCGGGAGGGCTAATCTGGAGGCTGAATTGGCCTCCGGAGAGGGGAGATCGTCGCCATCGTCATCATCGTCACCACTCCATCATCCCTCCATGACTTCTCCCTCCATGTGTGAGTAATTCCCCTGCTGTAGGCGAAGGGGATGGTAGGGATTGGATGAGTTAGATCATGTAATAGTTTGTCAGATCGTTGGGGGCATGTTGCCTATCATCTACTATGGTGTTTATCATCTTTGTTTCAACTTGTTATTCTTAATGCTTGACACTTAGGGCCCGAGTGCCATGATCTCAGATCTGAACCATATGTGTTTGCATGAATATATTTGTGTTCGTGATCCTATCTATGAGTTGTTTGCACCTATTACGGTTCGGAACCGACGATCCCAAAAGTGACAGCTTGGGACACCAAAGGGGATGGTCCGTAGTTTGAGGATAACATGTATCCATTGAGTTCATTGCTTTGTTCCGGCGCTCTTTGACAGGAGCACCTTAATCTCCATAAGTTCCTTTTGGCCCCGTTCGTAGCGGGATGGTAGGACAAAAGATGTTGTGCAAGTTCTTATTGCAAGCACATACAACTACCTACGGGATACATGCCTAATGTTTGATATTTGCCTAGATGATCATTACTTTTCCGTGTGCCGTGCCCCAAGTTAGAATCTATCTCATCCATGCAGCGCCCAACCATCCATCTCCCTAGCCTACAGTGTTTTAAACCCTGCTTGTCACTAGTTGCTACTTTTGCCATTTACCTTCACTATTTACTTTTTGCTGTTTACTTTTACTATCACTATTATCACTATCATATCACTGTTACCACTTATCTTTTGTTGCAAGTAAGTATATTTCAGGTGCGGTTGAATTGACAACTCAACTGTCAAAGCTTATAAATACTCTTTGGCTCCCCGTGTGTCGAATCAATAAATTGGGTTATTCTTACCCGCGAAGACTATCTCGATCCCTTACGGTTGAGGGTTATCAAGTACCGTTTTCTGGCGCCGTTGCCGGGGAGCATAGCAATATTTACAAGTCTACTTGAGGTATCCTACCTGCTGCACTTCATCCACTATGGGTAAGAAAGGAGACCCCAAGGTTCCGATCTTACTATCCACTACAAGAAGAGGTACTGCTCTGAGCACTAGTGCTACACTTGATTCACCTTCCGTTATGAGTAAGTTTGCCTCACCACCATCACATGATGCTCCTACTGAATCTATTACTATGTCCGATACTCTTGATGATGCCTCTACTACTTTTGATGATATTAGTTCGCTTGGTTATGCTCTTGAGAAACAAATTGCTGCTGCTGCTAAAAAGTCTGGAATTGAACTTCCTATTACTCGCTACCCTATTGGTGAAACTTATGATTATCCTGATTTGAGTAAACTCAAAGAGAGGCTCCTTGATGATGATTACTATATGCTTGATGAAGATTTATGCAGGGAACTGACAGAGTTTTCTGGCTCTGACCCTGAAGTTATTAAGAAACTATTTGAAAAACACTCTTTGAAGAACAAAACAGTTCCTGATCCTGAATTTGCTACATCTCCTATATGCATTGATGATCCTGATTATGATTTCTCTGTTGATCTTTCACTTATACCTATGGTTGAAGCTGACCCCTTTTATGGCAGAGAAAATGATGATGCTATTCACACCTGACTAAACTCGGTGAGTTAGGTGGCATGTTTACCACAGATGAGAAGATACGATACTTTTATATCACCAAGCTTCTTCCTTTCTCCTTGAAGGAAGGTGCTAAAGCATGGTATGATTCGCTTCCATGCGGTTCCATTAAGAGTCCTCAAGACTTAGCTCACTCTTTTGTTGATAAGTACTTTCCTGCTCACATGCAACATGCTGCTTTACAAAGAATTTATAACTTTAAACAGTTGCAGGATGAGTCCCTCCCTAAAGCTTGGGGGAGGTACTGCGGTCTGATTCGGGCTAGACCAGGACATGAAATTCCTAAGAATGAATTAATCGGTATATTCTATGCTGGTCTAACTGATGAATCCAGGTCCTATTTGGACAGTTGTGCTGGTTGTGTTTTCAGGAAAAGAACACCGGACGATGCGGAGGATTTGATGGGCAGGATTGCCAAAAACCATGAAGATTGGTCTGTCCCTGAACCACCTCCACCACCAAAGAAGAGGGGCATATTTGTTCTAAGCCCCGAAGATATGCGAGAAGCAAAGAAGTCTATTAAAGAGAAAGGTATTAAAGCTGAAGACGTGAAGAATCTACCCCCTATTGAGAAGCTGTGTGAGCCTACCACTCACCCTCCTATGGTAGAGGTACACTCTCTTTTAGATTTCAACGCAAGTGACATCCCTCATGGTAAGCCTCCTGATCAATGTTTAGATGAGTTTGATAATTTTATTATGAAACAAAATCATTTTAATGAGAGGATAGAAAGTCAATTGCATGATAATTCTCTTGCTATCAAAAGACTGCTTGATGTTTTAGATAGAACAGTTAATGATGTTCAATGTCTTGTGAAGCATTTTCAAATGGTTCAAACTCAGCTTGACCAAATTTCTAAAGTGCAAAGAGATTTGCTTGCTAACAATGCCAAACAAGATAATTTGCAGGCTTTCGGGATTAAGACCCGAGGAGGAACTAGTACTCAAGATCCTCTCTATCCAGAGGGACATCCGAAGAGAATCGAGCAGGATTCTCAAATGCAGGAAGAAGAAATTGTTGGCTCTCCAAAGAAAAAGAAGAAACATAAGGAGACTGACAATTCTAATGATCCTATTGCAGATGAAGAGCCAACTATTGATCCTAACAGTGTACCTATATCCGATGCTGAGACTGAAGACGGTGCTGAACCTGAAGGTAATAATAATGAGAAGAATGATCCGCCTGAAGTTCGAGAAGAAGAAGCACCTGACAAACGTAAGAGGTACACTAAAGAAGACTTCATCGCAAGAAAACATGGGAAGGAAAGAGAACCATGGGTACAGAAACCCATGCCCTTTCCAGGTAAGTCCATCAAATCTAAAGAAGAATAGCATTATAATAAGTTTTGTGAGTGGATTAAACCTCTTTTTCTTCAAATCCCTTTGACTGATGCTATTAAGTTACTTCCTTATTCAAAATATATGAAAGATATTGTCACTAATAAAAGAAAAGTTCCTAATGATGCAATATCTACTATGCTTGCTAACTACTTTTTCAGTGGCAAGATTCCTGAGAAGCTCGGTGATCCAGGTATACCCACCATTCCTTGCTCCATAATGAATAATTATGTCAAAACTGCTTTATGTGATCTTGGAGCAGGAGTGAGTGTTATGCCTCTCTCTCTTTACGAGAGGCTTTGTTTAGAGAAACTAATTCCTACAGATATCTCCCTTCAGATGGCCAACAAGTCAACCGCTGTTCCGATAGGTATTTGTGAGGATGTTCCCGTAGAGGTTGCTAATTGTTTAATTCTTACTGATTTTGTTGTGCTTGACATGCCCGAGGATGGGAGCATGTCCATTATTCTTGGTAGACCTTTCCTTAACACCGCAGGTGCTATTATTGATTGCAATAAAGGGAAGGTTACCTTCCATGTGAATGATAAAGAACACACGATATATTTTCCGAAGAAGATCGACAGGAGGCATGCCCTCAACTCTATAGAGAATATCGAGACCGTGAAAATTGGAGAATGGGACTGTCCACTACATGTGCCTCACAAATATAAAACTATCATGGTGGGGACAATGTCCATCAAATTAAAGGTTTAGTAACTACTTCGTAGGAGGTGAGACTTTTTGCTCTATATATCGCCTGTTTGTTGGTAAGACTTGATCAACCTTACCAGTAAACATGTTTTATATAGATAAAAAGTTGAGCTTGTTATGTTTTCATTTGTTTTTAGTTTTTGTCCTACTTGTTGTACCAAGTATTTATGTTTTGAAGCTTCACAATACTACTCACTACTTCAAGTTTTCAGAGAGTTCCGCAGCTTTTGAACTTCGAAAAAAATTCAACAGTGAAGTTTTCAGAAAAATTCCAGAAAAATTTAAATAAAAATTTCCACGTCGGGAGAGACCCAGAAAGTTCTGGGGCCAGCCAGGGGGACCCACCAGTGGCCCAGGCGGCCAGCTGGCGCGACCCAGCCCCTGGCCGCGCCCATAGGGCGCCTGGGGCCCATAGGGCCCCCCTCCAGGTATGTCTTCTTCCTCCCTCTCTCTTTTTCTCCAAAAACCCGAGTTCTGCACTTGTTCTTGTGTTCTTGCTGTTCTTGGAGGCGATTCTTCGATCTCTCTCTACAGCCCCCTCATTTGAGCTGAAATTTTGAGCAAATACTCCTTGGTATGTGACTCCTCCACCCCTCCAATTAGATTTTTGATTGGTGGCCTCATTTGTGAGTATTTATTAGTTCTTGGTGCTGTAGAGATGAGCTTGCATGCATATGTAGAAAGTTATTTTTCAAGTTTTTATGCAAGTTTATGCCTTGGGCAAGTGAGTTGAGTAGTTTGCCTTAGCTCACCTTGTTTTAATCCTCATTTTTGTAAATTGCAAAAAAAATTCAGAAATGAGTTTGTTAGGAAGGGCAATAGGGTGGCTTGAGAAGAGGAGGCCCGCACACTCCGATCGAGTCACTAGAGCCGCAGCTTCACCATCGACTGCTAGGGTGAGCTATAATGAAGATCATGTGCCCCTGGAGTTGTTGGAAGACACAAGTCCAGCACGTGCGATGACATTTCCATGTGATGAATTCCTCGAAGCTGCGGGAATCAAGGATGAGTTTTATAATCTTTGTGCTAATGCAGGTTTGACACGACTCGTCACGAGCCGTGTTACCCAGTATCAAAAACTCACCTCCAGTTTCATTAACAGTTTTAGATATAATCCTGATTCAGGTGCTATTGAGTTTAAAATTTACAATGATCTTATCACCATGACTTTGGAAAATTTTTGTGAAATAATAGGTGTGCCGAATGTTGGGAGGACGGCTAGGATGGCCACTCATCCCTCCGAGCTGAAAACCGTCATCAACTCTCTCTGCAGCATGGGTACGAGGGATATTCATCGGTCGAAGATCTCCAGCATCTTATTTCCTCACCTCGGGTATTTTGCATATTATATTGCCAGAGGGGTGTTAGCTCGTGACAACACGAGCAGCATTTCTGCTCCGGATATTGCTATCCTGGCAGCAGCCCTCTCAGGGAGGTCTGATTATTATCTGGGTGCCTTAATTGCTCGACGCCTTGCTATGAACGGTAACAAGGGGGGACTTATATGGTGGCGTTTATGCCACACTTATCTTAGAATATCTTGGAGGCACCCCACACCCTGATGATAATCCTTTTACTTATTTAAGCTTTGATCTTGCTGCTATGAAAAGGCATAAGTTTGTCACCATGGGTTCTGAGCTTGATAATCTTGTTTATATCTTGCGTTTCGGAATTACCGCGGAACGCGAGATCCGTCTACCTGCACCTCTTTTGTTTGATTTTTCTCGCAGGAACGGATGGTCCTTTGATGTTGTCCAGTTCGATGAGTTCATGGTCCAGTATCAGTTTCATAACCCTATGGAGGGGGTTGTGCCCGATGAGGAGAAGCACGGTGAGTCACCACATTTTCAGGAAGAGACCGCCACCGAGTTTGGTGAAGGTTCTTCCTTTGTTTGGCGCTCGGAACCTTCCTCGTGGGAAACTCCGAGGAGTTCGGTGTACGCACCAGCATCCTTCTACGACCCTTGGACTCACCACCATACCCCTGGAGCAGGAGGCTCCTGGGGGCAGTAGCTGCTACCAACTTAGGCCAAAAGCCTAAGCTTGGGGGAGTACGTGCCCCTCTTACTTTTCCATTGTATTATCCGTTTTATTCACTTTGATCTTTACGAAGTTTTTGCCCGTTCTTCTTTATTTCTCTCTTTGCAAAAACAACAAAAAGATTTTCTCTTTCTTTTGCTTTTATGCAACCTTTGAAAAATCCAAAAAGATTTCCTTTCTCTCTTTAGTTTGCTTTGTTTTCAGAGTTCAGCTCGAGTCCGTGATGGCATTTAATTATATTTCCTACGTTCGATCGTGCAAGTGACAAGCAGTAATGACGAAGATCGACTGAAGGGAAGCAACAAGGAAGACCGGTATGAACTCTTTTTGTTTCTACTTTTGTACATATGCGTGTACTTATGATCTAGAGACCAGCTTGTAGCGACATAGTGCTATGTTTACAATGCTCTTTCAGTGGTTCATGCTTTCCTTGTGGCTAGTCTCGAATAAACTAGAGTATATAATGTGTTATTGAAATGATCTACATGTGTTGCACTGTTCATAGTCTGGTATACTAAGGTGGTATTTCCCTTTAGAGAATTTTTGGATTGACTTGGCACATGCATACACATGTTAAGACTAAAAAGTCTACTCTGCCTTGATGATCTTTGAGTTTCAGAATAGTTATATCACTTTCATGCCCGATTCAATGTTGCTTTGTCGCTCTGCATGATTATGACCGTTATTGCTCTCTAGTTGGTCGCTTCCCAGTCTTTTGCTAAACTTCCACCTGTACTAAGCGGACTGACTGCTTGTGCATCCAAAATCCTTAAAACCAGTTATGCCATATGAGTCCACTATACCTTCCTATACATGGTATTTACCTGCCATTCCTAACAAAGACTTTCGTGTATCATCTCGAAATTAATCAAAAGCATTTCTCTTTTGTGCCTATGTTTTAGCTCATGAGGAAGTAGTAGTTAATTCATAATCTTTTTAAGTTGGACAAGTTTCACCCCTGGATTGCATGTATAATGTGCAAACCCCTAATACGAAAAGGAACTGGCATCGAGTGCGCCCGGCTCAAAAAAATAATATAACAAACAAACCCTCATTCACGCTTTGTTCATGAGAAATCAGAAAACTTTGGCAGTGATAAACAAAGGAGATTAAGAGGATGTGATCGTCCTCATGCGGGAGCCGTTCCTCGAAACTTGTCCAGCTCAAGAAGTGATTGAGTTATCTGCTAGCATTCGTTGACGAAATATGCACCTCTCAAAACGTTTTTTATCTCTGTTTTTAAAACCAAGAGCTCTGGTACATGTTTAGTTTTTGTTTCCGATCACGGGTTTTCAACTTTGCCAACAAAAGCCACGGTCCGAGAGTCTCACCTTCTTTCTTCAAAGCACCAACTATGAGAGCATAATTGTCATTCTGAGTGTAACGTGCATTGTCCCAAAGTATTACATTGTCTTCTGCATACTTATGATATGATTTATTCTGAAATTCTTAGGTCTAGTCTCTTTTAAAAACTCTGGAGGAGTCTCTGCATTTATGTTTTGCTTCACTCATGGAGGCTAGCGAGATACCACCCTAATATGCTCAAGCTATGTGCAATGTAATCTTGTCTTGATTTTTAGTAATATATTATTTACTTTTAAGTATTTGTGACTGGTCACTTGAAAGAAGGATTGCTCCTTGCATTGTCCTCATAAGTACTGTTTCAATACTTGCTAAACTCTTTTCGTAGTACATGCTTATATACATCTAATGAAGCAAAAGAGTTTGTCAAAGTTTTCTTTGTCGCGTCCAGTTCGTTGAACTGAATTGCTTGAGGACAAGCAATATGCTAAGCTTGGGGGAGTTGATACGTCTCAAACGTATCTACTTTTCCAAACACTTTTGATATTGTTTTGACCTCATTCTTGCATGATTTGAACTAAACTAACCCGGACTGACGCTGTTTTCAGCAGAGCTGCCTGTATGGTTTTATTGTGTGCAGGAAAACGGATTTTTAAGTATCTCAGAAAAATCCACGAAAAATCACAGAAAATCCACGCATCCGAAGGAACCAGGAGCCAGAAGTGGGGCCAGAGGGGGGCCAGGGGGTGCCCAGGCGCCCTGTGGGCACGCACCCCCCCCCCGGGCCGCGCCGGGGGGTCGCCTGGGTGGGGCCCACACCCCCTGGTGCCCTACTTTGCCTCGTATTTTTACTCGCGACACGGAAACCCCAGATCAGAAGTTCTTTTCGCAGTTTTCCGTCGCGGAGCCGTCGCCACCCTCTGTTCTTCCTCGGGAGGGCTAATCTGGAGGCTGAATTGGCCTCCGGAGAGGGGAGATCGTCGCCATCGTCATCATCATCACCACTCCATCATCCCTCCATGACTTCTCCCTCCATGTGTGAGTAATTCCCCTGCTGTAGGCGAAGGGGATGGTAGGGATTGGATGAGTTAGATCATGTAATAGTTTGTCAGATCGTTGGGGGCATGTTGCCTATCATCTACTATGGTGTTTATCATCTTTGTTTCAACTTGTTATTCTTAATGCTTGACACTTAGGGCCCGAGTGCCATGATCTCAGATCTGAACCATATGTGTTTGCATGAATATATTTGTGTTCGTGATCCTATCTATGAGTTGTTTGCACCTATTACGGTTCGGAACCGGCGATCCCAAAAGTGACAGCTTGGGACACCAAAGGGGATGGTCCGTAGTTTGAGGATTACATGTATCCATTGAGTTCATTGCTTTGTTCCGGTGCTCTTTGACAGGAGCACCTTAATCTCCATAAGTTCCTTTTGGCCCCGTTCTTAGCGGGATGGTAGGACAAAAGATGTTGTGCAAGTTCTTATTGCAAGCACGTACAACTACCTACGGGATACATGCCTAATGTTTGATATTTGCCTAGATGATCATTACTTTTCCGTGTGCCGTGCCCCAAGTTAGAATCTATCTCATCCATGCAGCGGCCAACCATCCATCTCCCTAGACTACAGTGTTTTAAACCCTGCTTGTCACTAGTTGCTACTTTTGCCATTTACCTTCACTATTTACTTTTTGCTGTTTACTTTTACTATCACTATTATCACTATCATATCACTGTTACCACTTATTTTTTGTTGCAAGTAAGTATATTTCCGGTGCGGTTGAATTGACAACTCAACTGTCAAAGCTTATAAATACTCTTTGGCTCCCCGTGTGTCGAATCAATAAATTGGGTTATTCTTACCCGCGAAGACTATCTCGATCCCTTACGGTTGAGGGTTATCACACAGCGTGCCACACTCGTTTACTGTGACAATATCAGCGCCTCCTACCTCGCGTGCAATCCGGTTCAACATCAACGCACCAAACACATCGAGATAGATCTTCACTTTGTGCGTGATCGCGTTGCCTTCGGCGACGTCCGTGTCTTGCATGTCCCTTCGAGCTCGCAGTTTGCTGATTTGTTCACAAAAGGCCTGCCATCTCCGGTGTTCCATGAGTTCCGATCCAGCCTTAATGTCCATGCCAATGGAGTTCCGGCTGAGGGGGGGTGTTGAGTTGTGTTGTAACGTGCTGTTATGCATGCCCATGTATATAGGATCAAGGGCCTGCGTGCCTCATGACTAGGGCAACGCCCGGTGTATATAACCCATGTATGTAACACTTGATGATCAATAGAGAGTGAATTGTATCCTCCAACTCGCATGCCCGCGCGTTGCTCATGGAAGCTATGTTAACAGAAAATGTACCTTAGGTTGATGTATAAGAAACAATAAAGGGTTTAAGCTTTAAAAATAATAGACCAGGCGACAAGCTTGGTAAGCTATCTCAAGCTTTAAAAACGCAACTACTATGCAAACTACAAACGCTAGCCGATTTAGAGACCACACTACATCCAATGACTGTGCTACAGTGTATCCTATGCGTGGATGGTTTGATTGACTGTATCGTCCCAAAATCGGCTATGCAGCGTCGTCTGCGTAGCAGCACTCCTTTAAAAATAATACTATATGAATAAATGTTAGAAGGAAGATAGAGGATTGGTGGAATAGTTGTTTTATTGCTTGAGCCTCGTGGGCATATATATATAGGAGTACAATGATCTACTTGGAATACAAGACAAGCCAGAACAAATCCTAGTCTATCTCTTTTTTCATAATAAACATTATACTCAACAATACAGAATATCAAAAGGGGAAAGAACTTTGAATTGCTGTTATAAAACTGTCATTTCTAACAAGAAAATATCAATGATGCTGCAGCGCTGCATGCTTAGATTACTACAAAAAGGTAACTTATGACTTACATGTATAACTTGCTTAGGTGAGGCAACCACATATCTGTACTATCAGTTTTAGAGCATCTTCGTGATGGGCAAATCCGGGCTCTCAAATGTGTGCGTATCTCAAATTCGGTAAATTATTCATACTACGCATGCAACGTGATGAACAACAGATAAAGAAGTCGACGTCAAACGGACAATGAAATGCACAAACCCATTTTAAATCATCCAAAAGATCACCGCGGTTCATCGTCGGACAAGTTCAACTACTAAAAACGATAATTAAACATAAGAGGGAGCTTCTTCACCACTTTCGCGTCGGGCCTTTCCTCTACCGGTCACGGGCGTAGCTGGAGGCGACCGCGGCAGGTGGAGGATCTTGGTCGTCGGAGGAGGTGGACCTGCCGTCGGAGGAGGACAGGACTACCGGCCCCTTCATCCGGCGGATGGCCTTGTCCTGCTGCCGCTTCAGCTTGGCAACCCGAGCCGCCTCCGTCGCTGCCTCCTTCGCCTCTCGCTCCGACTGCTCTATGGCTAGCCGGAGGGCCGTTGCGTTCTTTCGCCGGAGGCGGCGAACGTCCGTCTCCGCCATCATGAGCAACCGACAATAGACCTCGGCGAGGAGCCGCTCCTCCTTGTTGAGCTCTGCCGGCATCCCGCGCCGATGGCGCACGACCCGCTCCGCCGCTTTCCTCTCCCTTGTTGGTTGCTTCTCGCGGCGGGCGCCTTCAATTTTGGAGTGCGCGTGTGGGCCGGCGGCGCAAGGATTAGCACCCACCGCTGCCCGCGCGGAGGAGCGGTTGGCGGGGGAAGCGGACAGCACGGGCCGCGGTGCGGACTGCGTTGTCCTGCCGGAGCTTTGCGGGGGCCGGGAGGGTCCAGCTGCTCCGGCGCGGGAGCTGCGGTGATCCTGCAGATCCGGAGCTGCCCCCGATATCCATCTTGGACCGCTCCAAGGCAATGCGTAGGGCTAGCTCCTCGTCGACATCCAGGTCGGAGCCGTAGTCGCTGCCGGTGCTGGACATTGCGCCAGGGTGAATCGGAATTGGATAAGGGAGAGGAGAAGACGGAGCGACGGAGGAGAGTGAGTGAGCTAGGGTTCCGAGCGAGGAGCATGATGGTTTTTTATGGGGAAAGCGTGGGGTCGATGGTGGGCATGGCCCGTCAGCTCCGACGTGGCGGACGCGCCCGAGCACACCTGGGCCGCCCCATATTTGAGCTGGATATTAGGAGCGCCGGATAGCCCGGCGTTTGAGGTCGGTTTGATGCGTCCGTCCGAGTCAATTTTTCGTGATCGAGCGGGCCGCCCTGACGTTTGAGGCCGATTTGGGGCGTCCGGCTGTAGATGCTCTTAGGCATACTGAAAATGCTGGTGTGCTTCAGAGGCTTAACATCTTGATTTGCTGACCAATTAAGGGAGGCATGTCAAAGATCAAATTTAATTCCTTTTACCCAGTAATGGAGGGAAAGGTACATGGTTTATGGTTATACATCAGAATCCGATGATGTCAAGTGAGCTAAGACCAAGCGTACTCTCAGCCCGTATTCAGTTTCGACTACGCTAAGGTAGCATTCAGTCTATATTCAGCTTCTTCGACTACTCTCAGTCAAATGATCAATTTAGTTCTTTTTATCGAGTAATGGAGGGGAATGGACTGAACCATAGCAGCATATGTTAAGGTTCAGGCCCTTTTTAACATGTCAAGTACTCTACTAGCAAATGCCAACCCTTCACCTATGTAAAGTTCAGGTGTCGCACGAGTGCATCATAGCTGCACAAGCATCTTCTTTAATGGTTTACGTGACTGCCAAGATCACTACAAGTTCATCTGCTCTTCTCTGGATACATAATACAGTGAAGACTCATCATGTTGTACAAGTAGTACTAGTTAAACCGATTAACCGAACCTCACTCACTCTAAAAAAATCAGTAACCGATATACGCATGGTCGTTTACCAAATATCTGTAGCTCTAGAATTCAGGTTGCCAGAATAGAACTAGAAGCTAGAAAACTAGCTTCAGGTTGTGTAAAATGTCAAAATTAGGATGCTAGTGTCTCAGGCTCTAGGTTAAACATTGTAGAGTCGTATGTTCAGGTTCAGTCCTGATTCCCTCACATCAGCTTCATAACTGACTTAAACCATGCCACAGTGTAATTAGTTTCAAGATCCCAAGTAGCACCCTGTTTTGAACCGTACACACATATGAGCTGGTTACTAGCATGTGCACATGGCAAATAAATAGATCGGCCAATAAACTGAGTTGCTAGGGTTTTATTCCCTTTCATATAAAAACCACTCATTCCGTCCCACAATATAAGATTGTTTTTCAAGCTATGTTAGCTTGAAAAATGATCTTATATTGTGGGACGGAAGGAGTAGCATATAGGTGACCAAAATGACTTAATTAGCAATACTTTTGGAGTGGAAGCATATAGAATTGGTTTGGTTGGACCAGTGGAGCAACTTGTGTGTTTCTTTTATCCAATTATTTTCAGATAGCACAAAGTAAAAAAAAATCAATTGTGAAATACAGTTTTGTAAACTATGTCAGCTATCATCTGTACGTTAGCTGAGACAAACTTGAAATGGAGAATAAGAAAAAACATATTGAGATCATCAACATGTAAATACTTAATCTCCAGAAATACTTAAAAAAATGAGTTGCTTTTCATTAACTGTAGCAGCGTAGCCAGAGTCATGCAAAGATGATCATATTGCAAATATCCTTTCTCATTAGCGCCACTTGCTTTCATATTTCATATTGGGTTTTGCTTGAACAGGTTCTTATCAGGCTTCATTTCTTTTCAGAATCAGGACTTCATTGGCATCATTTCTTTTATATTCTTTTTTTCTTGAACAAGTCATTATCGGACTTCATTAGCATCATTTGCTTTTCATAATGCACACCAATGGAGCTCCATTACGTATCCACTAGTGGTTGGGGCGTCACCATGTGGCGCCACTTAAGAGGAAGTTTTGCACACATTTACATTTTAAAAAATACATAGAGTCCTCATCTCCGTTTAAAATATACCTCCTATAAAATCCTCACCTTCATCTAAAAAAAGTAAAAAGAGGAAAAAAAATATCACCGCAGCCCACCAGCGAGTGCATAACCCTCCATTTAAAATATACGGAGAGGTCCTCATCTCCATCTAAAAAGAAAAGGTACATTTAAAAAGTAATTCACACCTTCATCTAAAAAAATTCAAAAGATTTCTTACCGCGGTCAACCAGCTTGCGCCATGTGGCGTAGCTGGTTGGTCGCCCTTCACGCGTAGCTTAATAGGTTTAATTTCTAAGCAAGTTCAGTTTCTATTGTTTATGTTTGTTGATACTATCTGACAAAATCTTCCATCTCTTCTATAATCCGCATAACAATACTACGAGTGAGGCGTTTTGGAGCTCAGCCTCCACGGAGGCTGAAATTTTTGAATAAAAATAATCAAAAGTTGGACTTCTCCAGTTTCAGAAAAAACTGAAAACAATTGTACGATAAATAAGGATGTGATGTGTTTGTGTGTAAAATTTCAGGATGAAATACCTTGAAAAGGGATCTGTGCGAAAAAGACAAACTCACGGACTTTGAGGATGAATAGTGCATCTAGTAAAAAGCCTCAGATTTTTTTTCCGTGTAGCATTCATTTTAACGTATGTTGTCCTGAAAATTAACACGCCTGTGCATTGTGTCCCTATGTATATGTGTATTTTTTTCAAATTCTTTTGAAATGTGAAGGTTTGAGTTTTGAGCATTTCAAATTCAGCCTGCATAGAAACCGAGCTGCATTGAGAACTGGAGTTGTGTGTTTTGGAGCTCGGCCTCCATGGAGGCCGGATTTAAAAAAAAAAATCAAATTCAAAATTCTGTATTTTCAAAAAAATCTGAAAAAATGTACAAGTAAACAAGGATATGATGTGCATGTGTGTAAAATTTCAGGATGAAATACCTTGAAATGCAAGCTGTGCAAAAAGAAAGAAAATACATGGATTTGAAAGATGAATAGTGCATCTACCGAAAAGCCTCAGATATCTTTTTTTGTGTACGTAGCACTCAATTTAGCGCATTTCATCCTAAAATTTTACACACTTGTGCCTTATCTCTCTAAGTATATGCGTATTTTTTTCGTACCTCAAGACTTCAATTGATTCTCTTTTTGCAAAATATAAGCTGAGGTACAATCAAGTTAGAGGACAATGATACGATGGTGCCAGCAACATGCGAGTTAAGTTTAATGGTCTCAAATCATTAATAACGAGATAAAGTAGCACAACTTATTGTGTTCATTGCTTCGCTCACCAACTCCAGTTAGTTGTTGTTGCTGTTGTAAGAAAGCATAAAGAAGTTAGTAATTTCTTCAGTATGATTTCTACCTTATTAAATGTTGTGGGTGGTTCTTCCAAAAGAAGCAACATGATCAGAGATATAAATCTTGAAGAAATGAGCAATGCTTTAGGGTGTGGGCAGCTTACAACAGGAACATGTCAAAATCAAGAGCAATGCATTTAAATACCCGGAGACACTCGTTGGGGTTCACATGCTAAAACACTTGAGTTTGGTTGCCATGTCCAGGTCAGCTATTAATGTTCTTGAATTTGTTGAAGAAGAAGACATTGACAGAATAAATAGAGATGAAGCATATGGTCTTCTAGTGTACTTTCAATCCTTTGACTTTGTCTTCTATTTGCATCTCATGTTGACAATCCTCAGTACTACCAACACATTTTCATTAGCATTGCAGCGGAAGGATCAAGACATAGTAAATGCCATGAAATGTGTCAAGTCAACTAGAGCAGTTTTGAATGAACTTAGAGAAGATGGATGGGAATCTATGCTAGGTGATGTTCATGTGTTTTGTGAGAAACATGATATTGTAGAGTTGGACATGGAAGAAGCATATGTTAATCCAAAAAAGAGAACGCAGGTAACTGGAATTACCAACAAACATCACCACGAGGTTGATTCCTTCAACGATATTTTTGATTGGCTAGTTCAAGAGCTTGACAGCAGGTTCAGTGAGGCATCCTCTAATTTGCTTGTTTTGTCAACAATTTGAGTCCAAGAGACTCATTTCGTGATTTAAATTTGGATAATCTAATGAGTTTGGCTAAACTATGCCCTCGGGATTTTGATTCCGAGGATTTTAGGGATCTTGATAAGGATCTACGTCTCTATATTGCTGATGTGTGCACAGATGATAGCTTTTCCAACATAGCAACAATCACCGAGCTTTCAAAAAAAATGGTGCAAAGAAGGAGACATATTATGTATCCTTTGTTTTATCGGTTGTTGAAACTAGTAATTGTTTTGCCCATTGCTTGTGCTACAGTTGAGAGGTGCTTTTCTGCAATGAAAATTGGTCAAAACTGACTTGCGCAGTCGCCTCAATGATGACAGCTTGAGTGATGATGTTATTTGTTATGTGGAGCAAGAAGAGATGAAACAGGTCACCAATGATCAAGTGGTTGAGTATTTCATAGCTCGGAGGAAAAGAATGTACTAAAGGTAATTTACATAAATTTAGGAAATTTAAGTACTTTGATTTGTGCATTTTATTATTTTCCATAGTTCTTCTTGAAAATTTAATACTAGTTTTTATATTGTAGGTTATTGAACCTCGGTGTGTGATGAGGTGTTTCGGAATCTGAGAATGCAAGACATCCTTTTTGAAGTAATTTTGTCATTTGTTTCAGTGTTATATTAAGCCATTTAACTCTTACATGTTGTTTTTATAAATTGACTTATATTATGTTTTGTAATTCGAGTTACAAGCTATGGAACATTTCTTTATTCATCGCATCCTCGCTTAAAAAATTTATGCTATGGTTAAGTGGCGCTTTAGGGTAAGATTAGCTCCAGATCCGCCCCTGGTAGAGATGGTGCATCATACACCTCTTCCATTCCTGGACTTGTTGTGTACCTCATGTATTCATTCCTATATTGTAAATATGCTTCTTTATATTGTGAGACGACGACAACGGAAGAAAAAGTGGTCTATGGCATTTTTTACCCCCAAAAAACCACTCTAGCGGGTGCGCCATATGGATCGGTATCGGCAAAAATGGGAGGGTGCTCGATATTAACTTCCCTAACCTGCACATTTGGAGGTTGGCGGGGCTGATATGGAGCTCGCTCCAAACCCAACCACCCACGCGGGAGGTAAATTCACCCCCTTCTTCCTTTTTCTTCCACCCTTGTACCAATGTCGCGGCCTTGTTTACCACCGGGAAACATGCCCCTTAATGGTTGCTTGTTGTCAAGGAAACGGGTGGGCCGATTTCAAGATCGTTGTCGAGACTAATTGGAAGATGGACTTTGAGTGGGACGAGGATGCCCTGGCCCATCTCCACGAGATTGTGGTTTGCCAATGCGGTGTTCCACATTGGAACATTCCACACCCACAAATCTCGTCATTGTCACAACTAATTTAGTTAATTTTAGCTCATTTCAATTTCTATATGTACTAAGTCACAGTGTAACTCATTTTCCCGCCTATATATGAATGAAATGTAGCTCAATGATTCGTCGAAGTTCTAGTTCAATGAATCGTTTGATGACATGGGAGAATTTACCTATACATTTATTTGTGTTGTGGGTGGATGGTAAATTGGGGAGGAAAGAGTTAGGCATGTAAAGAATCGATCGTCAAGGAACAAGAGTCTCGAACAAATGATCGAATATGTGGTCTTTATTGATGATTGACATGATATATATACAATCACTATGGACGCAATGCTTCGCTAGAGGCGTCTCCACGGAACAGGCATGGACGGTCGTTGGCCTCTTGGAACCGCCAGTGCGGAGAGATGGGAGCGGGGATTATCCCTAATAACCATAATGATTATTATTTAACACTCCCCCTAATCACCGCTTGATTGCATAGTAGTCCATCATCTGATAAAGTCTCCTCTAAAAACCCTGTGGGAAAAATATGAGGAGTAGTATAGGATATGCTGGTAAAACTCCTTCAAACTCAGTGGGAAAATAAGGAGAAAATGATCCAACATATAATGATTATTGTCTCTGTAACTCAATATGAAGTATATCCACAAAATTTGGAGGACAATAAATATGTCGTATATACTTTCCTAAAAACCCCGGTGGGGAAAACAGAAAGTATGACATAAAATCTCATGTTGATATTACCTCATTAAAAACCTTGATGAGAACATGTGAAGTAAACTCATGAAGGGAAAAAGAGTATAATATGATGCATTGAACAGGAACAATTCAGGAAGATACTCCCCCTGATTCTTGCAAATTCCGAAGCCATCACATACCAATTCCATGCATATATTTCTGGAACATAAAAGTTGGTAGCGACCTGGTGAACAAATCAGTCGCATGATTTGACTTGCAAGATATGCAATATAGTGGTATTGCTTATTATGTAACCTGTTTGCATCCGGGCAACATAAGAAACATTATCGTTGAGATAATGGTTGGTGGATGTAGCCATGAGGTCTGTTTCGAAGACTCTCCATGAGAGGGCTACCCACCTAGTAGGAACACTAAGTTTGTCCATGATCCGACATAGTGGGGATCTGATCGATGTATCCAATGATATCGGTGTTCACATTCCTGTGAAACTGAAAAACCAGGACAAGATGTTTGATGCCTTGGAGATATCAAAAGATATTCTTGAGTACCAACAATTATGTTTGGTGGATTCAATGGCATTATGGAACATTGAGTCCCAATATCTCATTTCCATCATCTCTTGGTCTAATAGATCTTTCTCTACGTCTAGAGAATGAACTACCATGAGAGTTATGGATAGATAAGATTTGTCCACAATGAATTTCTCCAATATATTTTGGATATAGACAACATAGTATACCATAATGTATGAATGAAGGTGCTCAAGTTGTAGTAACGAGCGGTATTTTGGTTTACCCAAATCCTTCATTTTAAAGTCCGTCACTTAGATGATTACATGTGTCGTCATTGCAGACACACAACACATGGATAATCATCATTGTAGGAGTAATTCTTGTGTATAAGGAACTCACTACATCGGTTGTACCAAATGTACCGACAACAATAAGCCATATGGTGACTTATTGATTTTACACAATGTATGTTTGCATTTTGTATTTCGATTCAGAATTGAGATTCCATTGGGAATCAACCATATATGTCTGAATCTAGTGATCCACATGGATATGTAATCACCACATCTATCAACTGCAGAGATAGATGATTTTGTACTGCCAATGATACAAGTTATCGGAAAGAGATTCCACCTCTGGAGAATAGTTGGGTATCTGTGTGAACCCTTGTGCTACAATACTTGCTCCTTGTTCACCACCTTGTTGTTCTCAATTCCGTTTCCAGAAGAAAACTGGTGTAGGTATTGCTTATGAATACCTTCCCATTACCGAGCAAGATCATTTCTACCTAGATTATACCCTTTGCTTGAGTTCAGTCCGAGTGTTGTTCACACTTTGCCATGGCCATGGTCTTTGGATCTGAATCATTTGAAAGGTTTTTGCAATCTAGTTGAGAAATGTACGTCGACAATTGTAGACTTCCGGTTATATGTTTCTCCAGAATCTATATATCAATATATAGTTGATGGAAATATCGTTACCCATGGTGACTGCTCGCGATTTCCCAATGCGATTGAGTCGGGTATTCCGATGTCCCGATCATTGTGTGCACTATGACCTGGGTTGGTGGAGGTTTCCCGTCCACTGGGTGTATACTACCCATTAGGTGTCTGTCAACGTAAAGTTGACATGCATTTACTGATTCAGAGGCCTTGATATCCTTGCTTGCAAGAAGCTGAATCCTGATGTACTATTGTCGTACTTCTCCCCCTGTTGCTTTGAACGGGGAGTTGAGTGGTTTTAGTTGGTACCTCCACTCTTTCAGATATATTTTTGCAGGATTGTAGGATTGCGTGACACATTTATAGTCAGTAAATGAATTTGGCAGGTTATTTGCAATGTGTTGCAAATCTTCTGAACGCATGGTTTAGATCTTTGAGTACGTGGATTTGAGGCAGAAATGTGTTGAACATTCCACTAATTTCTTGGCATTCTTTATGGTACTTGAAATCTCCCCCTAATGCTTGGAAATGTTCCTCATTGAATCAACATACTGGCCTTGAATAACTCCCCATGTAAGGGGCTTGAGGTATTGACGGTAATACAATTATTCCTCACATAGATCCGAACTATATGTTGAGAGGCCAATGATGTATGCCGGATGGTGATATTTGTATGCAATCGAAGTACCGCAGATGTGAAATACTTGGTAGATTTCCACATATCAAAGATAGAGGGGAATAATATATGCAGTTTGGTCATGAGTGTGTAAGACTACATGACTCCAACGTAAAGTTGGTAAGTTGCAATTCAAAGTAAAGATCATGCAATGAGCTCAATTCTTTGGATGTGATTCTACCAAACCATTTTGAGTCTAGACATTAAGACAAATCGCTAAACTTCAATCCGAGAGCCATAGAGGAGGCACTCAAGGAGAATTCTGCAATGTTGTCTATCCGATTTGCTTGAAATCGATGCCAGGATAAAGCCAATGATTTCGTGTGAATAAAGCACACACTTAAGACCATCATGTAGATATGTCTTTTAGAACCATGGAATACCTGAATAGTCTAGTCAATGGATGATAAGAGCCACTTACCTCAACTTGATGCATTCAAGGAGTCTGGGTGGTTCAGCGTAGACTTTAAGGTGTGCGAGCCTTGAAATTAGCTTCCCTGTGTCACTTGTAGTGCACATAAAATCCAAATGTTGTTAGAATTTAGCATCATAATAATCGTAAACTATTGGAATTGCTGATAGTTTCGGTTTCAACCCAATGTCTCGATGACAAAGGCCAGTATGCCAAGTATGTCATATACAAGACACTCTGGAAAACTATCACGTACACAACATGTGGTACGGGTTGTGTCGTATGTGTAGTACAATCCAGATGATACACAGAAAATGTATTTGCCATATCCGTTGCATATGGTAAAGAGAAGTTATTTCTCTTTGTTGTCATCATAAGTTTCGCTATGGAAACTATTTTGACGGATACCTTCATAGTTTAGTAGGGTACAAGTTAAACCTGGGAAGCAATAAAGCATCCCGACATTACTCGAGTACCCATAGGGATAGTAAATATGACTCGAGTTGAGCCAACAAATACCTCATCGTGTCTAGCGATTTAAATATCCCCTTTCTCTCAATGAGAGTGGAAATATTGGACTTCCCTGAGTATAAAGTTTGTGGTGCATATGTCCACAAGACACATATCATTTTTCATCGGATTGACTCCCGTAGACATAAAGATTCTCAATATGAAAATCATTGTCAGATATATAGGATACATACAAATGTATTTGTACCAAAGTGCTGATTCAGTATATTGTGATATACAATATACATCATAAATGGACATAAATAAATAGATCACCGAGGAGACTAAGGGAATAAATGTATAGTCTCCGAACATGTCGGTTGATGCATATTCAACCACCATGCTCTCCATGCTCATAGGGTCTCGTGACAGCTTTATGGTGTCAGGTTGAGGGTTTTGAAATGAGTTTCAAACCATTACCCTTGAGGTCCATTGCGTCCCGGTGGCGTAGCTTGGATTGCACGCGCTATCACATGGGATGCAAGACCGATCTTGATGTCCATGATCCTCTTAAGTAAGTTGTGACCATTGAGGACAAGAGCCTCAAATTACCTAGCCATCGATTACTTATAAGGGCAAACCAGAGATGATAAATTTACCATCATGGTTAAGTTATAATCAGATTGGAAAAAATTGACTCAAGTGTATAACTTGAAAATTCTCAACCTCAATTGTGGGAACATAACACATTGAAGATCATACAGATCTCATAGTAATTGAGATTGTCTGCACATGGGCAGTAGATCCAACTCATTACCTTGTGTTTTCCTAATATAATGAGGGAGATGTTATTGTCAAAAATTTGCAAGTTTGTTGTGCGGGAGAAATCAATCTCGACCGCTGTGACATGTTCATGAAGAATGGCAATGTGATAAACACATAGAACATATGATCTCCGATGAACAACCGGTAATTTATTTATATTACAGATTGCGTAATATAAATACATCTTAATGTTGCAAAATTAATAGATTCCAAGAAAGGTGGCTCGAAATCATTAGTGTGAATCACAAATTGCTAAGGATGAAACTTGAATTTTGCATATGTATTTGCAAGAAATTGAAAATCTCAATTGCAAATAGATGTATTATTCTCGACATGTGTTCAACATGGAAATAGATACATCATAGAAAATCTTCCGGAGTACATCGTACTCAACGAAGAAATAGTACTGTAGAGGTACTGGATTTATCTTTGCAAGAGATAAAAAAAATCAATTACAAATACTTGACGTAATTAATCTCAACATGTAAGAAACATGGAAATATATACATTCCGGAATACCTCGTACTCAACAGAAATACACTACTATTGTAATGAATAGTAAGTATGTTGTAAACTTGATGTTCAAGTGAAAACTTGAATTGTATAGACATCAAATCAAATGAGATGATGTTGTATCAAGTTGCAAGGTAATTCAACAAAGTGAATTAATATTTTGCGAGAGAAAATTAATTTCAATCGCAATGAGATTGTTTTGCGATAAGAAAATTCTCAATCGCAAATCAGTACTCAATTGAAAATTGTGGATGTATAATTTCAACATGTAGAACAACATGGAGATATATTACATCACACATATGTTCTGGAATACAAAATATTCTGCAGAAACACAGTATTTTAGATAAATACTGGAAATAACAGGGTCTAAAACAGAGTAATGCTAGTAAATAGCATTGTTAACAGAATCAATTTGCGAAATCCCAGAAACTGAAGGATACTCTGCAAATATTGACCTGGACCACTGACTTCGCCTGTTTTGCTAGTTCCTGCAAATGCTGGCATCTTAATGCAAAACTGGCAAAGAGATAAGGTTCTCTCTTTGTTTCTCCCATGTGGTTCCAATGGGGAAAAATACCCCGGAACTGTCGCCGGAGGGAGGTGCCTCTGCCGCGCTCGAGCAGCCCACATCGCGCCATTGCGCGTAGCCAAGAATGCACTGCCTCTGCGTGCAAGCCATGGGCCGGCATCTAGTCGGGGCTGGGAGGGCGCTGGGCGCCATGGACGGGCGGGCCGCCGCCGTTGATGCGGCTCGAGCGTGCCGGGCGTTGCCGGCTGTGAGGCCCTGAGTTACCGTGGCTGATGCCTACGGAGCCGCGACGCTGGTGGGGTGCAGGGCTCGATTGCCTGAGGAGCTGGTCGACGCGAACGCAAATGGAAATTAGAAAATTAGCAGTACATGGTACTTACTTCCCTTTGCATCATTGATTGTTTTCGTTGATGTGCCTGAACCGAGGAAAATGGAGTACGACTTCATCACTATATGCCCCAGAATTCAGTCCTTGAATCGACAGATCATGACGCTGTGTGTTCATCGCATGCCCACTTGGTGCCCTGTTCTGTGCGTGCATAACCGCCGTCTGGGGCATGGCTTTTTTTTCTCTCGACCAAGAAGAAGGTGCTTCGCGGCCGGCAGACATCAACGATGCCGCGCACCACGCCTCGTGTCGCCACCGCGCCGCCGCTCGGGTAGTCGTGCCGCCCTTCCCGCCAGGCAGCCATGTCCTACCGCACGCACGCAGTCCGCAGTCCCATCTCATCTGGGCCGTGGTCATGCGTGCCTGCCATAGTTGTTCGATGGAAACTGTCGTCGAAGTTGAGGGTGCGCAAGTTTGGATCGCTGCCTGCAGATACTACGCCCCTGATAGGGCAGTGCCACCACTCGCCGGAAGTTGAAAACCGCCGCCTAGCGCTGAGCGGATGGGTCGCCTCCGTCGAGGAGGAGTGGAGGACGAGTCTGTGCCTCGAAAGATCGCCGCCGTTGCAGCCGCGACCTCACCTTGCGCCTTTGGTCTTTCTCTCTCAGCGGGAGAGACTCGTGCTGATAACGTGTAAAGAATCGATCATCAAGGAACAAGAGTCTCGAACAAATGATCGAATCCGTGGTCTTTATTGATGTTTGACATGATATATATACAATCACTATGGACGCAATGCTTCGCTAGAGGCGTCTCCACGGAACAGTCATGGACGGTCGTTGGCCTCTTGGAACCGCCAGTGCGGAGAGATGGGAGCGGGGATTATCCCTAATAACCATAACGATTATTATTTAACAAGGCAATGACATACGCGTCCCAATTCTGAGTGTGCGGGTGGACTTCGGAGCCTCCATAATTTATAGCAATGTGGTGCATCTGCTAGAGTTGCTCTTACCTTACTAGCAAGGGGTACCCATACTAGTTGCTCCCGTTTTTTATCATGTTGCTATTTTTTATTTAATGTTTTCCTATTGTAGTGAATAGAAAAATACTTTAAAAGCCTTCATTGTGCTTATCATTGATCAGCTGCAAATGGTACAAATCATGAGTGTTTGGGGCCAAATACTAAAAATAACAATTCAATCTAACATCAATTCTAGTAGACTCGGCTTATCGCCCTAATCACCATAATAACCACCATTGTGACGAATTTGAACGAAAAGTCTCTTTTAGCAGAGTCACATCCCGCCACCGATCACCATTATGCGGATTCTATTCAATCGAATGCAAGGCTTTCGTAGAATTTGCTATTATTATGTGATTTTGGGGCGATCGACAGTTGATCGACAGTTAATAGTGAATCATTCCTCAAGAGTATGATGTATGATTCCGGCGAGACTAATGATTTCGTTCTTAACGGCGCATCATAGTCACATTTTGAGCAAATGTATGCGTCCGTGCAAGATAGGTAATTTGAGCAATTCGAAGCCTCCGTCTCATCGAAGAAGAAAGCAATTTGAGGAGCAAAACTTCACCTCATATGGGGATATTTACCTTGTCACAAGATAGGTGGAGAGCGAAGTGTTGCTTTAATTCTCCCATAAACTGACGGGGTTCAATTCAACAGATGTGCAACCGTTGGTCGGGTAGTTTGAACCAAGTGAAGTACGCTCCTCCTGGCGGTGTCACCATTGACCAATTTGTAAGGAAAATTGTTGTTTCTTGATTGCCGCATTTGCATTATTTTGAGAATTCTCATCAATCTGAGCATTTGTTTGTTTTTACTAATGCAGGATGGTCCAAACGCGACAGTCCAAACAGAGACCATTCGACAAAACTATGAGCGATGCATTCATCGCAAACGGTGATGTAACAAAACCGTCAAAAAAGATACAAAGTGTTTGCGATGGTGGAGACATCAAACACGATTCAGATTCTAGTTGCGTGTGCTATGAGTGCCATACATTTCACTCGAATGAACTGTTTGTGATGAGCACAACAACAAAAACGGTCAGACATTTCAAGATGTGTGTGATATACGACATACACTTCACACGGATGAACTTTTTGCAATTAGCCACGACTAACATAAACGGCCAGACAGATCGAGGTGTGTGTGCGCTAGACGAGCGCACATTCTAATTGAAAGAAGTGTGTGCGATGGTAATAACGAGCACGTACGATTGATGAAATAAAGTCGTGTGCTGACATCGCCGATTGCGGTGCATCGTATGGTGCAAACGCCACGTACGGACCCGAGAACACGTGCCCACTTTGCAGCATATTACTGGGTTATAAATACTACCTACTCCAGGATGACTGCACATTCCTCCTCGCCATCCTGTTCACCTGACGGAAAACTCTTTCTTTATCATTCCTTGCCTCTGTCGTGGCCCACATGAGTTCTGGGTTGAGAAATTACCAGGGAGAGAGGCGAGCATGGAAGCGAAAGCAGGAGAGATGCCCCCCCTCGCGGCGAAAGCCGCCGGCATGTCCCGTTGTGTTGTCGTAGCAGTACAAAGGCCCCGCCGCGCCGCCGAAGCAGCACAGAGATCCCGCCGTGCCGTCGAAGTAGCGGACTGGTCCGGCCGCGCCGTGGTGGCCTGGGACGATTACTTGCTGGCAGGCGGACTCTCACAGACGCATGCATGCGATGCTGGACATGCTGATGGATCAGATCTCCGGTTGGGCTAGGCTGTAGGAGGAGATGAATGCCTCGTTTGATAGTGCTACTGGCATCATCCGGGGACTTAGGGATGAGAACGCCATGCTCCGCACGGAGCGCGACCTGATGAGGGCGAAGATCGCAGGAAGGGCGGAGCACGAGGAGGAGACAACTGCCTTGTTGAATAAGACATGCGTCATCGTCAAGAAATTTAAGGACGAAAATGCCATGCTCTGCATCGAGCCTGAATGGCTGGTGGAGGAATCTGTGGCTGTTGCCCATTAGCGTGTTGAGGACATGAAAGTGATCATTGCGGTTCGCCGCTAGAACTAGTCTGCGTCTTCCTTATTCTTTTTTTACAGGGTTGTCTTCCTTATATATTTGCCCTTGTGTCTTTCGGCATTGCCGCATGTGGCATTTTTTTCTTCCTAAATATGTAACACAATTATAAAAAATATTATCCATTGCCATCGTCATTATATTTATATCAGTTTTGCTAAGTCTCAGTCGATGCTATATATGTCCGTCAGATCTTATATCAAGAGCCGTGCAAAATTTTCTTGTTAGATTTCCTTTCTTTTCTCTTATATCTCAGTCAAGCTAGACATAGCCACACAATTAGTGCCTATAAATTAATCAAGGGCTTGGGCGTCATTAATGAAGAGGTTGGGAGAGAGGTGCGCGATGGATGGAGGTCAAATGGCTTGCATCCCGATAAGCATGCACATCGATCTGTTCGCACGTCTCCCGTACTAAAATAGCTACCCCGCACGACGCCTCATAGCCAATAAAAAGGGGATGTGTGGCGGCACGTAAATGGTTAGTACAAAGCCTACAGTTTCAATAATACTTGTGTTTCTGATTGTAACGTGACAGCTCTTGTTCCAAAATAACTTTAATGGTTCTTAATGTGTGCGCCTTCTCAAAGCAGCCAAAAAAATTACCAGAACATGTTGGTGCCATGGCATGACATCATGCCAAGTTTCATGATTTTCATGCGAGTTTGGATTTACAGGAATTTAAAAACCAAGTTTCTCAATGTTTTCGAGCCACGACGCCCAAATGTTTGAATTTCATTTACATTTCTTGTATGTGACCTAGAAATTCATCCAAGGACACACATGTGATTTTTCAACCAACTTTGGTGCACTTGAACATTTGCTTGTAGTTCAAATTTGAATTATGCACATTAAATGTCCAGAAACTTAAATAATGTATAAAAAGACCAAATGAATCCGAATAATTCTAACTTTAACACAACACTCATATAGTTCTATGTTGCCTCTGTAAAAAAAATCAAGGGGGAGAAGGCGGCGTATGTCATTTCGCACACAAAGGTGATACATTCCCTCTCGGAACCATGAACCTTCTTGGGAGAAGCTCCAGTTTGCAAGAAGCTTATACCAAAACTTGTCCCAATTTTGCCCAAAAATTTACCACAACATGTTGCTGCCATGTCATGACACCATGCCAACTTTTATGATTTTCACGCGACTTTCCGAATTACAGGAATTTTAAAACCAAGTTTCTCAATGTTTTCAGCCGAGCCACATCGCCTAGATGTTTGAATTCCATTCACATTTATTGCATGGGACCTATAAATTCACCCAAAGGCACACATGTGATTTTTCAACTAACTTTTGTGCGTTGGAGCATGTGCTTGTAGTTCAAATTTGAATTATGCACATTAAATGCCTAGAAACTCAATTAATGTATAAAAAAGACCAAACAAATCCGGAATAATTCCAAATTTTAACACGACACTCATATAGTTCTATGTTGCCTCTATAAAAAATTAAGGTGGGAAGTCAACGTATGTCGTTTCGCACACAAAGGTGACACATTCCCTCTCGGAACCACGAGCCTTCTTGAGAGAAGCTCCCATTTGCAAAAAGCTTATACCAAAACATGTCCCGAATCAGACAATTTTTTTACTACAACATGTTGGTGCCATGTCATGACACCATGCTAAGTTTCATGATTTTCAAGTAAGTTTTGGATTTACAGGAATTTAAAACCAAGTTTCTTAATGTTTTCGGCCGAGCCACGACACATAGATGTCTGAATTTCATTCACATTTCTTGTATGGGACCTACAAATTCACCCAAAGACACACATATGGTTTTTAACCAACCTTGGTGCACAGCATGTGCTTGTAGTTCAAATTTGAATTATGCACATTAAATGCCCAGAAACTCAATGTATGTACAAAAAGGCCAAACGAACCCATAATAATTCCAAATTTTAACACGACACTCATATAGTTGCATGTTCACTGCAGAATAATGCTCTAGCAATTCAAACACCGTCTTCTCCCTTCATAACACCATTTTGTCTTTCAAATCAGAATGGAAAAATCTGGTGCACCACAAACAGTTTACAAGTAAGAATCGCGTGGGATGTGATATAAAATATCTTAGCGCACCCTCTTGTTTGGCTTATGCAGGAAGCTTCTTCATCTACAGTCCACCGCCCGCGCTTGAACCACACTTAGGTGCCAATTTCTTGCGACACCGAGCGAAATTTTTCTACCACCACACAAATATCTAGCTCCCCGCCCTCTCCCCCCGACCAAAAGCCACATTTCCACATTTTCTCCTTGCTTTCCAAGTTCAAATATGCACTGCTGCTTACTAGGAGTGCCACCTCCCCGCCGGCGACCCTTCTTCATACAGCGTCGCCTCCTCGTCGGCGACCCTTCTTCTTGCTGCTCGGCCTCGTCAATATGGTCAGGTAATCCACACCCCACCCCATCATCCTCCTCCTTCTCCATTCCACGTGCCTCGACCGACGGCGCAACGCCTTCCGCCCAAATCATCGCCCCGTCCTCCAATTAAGCGCCGCCCACATCCATTTTGCACGTCGTATAGCGAGGAGCTTAGGAGCATCTGGCCGCAGAGAAGCAAACGGCCGCACACGCGGATGAGGTCGCGGTGGCTGCCATGCATGCTGACCGCCAGATCTTGGAGGAGCACCTCGTCTTCGAGGCCACCGTCGACGCCGCCACACGGTTGTCTACTTTAAAATACAATTCGTGGTGTTTTCTCGAGACCACACTCCGTGCCTTCTAGTGATTTTTCCTCTGTAATGTTAATATGCAATGTTATATTCTAAAATGTAATGTTCAATTAATAGTTTGGTCCAACAATTGCTACATTTCCTAGCAGTTCTCAACGATTCTTGGTTTTCTTAACTGTCTTATGTTCTAGTATACGTTCTATTTTGCAATGTTGTGCTCAGTTAATTGTTTTCGTTCATTTGTTCTGCTGTCGAGTTAACTGTTTGGTTCAATTCTGCAATTTGATGTTCATTTGTTATGG
Source organism: Secale cereale (assembly GCA_902687465.1). NCBI lineage: Eukaryota > Viridiplantae > Streptophyta > Magnoliopsida > Poales > Poaceae > Secale > Secale cereale. The sequence goes on from LR738709.1 coordinate 496,065,963, forward strand.
GTACAATTTTATATTGTTATGCATGTGAGAAATAAATCGAATTTGGTTGTACTCAATACACGAGAAACATATATAATTGCTACATTTTCAAGTTGTTTATCATGCTTGGTTAGGTTAACTGACTTTTCCATGCGCCTCGAGTTAATCCATTGGATCTGCAATTTGTTTATTTTTCATTGACATATTTTACTGATAGTATGTCAACTCTCAGTTAAACTGATCAAGATCTTCTTTATATGTGTTGCAGGGAAACAATGGGAGGCACTAAGGGTTACCATCGAGGTTTGCTCATGCATGGTCCTTTCGCTAATAGTACATTATTGTGCAGTTGCAAGAATCATTCTAGTATTTAGGTTTTTTTTTACAATTTGTCTTGCTCATGTAGGTCCTGCTGTCAGAGGCTTAGACCCACTTCTCAACCCATTTTGCATATGGGGAAATGAGATGTCCATGCATATCAGTCAAGTCAAGAAAACTCAAAAAGATTGTTAGGATAAAAAAACTTGCGACGAATAATATCAAGATCTTTGCTTGCACAATGAAGAAGACACCAGTCAACTATAGGATGGTACTAACTCTTTTACCTTGTTTTTCCCCTTGTGCCATTTCAAAGTTTATAATAGCTACTTGTGCATATAATGTGTTCATTACTTTCCAAAGCAGTTCACCGATGATTACCTCTCAAACCACCTGCATGGTCAAGAGGCGAGGAAGGTACGTATTCATTCAACACCAACGGTACAATATTGAAGTCTTCCTCAAAAGGATGAAGGTTTGGCGGGCAATTATCCATAGCTACTAGCCTAAAGTTGCAAAGACATTCAACATCACTGAAGGCTCAATATTCGCCTTTCGCATCTGCAGTTTCCCAGATGAGATTCATCTATCTATTTACCATGTGTGATGCTACTTTCCAAAGGTTTTTGATGTTGCATATGAAACTTGGTGCTCTTGTGTAATGGCGTAGCTAGCTGTATGCCTATATGGTGCAACTGAGTGATGAAGCTATCTGATTGCCGTTATACGGATAAGATATATATATATATTTATATTTATTTGGGGCACTAGGTCCAATATGGCAACTCATATTTGTAGTGCATGATGTAAAATTTATGACAAAATTACTTTCCAAATTTTGTTTGCATGCACTACAACTAATAATGGTCAATGATTGCTTTCCAAAAAATTAGTATACTACTAGTTTCCTAGTATGATTCCTTTTTCAAACAAATAGGGTATGTATATACACTCTTATTTTTCAGGTATCAGATACGACAAATAATACGAAACGTCATTGGAGAGGTTTGTATGTATATTAAGAATGTTCTTATGCTTTTTTCTAAAGTTTTACTTTTCAAGGTATCTAGTAGTTTTTACAAATTAAGGCCGGGTCCCACTTTTAACCGCTACTATTTCTATACAAATTAAGGTGACCAAATAATATAAAATGTGATCCTAATTATTATTTTACTTGTAGGAATATATGATACCCACACATGATTTTTTTTCCTACGTACATATACCCACCCATATTTTTTTGTCATTTTTAGGGATGTATGTCCAAAATATACCCACATACGATCCAATGTATTTATTTTACCGGTGTATATACTGATAAATTTCGTATCTAGGTATGCAAATACGATGAGTATGCACTTAGAAGAAAATATATTGCGTACTCTGAGACTGAGTATATACATACACAAAAATATATTGCACTTAGAAGAAAATATATTATGGGTATGTGCGTACTAACAAATCTAATAATTGTGTACCAAATAAACAAATACGTACATACCTAATCTAATTCGTACTACAAAACATTCTGGGTATATACATAGGCAAGAATCCAATGCGTACGTACTAAAAATTCTGGGTATATACATATAAAAATCTAATGGGTACATACTAACTAAATGAATTTATACATACCTAATTTATACATGTATGAAACAAATATTCCTATACCTAATGTGTAGTTTTTTTTTTCTTCTACAGACATGTTACCATGCATGGTGTGTTTAATGACATCCATTAAATGATACGTGTCATAATTGTTCCAAATTTAATTGTTTCAGAATTGACAATTACTAATGGATTGACTAGTTACCTTATATACTATCACAATAGCACGCATCTAAATGCAATCAAATGGTGGTAAGGCAAGGAGCCTGGGCACCTAGGTGTCCCAAACTATTCGTCACCCTAGGTGAGGAATAGTTATTCTTCACCCACATCTATTTTAACATCTATGCATCGTAATTTTACGTTTCTTAAATTTTGTCTTATTTTAGACATAAAAAGAGAACGTAAGAAAACTTATAATCGTCGTAAAAAAATTCATGTTATGAAAAATTACAAATGTAAAAACATATTGTAAAATGTACATAAAATACAACTTTTGACCTATATTTTTTCTGTTATGCCAAATTTTATGCAGTAAATCAATATGAATGTAACTATTTGTATTTCAAATGTAATTTATATTTACGAAATGATGGTAACATTACCTTGGGTGAAAAATAACTTATTCTACACCCTGACTGATGAATAGTAACACTATATATATATATATATATATAGGAAAATGGTTGTGTACTCCTGGGAGTACGTACTCTCGCTCCTCATATACCATATAGATGAATCTTTTATACATCTTAAATATTTTTAATACACTTCATTAGTAATTATTAGATACCCCAAAATAATTTTTATGAAAAAATTCATGCGAGTCTACATATTTTAAATGTTTACGTATATACTGATGTGTTTGTACATGAAAAAGGTATATTACAAAAAGTACATCGCGGATGATATTTTTTCAACAAAACTCGTATTGAGGTAACTTAGAATATTTAATGAAATATATTGAGAATGATAAAGAGGTATAATTAATGTGTATATGAGGTATATTGAGGATGGGAGTACATACTCCCAGGAGTATAAAAGAGGACTTATATATATATATATATATGGTGTGTTTTATAAGAAATGTCAAATTGATTACTACATGGATTATCAATAATAGGCCAATTAGCCTGCTTATTGGGGTTTTTCTATTGCAGACGGTTTATGTGAAAACACTGTGGGCGATGAACTCAAACAACCCACATGGTTTCTAGAAAGTAGGCGTGTTGGATTAATTAACAATCACACATGGCTTCGGTCAGAGATCTGTTTGCGTTAGGCCAGCTTGCACAAATATTTCCACATAAAAAAAAGTGTGATATACATACGAACGGAAATGTTTTTCTGGGATTCACTGTGTGGGATGTACATAGTAACGAAAATGATTGGGCATATATAATTGTCTCTGATGCCTCGCTCGATTGCACACGATCTCATTTCCCCCCGTGTCTGTGTGACCGGAGGGCCTATCCCCGACGGTTTCTAGTCGTGTGGGAAGGAACCTCCCTATCGCGCACACTGACCAGGCGATAGTTTAAAAATCGATCGCGGAAAGGGGTTAAAAACCGTTTGTATAGCACATCTCTACACCAGTGTTTAGAATACCATGTCACAAGAGAGGTACCGACAAATGGAAAAGTTAAAGGGGGAAATTGTTTGGCCTCCTACGTTGATGGAAATTTTTTGGAAGGCCACAAGAAGTGGACTTGATGAATGATGACAGTATAAAATCTGGAAAGGGTAACGATCCTTTTCTAGAGATGGGCGACAATGAAGATGGTGATGATGATGATGGATAGGTGTCAGGCCCAAGATGCGATTCTATCCCGATCACGTGACACTTACGTGATTGGCGCACAACCGCATTTCCGGCGCTTAGCAAGATGGATATCATTACATCGTACCATTACATACATACATGGGGGATACAACAATACATACAAGTCACATGAATACAACAACATCAATACAAAGCATCCGACTACGAATGCAAACAATGAAAAGCACACGACATCCATCTGCTATCCCAGGCTGCCGACCCGGAACCTAATCCAAGACTGAAGAAGAAGAAGAAGAAGAAGAAAGAACTGCAACACAACGATCATCGCTCTCACGTCAAGACATCGGAAACCTGCACCTGCAACTGTTGTAGTAGTATTCGTGAGCCACGAGGACTCAGCAATCCCATAACCATGGGTAACAAGACTATCAAAGCTTAATGGGTAGGAAGAGGTAAGGTGATGAGGTTGCAGCAGCGGCTAAGCATAAGTATGGTGGCTAACTTACGAGTACAAGAGTAAGATGAGCATCTACGCAAACGGTCGCAAACTAGTAATGATCGCTAAAGATCCTGAACTACCTACGAGGCAAACATAACCCCATCGTGTTCTCTTCTCAAAATGAAAAGAGACAGTCACGGTTACTCACACAGTTGTGTGTTTTACTTTGGATCCTCTATCAAATTTTCTACAACCGGACATTAACAAATTCCAATCTGCCACATAACCGCGGGCATGGCTTTCGAAAGATCATAATCCTGCAGGGGTGTCCCAACTTAGCCCATCACAAGCTCTCACGATCAGCAGAAGTAATAATAATATTACCCCTTATCTTAAGGACAATCCGATCAGGCTCGGTATCCTGGTGCACAAGACATTTCGACAATGGTAAAACAAGTCCAGCAAGACCTCCCGGTGTGTCGACACCCTGATAGTAGCCGCGCGTATCTCGTCTCAGGCCACGACCGGATGGGCGATGCTACAGGTAAAACCAGCCCTCGGGTTTCCCCAAGGTGGCCCTGCAGGACCCCCGTTTGGGACCAACACCATCAGCATTGGCCCCCCTGCTATGTAGAAAGAATCCTCGTGTAGCGCTAACTCCCTATGCAATTAATTAATTAAGTTTTTATTATGAGCAAATTAAAACCAATGTTGGGCCTTGCTGGAGGAGTTTTATTCAGAGACGAACTGTCAAGGGGTCCCCATATACCCAACCGTGTAAGGAATGCAAAATCAAGGAACATAATGCCAGTTTATCGGCTCCTAAGGTGGCATGAGTGGAACAAAACACCGAACAAAATGCCAAGCCTTCCACCCATTGCCAAGTATATAGGTGTGTTAATTATAATAATAGCTATTGTGATATTCCCAAAGCATCAAGTTCCAACATAGAACAACTTCAACTTCACCTGCAACTAACAACGCTATAAGAGGGGCTGAGCAAGCGGGTAACATAGCCAAACAACGGTTTGCTAGGAAGGTGTCAAAGGTTAGAGGTTTCATGGCAACAAGGAGAGGGGCTGACAATAAAGATGGGTAGCGCGACAAGTAACGGTAGCATCGAGACAACTAAGCATGGCAATGATAGTAAAGGTATCCAAGGGGATGGTCATCTTGCCTGAGATCCCGCAAGGAAGAAGAACGGTTCCATGAAGAAGACGAAGAAGAAGCCTCGAAGACGAACCACATGTAGTCGAACGAATCCTCACGATCGCAACGAAAATAGCACTAACGAGAAGAAGCAAGCAACACGGTAAACACACAACACAAGAACATGACAAGATGCTCAACCAAGTATGATGCAAGAAAAGTCTATATGATGCAATTCATGGCAAGGGATGAAGCACACAAGAACAACACAAGACAACAAGTTTAAATGAGGCCGGAAACTACACATAACAACTCCGGTAAGTCCTCATATGCATAATTTGAAATTAGTCCAGATCTTAACAAACCTTAAGTTAAAGTTGTTAAATAGTAAGTTAACATGCACCATGATGATATACACGAAATTCTAGTCAAGTTTCGTATAAAGTTTGTTTAATTCGGAGCTATGGCCTAGAAGATATGAGCAAAACAAGTCAAACAAGTCAACGGTGCAAGATGCACCCAAACATCAAGCAAACACACTCCAAACATGTCAACAACATGATATTATGCTTCTTCATGAAAAATCACACAAGTTTCATATAGGGCACGCTCAAAACAGAGCAACAGTTCAACACATACACACGAAACAAGATACAATGCAAAGTTGAAGTTAACAGCCACATAGCAACTTTGGAGCAAGATATATATATGCTACGGCACTCAAACATGTTAACAAAAAGCATGGATGTGAAATAGACATGTTACTTAACAAGCATGAACTTAGAACACACCCAAAAGCTTGTTGGAACACCTTTAAACAAGCATGGCAAGTTGCAATAAATTTATCCAGACTTAGCCAAAATCTGGGAAGGCAAATGCATCATCACGATGCTGCCTTCGGAGGCACAAAACAACAAGCATATTAACTCTACTAAGTATATAAAGATCATGGACATGTAGTAGACATATCATACATCAAACAACTCCATTGGAGCAACTCCATAGGAGGCATGGATCAATAACAACAAGCTTCACCAAATTGATCATGCTGATAAAAATCTGACAGGTAAAATTTATAGCAACTTGAGAGCAAGAAATAAATAAGCTACAGCAGGCCATATGAGCAAACTAAGGCATGAATGGATAGAGCATAACATGGACAACAAGGAATGATCATTGGCCAACCCAAAACATGCAAGGATTTGAGTGGGGCATCAAGCAAACATAGCATCAGGTTAAACAGATTCCAGACTTAGCAGTTTTTTTACTAAGTATAAAATAGCAACAACAACATGGCATGTTCACAAGCTTGTTTAAGTCACCTCAAGGCATATCATGAAAAGATGATTGCACCACAGCAAAGACCATATGATTGTGCTTCTAAAACATATAGACATGTGGCACGAAGACAAACACACCAATATCAATGAGCAAGTGAAATCAGCATCTCATAACAAGTTTCAGCACTTAACAGCCACATGCACTTTTGCAACAGAGATTAACATGGCAAGATGGCACCTAACATGAATGCTACAACAGCAACATGTAGAGCATTTCACAATGAACATTTTGACATATCATATGCTCCATTTGGATAAACATGCACAAAGTTACAAGCATCACAAGCATGCAACAAATTTACAACTATCAGCAGTTTTAAACAAGTAGCACTCTTGCATCAGAGATTAGGACATCTAGATAAACTCAAACAAGCATGGCACAATGGAACAAAATGAAGAGCATATCACCACGATCATTTTGACATATTATTCACTCAAATTGGACAAACACATAAAAAGTTACAGCCACTCAAACAAGCACATATTTCATGATTTTTTTGAGGACTTCGTATAAAAACAGGGCAAAGTGGGCTATGGCCTTCACCTCGTGGGCTTCGGCCCAGGAGCATAGAGGCGCATGGCCGGTTGTGGAGATAGGTGGGCCGGCCCATGAGTCCGGGGCGACGTGGCCAGGGCACTGGGCCCGACGCGGCCCACACGATGCGAGCGGGAGGCGGCGCTCGTCTCCCCCGACCCGATCTGGATCGGGGAGACCGAGGCGGCTGGCCGGCGGGAGGCTTGGAACGGGGCGGCGGCGACTGGTCTGGCCGAGGCGGCGACCTCCGGCGAGGGTTCGCGGGGCCAGGGCGGCGAGGGCAGAGCTACGAACAGCGGAGGGAGGCTGGCCGCGAGGTGCGGGGCGAAGAAGCTGGCGGCGGCGAGGAGCAAGGGAGCGATGGAGCGAGGCGGCTGCTCCGGCGAGCTTCGGAGAAGACCGACGCGACGGTGGCGGGGCGCTCCGGCGGCGGGGAGCGAGAGCCGGCGCGGGGAGCGCGGGGTCGAGGGGCTCCTTCCCTCGATCCGGCTCGGGAACGAGCGAGGCGACGAAGAGCGGGTCGGCCCGATCGGGCCCGGGGGGCGGCGGATCTGGGCCAGGAGGGCCCAGCGCGGTGGGAGCTGCGGGGAGGCGACGTGGCAGGCGCCCATAGGCCGCGGCGGCGGATCCGGTGACGTGGCGCTCTGCCACTGGCTGGAGCGCGGTGGCGGTGGCTGACTTGGCGGAGCCAAGTGGCGGCGGTGGAGAGGGGCTGCGCGGAATCTGAGGAGGAGAAAGGCTAGAGGTTAGGGAAGGCTAGGTTAGGCCAAATTTGGCATGAGGGGGGTCTTTAAATAGGGAAAGTGGCTAGGTCAGAGGGGTTTTTGCACCGATTCGGACCACCGGATACCGATCGGACGGCTCCGGAGCGGAGAGGGACTAGGCTGGGCCTAGAGGGTGGTAGTGGGCTGTGTTAGAGGGGCTTCGGGCTGAGAGGAGAGAAGAGAGAGAGGCCCGCGGGGGTTTTCAGAGACCGAAAACATCCGACGTTTTAACCGGCGACTAGTGCCGCTATATTTAACGGTTGGGCTATCAAACGAGCTCCGAACGCGATGAAATTTGGCAAGCGGCCTGTCTACACTATAATAAGACCACACACCAAGTTTCATCCCATTCCAAGAGAACTTTCCGGCCACTCAAAAATAAATATTCGGAGGCGCCGCGGGCGCGTGCGAGTGTGTGTGGGCTCAGAACGGACAACGGAAGGGAGGAGGGGGTCTCGGACAGATGCAAGTTATGAAAAAATGTTGATGCAATGCACATGATGACATGACAAGATGCAACACGCAAGCGAATGACATGGCAACGACGACGAATAACTGGCTGACACCTGGCGCACCGGTCTCGGGGTGTCACAATAAGCTAGGAAAAAGGTGCCTAAAGGTCCTACTCCGACGCCTAGCATGGTCGGCCCAATGGGAGGAAGAGAAGAAAGGAAAAACTCAAGAGAGAGAAGGACAGGTGAACAAAATGAAAAAAGGTCGATGCATTGGTGAAGACAAGAATTGAGCACGCCAAGAAGAGAAAGCGATAAAAACTGGAAATGAAGGGGAAAATAACTGAGAGAAGAGGGTGAGATGGGATGCTATGCAAGAGAGCAGATGACGCCAACAAGAGATGGAGGTGTGTAGGCTCCAAATTCAGGAGAATCACGCGACACCTGAATGTCTTTAGTCGGACAATCGGTTCATCATGTTGGATCCAAAACAAATGGATCCAGTGGTGCGAGAATTATGGGAGAAGGCGCTGATGGCGCTCATACATTCCAGGAACCTCGAAGGAGGAGACAATGCACATGCCGAAGAAGGTGATAGTGTACACGCCGAAGCAGGGAACAGTGCATCCGCTGGAGTAGGGGACGTCATAAAGATAATACCCCGTGTTGTAGTCATGACCATTGTAACGCCCGGCTAATTAAGCTATAGTAATCCCCTGATAATGATGCCATGTCACCACTGTTACTCTTGCTAATCTCACTTAGATTTAAAATCGGTTCGGATTCAAATTTAAAATAAAGTCAAACAACAAAGGTTTTTAAATGTCAAAACTAAAAAGTTTAAACTATGGTTAATAATTCATAAGTAATATTGGTGAAGAAACCACATTTTTATACAAGGTTTAAATGCACCAAAATAATTAAAATAATGGCTTAAACAATTAATTAAATGCTTTTATAAATTCTAAAATATTAAACTATCTTTTTTTGGGGTCAAACTTTTTATGGCAGTAGCATATATAGTAACACTAATTTAGGTGCTACTTAGATGTTTTACAAAACTAAAATAAATAGGAAATAAAGTAGAAAACTTATAAACAGAAAATATACAATAATAAAATGGGGCAAAGCGCCACCAAGCTGGGCCTCGGCCCACCAGACCACCACCCACGCCGGCCCACCACACCCACCACTACAACCACTCCCCACTCCATCGAACCCTAGTCGCTACAACCCCATGTTCCCCCCACTCTCCCCTTGCTCCTCTTGCCTCCTGACCCGAGCTAGATCGGGATCGATCCCGTCATCCCATTGCCAATGCCCGACGTCGCTCGGCGCCACCCCGCCGTTGCTGACGCCCGCCTCCTAGACCCTCCTCCCCGATCGGCCTCCTTGCGCCTCGCCGAACCACCCTGCCCGCCCACGAAAGTGGGCGCTCCCCTCCCATCTCTGCTTCCGTCCGGTCGCCCCCTGTCGCAGTGCTGCTTGCCCTGTGCCAGCCACTACGTGCCTCGCTCCGGCCACGACCCCCTGCACTAGTCTCACCTGGCACGTGCCTCGGCCCACATGGCGCGCGCACGCGCCCGCCTCCCGTGCTCTAGGCACGCTCACCGCGGCCCTAGGTTGTCCCTCTTGCTCGCCCCTGCCTCCCTCTTCCCCATGCCACTCTATCGTTGACTCGCCGCGGCTCTACCGCTGCTGCCTCGCCTCCGACCACCTGACCCCGCTCGCCCTAGCCTCGTCGCAGTTCCGCGCCACCGTCGTCAGCGGCACCCTGCTCCCCGCCCGCTGAAAGTGCAACTAATCCACGTGTGGTTTTGGTAATTAATAACAACATATAGCTCAATGAACTAATGTCCATTCAAGTTAAATATTTCAGGAAGTTCAATGATTGGCATCGCATGGACTAGAGATGTGGACCCCTCAAAATGCTAAGGAGAAAGATTGGCAAAAGCTCAAGACTCTCCATTTTCGTTTTAGTGATCCAAGATCACATTGAGTCCATAGGAAAGCCAATACTATTAAAAGGGGATGAGGTGTTGCTTAATGATTTGGTTGCTCAAGTGCTTAATGATATAGCTCCAAAAATCCCTCAACCACTTTATCATTTCCACATTTGTCCAAAACCCAAAGTCAAACTCGCCCCACCGATTTGATCTATCGGGCGCCATCGAGTTCATTTGATATAAGCACTGCCAGAAACCCTAGACAACTCGGTTACACTGTCGGAGATATTGACCACGGGTGTCCTCATCGACCACCCATGGTATTTCAAGACGATTGGGGGCCGCCTGTCATCCTCCGGCCGCCTGCTCATCGGGCCGCCTCCTCGGGCCGCAACGCCCAGGAGCCAGCTGCCAGCAGGCGGCGGGGCCTGGACAGGCGGCAGCCTAATGACCAGCATCTAGAAGATGGCCCCACGCCTCCCCCTCGGGACGTGTGCGGGGGAACCACGACAAGGATAAGGCATGGCTACAGTTGAGCATGTCCTTAGAGAATCTATAAGGGCGTGGCTACAGTGAGGGCGTACCTTACGGACACTCCTTAAGCGGCGTATCACTATAGCCATGTTGCCAATGACCTAGCCCCGGTCAGAGGAAGCCACGATCCCACTACCCACAGGCGGAAGGGCCAGTAGGTGGCTGGCCCCACCAGCCAGTGGGTCAACAAGAAGCAAGCGACCTTTGGCAGGTGGCCTGAGGGATGGGCCGCCTGGCAGCAGGCGGCTAACCGTGCCCTAGGGGTCTGAACCCCATCAAGATGACAAGACAGGACGTGGTGGCAGTGTACCGCAGGAGGCGGTGGCACTGTAGCCATTCCCCTCATGACGATGCTACCGTCAGCAAAAGAGCGCCCAAAGTGAAAATCAATCACGAGGGCCCGCAGACGACGGGCCCCAGCAAACATGCGGGAAGGCCGGCACCCAAAGACACTGATAGCCGGGGGCCATTCTGCCCAGATTACCGTTGTACCCCTAGGGGTAGGCCTATATAAACCCCTAGGGTCCTCCATGTGGGGGGGGGGGAGGTCGTTCGATCATTAGTGTACACAAAGAGACACATAGAGAAAGAGAGGGATCGCGAGGGAGAAACCCTGGCGGCCATTCCCGGACCCTAGGGCGTAGGCAGAGAGCTAGCCTTGCCCTTCTTCCTCCTCTAGACGACACAGCTCAAGGAGCAACCTTGTAGCTACCATATTGCCATCAGTCATGACGCGGAGCCCCCGCAGAACATGACTAGGGGTGTTATCTCCTCGGAGAGCCCCGAACCTGGGTAACACTTGTAGGCGTCGTAAGTATCGCCTTATCCCGCTTCCAGGGCCCGACGACGTTCTATTGTCCCCATGCATGATAAGCCATCCTTTGGCATATGTCGCACCAAAACCCCGACAGTTGGCGCCCACCATGGGGCAAGGTGCACCGTCGTCCGGAGACATGTTCTGGACGGGAACTTTGTTCCTACCTGGCGAGCACAGCCATCCCGGCATGCCTGCATGCGTGGATGCCGGGATGCTTTGCGGCGCTGAGGCCGCATGCGCCGCGAGCGGACTCGCCGACCACTCGTCGGTGTCCACCTTCAGGACAAGGCCTCTCCGGTCGCAGAGCCAGTTGGCTCGGAGAGTTGCCTCGTCGAGCTCCTCGACAAGCTCCACATCATCGACGAGCGCGCCTCTGACATGGAGTTCGTGGGTTCTTCTGATCCACCCGTCGACATGATCGTCGACCTCAACGTGGCGTCCGCCGATTCCTTCCCCGAGTACGTGGTGATCATCGATGATCCCCTCCCCTCTGCAGCCTGCGGCAGTGGCGTCAGCACCGTCGCGGAGGTGCTGACCGCCATCCACGACGAGCCTTCTAGCGGGTCTGGCAAGGACCCGCTGCAGGCGGCCATGCAGGGCCTCTCCGCCCCCATCGCCGTGGGAACGGACGGCGCGGCATTGGAGGCACTCCGCGTCTCGCTCCTCGACAACGCCAACAAGCTAGCTGCCTCCCGGCGCCTCACCGAAGCATACCGCCCTGAGATGGACCCTGACATAGGCGGCACACCGGCTGCTGGTGAGCCCAGCCGAGCCGGTGCCGTTCGCGGTCGCGGCGAGGTGCTGGCCGACATGCTGGGGGCCCCACGACCAGTATACCCCACCCCATTGGAGAACCTAAGGGCTGCCCAAGCGGCAGTTGATGAGCTTGGCCACTTAGAGAGAGATGAACTTTGCTGCATGACTCAGCGTGTCCAGCAGCTCCTCGACACGGCTGCCGTGCAGCAGGAAGCCCGTCGCCGGGCCTTGGAGGCCGGCGCGCAAGCGGATAACCGCCCTCTTCGGCGGGAGCAAGGGGCTACGTCCCGTTCACCAACAGTCGACACTCGCAGCCGGCGTGACTCAGAGCCGGCTGCTAGCCGCAGCAGACAGACTCGCATCACCATCGAGCGCGATCAAGACAGCCGCCCAAGGGCTGTAGAGCAGCGAGATGAGCGCTCGCCTCCTCCTTGCCAGGAGAGGCATGTGTCTCCGCCGCCTGTCGACCATCCTTCTCTCGGAGGCCGCTTGGGCCGCCGCGAGGGAGTTGGGGAGAATGACGTCCGCCACCGCCTCGACCGACTGGCCCGGTACCAGGCGGTCGAAGAAGAAGATGCACTCGGCCCAGCTTGCTTCGGCCCCCGCATCCATGACGAGCCTTTCCTGAAAGGTTTCTCACTCCCCAGAGACACCCCCAAGTACAACGGATCGGTGAAGCCAGAGGACTGGCTAGTGGACTACTCCACGGCCGTCAGCATAGCAACCAGCAACAAGCGCGTTGCGGTGAAATATGTGCCACTCATGCTCCAGGGCACGACCCGGACGTGGTTGAACATCCTCAAGCCCAACAGCATCAACAGCTGGCTGAACTTCACCGACGTCTTCACTCGCAACTTCACCAGCACCTACAAGCGGCCTCCCAAGCAGCGCCAGCTCTCCTTATGCGTCCAAGGTCCGAACGAGTCTGCTCGTGATTACCTGACGCGTTGGGCAGAGCTGCGCAACTCTTGTGAAGGAGTGCATGAGGTACAAGCCATCGAGTACTTCACGGCCGGGTGCAAAGAAGGCACCTTGCTCAAGCACAAGCTCCTCTGTGACGAGCCCACCACATTGGACGAGCTGCTAAGTATAGCAGACAAGTATGCCACCGCTGATTCCTCCATGAAGTCCGAGTTGCATGTGGATGCCTCCGGAAAAATGGCTCCACCGGCTCCTAGAACGCTGGCTGGAGAGTCCAGTCGGCGCCAGCAGCAGACCGATCACAAGCGCAAGGCCCACCCACCAGCCTCCAACAGCCGGCTGGTGGCAGTAGTTGATGGCCAGCATCCAGAAGCTCAGGCTGGTCCCAAACGCCAGAGGGGCGGCAAGCCGGCCTGGCAGCCTGCTTTCTCCTTTGATCAAGCTCTGGATGCTCCCTGGAAATTTCACAGCGGTGCAAAGCCCTCCAATCACACCACACGAAAGTGTCACTGGCTCACGCGGATTACTAGAGGGGAAGCTCTGCCACCACCGCCTGCTAGGCAGGCGGCTCTGCCTCCAAAACCCACTCACTGCCTGATAGCAGGCTTGGCCCATGAGACCTATTGTCTTATTGTACTGGCTCACTTCACTACTTTGGAGCATGGGAAGTTTTTAAGATGGTGCTCCTGTTACGTTACTTCGAATGGAATCCTCACTTGACTAAGCATAAGCGAAAACGTGGCTGAGAGTAAGCAACCCCCTTTCCTAGTGGTTGAGTCATGATCAGAAATATTGCGAAAGAAAGTGAAATGTCCTATCTGCTGACTGCTCGCCCAGTCGGCCAGGTCCAGGATGAATTCCCAGAAAAAAATGGAGCTTACATCGTCTTCATGAGCCAGGCGGACGATAGGCACAACCAGCGCCAGCAGCGCAGAGAAGTATACACCATTGCCTCTGAAGCCCCAGAATGCATGCACTGGTCCGAAAGGCCCATCAGCTGGAGCCGTGAAGATCACCCGGCTGTCATGCCTTCGCCAGGAGCTTACGCCTTGGTTCTGGATGCAACTCTTTCCACCGACAGGCGGGCTTGTCGTTTCTCCCGAGTGCTGGTAGATGGCGGCAGCAACATCAACATCATGTATCATGACACCATGGAGAAGTTGGGCATCAAAGAGAAGCAACTTCAGCCTACCAGGACCGTGTTCCACGGCATCGTCCCCGGCCTCTCCTCCTCACCAATCGACAAGGCCAAGATTGATGTCCTGTTTGGTGATAAGAGACATTTCCGGCAGGATCCGGTCTGATTTGAAGTGGTGAACCTAGAAAGCCCCTATCACGTGATATTGGGCCGGCCAGCTCTTGCGAAGTTCATGGCAGTACCCCATTATGCCTACCTCAAGATGAAGATGCCGGGCCCCAAAGGAATAATCACCATAGTCGGGGACTATAAGAAGTCTGTCGCATGTGCAACTGCCAGCAGCCGGCTGGCCGAGTCCCTTGTCGTAGCTGAAGAGAAGCGCCGCCTTGATCGGTTGGTGGCAATGGCTGGCGAGCAGCCAGCCATACCATAAGATCCCAGGGAGGCGGAGCCGCAAGGCTCGTTCCAATCGGCCAAGGAGACGAAGAAGATTGCTTTGGACCCGTCACACCCGGAGCGATTTGCTGTCGTAGGGTCAAACCTAGATAGCAAATAGGAAAGCGAGCTCGTCGATTTCCTCCGTGAGAATCGGGGCATCTTTGCATGGTCCCCCAAAGACATGCCGGGTGTCCCGACGGACTTCGTCGAGCACAAGCTACATGTGAGAGAAGACGCAAAGCCTGTCAGGCAGCCACTCCGCCGCCTATCAGAAGAAAAAAGAAGAGTTGTTGGAGAAGAGGTCGCCCGCCTGCTAGCAGCCGGCTTCATTATGGAAGTGTTCTACCCTGAGTGGCTCTCCAACCCTGTCCTAGTGCTGAAGAAGAACAACAAATGGCGCATGTGCATTGATTACACCAGCCTCAAGAAAGCTTGCCCTAAAGATCTGTTTGCTCTACCGCGAATAGACCAAGTGATTGACTCCACAGATGGATGCGAGCTGCTGTCATTCCTTGATACCTATTTCGGATACCACCAGGTCAAACTTGATCCGGCCGACCGCCTGAAGACCGCCTTCCTCACGCCATTTGGGGCCTTCTGCTACCTGACTATGATGTTCGGCTTGAGGAATGCCGGCGCCACCTTTCAGCGTTGCATGCAGAAGTGTCTCCTCAAGCAACTTGGCAGAAACGCCCACGTTTACGTGGACAAAATCGTGGTAAAGACGGAGATGAGGGGAACTCTCTTGGAAGACCTCCAAGAGACCTTCGAAAACCTGCGCCGCTTTCAGATCAAGCTAAACCCGGAGAAATGCGTCTTCAGGGTACCAGCAGGCCAGCTCCTTGGTTTCCTGGTATCTGAACACGGCATCGAGTGCAACCCCGCGAAGATCAAGGCCATTGACAGAATGGAGAGGCCAACTCGCATACGGGACATCCAGAAGTTCACCGGGTGCCTGGCATCGCTCAGCCGATTCATCAGCCGGCTGGGCGAAAAGGCACTCCCCCTGTACCAACTGATGAAGAAGACTACTTGCTTTGAGTGGAACGACAAGGCAGATGAAGCCTTCCAGCAACTCAAGAAAGTGTTGTCCACGGCGCCTGTCCTGGCGGCGCCAACAGACAAGGAACCCATGTTCCTTTACATAGCCGCCACCAGCCGGGTGGTCAGCACTATGATTGTGGTCGAGCGCCCAGAAGACAGCAGGGCCTTGCCTGTCCAGAGGCCGATCTACTACTTGAGCGAGGTGCTATCAGTCTCCAAGCAGAACTACCCCCATTACCAGAAGATGTGCTATGGCGTGTACTTTGCCGCCAAGAAACTCAAGCAGCACTTCCAAGAGCATCCGATCACGGTCGTATGCACGGCTCCGCTTGCTAAGATCATGGGCAACAAAGATGCTTCAGGCCGAGTGGCAAAGTGGGCCATTGAGCTGGCCCCCTTTTCCATCTTCTACCAGCCCCGCACCACCATCAAATCACAAGCGCTGGCCGACTTCCTCGTCAACCGGGCCGAGACCTAGTACCTGCCACCTGCTCCAGATTCAACCCATTGGCGGATGCACTTTGATGGATCAAAGATGCGCACTGGCTTGGGAGCCGGCATCGTCTTCACCTCTCCCAAGGGCGACAAGCTCAAGTACACCCTACAAATCCACATTGCCACCTCCAACAATGTGGCCGAGTACGAGGCACTCATTCACGGGCTCCGGATGGCCAAAGAGATTGGCATCCGCCGGGTGCTGTGCTATGGTGACTCTGATTTGGTTGTCCAGCAGTCATCTGGTGACTGGGACGCCAAGGATGCAAACATGGCAAGTTACCGTTTCCTTGTCCAGCAGATCAGCGGGCACTTCAACGGCTGCGAGTTCCTCCACGTGCCACAAGCCGACAACGAACAAGCCGACGCCTTGGCACGAATTGGCTCCACCCGCCAAGCAATACCAGCCGGCGTGTCCCTCCAATGCTTGCGCAAGCCGTCTATCCAGCCATCACGAGAGTCAGAGTCAATCTTCATGCCAGCCAATCCTGGGGCAGATGACCCAACAACCTCAGCAGCCGGCCCAGGGACTACTGCGCTAACACCCGGCCCGAGGACTGCTGTAGCCGGCCCGGGGACAGCTGCAACTGGCCCGAGGACTGCTCCAGCAGGCGGCCAAGAAACTTCAGCTCCAACACCCGGCCCGGGGACTGCTCCAGCAGGCGGCCAAGAAACTTCAGCTCCAACAGACAGCCTAGGGACTGCTGCACCAGCACCTGGCCCGAGGACTTCAGAACCCGGCCCGGGGACTGCTGCAGCCGGCCTGGGGACTTCAGAAGCACAGCAGGCGGCTTACCCCAGCCCTCCACCTCCCGGCCCATCCACCCTGGTTTCAGTGGCAGAAGTAACAGGAGTCTCAGCACCGTCTTGGGCACTGATGTGGACATAGCTATCATAGGAACGTCTACGAATATTACACCGAAAAATATTAACCAGGTACTTTCGTTCCTTTGGATATATATTATTTAACTAACAGAAATATGATATTACACTCATGTTGTGATTTACTTGTACTCAGGAATGAAAGAATGAAAGAAGGAAGGGAATACTGTGTTTTAAAACCAGATGGAGCAATCCTTGCATGCATGCGTTTCATCATCCTTGCATGCATGCCCACCGAACCATCCATTCCATCCCATCCATCAGTCACGTGGAGTGCACAAGGAGCAAAGGACTTTTGATTTAAAACCATTGATCAATATCAGCGATGTGGGCCATGGGATTGTGGGCTGCGCCAAGTCTCCTCACGTGCGAGGGCCTGCAGCTTCGGCCTTTGTCCGACTCGTGGACAACTTCCTATGGTCAGCAAACCGGATAGAACACGTCTACGTACTCGTTCGCCTCCGTACACCTTCAATAAATAGCTAGTCTAGGTTAGGGTTTAGACTCGGGTTTTGTTTAGAGAACTTTAGCTATTGCTACTTTTATTTGTCTACGCTCGTAGCGGCTAGTGCGACTGGCAAGACATCCTATCGAAACCCCATCTTGTGAGATTTATTCATCTAGCATATTCGCAATTTTGAGATTGCTTGGCTATTATTTTCTTGCATGTTCTTCGATTTGCTTGCAGGAAAAATCCTTCGTGGATAGGTCGATCGCGCCGTTGGCTCGGTCGATAACACCGTGGAGTTGGTTCGGTGATTCTCGTGGATATCAGTCGTGTACGGTTCTTCCTGTACGGTTGGTAGCCGGATCGTGAGGGTCAAGTCCCACCCAAAATCATAGTTATCTCTCTCTCTCATCGAAAGATCGGACCCCAGTTCACATCAAGTGGTATCAGTTTTCAGGTTCATCGGTGAGAGATTTACAGTTTTCTTAGATTAGATTGTTTTTAGTCCTATAACCCAAAAAAGCCAAAAAAAATTAGATTAGTCCATCAACTGCACCTATCTTTTTAGCCTTTTGCAATTTGCATATAGTATATGCATTGTTGAATTTTTTGTTACATTCATCCTAAAATTAGTGCTGGTTGATATTCGTTCGGGAAGAAAATATCTACTGGATCAATCCTCTTTTGTCCACTATATTTGTATCAGGCAATGATTTCGGTCCCAGAGTATCATCGCGCGCACATTGGCAGCTTACGCGAACGGCAGACACACGATTATTCATGTGTGACACCGCGCATCCGGTCATCCACCCTCCATCCACACACATCGCGCATCCACCTGCCACTGCTGTTTCCTCTTCCATCCAGCGCCTATGTACCCTCTGCAGTTCACCACCAGTGGGTCCGCCCTCTCAATTGTTTGCACGATCTTGCATGCAGGTAGCATCACCGTAAGGACAAGGACAGTGCCTAGTTTTATTTTATTAGCTTTTGCAGCTCTAGTAGCACAAGTTTCAACGCCAAGAATCCTTCCAAGTCTCTGTGAAACTAAATTGTGTATGTGACTACGACTTCTGCTAGTAACCGGCCTGCAAAAAAAAAAGACAAGAAAAAGTAAAAAAAAGAAAAAAGAAAGGCTCAAGGCTATCGAGGATGCACAAGGTGTTGCGAACACACAACTACAGGAAATCTTGTCCCGTCTGGACGAGTTGTGGACTGCACCCCCTGTCAACAACAACGTTGTTCCTCACAATTCCACGGGTGTTGCCGCTACTTCGCGAGCTTGACGTGTGCCCATGGGTCATCCACAGCAGCCCTCTACTGCCACAGATGCTGCCACCATAAACCAGCACCCACAAATTCCTCCTTGCATCCACGAGCGACATGGGGACAACTACGAGGATTATTCGGGTGACACTGAGGACGACCAAGCGGTCGACCGCCACAATGACTGTGCTCATCGACAACTAGGTTTCAACCGTCAAGGTATGGCACGAGGTCCACCCAGGTATGTTGTTAGAGATTATGAACATTCTAGTGCCAAAATCAAATTTACTATGCCTGCTTTCAATGGTAAATATAATCCAGATATTTATCTTGACTGGTAACTTTCTATTGAACAAAATTTTGCATGTCATGATATTCCTGAGAACCAAAGAGTTAGGGCAGCCACTAGTGAATTTAGAAACTTTGCTTCTATGTGGTGGAGTGAATATTGTCGTATTAATGCAAATAATATACCTACTACTTGGGATGCTTTGAAACGAGCTATGCGACAACGTTATGTTCCTTCATATTATGCTCGTGATAAACTAAATGAATTACAACGTTTAAAACAAGGTAGCAATTCTGTAGAGGATTATTATCAAGAATTGCAAACTGGCTTAGTGCGATGTGGATTAGTTGAAACCAACGATGCTATGATGGCTAGATTTTTAGGTGGTTTGAATCATGATATTCAGGATATTTTGGACTATAAGGAGTACAATTCTATTACTCGTTTGTTTCATTTTGCTTGTAAAGCTGAAAGGGAAGTACAGGGACCACACAACAAGGGACGAGGTAACTTTTCTGCAGGTCGTCACTCATCATGGAAACACTCTCCAACTATCCCACCCACTACCGAGGCAACACCACATATTTTGAACAGTGGTGCACTCCCAACAAGTTCAAAATCAGCTCCACAATCCTCTGCATCATCGAGAGCAATTTCTCAAGCAACCACCACTTTGTCTGGACGCACAAGGGACATGAAGTGTCATATATGCAAAGGTGGCGGGCACTTGATGAAGGACTGTCCAAACAAGCGTACATTCATTGTGCGGGAAGATGGTGAGTACTCTTCTGCTAGTGATTTGGGTGAAGATACACGTGCTATGCTTGCCACTAATAATGCAGGTGACACTAAGGAGGATGACACGGAGGAGATACAAGTTAATGCTACAATGGCAGATCAATACCCAAGCCTTGTCACCATGCGAGTACTTAGTGCCCAGGTTGGGCATATTGAGATGCCTCAATGCCATAATTTTTTTTCAAACTAAGTTTGTTGTCAAAGGGAATTCCGTTCGTGTGATCATTGAAGGTGGAAGCTGCACTAATTTGGCGAGTATAGAGATGGTCGAGAAACTTTGTCTCACCACCACGAGACACCTCCATCCATATAACATCCAGTGGTTCAATGACTGCGGTAAGTTGGAGGTAACATGTCGTGTGAGAGTACATTTTACACTTGGTTCATATCATGATTACGCTGACTGTGATGTCGTACCTATGCAAGCTTGCTATTTATTGTTAGGACGACCTTGGAAATATGATAATAGTGTTACCCATCATGGTAGAACAAATTCATATACTCTCGTGTTTGAAGGAAAATCCATTAACTTGCTTCCAATGACCCCCGATGAAATAAAAAATGATGGGAAAGCTAAATACATGGATCATGCTATGCATAGTATGCTTGCTATCAATTCTGAATTTTTTTCGTTGAGTGTTCCAACTTCTAAATTGGACATATCGCATGCTCAGATAGCTCATTCGTGTCCCTATAATTCATATATAGACTCCGTGTGGGATAAAATTTATCACAATATTCGTAAAGATGGTATTACAAATTTCTCACGCCCTCATGAGCTAACACCTTTGAAACGGTCTATATACGTTCCATCTATTTTTGCTTTGCTCTATAATGTGTTCCAGGTAAATGAAAGCCGAGGACGGCTTTGTTTTCAAGGAAGGGAGGATGATGTGGACATAGCTATCATAGGAACGTCTATGAATATTACACGGAAAATTATTAACCAGGTACTTTCGTTCCTTTGGATATATATGATTTAACTAACATAAATATGATATTACACTCATGTCGCGATTTACTTGTACTCAGGAATAAAAGAATGAAAGAAGGATGGGAATACTGTGTTTTAAAACCAGATTGAGCAATCCTTGCATGCATGCGTTTCATCATCCTTGCATGCATGCCCACCGAACCATCCATTTCATCCCATCCATCAGTCACGTGGAGTGCACAAGGAGCAAAGGACTTTTGATTTAAAACCATTGATCAATATCAGCGATGTGGGCCATGGGATTGTGGGCTGCGCCAAGTCTCCTCACGTGCGAGGGCCTGCAGCTTCGACCTTTGTGCGACTCGTGGACAGCTTCCTTTGATCAGCAAACCGGATAGAACACGTCTACGTACTCCTTCGCCTCCGTACACCTTCAATAAATAGCTAGTCTAGGTTAGGGTTTAGACTCGGGTTTTGTTTAGAGAAGTTTAGCTATTGCTACTTTTATTTGTCTATGCTCGTAGTGGCTAGTGCGACCATCAAGACATCCTATCGGAACCCCATCTTGTGAGATTTATTCATCTAGCATATTCGCAATTTTGAGATTGCTTGGCTATTATTTTCTTACATGTTCTTCAATTTGCTTGCAGGAAAAATCCTTTGTGGATAGGTCGATCGCGCCGTTGGCTCGGTCGATAACACCGTGGAGTTGGTTCAGCGATTGCCGTGGATATCAATAGTGTACAGTTCTCCCTGTACGGTGGGTAGCCGGATCGTGAGGGTCAAGTCCCACCCGAAATGATAGTTATCTCTCTCTCATCGAAAGATCGGGCCCCAATTCACATCAAGTGGTATCAGTTTTCAGGCTCATCGGTGAGAGATTTATAGTTTTCTTAGATTATATTGTTTTTAGTCCTATAACCCACAAAAAAGCCAAAAAAATAGATTACTCTATCCGCTGCAGCTATCTTTTTAGCCTTTAGCAATTTGCATCTAGTATTTGCATTGTTGAATTCTTTGTTACATTCATCCTAAAATTAGTGCTAGTTTAGATTCGTTCGGGAAGAAAATATCTACTGGATCAATCCTCTTTTGTCCAATATATTTGTATGAGGCACTGATTTCGGTCCCAGAGTATCATCGCGCGCACAGCGGCAGCTTAAGCGAACGACAGGCACACGATTATTTGTGTCTGACACCGCGCGTCCGGTCATCCACCCTCCATCCACACACATCGCGCATCCACCTGCCACCACTGTTTCCTCAGCCATGTCGCGCCGCTGTACCCTCTGCAGTTCACCACCAGTGTGTCCGCCCTATCAATTGTTTGCACGATCTTGCATGCAGGTAGCATTACCGTAAGGACAAGGACAGTGCCTTGTTTTATTTTATTAGCTTTTGCAGCTCTAGTAGCATAAGTTTCAACGCCAAGAATCCTTCCAAGTCTCTATGAAACTAAATTGTGTACGTGACTACTACTTCTGCTAGTAACCGGCCTGCAAAAAAAAGAGACAAGAAAAAGTAAAAAAAAAAGTAAAAAGAAAGGCTCAAGGCTATCGAGGATGCACAAGGTGTTGCGAACACACAACTACATGAAATCTTGTCCCGTCTGGACAAGTTGCGGACTGCACCCCCCATCAACAACAACGTTGTTCCTCATAATTCATCGGGTGTTGCCGCTACTTCGCGACCTCGACGTGTGCCCATGGGTCATCCACAGCACCCCGCTACTGCCACAGATGCTGCCACCATAAACCAGCACCCACAAATTCCTCCTCGCGTCCACGAGCGACTTGGGGACAACTATGAGGATTATTCCGGTGACACTGAGGATGACCAAGCGGTCGACCGCCACAATGATCGTGCTCATCGACAACTAGGTTTCAGCCGTCAAGGTATGGCACGAGGTCCACCCAGGTATGTTGTTAGAGATTATGAACATTCTATTGCCAAAATCTAATTTACTATGCCTGCTTTCAATGGTAAATATAATCCAGATGTTTATCTTGACTGGGAACTTTCTGTTGAACAAAAATTTGCATGTCATGATATTCCTGAGAACCAAAGAGTTAGGGCAGCCACTAGTGAATTTACAAACTTTGCTTCTATGTGGTGGAGTGAATATTGTGGTATTAATGCAAATAATATAACTACTACTTGGGATACTTTGAAATGAGCTATGCGACAACGTTATGTTCCTTCATATTATGCTCGTGATAAACTAAATGAATTACAATGTTTAAAACAAGGTAGCAATTCTGTAGAGGATTATTATCAAGAATTGCAAACTGGCTTAGTGAGATGTGGATTAGTTGAAACCGACGATGCTATGATGGCTAGATTTTTAGGTGGTTTGAATCGTGATATTCGGGATATTTTGGACTATAAGGAGTACAATTCTATTACTCGTTTGTTTCATTTTGCTTGTAAAGTTGAAAGGGAAGTACATGGAAGACACAACAAGGGACGAGGTAACTTTTCTGCAGGTCGTCACTCATCATGGAAACACTCTCCAACTATCGCACCCACTACCGAGGCAACACCACATATTTCGAACAGTGGTGCACTCCCACTAGTAGATAAAGGGTATTTAGCCCCGGTTCATTTGGCCTTTTAGCCCCGGTTCTGGAACCGGGGCAAGAGGGTCGGTACTAATGCTCTGACCCTTTAGTCCCGGTTCAATCCAGAACCGGGGCAAAAGGGTGTCCACGTGGCCTGTGCACCGAGTCCTGGCAGGAGGGGCTTTAGTCCCGGTTGGTGGTACCAACCGGGACCAAAAGGCATCCACGTGTCAGCATTTCTGTGGCTGTGGTTTTTGTTTTTTTTTTTGAAAGGGGAGGGGGGGTTTTAGGTTTTGGGGGTTAATTTAGGTGTTTCATATATTGTGTTAGCTAGCTAATTAATAGAGAGAAGTGTTCTCTCTTATGTCCGTGCTTGGTCGACGCTACATACTACACATACGTATATGGAGAGGACTAGAGTCACGCTAGCTAGCTAGCTAGCTGCTAGCTACTAAGCAAACGAAGGAACAGAAGATCTCGTATATATAATCAACATATATATATATGCATACAGAGAGAAGTAATATCGACCACCTCTCCTTCTCCGAGAGATTGGTCGAACAACAAGTTCTCGTATATCTATCCGACACTACCGGGCACATATATACAATAATTATCTCTTACAAAAATAATCTCCTAACATATGGATGCATGGTCCACATATTATTCTCCGTCTTCAGCGATCACGTGTTCAAGGAAGAATGCCGCCAATTCCTCTTGAATTGCTCGCAGACGATCTGGTGTTAGGAGTTCATCCCGCATCCGAAACATCTAATTTGAAGTAGGGGGTCAATACATGAAATGATGCTATAAATTTGTGAATATTATTGATTGCTTACGCACTTCAAATTGTTCATCAGTGTAGCCCCGCTCACAGGTCGTGTGGAGGATGGACTCGCAAATGTAGTATCCACAATAATCATTCCCGGGTTCCTGCCACAACCACTTTACAAGAAATAGAGCTCAATCAAACTGATAAGCAAGAATGCCAAATTGGTATTGATGAAACTAGCGCTTGAATCAAGATATAGGAGATGCGCGCGCGGAACATGCTACTATATAGTACTTACTTTCGGGTATCTAAATTGTAGCTTCTTCGGCAGTCCCGGAGCTTTTTTGATGAATTTTTTCCAAGCCCTGCCAGACAAAAGAAACAATTAGTTGATATCAGAAATGAAGTTGCTGATATATATGCATGGTGGATAATATTGATCGATTTAACTTACCTGGCTAGCATTTGAGTCATGTCCGCATACTCCTCGGGATCTTTACGTTTAGAGTCGAAGACAGTTACTATTCCCTTCTCAAGCTTAATCTCTAAGAGAATATAGTGGAAGCTGCGCACGAATGCATGAGATCATCAATTACATCACTATAAACTTGACTGATATATAAGGGAAACCAAATATGCACAAGACATTAACACTCACTTGAAGTTGTAAGGAAAGAGTATTATATCTTTGTTTTCATTTACCACCAACGATCGTAGCAAGTTGGTCTCGGTATCGCCGGGACGCAATTTAACCTCGGTTGCATCTATGAGGTATGTGTTAATAAACCCAATATCACCTACTTGTCTTTTCTTCAATTCGACGATCTTCAATCTGCATAATATAGTGAGGATAATTATAAATACATGCAATGAAGATCAGCTATATAGAGAGACTTAATGACAGAAGTAGTACTACTAACAGACAGTAGCAGGTGATCGTTGTTTTATCGAGGGCCAATTGATTGAAAAATTGATAGAACTCCTCAAATGGAACAGGCAACAGGTCAATTCCAACGAGGTCATGCTCCGGTTTAACTCTCAAATACAAGTTATTCCTCCCCCCAGACTCTCTGCAGATTTTCATGTACCAATCATGCAATCTTCGCATATTCGTTGATAGAGATCTTTCATTTTTGACGAGAGGCTTTTTGTACTCGTATCTTTCTATCTGCACGTCCATGAAATCATAGTGTACATCGTCGGACGCGTAATCTGCAAGATTGGTATAACCGGGCACCATCCTCGGATCATTAGCGACCATGTCGCTAGACACCTTGAGCGGGGGGCACGATTGGTTCGCTTGTTCGCCGAGCTGGGCAATTTGTTTCCCAGCTCGCCCTTCTGCTAACCTCTGATCACTTTTTGTACTTCCGGACCGCTTGGCATCTTGAAATGTCTTTTGAATAATGCGGTCATAGTTGCCCTTCGGCTTACTTTTCGCTGGTTGCTTCAGGGCAGCAAGAGTGCGCTTTGCTTTCACCGCATCTATCTTCTCCTCCGGAGGTGGATGTCTCTGTGCTTTCAACCCTTCAAAAAAGTCCTTCGCTTCGCCTTCAGCGATCTTCGTGTTTTCCTCGTCGGACCTCTCGTACGGTAACTTCTCTAGAGGCGTGAGAGAAGGACCGAATCTGCATCGCCTCCCGCCTCTGGCTGTACTGGTAGACGTCGCCGGACCAGACGAAGCGGCTGTCTTTTTTACTTGCTTAGGCGCCGGAGCAGGAGCAGCCGGAGCGGCGGCAGGTCTCTTCCGCCCTTGCTGATTAGGCGAAGGAGGAGCTGGCTGTCTGCTCGGGCGCGCCGGCGGCGAAGGAGGCGGAGTGCCGCCACGCGCCGGCGGCGAAGGAGGCGGTGTGCCGCCACGCGCCGGAGAAGGAGCCGGAGTGCCCTGATGGTCACTCGCCGGAGAAGGAGCCGGAGTGCCCTGATGGTCACTTGCCGGAGGAGGAGGCGGTGGAGGAGGCGGAGTGCCCTGACTCGTCGGAGGAGGAGGAGGAGGCGGAGGCGTCCAGTTCAGAATGTTGATTAGGTCCTTCCGCCATAGGCATGGAGTCTTCAGTGAAGAACCCAGCCGAGTCTCCCCTTCACCGGTAGGGTGGTCAAGCTGGAGCTCCTCAAATCCCTCCGTTATTTCGTCGACCATCACCCTAGCATATCCTTCTGGAATCGGCCGGCAGTGAAAAGTGTCGTCTGGTCCAGAAGGATAAACAGAGCCAGCAGCCGCCTTGACCTTCAGATTCATCCACTGTGCCATAAGGTGGCAATTTTGTGCCTGCGTGATAGCATCCACAGGATTCCTGGCAGTAGCCGTCAAGGCAAGCTCTGGCTGAAGCAGCTCGGTGGAAGCCACGCTGCTTCTCCGCTGAGATGGCGGGGTAGCTTCGGGGGAATCTTCGGCAATTCTTTTCTCCC
>LR738709.1:496104237-496126332 GCA_902687465.1 Secale cereale
GAAATGTTTTCCTCTTCAACTAAATTTAACCTCTCCACAAGAGAGTCGGTTGGAATTTCCGGTTCAACTACCTCCTAGACATAATAAAACATCTATGCATGTCAGGTTGGTCGGCATAACTATCATAAGCACTAAAACAAATAGTTATAAATTAAAGATAATATACCACATCCGAATCGTAGACCGGACGAGGGCCCACGTGGGCGGATATCAAAACCATCGCACTATATAATAACAAGCAATAATAAACGTAAGAAAATTAGACAAATATCTATCTAAAGCAATAATAAAAGTAAGAAAAGCATGGACATAACAAGAGGCTCACCACGGTGGTGCCGGTGACGAGATCGGCGGGGGCGATCGACGGCGGCGAAGACGGGGACGGGACGTGATGGACCGCTAAACCTAGACAAATCTCGGAGAAAATAGAGCTTCGAGAGGAGAAAAGCTTAACTAGTGTGGCTCGGGCATTCCACCGAACACGTTGTGTGCATAGGAGGTGAGATAGAGCACCACTAACCCCTCTCCCCCTCGGCCAGAAAAAAAAACAGAGCAGTGAGCTCTGCTCTTGAGTGAGGGGGTTTATATAGGCAACTCACTGGTCCCGGTTGGTGCTACAAACCGGGGCTAAAGGGGTGCCTTTGGTCTCGGTTCATAAAACCAACCGGGACCAATAGTGGTGGGCCAGGAGCAAGAGCCATTGGTCCCAGTTTTTAGCTCCAACCGGGACCAATAGGTCCAGACGAACCGGGACCAATGGCCCACATGGCCCGGCCGGCCCCCTGGGCTAACGAACCGGGTCCAGTACCCCCATTGGTCCCGGTTCTAGATTGAACCGGGGCTAATGGGCTGGACCAATGCCCTGTTTTCTACTAGTGTCCCAACAAGTTCAAAATCAGCTCCACAATCCTCTGCATCATCGAGAGCAATTTCTCAAGCAACCACCACTTCATCTGGACGCACAAGGGACATGAAGTGTCATATATGCTAAGGTGGCGGGCATTTGATGAAGGACTGTCCAAACAAGCGTACATTTATTGTGCGGGAAGATGGTGAGTAGTCTTCTGCCAGTGATGAGGATGAAGATAGACGTGCTATGCTTGCCACTAGTAATGCAGGTGACACTAAGGAGGATGACACGGAGGAGATACATGTTAATGCTGCAATGGCAGATCAATACCCAAGCCTTGTCACCATGCGAGTACTTAGTGCCCAGGTTGGGCATATTGAGATGCCTCAACGCCATAATTTTTTTCAAAGTAAGTTTCTTGTCAAATGGCATTCCATTCGTGTGATCATTGATGGTGGAAGCTGCAATAATTTGGCCAGTATAGAGATGGCCGAGGAACTTTGTCTCACCACCACGAGACACCCCCATCCATATAACATCCAGTGGTTCAATGACTATGGTAAGTTGAAGGTAACACGTTGTGTGAGAGTACAATTTACACTTGGTTCATATCATGATTACGCTGACTGTGATGTCGTACCTATGCAAGCTTGCTATTTATTGTTAGGACGACCTTGGCAATATGATAATAGTGTTACCCATCATGGTAGAACAAATTCATATACTCTCGTGTTTGAAGGAAAATCCATTAACTTGCTTCCAATGACCCCCGATGAAATAATAAATGATGGGAAAGCTAAATCCATGGATCATGCTACGCATAGTATGCTTGCTATCAATTCTGAATTTTTTTCGTTGAGTGTTCCAACTTGTAAACTGGACATATCACATGCTCAGATAGCTCATTCGTGTCCCTATAATTCATATATAGACTCCGTGTGGGATAAAATTTATCACAATATTGATAATGATGGTATTACAAATTTCTCACGCCCTCATGAGCTAACGCCTTTGAAACGGTCTATATACGTTCCATATATTTTTGCTTTGCTCTATAATGTGTTCCAGGTAAATGAAAGCCGAGGACGGCTTTGTTTTTAAGGAAGGGAGGATGATGTGGAAATAGCTATCATAGGAACATCTATGAATATTACACGGAAATTATTAACCAGGTACTTTCGTTCCTTTGTATATATTATTTAACTAACAGAAATATGATATTACACTCATGTTGCGATTTACTTGTACTCAGGAATAAAAGAATGAAAGAAGGAAGGGAATACTGTGTTTTAAAACCAGATGGAGCAATCCTTGCATGCATGCGTTTCATCATCCTTGCATGCATGCCCACCGAACCATCCATTCCATCCCATCCATCAGTCACATGGAGTGCACAAGGAGCAAAGGACTTTTGATTTAAAACCATTGATCAATATCAGTGATGTGGGTCATGGGATTGTGGGCTGCGCCAAGTCTCCTCACGTGCGAGGGCCTGTAGCTTCAGCCTTTGTCCGACTCGTGGACAACTTCCTTTGATCAGCAAACCGTATAGAACACGTCTACGTACTCGTTCGCCTCCGTACACCTTCAATAAATAGCTAGTCTAGGTTAGGGTTTAGACTCGGGTATTGTTGAGAGAAGTTTAGCTATTGCTACTTTTATTTGTCTACGCTCATGGAGGCTAGTGCGACCGTCAAGACATGCTATCGGAACCCCATCTTGTGAGATTTATTCATCTAGCATATTCGTAATTTTGAGATTGCTTGGCTATTATTTTCTTGCATGTTCTTCGATTTGCTTGCAGGAAAAATCCTTCGTGGATAGGTCGATCGCGCCGTTGGCTCGGTCGATAACACTGTGGAGTTGGTTCAACGATTGCCGTGGATATCAGTCGTGTATGGTTCTCCCTATACGGTTGGTAGCCGGATCGTGAGGGTCAAGTCCCACCCAAAATCATAGTTATCTCTCTCTCATCGAAAGATCGGACCCCAGTTCACATCAAGTACAACCAATCCTCAGTTTTCTGCTCAGAAGAGAGTTGCCAGCAGATGAAACCCTGGCATGGCAGGTTCAACTCCGAGCTTCAGCATATACAATAATAAACAGAGAGCTTGTCAGACAAAGTGCAACCGGCATCTTCCAGCGCTGCGTGGAAGCAGAAAAGGGTCTAGCCATTTTGAGAGATATTCATCAGGGCGAGGGCGGCCACCATGCAGCCTCAAGATCCCTCGTCGCCAAAGCCTTCCGCCACGGTTTCTTCTGGCCGACCGCTTTGGACGACGCCAAAGATTTAGTCAAGAAGTGCAACAGCTGCCAGCGCTTCAGCTCGAAGCAACACTTGCCGGCTTCTGCACTCAAGACCATTCCGATCACTTGGCCGTTTGCAGTTTGGGGACTGGACATGGTGGGTCCTTTCAAGATAGCTCGCGGCGGCTTGACACATTTGCTTGTGGGCGTGGACAAGTTCACCAAGTGGATCGAGGCGAAGCCGATCAAGAAACTCAACGGCCCAACGTCTATGAACTTCATCGCTGATATCACAGTCCGATATGGCATACCACACAACATCATCACCGACAACGGCACAAACTTCGCCAAAGGCGCATAGGCCCGTTTCTGTGCAACACAGGGCATCCGAATGGACTTAGCATCCGTTTCCCACCCGCAGTCAAACGGCCAAGTTGAGCGCGCAAATGGCCTCATCTTGTCCGGCATTAATCCCCGGTTGGTCGAGCCCTTGGAACGATCGGCCGGCTGCTGGATCGAAGAGTTGCCGTCTGTCCTCTGGAGCCTCAGGACAACTCCGAACAAGTCAACCGGCTTCACTCCCTTCTTCCTCGTCTATGGGGCCGAGGCTGTCATTCCAACAGATGACGAATTTGACTCACCTCGCGTCACCATGTAAACTGAGGCCGAAGCAAAAGAAGCATGAGAAGACGGCATGGACCTGCTGGAGGAGGCTCGGCTGGTAGCGCTCCGCCAGTCCGCCATCTACCAGCAGGGTCTCCGTCGCTACCACAGCCGGCGAGTCAGGCCACGTTCCTTCCGCGAGGGGGATCTTGTGCTCCGGCTGATCCAGCGAACAGCCGACCAGCATAAGCTCTCAACCCCTTGAGAAGGACCATTCATCATCAGCAAGGTACTAGGCAACGATGCCTACTACCTCATCGATGCGCAGAAGCCAAGAGCACGCAAAAGAGACGACTCAGGCAAGGAGTCGGAGCGCCCGTGGAACGCAAACCTCCTTCGCCACTTTTATAGCCAAAGACAGTATGTATTGTACTATCTTCTTTATTTTAAGAAACAATGGGACCCCCGAGGAGTTCTCGGGGACTGTCCCCCCTTTATCTATATGATAAAATTTATGCCTATGAATGAGTATTTCCATTCCTTCACCTGGCACCGGGACCAAGAAGACGGCCCGGGGGCTTGCCGCCTGGCCCTATGTTTAAAGCTTTTTCTTCAACAGTCGGACAAGTAATGTGCCGGCATCCAAGCCCTCTCCCACCTACAGTCACAGACTCGCAGAAAGCGGCTGTCTGAATAGTGGGAGTCAAAGGCAGGAAGTGGTGCCCACATGAAAAATGGCTAAAGAAAAATAAACATAGGGCAAGATGGCCATTCATACAAGTTGGCCGGCTGCTGAGCAGCCGGCCAGCCGGCTTCTAGCTTAGCCAAACCACGTTCCAGAGGGCGGGATACTTGCCTATCCAGAAAACAACTAAGTACCTGACCCAGTCACAGACCACAGAGTGGCTGTCGGGCTGGCAGGACGGCAGTTAAAGGAGACAGCAAAAGAAAAAAACGCCCGAAGGAACAAAGGACGGTGCTAACTCTAGAATCCGGCAAACAACATAGACATTAAGAGAATATTTATAACAAAAGGCCTCGAAGGCCGCCTTCCAGCAATATCTTACGAATACACCCAGTGGGTGAAATTGTTCGGGACTAATTCTACCAAGTCTTAAGAAAAACATGAAATGAAAGTTACACGAGGCCGCCTAAGCTAGAGGTGCAGCAGGCGGAGCAGGTGGCACGACGGGATCCACAGGGCCGGCTGCTAAGGGGGCCGCCTGATGGGCTTCGGCTTGGTCGCTTCCTATGGCAGACGGCGCCGTCCTGCAGGGCCCGCTCGTGGAGGTCTGGTCGGGCTGGTAATGAGCAGACGGCTCCGCCACCTGGGAGCCGGTTTCCTCGTCACCGTCCTCCTCCTCTTCACCGTCTTTGCTTGAGGCGATCTCCTCATCTAGCTCCTTCGGCGCCGCCAGGTCCAGCCCAAAGTTATCGGGTGGCACCACATGGCCGTTTTCATCCAACTCCGGGATGAAAACGGTAGTGTCGGCGTAGTCGACGAGGGAGGCGGCGCGCTTGATGAGATCTCCTAGCGCCGCTGCCAGTTCGGGATCGGCTTCCAGGCGGAAGGTCGTCAGTTGGGCGAGGTCCAGGCCCGGATACCAACCCTTGGCGAATTCCAGGACGGTCCGTGCGCCAGACCTCGCCGCGGCGCCCTTCCAGGCCTCGAAGCGGTGGCCGGCAACCTCCAGCCAGTCGGCGGTCCGGCTGGGAGTGCGGAGTACTGGGACGTCTGGCCAGAGGACGGCCAATACCTGGGACCCGGCACGTTGCAGGCGGCGGAGCAAGTGATGGGCCGGCTGGAGGCGCGCTTTGACGTCGAGAAGTTGTTCATTGGGAGTCCGGGGCGCGTTGGGTGCGATCACCCGGCCCGCCCAACGCTTCTCATTGCGCTGGGCCTCAATAGCCTGGCTGGCGGCAACAGAATGGCCCGGGAAGAATTCTGCACCAAGGACAAGACAAAGAATCAGAAAAAAAGAAAGCCGGCCGTAGCAGACGGCAAGCACGTGAAAGAAGGGGAGGCGGCTTACCATCGACCATGTCCGCAATGGCTACGTAGCCGT
Organism: Secale cereale; assembly: GCA_902687465.1. NCBI lineage: Eukaryota > Viridiplantae > Streptophyta > Magnoliopsida > Poales > Poaceae > Secale > Secale cereale. The sequence goes on from LR738709.1 coordinate 496,110,004, forward strand.
CCTGCAGGGCCGTCTCCGTCTCGGCCCAGTTCGAGCGTTCAGTTTCAAACTCGGCCGGAAGGAGCTCCTCAGCGTCCGCTAGCTTCCCGAGCTCGGCCTTGTGTGTCACCGCCTGGTCTGCCAACTCCTTGGCCAGGCGATCACGTTCTTGGGCGGCGAGGCTGCGCTCCTGCTCCTTGGCGGCGAGTTCGGCTTGGACCCCGCCCAGCTGATTGCGGAGGTCGGTTGCGGTTGCTGGCAAGAAAGGAGAAGTAGCATCAGCACCAGCAAGAAGACAAGACAACCTTGGAGTTCCTGGCCGCCTGCTCAGCAGCCGGCCCGGAACTCGGAGACTACACCCAGCGGGTGCGCTGACGCGCCCCCGCAAGGAGGAAAGGAAGACACTTACTCTGGCTTTCGGCCAGGGCAGCCCTCAGTTGAGCCAGCTCCTGATGCTGGGAGTTGTAGGCCGCCGCCCGAAGATTGTGCTAATCCTACAGCAAGAAACAAGTTAGCCCACAAAGTAGCGCCTTGGAGTTCCAAGCCGCCTGCTCAGCAGCCGGCTCGGAACTCGAGGACTACACCCAATGGGTGCACTAACGTGCCCCCACAGAAGAAATTGAAGAAGTAAAACTAGAAGCAAGGAATCAACATACCCCGATAGAGGTTCGCGTAGCCAAGAACTCCCGCAAGGCCGTTTGCATGACCTCGCCCAGAGAGTTGAAGCGGTCGAGGACGTCTCGTGACGTGATGTTCAGCACGCCACCACCACCGGGCTTCCAGCCTTGCGGCACTGCGCTGGTGGCCTCGTTATCTAGTGATGATGAGCTGGCGGCGCTAGCCTCTACTTGCCGTCTCGCTGAGGCCGCCCTCGCAGGACGCGGATGGGCGGGGGCTCGGGGGGTCGGCAGTGGGCCTGCCACCAGCACACCTTCTGCTGGTGGCACGTTCATTCCCACGGGCCGGCTGTCCTGCGTCCCAGCGGGCGGCGTGGGAGGGATTGCTTCTGCCTCCATGGCGGCGCGACCGTCGCCCTCCTTGTCAAGAGCCGGCTGATCGCCAGCAGCCAACACTTGGACGGACGGCTCTGGAGGGCCCATGTCCGGGAGATTGGCATGGTTTGCCGGCTGCTTGAGGCCAGCCTCCTGTTCCTGGGCTTGGGCGGCGGCATCCGCCTGGGCCTTGGTGGCTGCATCGGCTTTAGCCTTGGCTGAGGTGTCGGCCTTCGCCTGCTCGAGGGCCGCGGCCTCCTGCTCTTCACGCGCCTCTCGGGCGTTCCTTTCCGTCGCCTCTCGGAGCGCGGCGGCAGGGTCCACGCGGCGCGGCGCAGAAGGGGCATCCGTGCCCCCAACTACAGAGCCCACAGGCGCCCGCGAGAGAGAAAGCGGGGCACTGTTCGGGTATTCCCAAGAAGACAGTAAAATCAACAACAAAGGGGCAAAAAAAAATTAGAACAAATACAGAAAGAAAAGAGGATGCGACACTTACGCGGACACGACCTGCCTGAGCTTGGGAACCCTAGGAAGGGCTGCTTTGGCGGCCGCCTCCTGGCGTTTGGTGGCGGCGGCTGAGACCTTGAGCTTCTTGGGCTTGCCACCAGTCGGCCCGGCAGAGGGCCGGCGCTTCACGCCGCCGGCTGCGGTTGGCGGCGCCACCAGGTAGCTGCCGCTCTCAAGCGCGTTCGCCTCTCGGACGCGAGGCGACGCTTCCTCCCCCTCGTCATCATCTGGCCAGTCCTCGACACCGCCTACTGACGAGCCGCCTGCTGGCTGGCCCACGCCGTCTATCACCTCCTCTTCCTCCATGGCGGCGGCCCCCAGATCGGGGTCGCTCGTGTCGCTCTGAGAGCGGTCTGGTTGTAGAGGGCGGCCCGGCTGGTCGGGGGCCGGCTCTGGCTGGCCGGGGAAGATCTGCAGGCGGCATACGGGTCAGGCGGCTGGGACTGGCGGAGGAAGGAAAGAAGAAGAAAGAAAGAGGGAGCTCACCGCAGGCGGCGGGTTGCTGCGGCTATCCGGCGGCTTGCCAAACGCCCAGCCCGAGACAGAGAGCTTGTAGTTGGAGACGGAGTTCACCAGAAGGGCCACCTCCCCGTATGGCATCTGCTTGGTGCAGGTCCGGCTCGGGTCCCGGTGCCCGCTCATATCACAGATCAGATGTGGGCAGGACTGTAGCGACAACACCCGGCGCTCCGCAAAGGTGATCAGAAGGTCCGAGAACACCAGGCCCTCGTTTTTCCTCATCTCCTGGAGGCGCCGCACGGCGATGGAGGCCCCGGGTGTGAGGGAGATGGGCCGGAACTTCCAAGAGGCGCGGGCTCGGTAGGCGGGCCGGCTGCGAAGTCCGGCAGGTTGATGAAGTCATGCGCTGGGTCGATGTTGGAGACGTAGAAATATGTCTTTTGCCACAACTTCGCCGAGTGCACGAGAGCAGGTGGCGGGAAGTAGTTCTTGGCCCCGGTGCTCTTCACCGCGATGCCCCCACTGCACTGGGCCGCCACGCCCTGGACCGCGGTGCCGAGCTTCAGAAAGAAGAGCTCGCTCCACAGCTCGACTGTGGGGAGTATCCCGAGGTACCCCTCACAGAGGACGACAAAGGCTGACAGCGTCACCACCGTGTTCATCGTGAGGTGGTGAGGCTGCACGTTGAAAAATTCGAGGAAGGAGCGGAAGAAGCCGCCGGCGGGGAGCCCGAAGCCGCAGGGGAAGTGCGAGCGGAAGACGACCCGCTCGCCAAACCGCGGCGCCGGCCTGATTTCCTTCGCCGGCGGCAGATGCACGACGACCTTGTCGGCGGAGGGCAATCGCCGCACGCGGCGGAGGTAGAAGATGTGCTTGTCGAGGACCACGCTACCGTCCGACTCGCCGGAGCGGTGGACCTGCGCCTCCGCAGCCATAGCTTGAGGCAAGAGCTCGCTCCGATGGAACGCTGCGAGCGCCGGTGGCGAGGTGCAAGAGAGAGAGCAAGGAGGAAGAAGAGAACAGAGCGGGGGTGTGTGCGCGAGTGGCCCTGACCCCCTCCCGGGCCTACTTATAGGCTCGGGGCGACGAAGCCGAGGGGGCAAGGGCGTGGGATTAACTGCTCCACGCCCCGCACGATCCCCACCTTTTTCGCGCCTAATCCGCGTGCATGAAATGTGCGTGGGGAGGGCAATTGACTGCCTATGCCGCAACAGATCTGCACGCGCACCAAGGCCCTGTAGTGGCGGGCCCTGGACCGCTGCTACGTCCCGTCGCGCCCGTGGGCTGGCAGGCTGGCTTGACGGGGCGATGACGCGTGGAACACCGCCAACGAGCGGCAAGCCCACACCACAGCCCGCCATCCAGGCGGTATCTTCTCCCCGAAGATTAGAAGACAGAGGCCCGGTTGCCAGAAGCCGGCCCTTCCCAGAGGACAGACAAGAAACACCACCAAACCTTACTTGGAGTGGGAAGCTGCTGGAACCCCGCAGCCTTGATCGCAACCACATAGTTCGACCAGCTTCGGGGACTACTGTCGGAGATATTGACCACGGGTGTCCTCATCGACCACCCATGGTATTTCAAGACGATTGGGGGCCGCCTATAACCCTCCGGCCGCCTGGTCATCGGGCCGCCTCCTAGGGCCGCAACTCCCAGGAGCCGGCTGCCAGCGGGCGGCAGCCTAATGACCAGCATCCAGAAGATGGCCCCACGCCTCCCCCTCGGGACGTGTGGGGGGGAACCACGACAAGGATAAGGCATGGCTACAGTTGAGCATGTCCTGAGAGAATCTATAAGGGTGTGGCTACAGTGAGGGCGTACCTTACGGACACTCCTTAAGCGGCGTATCACTGTAGCCATGTCGCCAATGACCTAGCCCCGGTAAGAGAAAGCCACGATCCCACTACCCACAGACGGCAGGGCCAGCAGGTGGCTGGCCCCACCAGCCAGTGGGTCAACAAGAAGCAAGCGACCTTTGGCAGGCGGCCTGAGGGACGGGCCGCTTGGCAGCATGCGGCTAACCATGCCCTAGGGGTCTGAACCCCATCAAGATGACAAGATAGGACGTGGTGACAGTGTACCGCAGGAGGCGGCGACACAGTAGCCATTCCCCTCCTGATGATGGTGCCGTCAGCAGAAGAGCGCCCACAGTGAAAAGCAATCACGAGGGCCCGCAGACGGCGGGCCCCAGCAAACAGGCGGGAAGGCCGGCACCCGAAGACGCTGACAGCCGGGGGCTGTTCCGCCCAGATTACCGTCGTACCCCTGGGGGGTAGGCCTATATAAACCCCCTAGGGTCCTCCATGTGTGTGTGGGGGGGAGGTTGTTCAATCATTAGTTTACACAAAGAGACATAGAGAGAAAGAGAGGGATCGCGAGGGAGAAACCCTGACGGCCATTCCCGTTCCCTAGGGCGTAGGTAGAGAGCTAGCCTTGCCCTTCTTCCTCCTCTAGATGGCACAACTCAAGGAGCAACCTTGTAGCAACCATATTGCCATCAGTCATGACGCGGAGCCCCTGCAGAGCAGGACTAGGGGTGTTATCTCCTCGGAGAGCCCCGAACCTGGGTAAGACTCGTTGGCGTCCTAAGTATCGCCTTATCCCGCTTCCAGGGCCTGGCGATGTTCTATTGTCCCCATGCATGATAAGCCATCCTTTGGCATATGTCGCACCAAAACCCCGACACGCACCAATACGGATCTCGGTCTCTCCGAGACAGCCTTGCAAACTCTTTGTTGCATGTTGTAATTATTTCGGTCTCACCAAAATGTGCAATCGGTCCCACCGAGTTTGCTTGACCAACTCTCTGTATTGCTCTTTGCTGAAATCGGTATCACCGAGTTCATGAAATCGGTGCCATCGAGATGAGGTTTTGCCCTAGCCCTAGCACATCGATCACACCGAGTTGATCATGCCGGTCCCACCGAGATTCCTAACATTCACATTTTGAACTAGTTTGGTCTCACCGAGTTCTTTTATTTGCTCTCACCAAGTTGGGTCAAATGTGTGTAGGTGTTGGTTTTTCTGTGTCGAGGCTATATATACCCCTCCACCCCTTCTCCATTTGAAAGAGAGCCATCAGAACCTGCCTACACTTCCACTATTCATTTTTTAAGAGAGAACCACCTACTCATGTGTTGAGACCAAGATATACCAATCCTACCACAAGAATCTTGATCTCTAGCCTTCCCCAAGTTGCTTTCCACTCAAATCATCTTTCCACCATAACCAAATTTGTGAGAGAGTTGAGTGTTGGGGAGACTATCACTTGAAGCACAAGAGCAAGGAGTTCATCATCAACACACCATATATTACCTTTTGGCGGGTGGTGTCTGCTAGATTGGTTAGGTTTTACTTGGGAGCCTCTGATGACCCACAAGTATATATGATCAATTGTAGCTATTTTCGATAAGTAAGAGTGTCGAACCCAACGAGGAGCAGAAGGAAATGGCAGGTGGTTTTCAGGAAGGTAATGTCTGCAAGTGCTGAAATTGTAAGTAACAGAGTAGTTTGATAGCAAGATAATTTCGTAACGAGCAAGTAACGGTAGTAGTAGAAAAGGTGCAGCATGGTAGCTCAATCCTTTTGAGGCAAAGGACAGGCCAAGACGGTCTCTTATAATAAGCAAATCGTTCTTGAGGGTACACGCGAGTTTCATCTAGTCAATTTCATCATGTTGGTTCGATTCGTGTTCGCTACTTTGATAATTTGGTGTGTGGATGGATCAGTGCTTAGGTGTTGTTCTTACTTGAACAAACCTCCTACTTATGATTAACCCTCCCGCAAGCATCCGCAACTACAGGAAAAGTATTAAGAATAAATTCTAACCATAACATTAAACTTTTGGATCCAATCGGCCCCTTACGGAATAGCGCATAAAGCGGGGTTTAAGCTTATGTCACTCTCACAACCCATCATCTAATTACTACTCCACAATGCATTCTCTTAGGCCCAAATATGGTGAAGTGCCATGTAGTCGACGTTCACATGACACCACTAAAGGAATCACAACATACATACTATCAAAATATCGAACACATATCAAATTCACATGATTACTTGCAACATGATTTCTCCCGTGATCTCAAGAACAAAGGCAACTACTCACAAATGATAAGTATGCTCAAGATCAGAGGGGTATTGAATAGCATATTGGATCTGAACATATAATATTCCACCAAATAAACCATATAGTAATCAACTACAAAATGTAATTAACACTACTAGTCACCCACAAGCACCAATCTATAGTTTCAGTAACAAGATTGAACACAAGAGATGAACTAGGGTTTGAGATGAGATGGTGATGTTGAAGATTTTTATGGAGGTAGCCCTCCCAAAGATGGGAGAGTTGTTGGTGATGATGATGATGATGATTTCCCCCTCTGGGAGGGAAGTTCCCCCGGAGGAATCGCTCCACCGGAGGGCAAAAGTGCTCCTGCCCAAGTTCTGCCTCGAGATAGCGGCGCTCTGTCCCAAAAGTCTTCTCCTTATTTTTTCTAGGTGAGAAAGACTTATATACCAGAAGATGGGCACCGAGGTGGGCCTTGGTGAGCACAACCCACCAGGGCGCGCCTGGGCTCCCTGGCGCGCCCGGGTGGGTTGTGCCCACCTGGTGGGTCCCCTCTGGTACTTCTTTGCTCCAATATTCTTCAAATATTTCATAAAAATTCTCCATGAAGTTTCAGCTTGTTTGGAGTTGTGCAGAATAGGTGGCCCGACGTAGCTTTTTCGGGTCCAGATTTCCAGCTGCCGGAATTCTCCCTCTTGGTGCATACCTTGCAAATTATGAGAGAAAAGGCATTACAATTAATCCAAAAATCATTATTATACATAAAAACATCATAAATAACAGTAATAAAACATGATGCAAAATGGACGTATCAACTCCCCCAAGCTTAGAGCTCACTTGTCCTCAAGCGAAAACCAAAATCGAAAAACATGCCCACATGCTTTGAGAGATCGGTGTCGATAAAAACAAAAATACGGACATAGAAGCATCATGTAGATTATTATAAGAGCAAAATATTTAAACATAAGACTTTTGTCATAGAAATTTTATCATAGACTTCTCATGAACAAGTAACAATTCATCACACAATTGAAGTATAAAGCATAAACTCTATTAGAAACCAACAAACTATGTTCTCGGTCAACTTTGCAACTACACTTAATCATCTTTTCAGGAAGGGTCATGTATCAGAGCCTTTAGGCAAGTCCACATACTCAACCATCATATAGTATTCTATGATTGCTAACACTCACCGCATACACATGAGCAAAACGTTTCAATCGGACACATAGAAAGAGGGGCTTATAGTTTTGCCTCCCAACGTACTCACCTCAAGGGTGATGTCAATGATAATAACTCATGCCACCCATATTCAACTGGACATATGTGCCTAGATCTTTCCTCACCACATGATGCTTGCCAAAGGATAAAATAAAAGGGATAGAGAGAAAACTTTGACTCTTTGCATAAAAGTAAAAGATTGGCCCTTCGCAGAGGGAAGCAGAGGTTGCCATGCGCTTATTTGTTTGTATGTTCAACCCCTTAGTGCAAAAGAACATCACGTTGCATTGCCCCTTGTGATATCAACCTTTATTATGCAGTCTGTCACTTTTATTCTTCACCATCACAAGTTCGTGCAATGCTCAATTGTCTCTTACACTAAATGATCTCACACTTTTAGAAGCAATTTTTATTGCCTTATTGAACCGATGACAACTTACTTGAGGGATCTTACTCAACCCATAGGTAGGTATAGTTGACACTCGAAAAAGATTTGGGTTTAAAGGTTTTTGGATGCACAAGTAGTATCTCTACTTAATGTGGAGTTTTTGGCTAGAAAATATATTGAGCAAGCACCACATGTTAAAGGATATATGACAATATGACTTCTATGTGAATATGAACAAACATAAATCATTAAGTTGTCTTCCTTGTCCAACGTCAACAATTTTGGCATATAATGTTTTGATGGGGGCTCACAATCACAAAAGATTTCTAGGATAGTATATTTATATGTGAATCTTCTCTTCCCTTATTAATTCTTTCATGAGTTGCATCATCGACCAATGCTATGTTTGTCAATCTCTAATAAAATTTTCTACTTATACTTTTCCTTATGTGGTGCCCTCACCTACCATAAGATTAGCATATGATCTTCTTATTTTATTTCCTTTCTTTTATTGCAACATGAAAGTAAAGAAAGCAAAAACTCAAAACTAAACTTTACTCCCTCCATTCCTAAATATAGGGTGTATAGTTTTTGGCGCGGAAATTAAAGAACGCACATGGAGGGAAAATTTCACAAGTTTTGGGCGAGATTACACGTGACTAATTGACATGAGTAAATAAAGGAGCTTGCCTGATATATATCTTGCACACGATTACAAGGATAGATCACTAAGCAAACTCTCGAAAAAAAAGGATCGAACTAAACTTTCGTTCATTCTAAAGCAAAAAGATTGAACTAAAATAAGTAAAGGTAAAAGGATAGTGGGGATGATAAGATACCGGGGCACCTCCCCCAAACTTGGCGGAGCCCAAGGGGAGTGCCCATACCCGATACTCAATTTTCCATTGGTGATGAAGAAGATGGTGGTGGTGATGAAGTAGTTTCCAATATAACCATGACTAATTCCTTCAAACCTTGAATCTCCCGAAGGGCCTGATGAAGCAACTCACTATTTTTCTTCACCTCAGCCATTATGTGTATGTTTTCCGGGCCCCACGGGTTTATTCCAGCACTGTTTTCCCTTGGACGAGATATATCCCAATTGGACGGTATGTGCCTATGAGGAGTATTCTCCAACCCATAATTGTGAATTTAATTGCAAAAATTGTTACGATGTAACCTGTGTAAGTGCCTTTTGTTGGGAGTTCTTCTCCTCCCTCTTCGGCCAACAATGCTTGTTCCGTCGCCGAGGGTGGATCTACAATAGCCTCCTTGCCCTTGAATCCCCTTACGGTGTCCATAGGTTCCTCCCTCTTCAGCTCGATCTTCATCAGCCAAGCATCTTCTTCCATTGGGTTAGAGGAGGAGGAAGACATGATGCCTAGCTTGGTAGATCTGACCGAAAACAGTAAGAAAAGAGAACAGAAGATTTCTCCGCGATGCGGTGGTCAACATGTTTGGGGGGTATATAAAGATATTTTTTATCTAGGGAAACAAGCAAACTATAGAAAAACGGAGTACGGAAGGTACCCGAGGTGGGCAAAACCCACCTGGGCGTGCCTGTCATGTTTCCTGGAAGTTTCTTATTTTCCAAATTTTCTAAATATTCCAAAACTAACAAAAAATATTTTTGTGGATTTTTCGGAGTTTGTTTACTTACCTTATCACGTACCTCCTTATTTCCATGATTCTGGAGTGTTTCAGAAGGACTCTTTTATGTGTTCTCTCGGTGTCAAAGTTTGGATAATATTGTTTTCAAAATTAATGGGCGTACCTGAGATATAGTGTTTTATTCATTGCCCATTAACAACCTTCGGGTTAGTACCTTCGGCATTATTTATTTTGATAGCTCCAAACCGATAAATGTCATCAATGACATAGCGGCCTTCCCCTTTAGAGAGGAGTTTTCCTGCAAAGAACCTGAAACGAGAGTTGTACAAAAGAACATATTCTCCAACTTTGAACTCACGCTTTTGGATTCTTTTATCACACCATCTTTTAACCTTTTCTTTAAATAACTTGGCATTTTCATAAGCTTGGGTTCTCCATTCATCTAATGAGCTAATATCAAATAACCTCTTTTCACCGGCAAGTTTGAAATCATAGTCGAGTTCTTTGATTGCCCAAAATGCTTTATGTTCTAACTCAAGAGGCAAATGACAAGCTTTTCCATAAACCATTTTATAAGGGGACATACCCATAGGATTTTTATAAGCTGTTTTGTAAGCCCAAAGTGCATCATCTAATTTCTTAGACCAATTCTTCCTGGACCTATTGACAGTCTTTTGCAAGATTAATTTTATTTTTCTATTACTGAGGTCAACTTGACCACTAGATTGAGGATGATAAGGTGATGCAATTCTATGGTTAACATCATACTTGGCATGCATTTTACGGAAAGCACCATGGATAAAGTGTGAACCACCATCAGTCATTAAATATCTAGGGACTCCAAACCTTGGGAAAATAACTTCCTTAAGCATTTTAATAGAGGTGTTGGGATCAGCACTACTGGTTGGAATAGCTTCTACCCATTTAGTAACATAATCAACCGCCACCAAAATATGTGTATACCCATTAGAGGAAGGAAAAGGTCCCATGTAATCAAATCTCCAAACATCAAATGGTTCAAGAGCAAGTGAATAATTCATAGGCATTTCTTAACGCTTACCCATATTACCTATTCTTTGACATTCATCACAAGATAAGACGAACTTACGGGCATCCTTGAAGAGAGTAGGCCAGTAAAATCCAGATTGCAATACCTTGTGAGCAGTTCTATCTCCAGCATGATGCCCTCCATTTGCTTCGGAGTGACATTTCTGAAGGATTTGTCCCTGTTCATGCTCATCTACACAACGTCTGAAAATACCATCTACTCATTCTTTATAAAGATGTGGGTCATCCCAAAAGTAGTGTCTTAAATTATAAAAGATTTTTTTTTATTTTGTTGGTATGTAAACCTAGGTGGTAAATATTTAGCAACAATGTAATTAGCATAGTTAGCATAACAAGGAGTATTATGAGCAACATGTATTGCAGCTAGCTGCTCATCAGGAAAACTATCATCAATAGGTAGTGGGTCATCAAGCACATTTTGAAGCCTAGACAAGTTATCAGCTACGGGGTTCTCAACTCCTTTTATATCAATGATATGCAAATAAATTCTTGTAGCAAGAGAACCCACCGAATAAGTCTATGTTAGCATCTTTATTTTCCATAAGATATTTAATAGCAGCATGGCCAGTGTGAACAATTACTTTTGAATCAACAATGTAAGATCTCAATTTGTCACAAGCAAACACCACTGCGATGAATTCCTTTTCGGTAGTAGCATAATTCTTTTGAGCACTATCTAGAGTCTTACTAGCATAATGAATAACATTTAGTTTCTTATCAACTCTTTCTCCTAGAACTTCACCAACACCATAATCACTAGCATCACACATAATTTCAAAAGGCAAGTTCCAATCAGGTGGTTGAACAATAGGTGCAGAATTCAAGGCTTTCTTAAGTGTTTCAAAAGCTTCAAAGCAATCATCATCAAAAACAAAAGGAACATCCTTTTGCAAATGATTTGTAAGAGGCCTATAAATTTTAGAAAAGTCTTTAATAAATCTCCTATAGAAACCAGCATGACCTAAGAAACTACGAATACCTTTGATATCCTTAGGACATGGCATTTTCTCCATTGCATCATCCTTAGCTTTGTCCACTTCAATACCTTTTTTAGAAATATTATGGCCCAAGACAATACCTTCATTAACCATAAAGTGGCACTTCTCCCAATTCAAGACAAGATTTGTTTTTTCACATCTCTGCAAAACTCGATCAAGATTGCTTAAACAGACATCAAAAGACTTCCCATAAACAGAGAAGTCATCCATGAAAACCTCTACAATCTTTTCACAAAAGTGAGAGAATATAGCAGTCATACATCTTTGAAAAGTAGCAGGTGCATTGCATAAACCGAAAGGCATACGTCTATAAGCATAAGTTCCAAAGGGACACGTAAAAGTGGTCTTTTCTTGGTCATGTTGAGAAATATGTATTTGCAAAAAACCAGAGTATCCATCAAGGAAGCAAAAGTGTGTGTGCTTAGATAATCTTTCTAGCATTTGATCAATAAAAGGCAGATGGTAATGATCTTTTCTAGTTGCTTTATTTAGTTTTCTAAAATCAATTACCGTTCTATAGCCTGTAACAATTCATTGTGGAATAAGTTCATTCTTATCATTAGGAACAACAGTAATACCTCCCTTCTTACGGACACAATGAACATGACTTACCCATCTACTATCAGCAATAGGATAGATTATACCTACTTCCAGAAGTTTTAATATTTCCGTTCTTACCACTTCTTTCATCTTCAGATTTAACCGACGTTGATGATCAACAACGGGTTTAGCATCAGGTTCCATGTTGATCTTATGCTGACATAGAGTGGGACTAATACCCTTTAAATCATCAAGAGTATATCCGATAGCAGCTCGATGCTTCCTTAGAACTTTCAATAATCTTTATTCTTCATGTTCTGAAAGGTTAGCACTAATAATAACAGGATATATCTTCTTTTCATCAAGATAAGCATATTTCAAAGTGCCAGGCAATTTTTTTAATTCAAACACAAGATCACCTTTAGGTGGAGGAGGACCTCCTAGAGTTTCAATAGGTAAATTGTGTTTAAGCAGAGGACGTTGTTCAAAGAAAATATCATCTATTTCATTTCTTTCATGCATATGTAAATCATTTTCATGGTCTAGAAAATATTGTTTTAGAGGATCAGTGGGAGTAACAACAATAGAATTAAGACCAATTATTTCATCCTTACTAAGCAATTATTTTTCATGAAGCTTTCTATTAAACTTGGAGAAATTAAATTCATGAGACTCATCACCAAAACTAACACCGACAGTTTGTTTCTCACAATCTATTTTAGCGTTAACGGTGTTCAAGAAAGGTCTACCAAAGATAATGGGATAGAAGTAATCTTGTAGGGAACCAAGAAACAAAAAATCAGTAGGGTATTTTATTTTCCCACACAAGACTTCAACATCTCTAACAATCCCAATTAGTGATATAGTATCTCTATTAGCAAGTTTAATAGTAACATCTATATCTTCTATCTCCATGGGTGCTATGTCATTCATAATTTCTTGATATAAAGAGTAAGGAATAGCACTCACACTAGCACCTATGGCACATAAACCATGATAACACTGATCTCCTATTATAACTGACACAACAGGCATGCCAACAACAGGTCTATGTTTATCCTCTTTGTCGGGTTTGGCAATTCTAGCAGCTTCTTCACAGAAGTAAATAACATGCCCGTCTACATTTTCTTCCAAGAGATCTTTAAATATAGAAATATTACGTTCTACTTTAATTTGTTCATCTGGTTTAGGTGTTCTAATATAACTTTTGTTAACCACGGTTGAAAATTTAGCATGTTCCTTTATCCTAACAGGGAAAGGTGGTTTTTCAATATAAGCAGTAGGAACAACTGGATCAACATTATAAAGTATAATTTCTTCCTTAGCTAGTACCAGTTATTTAATTTCCTCTTTAATATGTGGGTGATATTTAAACCACTTCTCTTTAGGGAGATCAACATGAGTAGCAAATGATTCACAAAATGAGGCTACTATCTCAGAGTCAAGTCCATATTTAGTGCTAAACTTTTTAAAAGCATCGGTATCCATAAAATATTTAACACAATCATACTTAAGCTTAATACCTGACTCTTTACCTTCATCGAGTTCCCAATCTTCAGAGTTGCGTTTAATTCTTTCCAAAAGATCCCATCGGAATTCAATAGTCTTCTTCATAAAAGAACCATCACAAGAGGTATCAAGCATGAATCGATCAATATGAGAAAGCCGAGCATAAAAATTATGGATAATAATTTCTCTTGAGAGCTCATGATTAGGGCATGAATATAACATTGACTTAAGCCTCCCCCAAGATAGAGCGATACTTTCTCCTTCACGAGGCCAAAAATTATATATGTAATTCCGATCACGATGAACTAGATACATAGGATTTTTTTTTTGGTGAAACTCCAATTTCAATCGGTTCTAGTTCCAAGCTCCAATATCGTCACATAGCCTATACCATGCTAATCTTTTCCCTTCAAAGATAAAGGAAAAACCTTCTTCATAACTTGATCTCTGGGTAAACCTGCAAGCTTAAACAATCCACAAATTTGTTCCACATATATCAAGTGCATATGAGGATGTCCGGTTCCGTCTCCTGCATAAGGATTAGCTAGCAGTTGTTATATCATACCTGAAGGAATTTCATATTCAATATTTTCAGTACGTGCAGCAAGTTGAGGGGTAGCTAATTGTGGTTCTGGTCGAGGTGAAGATACCCCGAACAAACCCCTCAAAGGATTGTTCTCCATAGTAACAAGTGATAATCAATTTTAGCATGTTGTATGATTGTTTCCTTACCAATTTCCACTTACCAAAAGCGCTTCACTCCCTGGCAACGGTGCCAGAAAGTAGCCTTGATGACCCACAAGTATAGGGGATCAATTATAGCTCTTTTAGATAAGCAAGAGTGTTGAACCCAATGAGGAGCAGAAGGAATTGGTAGGTGGTTTTCAGCAAGGTAATGTTTGCAAGTGCTGAAATTGTAAGTAACAGAGTAGTTTGATAGCAAGATAATTTCGTAACGAGCAAGTAACGATATTAGTAGCAAAAGTGCAGAAAGTTAGCCCAATCCTTTTGAGGCAAAGGACAGGCCAAGAAGGTCTCTTATAATAAGCAAATCGTTCTTGAGGGTACATGGGAATTTCATCTAGTCACTTTCATCATGTTGGTTCGATTCGTGTTCGCTACTTTGATAATTTGGTATGTGGATGGATCGGTGGTTAGGTGTTATTCTTACTTGAACAAACCTCCTACTTATGATTAACCCTCCCGCAAGCATCCGCAACTACAGGAAAAGTATTAAGAATAAATTCTAACCATAGCGTTAAACTTTTGGATCCAATCGGTCCCTTACCGAATAGCGCATAAACTGGGGTTTAAGCTTCTGTCACTCTCGCAACCCATTATCTAATTACTACTCCACAATGCATTACCTTAGGCCCAAATATGGTGAAGTGTCATGTAGTCGACGTTCACATGACACAACTAAGGGAATCACCACATACATACTATCAAAATATCGAACACATATCAAATTCACATGTTTACTTGCAACATGATTTCTCCGGTGACCTCAAGAAAAAGGTAACTACTCAGAAATGACAAGCACGCTCAAGATTAGAGGGGTATTGAATAGCATATTGGATCTAAACATATAATCTTCCACCAAATAAACCATATAGTAATCAACTACAAGATGTAATCAACACTACTAGTCACCCACAAGCACCAATCTATAGTTTCACTAACAAGATTGAACACAAGAGATGAACTAGGGTTTGAGATGAGATGGTGCTATTTAAGATGTTGATGGAGATAGCCCTCCCCAAGATGGGAGAGTTCTTGGTGATGATGATGACATTGATTCCCCCTCCGGGAGGGAAGTTCCCCCGGTGGAATCGCTCTGCCGGAGGGCAAAAGTGCTCCTGCCCTAGTTCCGCCTCGAGATGGTGACGCTCCATCCTGAAATCTTCTCCTTATTTTTTCTAGGTCAGAAAGACTTATATACCAGAAGATGGGCACCTGAGGTGGGCCTGGGTGACCACAACCCACCAGGGCGCACCTGGGCTCCCTGGCACGCCCAGGTGGGTTGTGCCCACCTGGTGGGCCCCCTCTGCTACTTCTTTGCTCCAATATTCTTAAAATATTTCATAAAATTCTCCCTGAAGTTTCAGCTTGTTTGGAGTTGTGCAAAATAGGTGGTCTGACGTAGCTTTTTCAGGTCCAGACTTCCAGCTGCCGGAATTCTCCCTCTTGGTGCATACCTTGCAAATTATGAGAGAAAAGGCATTAGTATTACACCAGAAAGCATTATTATACATAAAAACATCATAAATAACAGTCAGAAAACATGATGCAAAATTGACGTATTAGCCTCCGACAAGATTGTGGAGTTGAACCAAGAAGTTTGTAAGGGCAAGGAGATCGCCTACTTCGTGAATATCTACCCGAGTGAGGCAAGTCCTTCGTTGGCGATGGCCATGGTGGGATAGACAAGGTTGCTTCTTCATGCACCTTTCATGGGTGGATCCCTCCATGGACTCGCGCAACAATTACCCTTCGTGGGTTGAAGTCTCCATCAACGTGGATGTAGGATAGCACCACCTATTGGAACCACGCCAAAATCTACATGTCTTCATTGCATTTGCACTCTCCAAACCCCTCCCTTTACCTTCATATGCAATGTTTTACTTTCCGTTGTTACACTCTTAGAATTGCATGTGTAGGTTGGTGATACGTCCAAAACGTATCTATAATTTCTGCTTGCTCCATGCCTCTTTTGTGTGATATTGCTATGATATTTATACACTTCCATACACTTTTGATCATATTTGGACTAACCTATTAACTCAGTGCACCCCAGTGCCAGTTTCTGTTTTCTGCTGTTTTTGTATTTCAGGTTTTCCCATTACGTAAACTGCCAGAAAAATTCCGGGAAAAATATATAAAAAATCAGCGTTCCGGAAGCTTCCATGCGGCCAAAGTAGGGCCGGAGGGGGGCCACCAGGGCTCCAGGCGCCCTGGGGGCGCGGCCCCCCTCCTGGCCGCGCC
>LR738709.1:496126420-496203828 GCA_902687465.1 Secale cereale
GGGGGGGGGGGGGGCGCCTGGGCCCCCCAGGCCTCCGCTGATGCCCCCCTTTGGCATATATTTACACCGCGTCCCGAAACCCTCGAGGACGGAACCCTTTTTTGCGACCTCATCTCTGTTCCGCCGCTGCCGCGCTTCCAAGATCGGGAGCACCAGGAGAACTCTTCCCGGCACCCTACCGGAGGGGAGGATCACCACCAGGAGCCTCTCCACCACCATGGACGCCTCCCGGATGAGTTGTGAGTAGTCTCCCTTGGACCATGGGTCCATGACCAGTAGCTATGTGATGTTCTCCTCCCCTCTTTGTCCTTCACCGATTAGACCTCGTGAGCTGCCCTACATGATCGAGGCACATATGTAATCCTTATGCTGTTGCTATAATGAGTTTGCTGGGATCCGATGGATTATGAGATTATGTTCAGATTGTGTGAGAGTAATATATTTGATTTACCTCTTTTATATTTATGTTCTTGAGTAATTCTTGCATGTTCTCCGTTGCTGTTTATTGCTTTGGCCAAGTAGTAGGTAGTAACTCCAAGAGGGAACGTTATGCTTGATTGTGGGTTCATGCCCCTCGATGACTAGCTTGAGTGATAGAAACATGAGTCTAGGGGATGTGCTGTTGCCACAAGGGGGAAAACAACGGTGCTTGTACTCGCGGGTGCAAGGATTGTTTACTTTACGAAAAGTTCTTTTAATGCAGTTGTCTGTTGCTTTGAGTTTACACTATGGGTGGGACTCGCAACTTAATACCAGCGAGATGTTCTGGATAGATATCTCAAGGTGGATGATTAGTAGTAGATGCAGATGGATTTCGGTCTACTTACCTTGGCTTACCGCCCATGCTTTTGAGCCTCTACCTTTCTTTGCAGCATAGTTAGCATTGGTTTGCGCACATAATCCCGTCAATTGCCCAGCTGTAATTTGTTTACCTCGCTTAGCTGTTTTATCGTCTTTTGGGAGAGAGACATCACTAGTGAACATCATGGGACCCCGGTCCATATTACCATCACTGATCACATCCGCTATTTACTTTCAGTTCTTACTTACTAGTTGCAGTCATACCTATCACTATTATCTCTTGCGTTTGATCCTTTGTAAACGACAAGGCCGAAGGGATTGACAACCTCTCTGTACTCGTTGGGAGCAAAGTTATTTGTATCTGTGTGCAGGTCCAGTCAATCGCTAAATATCTGGCGCCGTTAGCAGTTGACACCTTCTTGTTGAACCTTGGAGTCTCAGGGGAAATCGATCCTTGGAATCTTTGCCAAGGGAAAACTACCGCTACACTGCATCTCAAACCTTCCACTTGGGGTAACCAACGAGGGGCGAGAAGCCATCAAGCAAAGTTTTCTGGCGCCGTTGCCGGGGACTCCACTCTTCAAGATAGGGGAGTTGCACGCTATCTTTTACCTTTGCTTTTTAGTCTTGTTAGTTTACCTTTCAGTTTTTGCTTTAGTATCCTTTATCGAAAATCACAAAAATAGTTATCTTGCTTGCTGCTGCTATGGGTTCCACCGAGAACACCAAGTTGTGTGACTTCACTAGTCATAACAACGATGACTTTATCTGCACGCCTATCACTACACCTGCCACTTCAGCACCTTCTTATGAAATTAAACCTGCTTTACTGAACCTAGTTATGAAAGATCAATTCTCCGGTGCTGGAGATGATGCTGCTTTACACTTAAACAATTTTGTTGAACTCTGTGATATGCAAAAGTACCGAGAAGTAGATAGTGATATTGTTAAGCTTAAGCTTTTTCCTTTCTCCTTGAGAGGAGGAGCTAAAATTTGGTTTCAATCCTTGCCTAGAAATAGCATAGATTCTTGGGACAAGTGCAAGGATGCTTTTATTGGAAAGTACTATCCACCTGCTAAAATTATCCAACTAAGGAGTAACATAATGAATTTTAAACAATTGGATAATGAACACATTGCCCAAGCTTGGGAACGCATGAAATCTCTTGTCAAGAACTGCCCCACTCATGGTTTGACTACTTGGATGGTTATCCAAACTTTTTATGCAGGCTTGAATTTTACCTCGCAGAACTTGTTAGATTCGGCCGTGGGAGGAACCTTTATGTCAACTACACTTGGTGCTGCCACGAAGCTTCTCGATGAGATGATGACCAATTATTCCCAATGGCACACCGAACGCGCTCCAACAGGTAGGAAGGTAAACTCTGTCGAGGAGATTTCCTCCCTAAATGAAAAAGTTGACTTGATCATGTCTCTACTTTCCAAGCAATCTTCTATTGATCCTCGTGATGTTCCTTTAAATTCTTTGATTGCTCAAGAACAAGTAGATGTGAACTTTATCTCTAGAAACAATTTTAATAATAATGCTTATAGGAGTAATTTTGGTAGCAATCCTAGACCGTTCTCCTCTAATTCCTATGGGAACAACAATGCTTATCCTAGCACCAAGAACTCCACTTCTGAACTAGAGATTATGCTTAAAGATTTCATCACTACCCAAAAAGCCTTCAATAAGAGTGTAGAAGAAAAACTAAACAAACTAGATAATCTCTCTTCAAAGGTAGACAATTTAGCCCATGAGGTAGAGTTGCTTAAAATTAGAACTTCCCCTCTTGAGGAGAGGAAGACCACTCCTATGAATGCTATTCAAGTGCAAATTAATGAAAACATTAGGATGTTGGCTAAACTTAAAGAGAGATGGGCTAGAGAAAAGGAGGAAGAAGATAGAATTAAGAACCTTCCTACCCACCACACTGTTGCTACTATCCAAGTTGTTGAGGATATTCAAACTCTTAGCACCCAATGCACTCCTGGTCCCGTTGGACCTATTAATGGTGATGCTATGACCATAGAAACTACCAAACAAGTGAGCCTAAAGGACACCACTACCACTTTACTTGATAGTAGTGACCTTGATTTTGATAATTGCACCCTTACCGAAGTTATTGATTTCCTTCACAAGATGTCTAAAGATCCCCGCACTAGCACACTTAACCTTGCCTTCACGGAGCATATCACTAATGCTCTCATCAAAGCTAGGGAGGAGAAGCTTAGGGTAGAAGCCTCCATACCTAGAAATCTAGAAGATGGTTGGGATCCTATGATTAAAATTAAGTTGAATAACTTCTCTTGCTATGCTTTATGTGATGTTGGAGCTAGTACCTCTGTTATGCCCAAAAGAATATATGATATGCTTAAATTGAAACCTTTTGATTCTTGTTATTTTGGTGTTTGTCTTGTTGATTCTTCCATAAAGAAACCCTTGGGGAGGATCGACGATGTTCTTATCATTGTCAATGACAATTACGTTCCCGTTGATTTTACTGTTATGGATATTGAATGTGAACCTTCTTGTCCAATTATTTTGGAACGTCCTTTTCTTCGCACCGTTGGTGCCGTCATTGACATGAAAGAGGGGAATATAAGACTCCAATTTCCTCTCAAGAAAGGGATGGAACACTTCCATAGAAAGAAGATTAAGTTACCTTTTGAGTCCGTTATACGGGCTAGCTATTCTTTTACTCTTGATAAAACTTGATCTCTTTGCATTATGCCTAGCTTCAAGGCATAAAAGAAAGCGCTTTTGGGAGGCAGCCCACAATGAATAAAATTTTATTTGGCTTTTGTTGTGTCTTGATGTTGTTACTACAGTAGCATCATCATTGTATCTTTACTTTTCAGCTTTGTGCCAAGTGTAGCCTCTGATTGCAAGAAAGTTCAAAAGTTGTGACGTGCTGTCCAGGAAACAGATTCTGTCCTTGGACAGAAAAATTCATATAAAATCACCAGATCATCTTTTTGGTCTGAATATTTTCGACAGCGTGCTCTATACAATTGTCTTTCGGGCGTCTGTTCTGAGTTTTTTGATTTGAGTTGCAGAAGTGCCCCGAAAAAAATCATTTACTACCTGCTGGTCTGTTTTTCACAGATTTTGTCCTGTTTTGCCTTTCCTTCATTTTGCAAACCTTGAGCTTGCTTTTTCTTTGCAAAAACATTTTGGCAATCTTGAGAAACAATAGAACTTCAAGAATATCCTTATTTCCAGCAAAGAACAATTATTTTATTAAGGGTACTAACCTCGCTAATCAGATTATGATGAGTTATGTATGAAGGGAGTTTTCAAGTGTGCGAGGGAAGATGATAAAAAGATTCAGGAGTGTCAAACGCTCAAGCTTGGGGATGCCCCCATGCACCCCCAAGATTCAAGAAGACTCAAGCGTCTAAGCTTGGGGATGCCCCCGTGCATCCCCTTCTCCATCAACAATTATCAGTTCGTCTTTCGTTCCACTATATTTTTATCACTTCATGTGTTATGTGCTATGCTTGGAGCGTCTTGCTTTTAGTTTCCTTTTTTTAGTTTTCTTTAGCTTTGCTTGCTGTTCATAACGAGTTGGAACTCAGCTTTCTTTGTGTGGGAGAGAAACACGCTCCACTTCAACCTAGAAAATAACATAGAATTTTCATGTCTATCTTTGCTGTGTATGTTCTTTGTCTTTCAATAGCTACTATTATGCTTAGCTCTTAGCTTTCACGCTTTTCTTTTTAAAGAGCTTTTGTTTAGTTGGTCGCTGGAACTCTCTTTAGTTATCATGCTTATCTTGTTAAGAGAGTTGGCTTCTGTTGCACTGGTTGATATGTCTATGATAAAAATTCTATGTGCATAATGGTGCTTAGTAATTCATGTTTTCTTATGGTTAGTCTCAAATAGCTGGGGGGTTCTCAATGTGTTATTGTAGTACCAACATGATTTGTTTGCCTATGATGTGGTATGGTTTAGTGATATCTTCCCCCAAGAATTTATTTTGATTGACTTGGCATATGCTCACGCATATTTAAGACTGTAAAGAAATTCTATCAAGCCTTGATGATCTTTAATTTCTGAGTAGCGATATAACTTCCATGCCCGATTCAATGTTGCTTTGTCGCTCTGCATGATTATGACCGTCATTGCTCTTTTAGTTGGTCGCTCCCAGTATTTTGCTAACCTTCGCCTTTACTAAGCGGACTGACTGCTTGTGCATCCAAATCCTTTAAACCAGTTATGCCATATGAGTCCACCATACCTTCCTATACATGGTATTTACCTGCCATTCCTAACGAAGACTTTCATGTACCATCTCGAAATTAATCAAAAAAAAGCATTTCTCTTTTGTGCCTCTGTTTTAGTTCATGAGGAAGTAGTGGTTAATTCATGATCTTTTTTAAGTTGGACAAGCTTCACCCCGGGATTGCATGTCTAATGTGCAAACCCATAATACGAGAAGGAACTGGCAAAGAGTGCGCCCGGCTCATTAAAAAAATATACAACAAACAAACCCTCCTTCACGCTTTGTTCATGAGAAATCAGAAAACTTTGGCAGTGATAAACAAAGGAGATTAAGAGGATGTGATCGTCCTCATTCGGGAGCCGTTCCTCGAAACTTGTCCAGCTCAAGAAGTAATTGAGTTATCTGCTAGCATTCGTTGACGAAACATGCATATCCAAAAAAATAATTATTACCTCTGTTTTTAAAACCAAGAGCTCTGGTACATGTTTAGTTTTTGTTTCCGACCACGGGTTTTCAACCTTGCCATCAAAAGCCACGGTTCGAGAGTCTCCATCTTCTTTAAAGCACCAACTATTGAGAGCATGATTGTCATTCTGAGTGTAATGTGCATTGTCCCAAAGTACCATTGTCTTTTGCATGATTATGATATCGTTTATTCTGAAATCATTGTATCTAGTCGTCACTTAAACCTTGAAGGTGCCCCTGCATTTATGTTTTGCTTCACTAAAGGGGGCAAGCGAGGTACCACTTTATCATATTTGCACACCATGCTCACTACAAATCTATTGAGTGTTTCAGTATCATATTGTAAAACTTTCAGTTCTTTGTGATTTTCTCATGAGGCAACTTAATTACTACAAATTCATTGTCTCAGTAAGCACTTGTCATGTGACTGTGAAAAGTTCTTATATGGTTAATAGCATGTCACCACAGAAATTATGCTTGTTATCATTTACCTACTCGAGGACGAGCAGGAATTAAGCTTGGGGATGTTGATATGTCCAAAACATATCTATAATTTCTTCTTGCTCCATGCCTCTTTTGTGTGATATTGCTATGATATTTATACACTTCCATACACTTTTGATCATATTTGGACTAACCTATTAACTCAGTGCACCCCAGTGCCAGTTTCTGTTTTCTGCTGTTTTTGTATTTCAGGTTTTCCCATTACGTAAACTGCCAGAAAAATTCCGGGAAAAATATATAAAAAATCAGCGTTCCGGAAGCTTCCATGCGGCCAAAGTAGGGCCGGAGGGGGGCCACCAGGGCTCCAGGCGCCCTGGGGGCGCGACCCCCTTCCTGGCCGCGCCGGGGGGGGCGCCTGGGCCCCCCAGGCCTCCGCTGATGCCCCCCTTTGGCATATATTTACACCGCGTCCCGAAACCCTCGAGGACGGAACCCTTTTTCGCGATCTCATCTCTTTTCTGCCGCCGCCGCATTTCCAAGATCGGGAGCACCAGGAGAACTCTTCCCGGCACCCTGCCGGAGGGGAGGATCACCACCGGGAGCCTCTCCACCACCATGGACGCCTCCCGGATGAGTTGTGAGTAGTCTCCCTTGGACCATGGGTCCATGACCAGTAGCTATGTGATGTTCTCCTCCCCTCTTTGTCATTCACCGATTAGACCTCGTGAGCTGCCCTACATGATCGAGGCACATATGTAATCCTTATGCTGTTGCTATGATGAGTTTGCTGGGATCCGATGGATTATGAGATTATGTTCAGATTGTGTGAGAGTAATATATTTGATTTACCTCTTTTATATTTATGTTCTTGAGTAATTCTTGCATGTTCTCCGTTGCTGTTTATTGCTTTGGCCAAGTAGTAGGTAGTAACTCCAAGAGGGAACGTTATGCTTGATTGTGGGTTCATGCCCCTCAATGACTAGCTTGAGTGACAGAAACATGAGTCTAGGGGATGTGCTGTTGCCACAAGGGGGAAAACAACGGTGCTTGTACTCGCGGGTGCAAGGATTGTTTACTTTACGCAAAGTTCTTTTAATGCAATTGTCTGTTGCTTTGAGTTAACACTATGGGTGGGACTCACAACTTAATACCAGCGAGATGTTCTGGATAGATATCTCAAGGTGGATGATTAATAGTAGATGCAGATGGATTTCGGTCTACTTACCTTGGCGTACCGCCCATGCTTTTGAGCCTCTACCTTTCTTTGCAGCATAGTTAGCATTGGTTTGCGCACATAATCTTGTCAATTGCCCAGCTGTAATTTGTTTACCTCGCTTAGCTGTTTTATCGTCTTTTGGGAGAGAGACATCACTAGTGAACATCATGGGACCCCGGTCCATATTACCATCACTGATCACATCCGCTATTTACTTTTAGTTCTTACTTACTAGTTGCAGTCATACCTATCACTATTATCTCTTGCGTTTGATCCTTTGTAAACGACAAGGCCGGAGGGATTGACAACCTCTCTGTACTTGTTGGGAGCAAAGTTATTTGTATCTGTGTGCAGGTCCAGTCGATCGCTAAATATCTGGCGCCATTAGCAGTTGACACCTTCTTGTTGAACCTTGGAGTCTCAGGGGAATACGATCCTTGGTATCTTTGCCAAGGGAAAACTACCGCTACACTGCATCTCAAACCTTCCACTTGGGGTAACCAACGAGGGGCGAGAAGCCATCAGTTGGTTACTTGACTTGTTCTATTTGCTAAAATCTGGCAACACTTAAAATTGGGAAAATACAGATTATTATTTGGTCAAGTAGTCTAATCACCCCCCCTCTAGACCTAATTTCGATCCTACAATTGGTATCAGAGCTTTGGTCTCCATTTGCCTTGATTTCCATAGCTTTGGTGATCATAGCCTTGGTTTCACAACCTAGGAGAGTATGGCGTCTAGTGAGGGAAGTTACCACCATAGAGGTCTTACTTTGATGGTATTAATTTTGCTAGTTGGAAGCATAAGTTGAAAATGCATATTCTTGGACATAACCCCGCCGTTTGGGCTATTATGCGTATTGGTTTGCAAGGTGAATACTTCGAGGATGGAAGAGAACTGGATTGTGAAGCGTCTGCAAATGAATTGGAGATGTTGCAATACAATTCTCAAGCTTGTGATATACTCTTCAATGGATTGTGCCCCGAAGAATTCAACAAAATCAGCCGTCTTGAGAATGTGAATGAAATTTGTGATACTTTGGTTGATATGCACGAAGGTACCGAGTCCATCAAGGAATCCAAGTTAGATGTGCTTCAAAGTCAACTTGACAAGTTCAAGATGAAGTTTGGTGAAGGAGTCGCTGAGATGTACTCTAGGCAGGCTCTCATCACAAATGAGAATGCCGGCTTAGGAAGCGAAGAGATGACCGACATATTCATCATGAAGAAGATCCTAAGAGCCTTGGATGGAAAATATGATACCGTGTGCACCTTGATCCAAATGATGCCAAATTACAAAGATCTCAAGCCAACGGAAGTCATTGGTAGAGTTGTTGCTCATGAGATGTCACTCAAGGATAAGGAAGAGATCGACAAAAAGTCTAGTGGTGCTTAAAAGCTTCATGTGACGCTCCTACCATATTAAGTGAAAAACAAGTCTTCAATGAGGAATTGAACTTAATGGTGAAGAACTTCAACAAATTCTACAAAAACAGAAGCAAAGAGAGAAGTTCCAACTCAAGGTCCTACAATGACAAAAGCCTTCTAGTCATGATTGAAATTGCTTCAATTGGGGAAGACCCGAACACTACTCAAATGAGTGTATGGCTCCATACAAGAGAAGAGAAGATTCACCCAAAAGGAGAAGTAAAAGAGATGAATCACCACCAAGAGATAGAAGGAGTAGAGATGATCGTTATGAACAAAGACCCTCTCATAGAAGCAAGGATTCGGAAAGGAAGGACAAATTATCAAGGAGCTACAAAAGACTAAGACATCAAGCTCACGTTGGTGAATTGGTATCCAGTTCCGAATCCGACAACTACTCCGAGAGAAGCTATCACTCCGGCTCCGAAGATACTCAAGATGAAGGTGTTGCCGGAATTGCTCTTGTGTCATCCAACTCCTACGATATATTTGGCTCACCTAATGAAGGAATTGGAAGGTGCTTCGTGGCTAAAGGCCCCAAGGTATCACACCCCGAGTATCTTGATTTCAATAGTGATGAAGATGATTTGCTAGGACATGATGAATTACTTGTTGACAATAATAGTGATGAAATCTATGATGAAATTGCTATTAATCATGCTAATCAAGATGAAACGAATGATAATGATAAGAAGGAGATTGAGCATTTAACTAAAGAACTAAATACTCTTAAGTTAGCTCATGAAACTACCTTAGAGGATCATCGAGAACTTTTAAAAACTCATGAGAAGCTACGCTTCGAGAAGCTCAACTTAGAGCAAGAGCATGGGTTCTTAAAAGCAATCAATGATGATCTTCGAAAGAAAAGTTCCTCTTACATTGCCAAGCATTTACTCTTGTCTACTTATATGCCCCAAGTAAAATCCAGAAATAAGTACAAGAAATATTCTTCTTCTATTCTTCTTTTAGTAGTAACAATAATCATGTTAAATCTAATATTGTTGCTTCTAGTAGTTCTCTTGATTCCACTAATGATTCTCTTAGCCAAGTTACACTTGAGCAAGAAAATATCTTATTGAAGGGAATTATAGAGAAAAGTATTTACAAGATCCTTGCCGGGAGTAAGCAATTTGAGCAAATTGTACGCAAGCAAGGAAGGCACCGGAAGAATCAAGGTGTTGGTTTTGAATGAAAGTTTAATGCCAATGGAGTTGAGTGGGAAGAAGATCAATACGCCAAGACAAAGTTTTTTCCTCAATAAGAGAAGTATGACCCCACTTCTTTCAAGGGGACACAATCTCAAGATGATCTTCCACCACAAGACCACAAGCTAAAAGGAAAGGACAAGCTTCAAGAGGAGATTGATGCATTTGAAGAAGCTCCTAAGGCCTTGGTCAAGTGGGTTCCCAAGACTAAGTAAAGTTTTACTTCATCAAGTACATCTACAACTCCAAGGATTCCCATCAAGATGATGTGGATCCCAAAGAAGAAGAACTTGAGAGTTCTTGAGGGTGACTCCGCAAACATACTTCACTCATATTCATATTGGCAAGGACAAGTGCAATCAACTTCCACATCTTGCACTAGCTCAAGGAGTCACAAACCCTCTTGCTGGTAAGACAAGGGACAAGGTATTGAAAGTGTAACTCACTCCAATGGATTGCTGCAAATGATCTGCATCAACATTGAGCATCCACATCTTCAACATCTACATGAATTCATCATCGATAAAACCCCAGGTTAGTTCATCCCTCTAAGGGGGGATATCACATCTAGGGGGAGCTTTAATCTAAGAATTGGGCTAAAGCAACTCTAATGATGTGAACACAACAAGGTTTTATGTAAAAGTGGTAACCCCACTTGTGCCTAAACGATGAGTATGACCTATGATCAAATGTTCTCATTTGACTCCTAAGTCAATATACTCATATATAGATGACCTAGTCATCGCCAATTGCTTGATAGATGCTAGAGTGCTTGTGCATGCTTTGCCACATGTTTTATTTGCCATCTTATTGTGTGAGCATGTTGGTTGCATATTTTTCCCCATTCGAGGACATCCATTTGTTGCTTTAGTTGTTTGGCTTTTTCTCTTTTGCCAAATGGATGGACAAGAATGCCTAAGTACTCCCTCTAGCTATCTATGCTTTTCTCGTCTCAAACTCTATTCATGCTACATCACAAAGTTTGAACAAGTCGAATTCGGACCCACCGGGTGAGGAGCACTCGGTGTCACCGATTCGTCAAGGGCTTAAACCTCCAAAACCTCTTAATGCATCTCGGCCAGACCAACTCACCCCTCTCGGTCTCATCGAATTCATTAAGTTGATCTAGGTTTTCATCTCGGTGCAACCGATTAGAACAGTTTGATCACACCGAGTTGCAGTAACTGCCAGCTGTTTTGCATCTCGGTCCAACTGAGTCATTCCACTCGGTCACACCGACAGCGTATGGGTATATAAACTCTCTAGACCCGTACGATTGAGACTTTCCTAAACCGCACGAGTCTGCACCCCAGCACTGCCGCCCTGGTCTTCGGATCGTCGCCGTCTTTGCCAATGCCTCATGCCACTCGTCTCCGCCACCGTTAATGGGATTCTCACCGCTGTTGCCGCCATAGAAAGTTCGTCGCCAAGTTAAGGTACGGACTTGACCCTTTTGTGCCACCTCCCATTTTGATTCTTGCACAAAATTAAATGCATTTGTTCTTACCACGTATGAGATCATTTTGTCCACTCAAAAATTCCTTAGATTAGATTTGATGCAAAAACTTAGGGTTAGGTTTCCGCCGAACTCTTCTCGGACCGACCGATCTGAGGATCTCGGTCACACCGATTGGCCTTGGCCATTGCACTGTGTACATCTTGGTCTGACCGAAGTACACAAATCAGTGCGATCGAAATCACTTTCTGTGTGGAGCCCTAGCTTCTCGGAGTCACCGAACTGCCTCTCGGTCTGACCAAAATGGTATGTTTAGACTCTGGTTATGCTTCAGTGCCACCGAGTTTGTCAAATCGGTAGCTCCGAAATGCTTTCTGCAGAATACTAAAGTTAAATTTTTGTCTCAATATTTTTGCAAAAATAATTGTTTTTGTGATGCTCATACACTCTATCTATACCCAACTATTCAGAGGGTCAATTTCAGCTATGTCAGAGGGCAGTGATAGCCAGAACAGGTGAGAGGAGCAGATGAACCTCAGTGATGGCACTAGTCCCTGCAACAACAGCTATGATGAAGGTAGCAGAAGCACATCCAGCAATTTCCCAAAGGCTTCTACCAAGACAAGGAAGAAGAAAACTTCAGATTTTGAGGATGAAGATTTTGTTGCTGGGGAAGTCAGCTCCAAGAAGAAGGTGCTCAAGAAATAGTATGCTGCTGGTGGTGCAACAAAGCCTGGTCAATCCAAGAAAGCTCCTGCCAAAAGAGCTCCAATGTCAAAAGCCAGATCATCAACCCAAGAAACTATGGAGTTCACTCTTGAATCAAGAGAAGATGAGGCTGCTGGAGGAAAGAATAGGAAGGAGAGACTCAAGAAGACTACAACCAGAGTCATTGGAAGACCATCCATGAGGGATGATGATGATGATGAGGAGGAGGAGGAAGAGCCTAGTGCACCTCCTACAAAGACTCGGAAGCAGATGGGGGATGCCATCAAGTCTAGGGTTGCTCCATCTAAGCTCAAAACCTCCACCAAGCCTTCAGCTCATGCTCAAGCCTCCAAGTCTGCACCCAAGAGATCCACCAGAGACATCCCTGCTGCTGAGAAGAATAAGGCCCTAGTGCCAGAAGTTCAAGATGAAGCTCAAGAAGAAGTTCATGAAGAAGATTCTTCTGATGATGACGAGTCTCTATTGCTTAGGAAGCTCAAGCCCAAGATCCCAGATCATAATGATGATCATATTGTGGCAGAAAATATGAAGTTGAGAAAGGATGCTGGTGTGAGACTATGGAGAAAGACCGATCCTTATGCCACAAGGAGGAGAACTGATGTTGACTATAGGCTCCACACCAGAGAGTAACAAGATTTCTATGAGATTGTCCTTTTGGACAAGAAGCCAATAGTGTGTGACGTGAAATGGGTTGACTGGAAGTACATTGACAACAATGCAGATTACTTTCCCCATGTGCATGAGAGCTTCAAGATGAATGAGGTTGAAAAATTTATTGGACACAAGTTGACCAGATGGAATGATTAGATGATCATGCAATTCTAATCCACTACTCACTTCTATCTTGGTGGAAGGATTGTATGGATGACTGAAGGAACAAAATATCAATCTACAATCTCAGAATGGGAAAATTTGATCAATGCCCCCAAGGAAGAGGAGAGTGACACAGATGTGTCTGCCAAGCCTAGGAAAGATCATAACTCTATGACCAACATGTATAAGACTATTCCTGATAAGGACTTGGAGTCACACAATCTTGGTTCAATATACCATCTATTGCCTGGACTGACCACAATCAACACTATCTTGAGGAACACTCTTTTACCCAAGTCAAGAGATCATCGGATGATCCGTGGTCACTCAATCAACTTGCTTCACATGTTTGATATACCAGAGAAATTCAAAGTCATGAGCTTGATTGTTGAAACAGTGAAGAGAACTGCAGCTGACAAAAAGAGATCTTGTGGATATGCCCCACACATCTAGATGTTGATCAATTCCAAGGTAGGAACGGGGACATATCTGCTTGACAAGAGGCATTTACCTCTTAGGCCAAACTTCGAGGACAATGAGGTTGTCCTGGATGCATCACATCCTACTTCCGTTGAGGGCCAAGAGAAAATTGAGAAGGCAAGGGAAGCCAAAGCAGCAAAAGCAGCAAGTGCTTCTGGAACAACACCTGCAAATCTCAATACCAAGCGAGATCAGCTCAGTTATCTGCTTGAGGCTACCATGAGGATTGACAAGAGCCTGGCCAGCTTGACTCAGAATTAAGAGAGTCTTGAGAGGATAATCGAGGCAAAATTCCATGATCTAGATTTGAAGGTCATAGAGATCTAGACCACTGTGGAGAAGCTCCAGGAAGAACTTAAGGATAGGAATGACAGACCAACCACTCATGCTTTTCAGAGAGTCTTGAGAGGACCAAGATCTTCAGCTGTGCTAGTTGTCGAGCCCAGGACTACACTTTCAGCACCTGCAACCACTGCCACAGTTGTTCATCCAGTGTCAACTTCTCCAACTCCACAAACTTCTTCGGAATTTTCTGCAGATGCTCTCATCTCCATGATGTCTACGCACACCAGAGCAACAAGCCAGAAGACCCCTTCAGGAGCTTCCAGAGATCATGCCTAGAGTGTCGCATAGCACTATGCTTTTCAAGATTTTTGGTAACTTGTTGCCAAAGGGGGAGAAAGTGCATAGATCATTAGGCTTCGAGAGAGAGAGAGAGAGAGAGAGAGAGAGAGAGAGAGAGAGAGAGAGAGTGTGTGTGTGTGTGTGTGTGTGTGTGTTTTGCTTCTTTTGTTGGTTTTCACTTGCTACTTAGTTTGTTTGGTTATTGCTACAGTTTGCTTATGCTCATGAGATACTTATGTGGTTGATCATACTACACTTAATGTGTGATCGCATGATTGTGTATGATCATTCACTTGTTTGTTTTGGTGATGAGTGCTTGTTGTTTAAATCCTATCATTTTGAGCGCTCCACCAAGATGTATGTGACTTGGAAGATTAACCCATGATCCTAATCGATTGTGCATTGGCATTCAAAAGCAAATTTTAAATATCGCACAAATTTAGGGGAGCTCTTGCTTATCACATACTTCTCAAAGCAACGATGTATTTCATTCCTATTAAAATTTGTTGAAGCTTTGATCTATATGTTGTCATCAATTACCAAAAAGCGAGAGATTGAAAGTGCAACTAATCCTCGGGTGGTTTTGGAAATTAATAACAACATATAGCTCATTGAACTAATGCCCATTCAAGCTAAATATTTTAGGAAGTTCAATGATTGGCATGGCATGGACTAGAGATGTGGACCCCTCAAAATGCTAAGGACGAAGATTGGTAAAAGCTAGAGATTCTCCATTTTCATTTTAGTGATCCAAGATCACATTGAGTCCATAGGATAGCCAATACTATTAAAAGGGGATGAGGTGTTGCTTAAAGATCTGGTTGCTCAAGTGCTTACTGATATAGCTCTAAAAACCCTCAACCACTTTCTCATTTCCACATTTGTCCAAATCCCAAAGTCAAACTCGGCCCCATCGATTTTATCTACCAGCGCCACCGAGTTTATTTGATATAGCCACTGCCAGAAACCCTAGACAATTCAGTCACACCGATATGGATCTCGATCTCACCGAGATGGCCTTGAAAACTCTCCGTTGGATGTTGTAATTGTTTTGGTCTCACCGAAATGTGCAATCGGTCCCACCGAGTTTACTTGACCAACTATTTGTATTGCTCTTTGCTGAAAACGGTTTCACCGAGTTCATGCAATCGGCGCCACCGAGATGAGGTTTTGCCCTAGCCCTAGCACATTAGTCACACCAAGTTGATCATGTCAGTCCCACCGAGATTCCTAACGTTCGCATTTCGAACTGGTTCAGTCTCACCGAGTTCTTCTATTCGGTCTGACCGAGTTGGATCAAATGCGTGTAATGGTTGGATTTTGTGTGGAGGCTATATATACCCATCCACTCCCTTGTCCATTCGAGAGAGAGCCATCAAAACGTGCCTACACTTCCACTACTCATTTTCTGAGAGAGAACCACTTGCTCATGTGTTGAGACCAAGATATACCAATCCTACCACAAGAATCTTGATCTCTAGCCTTCCCCAAGTTGCTTTCCACTCAAATCATCTTTCCACCATATCCAAATCTGTGTGAGAGAGTTCCGTGTTGGGGAGACTATCACTTGAAGCACAAGAGCAAGGAGTTCATCATCAACACACCATCTATTACCTTTTGGAGAGTGGTGTCTCCTAGATTGGTTAAGTGTCACTTCGGAGCCTCCGACAAGATTGTGGAGTTGAACCAAGGAGTTTGTAAGGGCAAGGAGATCCCCTACTTCGTGAAGATCTACCCGAGTGAGGCAAGTCCTTCATGGGCGATGGCCATGGTGGGATATACACGGTTGCTTCTTCATGGACCCTTCGTGGGTGGAGCCCTCCGTGGACTTGCGCAATCGTTACCCTTCGTGAGTTGAAGTCCCCATCAACGTGGATGTACGATAGCACCACCTATCGAAACCACGCCAAAATCTCCATGTCTCCATTGTGTTTGCACTCTCCAAACTCCTCCCTTTACCTTCATATGCAATGTTTTACTTTCCGCTGCTACACTCGTAGAATTGCATGTGTAGGTTGGTTACTTGACTTGTTCTAATTGCTAAAATCTAACAAGAGTTAAAATTGGGAAAAGGCTAGATTTTTATTTGGTCAAGTAGTCTAATCACCCCCTCTCTAGACCTACTTTCGATCCTACACCCACGCACTGGCTGTGGCCGCCGGCACCTAGCGCGCCCGTGCGTGCCCAACCCTCCTCTATTGGCCTGGGCCAATGACCGCAGGGCCCACGTCCCTTCTTCTTTAGGACAAAAAACAAAGAGAAAACGTAAAAATAATTAATTGACTAAATTAATCTAGCTTAATTAGCTGGTTAACTTCTAATTAGCCTAATGTGTCAATGACAGTAGGGCCCCGCCATTAATTAGACTAATTTAAACAATTTGTTAAATACATGTGACACTCACATATGGGCCCCTTAGACCCTGTTGACTGGTCAACATTGACCCAGTCAACACTGACTGTACTCCTGAGTGGGCACTGACTGGCCCCACATGTCATTGACTATGGCTGGATCTGCCCTGTGTAATAAATGTATTTTACTGTTGAATTCAAATTAAATAAATTCCAGGATTTTCAGAAATTGATTGAAAGTTTGAAAATTAATCTAAAATAATCCTTAACTCGAATGAAAATGTTTTATACATGAAATTTACTCAAAAAATCCAACGAATCTGAATACACACTTTGTTCATATGTCACGTGCGCCTAGCATAGCGAGCATGGAACTGTCCCCCTCCATTTCATCTGTCCGAAAATGCCAAACTTTGGGAAAACATTCTCGGATGTTTTTCCCCTTCGTCGACATCATCTAGTACTATGTTAGAACACCCCTAGCACTGCATATCGTCATGTCATGCTTAGTGTTGCACTTGTTTACTTTATATTTATTGTTTCTTCTACCTCTTCTCTCTGGTAGACCCCGAGACCGATGTTGGCCCTGTGATCGACTACATCGACGACGACCCTTCTTCCGTTTCAGCACAGTTTCCAGGCAAGCACCCCCCTTGATCATTCCGATGTCACCCATTCCATTCTCACTTATGTTTGCATTAGATTTTGCTAATGTAATTGATTGCTCCTATTCTGATGCATAGCCTACTTTTGTAACCTGATATAGTTACCTACCTGCTTGGTATAGGTTGGTTCGTGATCCACCAGTGACCCCCCTCCTTGTCCCTGTTGCCACCGCTTCATGACCGATGACTCGATCAATGTGATCGAAGTGCTGAGCCGGACACATCACCTCACACCCACTTAGTTGTATGACTCTGCAGAGTTACTATCAAGTGCCGAGGGTGATACCTTGTATAGCACTTCTGATGATATCTCTGTAGTGTAGCTAATCGGTCGTGGTCTATGGAGGGTGATTCCTCCTTCACCACTCCCGATAATGACTCTGCCGTGCAACCCCTCAATTGTGAACGTCGAGGGTGATTCCTCCTAAGTTCACCTTGGCGATTCCATCAAGTTGATTCCATCGAGGGTGATTCCTTGGGTTCCCCCTTGATGTTATGGACACACGGTTACCTTGGCTTTACCCCAGGCCCATGTTTAAGTCGGGTCGGCCCCAAGGGATACCCGCGAGATATGTGAAGTTGGGTTGACCGTGAGGGTATCTGCGAGAGTTATTGTTACCACATGACTGAAGGGACATGCGGGACCAACCGGGTAGAGGTGGACCTGAGTTCCCGACAGTCTCTGGATAGTCGGGCTGACCTGGAGGGTACCCGCGAGATAATTATGAGGCACGGCCAGGCAGGTAGACCGCCCTAAAGAGAGAGGGTTAGGCCTGGCCCTTGTTGTATTTCCTCGAGACGGGGCGACGAGGTCACATGATCGTAAGTCTCTGCTCGTCTCTGCGAGCCCCCAATACACTAAGGGTTTGGGTATTTGATCTGAGTTGGCCATTGACCTATATGTGATGGAAAATATGCCCTAGAGGCAATAATAAAATGGTTATTATTATATTTCCTTAATCATGATAAAGGTTTATTATTCATGCTAGAATTGTATTGACCGGAAACTTAAACACATGTGTGGATACGTAAACAAATATTGTGTCCCTAGTGAGCCTCTACTAGACTAGCTCATTGATCAAAGATGGTTAAGGTTTCCTAACCATAGATATGAGTTGTCATTTGATAACAGGATCACTTCATTAGGAGAATGATGTGGTGGACAAGACCCATCTATCAGCTTAGCATTTGATCGTAGAGTTTATTGCTATTGCTTTCTTGTATGTCGAATACTTATTCCTTTGACTATGAGATCATGCAATTCCCGGATACTGGAGGAATGCATTGTATACTATTAAACGTCACAACGTAACTCGGTGATCATAAAGATGCTCTATAGGTATCTATGTAAGTGTTTCTTGAGTTGGCATGGATCAAGAGTAAGATTTGTTACTTCGAGTATCGGAGAGGTATCTCTGGGCCCTCTCGCTAATACACATCATAAGCAGCCTTGCAAGAAAAGAGACTTATGAGTTAGTTGAAAGATGATGTATCACAGAACGAGTAAATGGACTTGCCGGTAACAAGATTGAACTAGGTATAGAGATACCGACGATCAAATCTCAGGCAAGTAACATACCGACATACAACGAGAATTGTGTATTGTAGCGACCCGATCCAAATGGATCGAAGTCTCTGTGCTTAAGTGTCATCCCTGGATCGGTATGCTGACACACACAGTACTCGATGAATTATAACAGAGTTCAATCACACACTTTATTACATCGAGGTCCTCAAAAGAGTATTATTACAATAATATGGCCAAAGGCCATCTGGATAAATAACTGCGGAAGCATCAAAAGTAAAATGAGTCCATCAACTCCACGGCAAACTGAGTGCAGAACAACGACCTATCGCACCTTTACTCCTCGTCGGAAAACTCTGCAACATGAGACGTTGCAGCCGTGTAGGTCAGCACATGGAATATGCTGGCAATGTCACACCATAGAAATAATAATAAAGAAAAAGACTATCTCTATATGCAAATTTAGCTGGTGGAGGCTCTAAGTTTAATGTTTGCATAAAGCCAATTTTACCCTACAACAAAGGAATAAATTTTTATTTACTACTAAGTTAAAAATGCCATTATTGAGAAGGTTCCTCCAACTCAATCCCAAAATTCCCAAGTTATTAGTAACCCAATGATTTCATTAAATAAAGTGATGAGATCAACCAATAATTCACTTATAGATACTCAAGTTGTCCGTAACCGGGGACACGGCTAATCATGATTAGTTTGTACACTCTGCAGAGGTTTGCGCACTTTTCCCCACAAGACTCGACCACCTCCATGATCGGAAGATCGAGACATAGTCTTTCTGAAGTATTTCCTCCAAACCCTGCGTAGACCGGTACACCTACTTTCCCCTACATCAGCTAGTCTACCACGGAAAGAGGTCACACAACTTACTCAACTATGCCAGAGCCCATAATGGCTTGTGGCTGCACACGGAAGTTTCTAGGCATGAAATATCTTATGATCCCTTTGAGCCTGGGTGGCGGACCTAGGGTTATCACACGGGTACTCCGGGATTCCCCTTGGGCAAGAATTGGTTTCTCCAGGTGCCCCAAACAATCCACCCAGATGTGTATTAAAGTTGCCACCTTATGTTGTCCCAAAATTATTATCTCTCGCAACTTGCATGTATCACACATACCAATCCCCGTCTACGAGCATGGCTAAGCAATATATGATATAACGAATATTCCCGGGGTGATAAAAGGTCATAGGTTCCTACCAAATGAACTACATAGCATAACCACATGTTCCCAATCCTACTCATGCAATCTTTGAGGGTGAAACTAATGCATAATAAAACTGGGTATTGAAAATTATGATCAAAGTGTGAACTTGCCTTGCTGACGTTCGTTGAACTCTAAAGATTCGTAGTAGCAAGCTTCGCACTCCGGATGATCTAGCGTAAGCAGGCAATAACATACATAAGCATACAAGCAAAGATCCAAAAAAGAAAACAAATAAAAGACTTCGAAAACTCCAAAAACACCCAAATAAAGTTTCGGTACAGAACGTAATTTTTACAGCAAAAAAATAAATGGTTTTGGTTTTAACAGAAAGTACATGTCACAAGCTTCGATTTGCAAAAAGAATCACCCAAAACGGAGTTACGAAACTCAAGTTATGGCCTAACGAAGTTTGAATTCAGATCTGTTTGAATTCAAATTTTAAAATTTTCAAAATATATATTTCGTTAGGTTCTCTGGATAGAGGATGTTTTTATGAAACCGTAGGACAAAGAATCAACTAAATCGGATCTATAGACTAAAAGATATACTAGAAACAAGATTCGGTAAAGAATCTGAATTGGAAAATATACTGATTAAAAGAGAGAGAAAAAATCGGACAGGGTGTTCACCGGACTTGTCGCCGGAGACGAGGAAGAAGGCGGCTCCGGTGTGCTTCGGCGAAGGATGCGTGCAAGACGGTGTAGAGGACGATGAGGTGAACCACTTGATCAAGGTGTGGTTGTAGATAGCTTCATGTACACACGGTGAGAGGTCGCCGGAATTCACGAACTCCGGCGAGCAATTGGCGAGGTTAGGGAGGGGGAAAAGCTCCAGAACGAGAGGGCTTCGGACGAGGGGTGAGAGGGGCTCGCGGGGTGCCTTTTATAGGGCTTGGGGAGGTCCAGAGTTGGGTGGGGCGAGATGTGTTAATGGCTGCAGTTTCAAGCATTCATGGTGGCCATTAGAGATGGAATTAAGGCGCACTAGTGAAGGGGAAGGGGTAGAGGGAGGCGAGGGGAACCGGTTCCGGCAGTTATTGAGTTGGGAGAGGGAGAGGAAGGGAGGGATCGAGGTACAGGCGTTCATGGCTGTTGCTCTACGTTCATGTTCCTGTAACGACGAGAGGAGGAAGATGGCCATCGGTTGGGCTGGAAGATATGGGCCTTAGTTGAAAAAAAAATGAGACCCAAGAAAAGGAAAGACAGAAAAAAATATAAAGATAGAAAATAGAAAATATTTTTATATAGGACATATATATATCAAAAAATTTAGAAAAATAAATCCTACAAGATGAACTGTTTTTCAGAGGCTAAATAAAAACTTTATAAAAAAACATTTTTTTCTAAAAATCCAAATGAAACTCAAATTTGAATTCAAAACTTTCGGCATTGTTTTCTTCTGACTTTTTGGAGTGTCATGTTAGCTCCTCTCATACTTTTGAACAAGTATCTCGTCAGGGATTTTTGAAATAAATTTCAATTGCCAAGTAGAATTCAAAGTCAGATAAAATTCATATGCCTCTGAAATTTCCAAATGACACTCAAATAAAAAAAATGCATAGATGCTTAGCTAATAATTGTAAAACATTCCAAATTGAAAATTTGGGATGTTACAAACCTACCCCCCTTAAGATGAATCTCGCCCTCGAGATTCGGGTTGGCTAGCAAAAAGGTGTGGGTGATCCTGTCGAAGATCTTCTTCTCGTTTCCAGGTGGCTTCTTCCTCAGTATGATGACTCCACTTAACCTTGCAAAACTTGATGACCTTGCTGCGAGTAACCCTGCTTGATGTTTCGAGAATCTTGACGGGCTTCTCATCATAGGTCAGATCACTATCCAACTGTATGGCCTCCAGTGGCACTGTATCTCTCAAAGGAATATCGGCCATCTTCGCATGGCACTTCTTCAACTGGGAAACGTGAAACACAATATGAACTCCAGACAAGGCTTCGGGTAACTCCAACTGATATGCAACTTCTCCTCTGTGTTCCAAAATTTTGTATGGCCCCACAAATCGTGGTGCTAGTTTGCCTTTAACTCCAAATCGTTTAACTCCTCGAAGTGGAGACACACGAAGATATGCTCTATCTCCGACTTCATAAGTTACTTCCTTGCGTTTAGTATCGGCATAACTCTTCTGTCTGGATTGGGCTATCTTAAGTCTGTCACGGATCAACTTGACTTTCTCCTCCGAATCTCTGATAAGGTCGGGACCAAATAATTTGCGGTCTCCAACTCCATCCCACATCAACGGTGTCCTGCACCTCCTTCCGTACAAAGCTTCGAAAGGGGCCATCTTCAAACTAGTTTGATAGCTGTTGTTATATGAGAACTCTGCGTATGGCAAATTATCATCCCAACTAGATCCATAATCTAGCGCACAAGCTCTCAACATGTCCTCCAAAATCTGATTGACTCTCTCGGTCTGCCCATCTATCTGCGGATGAAAGGCTGTACTGAACTCTAGCCTGGTACCCAAAGTTTCGTGTAACTGATGCCAAAACTTTGAGGTAAATTGTGTTCCTCTATCTGATACGATGGTCCTCGGAACTCCATGCAGACATACGATCCTGGTCATATATATCTTGGCCAACTTAGCACTTGTATATGTGGTTTTCACGGGGATGAAGTGAGCTACCTTGGTCAAGCGATCAACTACTAACCAAATAGAATCATAGCCTGATCGGGTCTTGGGTAATCCTGTAATGAAGTCCATGCCAAGCTTGTCCCACTTCCAATCCGGTATCGGCAAAGGCTGAAGTAATCCTGCTGGTTTCTGGTGCTCTGCCTTAACCCTTTGACATACATCACATACTGCGACATACTCAGCAATACCCTTTTTCATACCTGTCCACCAAAAACTTTCCTTCAAGTCCAAATACATCTTGGTGTTTCCTAGGTGTATCGAATAAGGCGAATCATGAGCCTCCTGAAGAATCAACTTCCTGATCTCTGTGTCATTGGGCACGTAAATACGCGGCTCAAACCATATGGTTCCGTGTTCATCCTCACGAAATCCTTCTGCCTTTCCTTGGTTCATCCTTTCCTTTATTTCCGCAATACCTTTGTCTAACTTCTGGGCTTCTCGGATCTTTCCCAACAAGGTGGATTGAATTTCCATTGCGGTAACAAAACCTCGTGGTACTATCTCCAATCGGAGATCTCTGAGATCATCAATTAACTCTTGAGGTAATCCTCCTGCTGTGAGGGTATTGACATAACTCTTGCGGCTCAATGCATCTGCCACAACATTGGCCTTTCCTGGGTGATAGTGCAATTTCATGTCATAATCTTTTATGAGCTCCAACCATCTTCTGTGCCTGAGGTTCAACTCCTTCTGCGTGAAGATGTATTTCAAACTCTTGTGATCCGTGTAAACATCTCAATGATTTCCAATAAGAAAATGCCTCCAGGTCTTGAGCGCATGCACTACGGCTGCTAACTCCAAATCATGCGTGGCATAATTCCGCTCATGAGGTCGAAGCTGACGTGAGGCATATGAAACAACTCTTCCTTCTTGCATAAGAACACCTCCAAGTCCCTGACGAGAAGCGTCGCAATATACCTGAAAATCCTTGTGTATATTCGGAAGAATTAGCACTGGGGCTGTGACCAAACGTTTCTTCAACTCCTGAAAACTGGCCTCACATTCCTCGGTCCAATTAAACTTGGTGTCTTTCTTCAATAACTCTGTCATGGGCTTTGCGATCTTGGAAAAATTCTCAATAAATCTTCGGTAATATCCTGCAAGTCCAAGGAAACTGCGAATCTCTCCGACTGAGGTGGGTGCCTTCCATTCGGTGACGGCTTCAACTTTCGAAGGATCCACTGTTATTCCTTCCCCTGATATAACATGTCCGAGAAATCCAACTTTCTTCAACCAAAATTCACACTTGCTGAACTTTGCATATAATTGATGTTCCCTGAGCTTCTCAAGAACCAAGCGCAAATGTTCCTTGTGTTCTTCTTCATTCTTTGAGTAAATCAATATATCATCAATGAATACCACAACAAACTTATCCAAGAACTCCATGAATACCTTATTCATCATATTCATAAAATAGGCAGGGGCATTAGTCAAACCAAAAGACATGACTGTATACTCATAAAGCCCATATCTCGTGGTAAAGGCTGTCTTGGGTATATCCTGTTCTCGAATCTTCAGCTGGTGATATCCAGAACGAAGATCGATCTTTGAGAAAACTTTTGCTCCTTGTAGCTGGTCAAACAAATCATTGATCATCGGCAGAGGGTACTTGTTCTTGATCGTCACCTCATTCAACGCACGGTAATCCACAACCATTCTCAAAGATCCATCCTTCTTCTCAACTAGAAGCACTGGGGCTCCCCAAGGTGATGAACTCGGTCGAATATAACCTTTCTCCAATAATTCCTTAATCTGCTTCTTAATTTCCTCCAGGTCATTTGCGGGCATCCGGTACGGTCTCTTGGATATTGGTCCAGTGCCTGGTAACAATTCAATCAAAAACTCTATGTCTCGATCCGGTGGCATGCCTGGTAGTTCCTCCGGAAAAACATCGGGATAATCCTTCACAACTGGTACTTCCTCCTGAACAACTCCCGAAAGCGAATTCACTTGAGTCCTCCTTGGCGTATGCCTCGACACATACTTAATTTGTTTCCCCTCTGGGGTAGTGACGGTGGGTTGTTGTTGTTGTTCTGGTTCTGATTTTGGATGAGTAGCTGCATGAGGGCGTTCTGGTTCTGGACCAATTGGGTAAGTTCCAGTGGGAATTCCGGGTCATGTCTTGGAGGCATCAGTTCGTTTTAGAGTGGATGAGAAATTAGAATAGAATAAGGGCCTAATGAGAGAAATCACTACCCATAAGCTTATGATAGCAAGAAAACTTCAAATCAAGCAGTTCACACAGATCACACCACACAAGCAAAACCTATAGGTAAGGTCATATCCACAAGAGATATGATCTCTTCATACTACCGCAATCATTCGTTGGACTACATTTGGTTGTGGTGGTCTGAACTAAATCTTCTCAAACCAAAGTCAATTCTAGCTTCTTCTTCTTCGTCAATGTTGTCTTCATGGGTCTTGGTCTCATCAACTGAGCAACTTGGTCATGGGGTTCAACAACTATTGAATTGAAGTAGAGAAAAGATAGAAATAAATAGAGAAGAGTACAGACCAACAGATATATAAGGAAGTGGTAAAATAGAGTATTCTTCCTATGGTTTTCCATTTCCTAGTGGTCGTGTCCTACAGTCAGCGTGTGCTCTGATACCATCTTGTAGCGACCCGATCCAAATGGATCGAAGTCTCTGTGCTTAAGTGTCATCCCTGGATCGGTATGCTGACACACACAGTACTCGATGAATTATAACAGAGTTCAATCACACACTTTATTACATCGAGGTCCTCAAAAGAGTATTATTACAATAATATGGCCAAAGGCCATCTGGATAAAATAACCGCGGAAGCATCAAAAGTAAAATGAGTCCATCAACTCCACGGCAAACTGAGTGCAGAACAACGACCTATCACACCTTTACTCCTCGTCGGAAAACTCTGCAACATGAGACGTTGCAGCCGTGTAGGTCAGCACATGAAATATACTGGCAATGTCACACCATAGAAATAATAATAAAGAAAAAGACTATCTCTATATGCAAATTTAGCTGGTGGAGGCTCTAAGTTTAATGTTTGCATAAAGCCAATTTTACCCTACAACAAAGGAATAAATTTTTATTTACTACTAAGTTAAAAATGCCATTATTGAGAAGGTTCCTCCAACTCAATCCCAAAATTTCCAAGTTATTAGTAACCCAATGATTTCATTAAATAAAGTGATGAGATCAACCAATAATTCACTTATAGATACTCAAGTTGTCCGTAACCGGGGACACGGCTAATCATGATTAGTTTGTACACTCTGCAGAGGTTTGCGCACTTTTCCCCACAAGACTCGACCACCTCCATGATCGGAAGATCGAGACATAGTCTTTCTGAAGTATTTCCTCCAAACCCTGCGTAGACCGGTACACCTACTTTCCCCTACATCAGCTAGTCTACCACGGAAAGAGGTCACACAACTTACTCAACTATGCCAGAGCCCATAATGGCTTGTGGCTGCACACGGAAGTTTCTAGGCATGAAATATCTTATGATCCCTTTGAGCCTGGGTGGCGGACCTAGGGTTATCACACGGGTACTCCGGGATTCCCCTTGGGCAAGAATTGGTTTCTCCAGGTGCCCCAAACAATCCACCCAGATGTGTATTAAAGTTGCCACCTTATGTTGTCCCAAAATTATTATCTCTCGCAACTTGCATGTATCACACATACCAATCCCCGTCTACGAGCATGGCTAAGCAATATATGATATAACGAATATTCCCGGGGTGATAAAAGGTCATAGGTTCCTACCAAATGAACTACATAGCATAACCACATGTTCCCAATCCTACTCATGCAATCTTTGAGGGTGAAACTAATGCATAATAAAACTGGGTATTGAAAATTATGATCAAAGTGTGAACTTGCCTTGCTGACGTTCGTTGAACTCTAAAGATTGGTAGTAGCAAGCTTCGCACTCCGGATGATCTAGCGTAAGCAAGCAATAACATACATAAGCATACAAGCAAAGATCCAAAAAAGAAAACAAATAAAAGACTTCGAAAACTCCAAAAACACCAAAATAAAGTTTCGGT
Source organism: Secale cereale (assembly GCA_902687465.1). Taxonomy (NCBI): domain Eukaryota; kingdom Viridiplantae; phylum Streptophyta; class Magnoliopsida; order Poales; family Poaceae; genus Secale; species Secale cereale. The sequence goes on from LR738709.1 coordinate 496,152,753, forward strand.
ACAGAACGTAATTTTTACAGCAACAAAAATAAACGGTTTTGGTTTTAACAGAAAGTACATGTCACAAGCTTCGATTTGCAAAAAGAATCACCCAAAACGGAGTTACGAAACTCAAGTTATGGCCTAACGAAGTTTGAATTCAGATCTGTTTGAATTCAAATTTTAAAATTTTCAAAAAATATATTTCGTTAGGTTCTCTGGATAGAGGATATTTTTATGAAACCGTAGGAAAAAGAATCAACTAAATCGGATCTATAGACTAAAAGATATACTAGAAACAAGATTCTGTAAAGAATCTGAATTGGAAAATATACTGATTAAAAGAGAAAAAAAAATCGGACAGGGTGTTCACCGGACTTGTCGCCGGAGACGAGGAAGAAGGCGGCTCCGGTGTGCTTCGGCGAAGGATGCGTGCAAGACGGTGTAGAGGACGATGAGGTGAACCACTTGATCAAGGTGTGGTTGTAGATAGCTTCATGTACACACGGTGAGAGGTCGCCGGAATTCACGAACTCCGGCGAGCAATTGGCGAGGTTAGGGAGGGGGAAAAGCTCCAGAACGAGAGGGCTTCGGACGAGGGGTGAGAGGGGCTCGCGGGGTGCCTTTTATAGGGCTTGGGGAGGTCCAGAGTTGGGTGGGGCGAGATGTGTTAATGGCTGCAGTTTCAAGCGTTCATGGTGGCCATTAGAGATGGAATTAAGGCGCACTAGTGAAGGGGAAGGGGTAGAGGGAGGCGAGGGGAACCGGTTCCGGCAGTTATTGAGTTGGGAGAGGGAGAGGAAGGGAGGGATCGAGGTACAGGCGTTCATGGCTGTTGCTCTACGTTCATGTTCCTGTAACGACGAGAGGAGGAAGATGGCCATCGATTGGGCTGGAAGATATGGGCCTTAGTGGAAAAAAAATGAGACCCAAGAAAAAGAAAGACAGAAAAAAATATAAAGATAGAAAATAGAAAATATTTTTATATAGGACATATATATATCAAAAAATTCAGAAAAATAAATCCTACAAGATGAACTATTTTTCAGAGGCTAAATAAAAACTTTATAAAAAAACATTTTTTTTCTAAAAATCCAAATGAAACTCAAATTTGAATTCAAAACTTTCGGCATTGTTTTCTTCTGACTTTTTGGAGTGTCATGTTAGCTCCTCTCATACTTTTGAACAAGTATCTCGTCAGGGATTTTTGAAATAAATTTCAATTGCCAAGTAGAATTCAAAGTCAGATAAAATTCATATGCCTCTGAAATTTCCAAATGACACTCAAATAAAAAAACGCATAGATGCTTAGCTAATAATTGTAAAACATTCCAAATTGAAAATTTGGGATGTTACATGTATGTTGTTATTATGATTCGACCGATAAAGATCTTCGTAGAATATGTATGAGCCAATATGGGCATCCAGGTCCTGCTATTGGTTATTGGCCGGAGAGGCATCTCGTTCGTGTCTACATAGTTGTCGAACCCGTAGGGTCCGCACGCTTAACGTTTGATATCGATTTGGTATTATATGTGTTATGTGTTTTGGTGACCGAATGTTGTTCGGAGTCCCGTATGTGATCACAGACATGACGAGGAGATCCGGAATGGTCCGGAGGTAAAGATTGATATGTAGGACGATGCTATTTGGTCTCCGAAATAGTTTCGGAATGCACGGAAAGTTGTCGGAATACGGAAGGGGTTCCGGAGGCATCGGGAGAGTATTGGGCCTTATTGGGACATGTAGAGGGAACACACTAGCGCACATGGGCCGGCGTGCCCCCTCTTAGGCAGCCACACCCAACTAGATGGAAAGGGGAGGCGCCACCTCCTCTTACCATATCCCAGAAAGGGGAGGAAGGATAGAAGGCGGTGCCTCCTCCCTTTCCTTCACCCTTGCGCCAATTTTTGGCAGGGGTGCACCAAAGGGAGGAGCCCTAGGACTGCCGCCGCGCCACTTGGGGTACCCTAGGGAATGCCTCCTCCCCTCCCACGCCTATATATATGTGTGGGGGGAGGGGTGCCAAACAATACAAAACTTATTCCACGTCGTGTGTCGGCACCCCTCCGCCTCTAGTATACTCCTCCGCTCTAGATTGTTGAAGTGCTTAGGCGAAGCCCTGCAAGATTGCTTCACCACCACTGTCACCACGCCGTTGTGCAGCCGGAACTCATCACCACCTCGCTACACTTGCTAGATCAAGATGGCGAGGACGACATCAATCTGAACATGTGCTGAACGCGGAGGTGATGTACGTTCGGTGCTCGTTCGATTGAAACACGAAGAAATTTGGCTACATCAACCGCGTTGTTAAACGCTTCCGCTTATGGTCTACGAGGGTACATAGACACACTCTCCCCCTCGTTGGTATGCATTTCCATGGATAGATCATTGTTGTGCATAGAATTTTTTTTGTTTTCAATGCAACGTTCCCCAACAATACGCACTAACCACCACGCGGGATCAGATATGGGCACTCGCCGTCGTACGTTTCTCCTAAAAGCTCTGTCAGACGTCTAGCTCAGGATTGTGGCATGGCTAGGACGGCGCCATCTAGGATAAAGGTGGTTCCTAGACCCGCACTATGCGCAATGACATGGAGTGCAGAGGGCAATGGTCCCAAGACCCAGGAGTGCTTAGGATGTAGACCGGCGGGGACCTCTCTGTGGAGCCTAGGTAGGGCTATGACATGTTGATCTTTCGAGGCTGGGCATGACATGGGAAAGTGTGTACGGCTAGAGTAATTAAGCGTGTTGGGTAATGTGGTGCATCCCTGTAGGGAAGTTATCTATTCAAATAGTTGTGTCCATGGTAATGGACGCTCGGAGATGTATCCTGATCTATTATAACTAGAAATTGATACTTGAGACATGAGATGGATATTATGGCTCCGGGATTGCTTTCTCATAGGGAGTCGAGGAAAGATCTCTGGACGATAATTCTACAACATGCTTGTTAAATATAATATACTATTTTGTACTCTTCTGAATGCTGCAAGTTGCTTGAAGATGCTAGTCTTGGATAGGTGATACGTCCATTTTGCATCATGCTTTTATGTTGATGTTTATTGCACTATGGGCTGTTATTACACGTTATTTCACAATACTTATGCCTTTTCTCTCTTATTTTACAAGGTTTACATGAAGAGGGAGAATGCCGGCAGCTGGAATTCTGGGCTGGAAAAGGAGCAAACATTGGAAACCTATTCTGCACAGCTCAAAAAGCTGAGAAACTCCACGACACACTGTTTCAGAAAATATAAAAAATATCTGGCGAAGGAGATTCACCAGGGGGGCCACCACCTGTCCACGAGGGTGGGAGGCCCCCCCTCTGGGCGCGCCCCTGCCTCGTGAGCCACTCGGTGACCCCCCGATGTCATAAGGAGGCTTTCAAGACCAGACGCCGCCGTCTCGAGGCGGAACCTTGGTGGAACCAATCTAGGGCTCCGGCGGAGCTGTTCTGCCGGGGATACTTCCCTTCGAGAGGGGGAAATCGTCACTGCCGTCATCACCAACAACTCTCCCATCTTGTGGAGGGTTATCTTCATCAACATCTCCACCAGCACCATCTCCTCTCATACCCTAGTTCGTCTCTTGTATCCAATCTTTGTACCCAAACCTCAGATTGGTACATGTGGGTTGCTAGTAGTGTTGATTACTCCTTGTAGTTGATGCTAGTTGGTTTACTTGGTGGAAGATCATATGTTCAGATCCATTATGCATATTAATACCCCTCTGATCATGAACAATATTATGTCTTGTGAGTAGTTACTTTTGCTCCTGAGGACATGGGAGAAGTCTTGCTATAAGTAGTCGTGTGAATTTGGTATTCGTTCGATATTTTGATGAGATGTATGTTGTCTCTCCTCTGGTGGTGTCATGTGAATGTCGAACACATGACACTTCACCATTGTTTGGGCCTAGAGGAAGGCATTGGGAAGTAATAAGTAGATGATGGGTTGCTAGAGTGACAGAAGCTTAAAGCCTAGTTTATGCGTTGCTTCGTAAGGGGCTGATTTGGATCCATATGTTTCATGCTATGGTTAGGTTAACCTTAATACTTCTTTTGTAGTTGCGGATGCTTGCAATAGAGGTTAATCATGAGTGGGATGTTTGTCCAAGTAAGGACAGCACCCAAGCACCGGTCCACCCACATACCAAATTATCAAAGTACCGAACGCGGATCAGATGATCGTGATGAAAACTAGCTTGACGATAATTCCCATGTGTCCTCCGGAGCGTTTTCCTTCATATAAGAGTTTGTCCAGGCTTGTACTTTGCTACAAAAAGGATTGGGCCATCTTGCTGCACCTTATTACTTTTACTATCTGTCACTTGCTACCAATTACCTTATCACACAACTATCTGTCACCGATAATTTCAGTGCTTGCAGAAAATACCTTACTGAAAACTGCCCATCATTTCCTTCTGCTCCTCTTTGGGTTCGACACTCTTACTTATCGAAAGGACTACGATAGATCCCCTACACTTTTGGGTCATCAAGACTCATTTTTGGCGCCATTGCCGGGGAGTGAAGTGCCTTTGGTAAGGAAAATTTTATATATTGTGCTGAAATTTACTGTCACTTGTTACTATGGCTCATCATCCTTTGAGGGTCTTGTTTGGGGTATCTTTAACCCGACCAAAAGAGCAAAGAGTTGCTCCTCAACCTACTGAATCTACTGAAAATGTTTGCTTTGAAATTCCTTCGGTATGACAGAGAAACTGCTAGATAATCCTTTTACAGGAGACGGAACACTACATCCCGATTTACACCTAATCTATGTGATGAAGTTTGTGGATTATTTAAGCTTGCAGGTATGCCCGAGGATGTTATCAAGAAGAGGGTCTTCCCTTTATCTTTGAAGGGAGATGCATCGACATGGTTTAGGCTATGTGATGATATTGGATCATGGAACTATAATCGACTGAAGTTGGAAATTCATCAGAAATTCTACCCTATGCATCAGGTTCATCGTGATCATAATTATATATATAATTTTTGGCCCCGCGAAGGAGAAAGAATCACTCAAGCTTGGGGAGGCTTAAGTCAATGTTATATTCATGCCCCAATCATGAGCTTTCAAGAAAAATGATCATTCAAAATTTTTATGCTCGACTTTCTCTCAATAATCGCACCATGCTCGATAATTCTTGTTCTGGTTCTTTTATGATGAAGACTAGTGAATTCAAATGGGATTTATTGGAAAGAATTAAACACAACTCTGAAGATTGGGATCTCGACAAAGATAAGGAGTCAGGTATGACCCCTAAGTTTGATTGTGTTAAAGCTTTTATGGATACCGATGTTTTCCGTGAGTTTAGCACCAAATATGGACTTGACTCTGAGATAGTAGCTTGTTTCTGTGATTCATTTGCTACTCATGTTGATCTTCCCAAGGAGAAGTGGTTTAAATACTATCCTCCCATTGAAGTAAAAGTAGTTGAACCTGTTAAAGTTGAAGAAAAGACTATCACTTATAATGTTGATCCTATTGTTCCTACTGCTTATATTGAGAAACCGCCTTTCCCTGTTAGAATAAAGGATCATGCTAAAGCTTCAACTGTGGTTCGTAAGAGTAATACTAGAACACCTACACCCCCTAAGCAAATTAAAGTTGAACCTAGTGTTTCTATGGTTAAAGATCTCTTGGTTGAGAATTTAGATGGACATGTTATTTACCTCCAAGAGGAAGCTGCTAGAATAGCCAAACCAGATACTAGGAATAAACATAGACCAGTTGTACGCTTGCCTGTTATTTCTATTAAAATAGGAGATCATTGCTATCATGGTTTATGTGACGTAGGTGCTAGTGCGAGTGTAATACCTATTTCCTTATATGATGAAATTATGCATGATATTGCACCCGTTGAGCTAGAAGGCATTGATGTCACTATTAAGCTTGCCAATAGAGACACTATTTCACCAGTTGGGATTGTTAGAGATGTTGAAGTTTTGTGTGGGAAGGTTAAATACCCTGCTGATTTTCTTATTCTTAGTTCCCCACAAGATGATTTTTGTCCCATTATATTTGGTAGACCCTTCTTGAATACTGTCACTGCTAAGATAGACTGCGTAAAAGATATTGTTACCGTTGGTTTAGGGGATATGTCTCATGATTTTAACTTTGCTAAATTTCATAGACAACCCCATGATAAAGAATTATCTAGTAAGGATGAAATTATTGGTCTAGCTTCTATTGTTGTGCCTCCTAACAATTCTTTAGAACAATATCTGCTAGACCATGAAAATGATATGTATATGAATGAGAGAATGGAAATAGATGAAATATTCTTTAAGCAGGGACCCGTATTGAAAAACAACTTGCGTTTTGAAATCCTAGGGGATCCTCCTCCACCCAAGGGTGATCCCGTGTTCGAACTTAAACCATTACCTGAGAATCTTAAGTATGTTTATCTTTACGAAAAGAATATATATCTTGTTATTATTAGTGCTAACCTTTCAGAGCAGGAAGAAGAAAAAATATTGAAAACTCTGAAGAAGCATCGTGCTGCTATTGGATATAGTCTGGATGATCTTAAGGGCATTAGTCCCACTTTATGCCAACACAAGATAAAATTGGAAAAGGACGCTAAACCGGTTATTGATAAGGAAGGAACTACTAAAGCTTCTAGAGGCAGGTATTATATATCCAGTTGCTGATAGCCAGTGGGTAAGTCATGTCCATTGTGTCCCTAAGAAGGGAGGTATGACTGTTGCTAATGATAAAGATGAATTGACCCCGCAAAGAATTGTTACAGGTTATAGGATGGTAATTGACTTCCGCAAATTAAATAAAGCTACTAAGAAAGATCATTACCCTTTGCCTTTTATTGATCAAATGCTAGAAAGGTTATCCAAACACACTCATTTTTTCTTTCTAGATGGTTATTATGGTTTCTCTCAAATACCTGTGTCAAAAGGGTATCAAGAAAAGACCACTTTTACTTGTCCTTTCGGTACCTTTGCTTATAGACGTATGCCTTTTGGTTTATGTAATGCACCTGCTACCTTTCAAAGATGCATGATGACTATATTCTCTGACTTTTGTGAAAATATTTTTGAGGTTTTCATGGATGATTTCTCCGTTTACGGAACTTCTTTTGATGATTGCTTGAGCAACCTTGATCGAGTTTTGCAGAGATGTGAAGACACTAATCTTGTCTTGAATTGGGAGAAGTGCCACTTTATGGTTAATGAAGGCATTGTCTTGGGACATAAAATTTCTGAAAGAGGTATTGAAGTTGACAAAGCTAAAGTTGATGCTATTGAAAAGATACCGTGTACCAAGGACATCAAAGATATACGAAGTTTCCTTGGTCATGCCGGGTTTTATAGGAGGTTCATTAAGGACTTCTCCAAAATCTCTAGGCCTCTGACTAATCTCTTACAAAAAGATATTCCTTTTGTTTTTGATGATGCTTGTTTAGAAGCATTTGAAATACTTAAGAAAGCATTGATCTCTGCACCTATTGTCCAGCCTCCTGACTGGAATTTACCCTTTGAGATTATGTGTGATGCTAGTGATTATGCAGTAGGTGCTGTTCTAGGACAAAGAGTTGATAAGAAATTGGATGTTATCCAATATGCTAGTAAAACTCTAGATAGTGCCCAGAGAAATTATGCTACTACTGAGAAGGAATTTCTAGCAGTTGTATTTGCTTGTGATAACTTTAGACCTTATATTGTTGATTCTAAAGTAACTATTCACACTGATCATGCTGCTATCAAATACCTTATGGAAAAGAAAGATGCTAAACCTAGACTTATCAGATGGGTTCTCTTGCTGCAAAAATTTGATTTGCATATTATTGATAGAAAGGGAGCTGAAAACCCCGTTGCAGACAACTTGTCTAGGCTAGAGAATATTCTTGATGACCCACAACCTATCGATGATAGCTTTCCTGATGAACAATTAGTTGTCATAAATACTTCTCGTGCTGCTCCATGGTATGCTGATTATGCTAATTACATTGTTGCTAAGTTTATACCTCCTAGCTTCATATATCAGCAAAGAAAAGGTACTTCTATGATTTGAGGCATTACATTTGGGATGACCCACATCTTTATAAAGAAGGAGTAGATGTTATTATTAGACATTGTGTACCTGAGCATGAACAGGAACAGATCCTACGCAAGTGCCACTCTGAAGCTTATGTAGGACACCATGCTGGAGATAGAACTGCACATAAGGTATTGCAATCTGGTTTCTATTGGCCTACTCTCTTCAAGGATGCTCGTAAGTTTGTCTTATCTTGTGATGAATGTCAAAGAATTGGTAATATCAGTAGACGTCAAGAAATGCCTATGAATTATTCACTTGTTATTGAACCGTTTGATGTTTGGGGCTTTGATTATATGGGACCGTTTCCTTCCTCTAATGGGTACACACATATTTTAGTTGTTGTTGATTACGTTACTAAGTGGGTAGAAGCTATTCCAACTAGTAGTGCTCATCACAACACCTCTATTAAGATGCTTAAAGAAGTTATTTTTCTGAGGTTTGGAGTCCCTAGATACTTAATGACTGATGGTGGTTAACACTTTATTCATGGTGCTTTCCGTAAAATGCTTGCTAAGTATGATGTTAACCATAAAATTGCATCCCCTTATCACCCACAGACTAGTGGTCAAGTAGAATTAAGTAATAGAGAGCTGAAATTAATTTTGCAAAAGACAGTTAATAGGTCTAGAAAGAACTGGTCCAAGAAACTTGATGATGCATTATGGTCCTATAGAACTGCATACAAAAATCCTATGGGTATGTCTCCATATAAGATGGTTTATGGAAAAGCATGTCACTTACCTCTCGAGCTAGAACATAATGCATATTGGGCCATTAAAGAGCTCAATTATGATTTCAAACTTGCCGGTGAGAAGAGGCTATTTGACATTAGCTCTCTTGATGAATGGAGAACCCAGGCCTATGAGAATGCCAAGTTGTTTAAAGAAAAAGTCAAAAGATGGCATGACAAAAGGATACAAAAGCGTGAGTTTAATGTAGGTGATTATGTCTTGCAATACAACTCTCGTTTAAGATTTTTTGCAGGAAAACTTCTCTCTAAATGGGAAGGTCCTTATGTTATCGAGGAGGTCTATCGTTCCGGTGCCATAAAAATTAACAACTTCAAAGGCACAAATCCGAAGGTGGTGAATGGTCAAAGAATCAAACATTATATCTTAGGTAATCCTATAAATGTTGAAACCAATGTTATTGAAACCATAACCCTGGAGGAATACATAAGGGAAACTTTCCAAAACGATTCAGACTCCGAAAAGGAAGAGGTATGTGATACGGTAAGTAAACAGACTCCAAAACAGTTCTAATGACAATTTTTTCGTTTTGGAATATTTAGAAAAATAGAAAAATAAGAGGCAGTACAGAAGAGACATGAGCCGTCCACGAGGGTGGAGGGCGCGCCCCCTTCCCCTGGGCGTGCCCCCCTGCCTCGTGGGCACCTCGTGTGCCTCCCGGACTCTGTTTTCTTGTACGTTACTCCTTTTGGCCGGTAAAAATTCATTATATATTCTCCCGAAGGTTTTGACCACCGTATCACGCCAAAATCCTCTGTTTTTGTTTCGAGCTGTTTCTGTCGTAGATAAGAGCAATATGCCATCCCAGGATTCGGAGGGAGAAAGCTATGTAGCTGATTTCCTTGCTGACCCTAAGGTCTATGGGGACTTGGAGCATTATGGTTGGACCACGGAGGAAGAAGAAGACCATGATCCCAAGAGAAAGGATTGGACTAGCTCAGATGAAGACGAAGTCCCACTACCTCAACCTGGGGACATGCATGTGGAGTTCAAGAAGTCAAGCCTCCCCAACAGAGCAAACAAACCTAAGATCGAGTTTATCCCTTTTCGCCTCTTGCAGGAAAACAAGCAGGAACTATGCAAGAAGATATTAAACCTTGAGCAGGAAATCAATGACCTAAGGGAGAAAAATTCTATCCTCAAGCGCAAGTTAAGGAACAAGCCAACTCCATCATCACCAACTTCGAAGAAGGAGACATAATTGTAATGCCCAGGATGGAGTTATACCTCCTACGGGTCGAGGCCCGACTTAAAGGCATAAACCCATCCTAGAATGATCTCAAGTTTGGTAATCTTTGCACAACTCATGTAAAAGAGGGATGGTAAACTTAAAAATAGTTGGCTTACAATCGCCACGTCACAGAATAACAGTACAAGTCTCAAAACATCATACAATAAGATCACTACAACCCTCTAAGGGCAAAAATCCAAATGTCAAAGTACCAAACTCAGATAAATAAACAACCACAGGCGGATCGAATCCTAGTAAGAGTCTCCACTACTGATCGCCCGGGTAGCGCACGTAGTAACGACTACGCTCCTCGTCGTACTCCCAATCCAGCTCGGTGCCATCTCCTGGATAGCTCACGGCTGGACCTGCATCTGGTGTGTGAAGTAACTGTGAGCCACAGAGGACTCAGCAATCCCGTTCCTGGGTAACAGAACTATCAAAGCCTTTAGGTGAGGGAAAGGCTGAAGAAAGAAATGAGGTGAAGGAACAACAAAGAGTCTGCAGCAGCAACTAGCACTAACTTACGCAAGAGAGAGCGAGAAGAGAAGGCAAAGCGAGAAGTGATCACTAAGTGATCCTAGCTACAAGCTCACAAGCATAACCCCTCCGTGTTCAACTCCCGAATCCCTATTCGGAAATTGACGGTCACGGAACACACGCTGGTAGTGTATTAGTATCATTGTGTCAAGTTATCTACAACCGGAATTAACAAGCTCCCATCTGCCACATAACCGCGGGCACGGCTTTCGAAAGTTCAAACCCTGCAGGGGTGTTCCAACTTGACCCATTACAAGCCCACGATCCGCGGAGTCGCAACTCCAAAGTGGGAAGACCCGAGTATCCTCGGAATCCCGTGCTCAAGGTAAACCGAACTAAGGTAAGGCTAATCCAGCAAATCCTCCCGGCGTGCCGACACCCTGATAGTAGCCGCGCGTATCTAGTCTCAGGCCACGACCGGATGAGCACAGCGTACAGTGGCCGAAATACCCAAGTTGCCAAGGGGGGCCCCGCACACGACTCTAGTTTGGACCAACACTCAAATCGAGCACTGGCCCAGGGGGGTTGAATTAATTAAGCCTCGGGTTAATTACTCCCTCGGAAAGGTTTTAGTTGTTTATGCAAATAGTACCAATGTTGGGATTTGCTGGAAAAGACTTAGCACATAGCGGTTTATCGAGGGGGTCCCATACACCCCAACCGTGTTAGGAACGCATAATCAAGGAACATAAAACCGGCTTATACGGATCCTAACGGCATGAGTGGAACAAAACACCAAGCAAAAGGCTTAGCCTTCCACCCTTGCCAATATATAGATGATTTCAGTTAAAGCATTTATATAGTGTGATATAACCCAACCAAACTTCAACATGGAGCAAGCATCTTCACTTCACCTGCAACTAGCAACGCTATAAGAAGGGCTGAGCGAAGCGTACTTAGCCAAGCAACGGTTTGCATAGGTAGGGTGGTTAAACATGGCAATTGGTTACAAGTAGGAGGCTGACAAGAAGAACATGGGCATCGAGGCAAAACTATAGATCGAGACTACTAGCAATAGACAAAGATAGTAATGTTATCGGGGTTCGGTCATCTTGCCTGAAGAGAAGAAGTTCGGATCAAAAGAAGGGTCCTCTTGCTCAAACTCGTTGGAAACCTCGTGCTCAACCTCGTTGGAAAACTCGTGCTCAACTTCCGGGTCTAAACAAGACAAACACGACAAGCACCAATCAACACGATGCAATGCGCACTCGAAAAACATGTATGCATGATGGATGCACTAGAGATGCACATGGAGCACGGAAAACATCACTCAAGCAAAACACCTCAAAACAAGATAACAACCTGATATTATTAATCTACACAGAAAATCACCCAAGTTTGATATAAAGATCGCTGAAATCGGAGTTACGGGCTAAAAGTTATGCCCGAAACAAGATTTGAGCGAAAACTGCAAATTACAGCAACATAGCATCTTGGGAGCACAAAATAAATAATCTACAGCACCAAAAGGCATGGCAAAGGACTTGAACATAAACTAGATATAATGTACAGCAAGTAGGTCCAAAGTGCACCCCCAACGGAGTCACGGATCACTAGCAATGATCTTGGACATATTGAACTTTGAAATAAAATTCTGGCAGCAGAATTTTATTGAAAGTTTGGAGCAAAAGATAAGCATGCTACAGCCACTCAAATGGACATGTGAGGACATGGATGGAAAGACAACAATATATACTTCATGGAACAATCAAAATCCACCCCAAAACTATCATGCTTTGTCCTACAACATCACACGAACATGGCATCGGAACGTTACAGATTTCAGACTTAGTGAAATTTCACTAAGTCCTAAAACAGCAACATCATCATAGCATCAAAAAGAGCATGTTTAAGACACCTCGAAACTAAACATGGCAAAGGGTAAGCACCTCATCAAAATACATGTGACGGTGATCCCGAAACACACAAGCATGCATCAATGTGGTGAACACACCGATTACAACGAGCTCAACAAGATGGCATTTCATAACAAGTAAAAACACAATATTTGAACATGGCATCTTGCAACGAAGATAACAAGGAAACAATACATCTACCATGCAACCTATCACAAGCAACACGTAGTTCGTGACGAGACGAACACGTGGACATGTCATTTGCATCGTTTGGACAAACGAGCTAAAAGATATCACATGTCAAAGGTGGCACAAAAATAACACATAGCAGCAGTTTATATCATCATACACTCTTGCAACAGCAAAACAAGTGACAAGATGACATCTAACATGCATGACTACAACAGGTAAAACGTAGAGGGCATCTCCACGAACATCTGGACATGCTACACGCGCAAAACGGAGCAACAGGCACCAAACTAGAGCAGTTTAAAGATTGCATCTCAGATCAGGAATAAAAGGACTTAGAGGGATAAAAGTCAACCTCTCCAGATCTGGAACAGGAGGAACAGTAGCGGGCCTCGGGGGATGAACAGTGTTGCGGCCCGGACTGCTACAGTGCGGCGGCGGCCCGATCCGGCGCTGGGGAACGGGCCCGGTGCGCGCGGCGGGCTGGCTGCGGTGGAAGGCCCGCGGGGGCGCGGCTGGGGCGGCCCACCGGAGGCGCGGCTGCGGCCCAGGCGGCTTCGGGCCGGCCGCGCGGAAGAGGAAGCGGGAGGCCTGCGGCCTGGAGGCCCGGGGTGGCGCGGCGACTGTTCCGCGCTGGAGAGGCACCCGCGGCCCGGCCTGGCGGCGTACGGCCCAGCCGCGGAGCAGCCCGCGAGGCGGCGGTGGCGCGGGGCCTGCTCGGGCTGAGGCGAGGCGATACGGAGCGGGGAGGCGAGCGGGCCGAGCCCAGGCGGCGGTGACGGTGATGTGGTCCTCTGGCGCGGCGCAGATCGAAGCCCCGGCTCGGTCGGTCGTGCGGTCGGTCGCTCGACCGCGGGAGGCGGCTGCAGTCCGGCGCGCGTTGACCCGGCGGTGCTTCGAGCCAGTAGGACAGCGGCGGCGAATCGGCTGGATCCGATGGATCCTTCGGGATCTGAGATGAACAGTAGAAGATTTTTTTGGGATCTGAGATCTGGAATTTAGGGAAGAAGAAGGGAATGTCCAAATAGACCTAGGGGTCTATATATAGCAATTAGACTAGGGTTTAGAGACTAGGGTTGTTTAGGAGCCCTCCGATCTGGATCCAACGGATCCGATCGCGGGGATGATTTTAAAAGGACCAGACGGAGATAAAAGAGAGCAGTAGGGGTATTTCCGGGACACGAAGTGAAGGCACATCGGACCCACACGGACAACGGAGGGAAAAGTCAACGGAGTCCAAACGAGACGAGATTTGAGAGGCGGGTTGCACACAACAAAACAACAACACACAACACAACCTCACGGCACACCGGTAACGAAAAACACCCGAACAACAAAGAAGGCCTACGGGACGTCACGGACACGAGAGGGAGCTCCGGAACACGAAACGGACAACGGGAAGAAACGCCACGAACCGGAAACAACCCCCAACACAGACAAAATGCAATGCACATGTCTACATGATATGAATGAATGCCACACACTCACACAACAAAACGACGAAAGCCCGAAAGACAAAGAACCCGAAATGGAAATAGATGAAGCCGGAGATTTATTATAAGCCCAAAAGGGAAAGTATTACATCCGGGGCATTACAAACTCTCCTCTACTACAAAAAGATCTCGTCCCGAGATCTAGGACTGGAAAAAGGAAGGGTACTCGGAACGAAGATGATCTTCTCGTTCCCAGGTAGCTTCTCGGTCTGTGTGATGTGACCACTTGACTTTCAGAAACTTGATGGTCTTGTTGCGAGTCTTGCGTTCGGTTTCTTCGAGAATTGCAACTGGATGCTCTCGGTAGGAAAGGTCTTGTTGAAGATCAATCTCCTCAAACGGAATCATCCGCTCAGGTGCCTTGAAGCATTTGCGAAGCTGAGACACATGGAAGACATCATGAACATTTGCAAAGTTGGAAGGGAGCTCGAGCTGATAGGCTAGATCGCCTCTTTTGCCAAGAATTCTGAAAGGACCGACGTATCTAGGAGCAAGTTTTCCTTTGATACCGAACCTCTGGGTTCCTTTCATCGGAGAAACTCGGAGATAGACATGATCACCGATGTCGAAAACCAAATCACGATGCTTTCCGTCATAGTAACTCTTCTGACGCGACTGAGCGGCCTTGAGATTCTCACGTATGACTTTGCACATTTCTTCGGCTTCAGAGATCAAATCATTGCCAAGAAGTTGGCGTTCGCCTGTTTCAGACCAGTTGAGAGGGGTACGGCACTTTCTGCCATAGAGAATTTCAAACGGTGCTTTGCCTGCACTTGCTTGGAAGCTGTTGTTGTAAGAGAATTCTGCAAATGGAAGACAGTCCTCCCATTTCATGCCGAAGGAGATGACACAGGCTCTGAGCATATCTTCAAGTATCTGATTCACACGCTCGACTTGACCACTAGTCTGAGGGTGAAAGGCAGTGCTGAACCTGATCTTCGTGCCCATGGCGGACTGAAAGGAGTCCCAGAACTTTGATGTGAACAAACTGCCACGGTCTGAGGATATCACTTGAGGAATGCCATGTAGGGACACAATTCTGGAAGTGTACAGCTCTGCAAGTTGAGCTGCATTGATTGATTCTTTGACTGGAAGAAAGTGAGCGACTTTGGTAAGCTTGTCAATCACCACAAAGATAGCATCATTGCCTCGCTTGGATTTAGGAAAACCAGTGACGAAGTCCATTTCAATGTGGTCGAACTTCCACTCAGGAATAGGAAGAGGTTGGAGAAGACCGGCTGGACGTTGATGTTCTGCTTTCACTCTTCTGCATACATCACATTCGTTCACGAACTGGGCAATTTCCCTTTTCATGCGTGTCCACCAGTAAGATTGCTTGAGGTCTTGATACATCTTGGAACTGCCAGGATGAATGGAAAGGAGAGAATCATGAGCTTCTTCCATTATGAGCTTCCTGAGATCACCTTTGGGAACAACGAGTCTGTCCTCGAAGAACAAGGTATCTCTCTCATCAACACGGAAGCACTTATATTTTGGAGTGCCCTTTGCAATCCCATGTTTCACCTTCTTCACCATGGTATCACTGAGCTGGGCCTCACGGACTTGATCTTCCAAGGTAGGAGCAATTTGGAGATTAGCAAGAAAACCCTGAGGAACAACCTGAAGGTTGAGCTTCCTGAAAGCTTCACAAAGCTCAGGCTGGTGTGGCTTGATAAGAAGGCTGTTGCAATATGCCTTTCTGCTCAAAGCATCTGCAATCACATTCGCCTTGCCTGGAGTGTACTCAATGCTGGGGTTGTACTCTTGGATCATCTCGACCCAACGAGTCTGGCGGAGGTTCAGATGCGGCTGTGTGAAGATGTACTTCAAGCTCTTGTGATCAGTGAAGATGTCGACCTTTCTGCCCAACAACAGATGTCTCCACGTAATCAGAGCATGTACCACAGCTGCTAGCTCGAGATCATGTGTGGGATAGTTCTTCTCAGCTGGCTTGAGCTGACGTGAAGTGTATGCCACAATTCTCTTCTCTTGCATAAGCACACCACCAAGGCCTTGAAGAGAAGCGTCACAGAACACTTCATAGGGCTTGGATTCATCTGGAGGAATCAGAACTGGAGCTGAGACAAGCTTCTCTTTGAGGGTTTTGAAAGCCACTTCACATTCAGGAGACCAAAAGTATTTGACATTCTTCTGGAGGAGGTTGGAAAGAGGCTTGGCAATCTTGGAGAAGTTCTCCACAAACCTTCTGCAATAGCTGGCAAGACCCAGAAAACTGCGGAGCTGCTTGACGTTCTGAGGAGCTTCCCAGTTGACAATTGCTTCAACTTTCTCGGGATTAACCGCAATACCGTCAGCTGATATAATGTGGCCCAGGTAGAGAACCTTATCGAGCCAAAACTCGCACTTTGAGAACTTGGCATAGAATTTGTGCTCTCGGAGTCGATCAAGAACCAGACGCAAGTGCTTTTCGTGATCTTCTTCATTCTTGGAAAACACTAAAATATCATCCAGATACACAAGCACAAACTCGCCTGTATAGGGGTTGAAGATGTAATGCATCATCCTTGAGAAGGTAGGAGGAGCATTGGCGAGGCCGAAGGACATGACGGTATACTCATATGAACCGTAGCTCGTTCTGAACGCCGTCTTGGGAATGTCTTCCTCGCGAATGCGAATTTGATGGTAGCCCATTCGGAGGTCAAGCTTAGAGAATACTTTAGCTCCTTTGAGCTGCTCAAAGAGTTCATTGATGTTGGGGAGCGGATACTTGTTCTTAATCGTCTTCTTGTTCAGTGGCCGGTAGTCAACACAGAGACGCTCCGTGCCATCTTTCTTCTTGACAAATAAGACACCACAGCCCCACGGAGATGTACTCGGTCTGATGAGACCCATACGCTCCTGTTCATCCAACTGTTTCTTCAATTCCTTCAATTCATCTGAAGAGAGCTTGTAAGGACGCCGACAAACAGGTTCGGTGCCCGGCTCGAGTTCAATGACAAACTCCACCTGACGGTGTGGAGGCATTCCTGGAAGTTCTTCTGGAAAGACGTCTTGATATTCATTCACCACTGGAATTTGCTCTATGGCATTAATTTCACCTTTATCATTAAGAGAGAAAAGCCGAATAGTATTATCCCTGGAGGCGAAGATAATCACATCTTCATCAGAATGCGTCAACTTGACTTCCTTTTGAGCACAATCAATGTGAGCATCATGCTGAGAAAGCCAATCCATTCCGAGAATGAGGTCAATATCAGAATGACCAAGAACCACCGGATTAGCCAGAAATCGATAATCACCCATGCGGATAGAAACATTCGGAACAAAGTTGTTGGAGTTCATGAGCAAACCCGGAGAAAGCACAGACATCGGACTCGGCAAAGCTTGCAATGGCATATCATGTGACAATGCAAAAGGTCTTGACATGAAAGAATGTGAAGCACCTGAATCGAACAAAACTTTAGCTGGAAAAGAGTTCACTGAGAGATTACCCAGAATGACATCAGAAGAAGCCTCTGCTTGTGCTGCATTCATCAGATTAACCCTTGCAGACTTTGGATCATGCTTGACAATAGCTGAACTCATAGGAGGAGGAGGTGGAAGACGCTTCGGATTCGGACATCTGTTGGCATAATGACCCTTCTGGCCACACTTGTTGCACACCACTTCAGAGAGAGGACGGAACTGAGAGCCACTGGACTTAGAGCCTTGAGACTGAAACTGCTTCTTCGACTGGTTGCTTGGGTTGGGTGGGTGGGAGAAACCACGGCCACTAGAGTTCTTGTTGTTGGAGTTGTTGTAAGGAGCTCGAATCATTGGAGGAGGAGGAAGCCAGAATTTCTGTTGTTTCGCAGCCAACTGAGACGATGAGGTAGAGTGAACAGCATCTCGAATTCTCTTCTTAGAAGCCTCCATCTTGAGCTGAGCTGCTTCTTGTTTCAAAGCCATATTATAGAACTTATCGAATTCGTCTGGCTCGAACAAAGTGAGAGCAAGCTGAAGTTCATCTTTGAGACCTCCACGGAACTGATAGATTTTGCTCTTTGCATCAGGTATGTCTTGCTTTGCATAGCGAGCGAGGTTTTGGAACTTGACATTATACTGGTAGACTGTCATGGAGCCCTGCTTGAGGTTGCGGAATTGCTCACGCATACCCTCAATAACACTTGTAGGAATGTGATGCGAGCGGAAATCCCTGCAGAAGTTCTCCCACGAGATCACTTGACCCGGCCTTGAGTCTTTATACTGCTGCCACCAGTCAGCTGCTTGATCTTTCAGTTGGAAGGCTGCAAACTTCACATAGTCATCTTCTTTCACGTTACTGCACTCAAAATGCTTCTTGATATCGGTCAGCCAATCCTCAGCATCAAGAGGGTCGACACAGTAACTGAAAGCTTTAGGATTGTTGGCCAAGAACTGGTTGAGGGTAGCATGGTGCTGCTGGAAGAAGTTGCCTTGGTTCATAGGAATGCCCTGATTAGCTTGATTAGCTTGCATAGCCTGCATTTGCTGCATCATCTGCATCATCAACTGAGTGTTCTGAGCAGTAGTCTGCATAATTGCTCTCCAAGCCTCAGGCGGAGGAGGAGGTGAAGGAGGACGTTCTGGAACCTCTTCACCCTCTGGGTTGGCATTCGGAACCCTTTTCGGAGCCATCCTGTAAGAGATGACCACGAATCAGCAATTGATTGAAAAAAGGAATAAGCTGAATCAATGGAATGAATTGCAACAAGTCTTCACAATAATCATTCGAACAATAAGAACGAATGAAATCATCCGAACAAGAGGAACGAATGAATTTCTTAGTTAAATGATAACATCAGTCTTCACGAGAAGCCACATAGGGATCAAAAGGATAAATAATAAAACAACAAGATACGGAAAGGAACAAACACAAGAGAGGAGTTTCGTTCTAACATCTTTGTGCTGAAAGCATATGAACGCGTTACGAAAAGGTTTTGCAATCCCCGGATCAGCATAGCCAAGGACCCTTTAAGATGCAACTCCTGATAGTAACCTCGGTCATATAACCTCTTCACTCAATGTCGAACCCCGAACTCACTAACCTGCATTCGTTGGAAGAATGCCTACGATCTACTGGATAAACCCACCTATAGCTTTCCGAAAGATTCCAGTTATGCAATCAGGTGTTGGGGATACACGGGAAGCACCGCGCAATCAACTCTAACCTACATCCAGGTGTATCCATCCTTCAACACATAACCAGTCTTTCTCGGAAGCTGTGTACCTCGGACCTTCGAAAAGCATCCACTATAACAAGCTATGGCAATACTCCCGAACTACCTCCCCAGTACTGGGTGATGTCGGGGTTATCGTGCCACTGGCCGTATAGGGGAGATTTTCGATGTCGGCCGTCTTAAGTATTTAGTACTGTCGCGATATGCTTGTTACAGTGATACCCCGAAGCTCAACTCCTCGGTAACAGGAGGCATCAGGAACAATATCCTTGTCACAAGAACATCGAAACAATCCCAGAATACTCGCGGGAATCCTAAAAAAAATTTTGTGCAAATTTTGAAGATAGGAGAGACAAGAGCAGACGTCAGGAGTCCTCACCAGAGAGAAAGGGGATGAGAAGCAAAGAAATCCTACCCTCCGATATAATATAGGACTCAAAAAGTTTTCAGTGTGTGCCTAGACTCAACCGTCAACGGTTCGATCAAACAGTGGGGGCTCCTAGGTCGGAGAAGGCTCTGAATACCAACTTGTAATGCCCAGGATGGAGTTATACCTCCTACGGGTCGAGGCCCGACTTAAAGGCATAAGTCCATCCTAGAATGATCTCAAGTTTGGTAATCTTTGCACAACTCATGTAAAAGAGGGATGGTAAACTTAAAATAGTCGGCTTACAATCGCCACGTCACAGAATAACAGTACAAGTCTCAAACATCATACAATAAGATCACTACAACCCTCTAAGGGCAAAATCCAAATGACAAAGTACCAAACTCAGATAAATAAACAACCACAGGCGGATCGAATCCTAGTAAGAGTCTCCACTACTGATCGTCCGGGTAGCGCACGTAGTAACGACTACGCTCCTCGTCGTACTCCCAATCCAGCTCGGTGCCATCACCCGGATAGCTCACAGCTGGACCTGCATCTGGTGTGTGAAGTAACTGTGAGCCACAGAGGACTCAGCAATCCCGTTCCCGGGTAACAGAACTATCAAAGCCTTTAGGTGAGGGAAAGGCTGAAGAAAGAAATGAGGTGAAGGAACAACAAAGAGTCTGCAGCAGCAACTAGCATCTAGCTTACACAAGTGAGAGCGAGAAGAGAAGGCAAAGCGAGAAGTGATCACTAAGTGATCCTAGCTACAAGCTCACAAGCATAACCCCTCCGTGTTCAACTCCCGAATCCCGATTCGGAAATTGACAGTCACGGAACTCACGCTGGTAGTGTATTAGCATCATTGTGTCAAGTTATCTACAACCGGAATTAACAAGCTCCCATCTGCCACATAACCGCGGGCACGGCTTTCGAAAGTTCAAACCCTGCAGGGGTGTTCCAACTTGACCCATTACAAGCCCACGATCCGCGGAGTCGCAACTCCAAAGTGGGAAGGCCCGAGTATCCTCGGAATCCCGTGCTCACGTTAAACCGAACTAAGGTAAGGCTAATCCAGCAAATCCTCCCGGCGTGTCGTCACCCTGATAGTAGCCGCGCGTATCTAGGTCTCAGGACACGTCCGGATGGGCGAAGCTACGGGTGGATACCAAATACCTCGAGTTTCCTCAAGGCGGCCCCGCAGGCTCCCCGTTTCGGACCAACACTCATGTGGAGCACTGGCCCGGGGTTGTTGATTAAGAAAGAGGGTTAATTACTCCCTTATGCATGTTTAGTTTGTTATTAGGCAAATAGTACCAAGGTTGGGATTTGCTGGAAAAGACTTAGCACATAGCGGTTTATCGAGGGGGTCCCATACACCCCAACCGTGTTAGGAACGCATAATCAAGGAACATAAAACCGGCTTATACGGATCCTAACGGCATGAGTGGAACAAAACACCAAGCAAAAGGCTTAGCCTTCCACCCTTGCCAATATATATGTGATTTCAGTTAAAGCATTTATATAGTGTGTTATAACCCAACCAAACTTCAACATGGAGCAAGCATCTTCACTTCACCTGCAACTAGCAACGCTATAAGAAGGGCTGAGCGAAGCGTACTTAGCCAAGCAACGGTTTGCATAGGTAGGGTGGTTAAACATGGCAATTGGTTACAAGTAGGAGGCTGACAAGAAGAACATGGGCATCGAGGCAAAACTATAGATCGAGACTACTAGCAATAGACAAAGATAGTAATGTTATCGGGGTTCGGTCATCTTGCCTGAAGAGAAGAAGTTCGGATCAAAAGAAGGGTCCTCTTGCTCAAACTCGTTGGAAACCTCGTGCTCAACCTCGTTGGAAAACTCGTGCTCAACTTCCGGGTCTAAACAAGACAAACACGACAAGCACCAATCAACACGATGCAATGCGCACTCGAAAAACATGTATGCATGATGGATGCACTAGAGATGCACATGGAGCACGGAAAACATCACTCAAGCAAAACACCTCAAAACAAGATAACAACCTGATATTATTAATCTACACAGAAAATCACCCAAGTTTGATATAAAGATCGCTGAAATCGGAGTTACGGGCTAAAAGTTATGCCCGAAACAAGATTTGAGCGAAAACTGCAAATTACAGCAACATAGCATCTTGGGAGCACAAAATAAATAATCTACAGCACCAAAAGGCATGGCAAAGGACTTGAACATAAACTAGATATAATGTACAGCAAGTAGGTCCAAAGTGCACCCCCAACGGAGTCACGGATCACTAGCAATGATCTTGGACATATTGAACTTTGAAATAAAATTCTGGCAGCAGAATTTTATTGAAAGTTTGGAGCAAAAGATAAGCATGCTACAGCCACTCAAATGGACATGTGAGGACATGGATGGAAAGACAACAATATATACTTCATGGAACAATCAAAATCCACCCCAAAACTATCATGCTTTGTCCTACAACATCACACGAACATGGCATCGGAACGTTACAGATTTCAGACTTAGTGAAATTTCACTAAGTCCTAAAACAGCAACATCATCATAGCATCAAAAAGAGCATGTTTAAGACACCTCGAAACTAAACATGGCAAAGGGTAAGCACCTCATCAAAATACATGTGACGGTGATCCCGAAACACACAAGCATGCATCAATGTGGTGAACACACCGATTACAACGAGCTCAACAAGATGGCATTTCATAACAAGTAAAAACACAATATTTGAACATGGCATCTTGCAACGAAGATAACAAGGAAACAATACATCTACCATGCA
Source organism: Secale cereale (assembly GCA_902687465.1). NCBI lineage: Eukaryota > Viridiplantae > Streptophyta > Magnoliopsida > Poales > Poaceae > Secale > Secale cereale. Next base: position 496,175,172 of record LR738709.1, read on the forward strand.
ACCTATCACAAGCAACACGTAGTTCGTGACGAGACGAACACGTGGACATGTCATTTGCATCGTTTGGACAAACGAGCTAAAAGATATCACATGTCAAAGGTGGCACAAAAATAACACATAGCAGCAGTTTATATCATCATACACTCTTGCAACAGCAAAACAAGTGACAAGATGACATCTAACATGCATGACTACAACAGGTAAAACGTAGAGGGCATCTCCACGAACATCTGGACATGCTACACGCGCAAAACGGAGCAACAGGCACCAAACTAGAGCAGTTTAAAGATTGCATCTCAGATCAGGAATAAAAGGACTTAGAGGGATAAAAGTCAACCTCTCCAGATCTGGAACAGGAGGAACAGTAGCGGGCCTCGGGGGATGAACAGTGTTGCGGCCCGGACTGCTACAGTGCGGCGGCGGCCCGATCCGGCGCTGGGGAACGGGCCCGGTGCGCGCGGCGGGCTGGCGGCGGTGGAAGGCCCGCGGGGGCGCGGCTGGGGCGGCCCACCGGAGGCGCGGCTGCGGCCCAGGCGGCTTCGGGCCGGCCGCGCGGAAGAGGAAGCGGGAGGCCTGCGGCCTGGAGGCCCGGGGTGGCGCGGCGACTGTTCCGCGCTGGAGAGGCACCCGCGGCCCGGCCTGGCGGCGTACGGCCCAGCCGCGGAGCAGCCCGCGAGGCGGCGGTGGCGCGGGGCCTGCTCGGGCTGAGGCGAGGCGATACGGAGCGGGGAGGCGAGCGGGCCGAGCCCAGGCGGCGGTGACGGTGATGTGGTCCTCTGGCGCGGCGCAGATCGAAGCCCCGGCTCGGTCGGTCGTGCGGTCGGTCGCTCGACCGCGGGAGGCGGCTGCAGTCCGGCGCGCGTTGACCCGGCGGTGCTTCGAGCCAGTAGGACAGCGGCGGCGAATCGGCTGGATCCGATGGATCCTTCGGGATCTGAGATGAACAGTAGAAGATTTTTTTGGGATCTGAGATCTGGAATTTAGGGAAGAAGAAGGGAATGTCCAAATAGACCTAGGGGTCTATATATAGCAATTAGACTAGGGTTTAGAGACTAGGGTTGTTTAGGAGCCCTCCGATCTGGATCCAACGGATCCGATCGCGGGGATGATTTTAAAAGGACCAGACGGAGATAAAAGAGAGCAGTAGGGGTATTTCCGGGACACGAAGTGAAGGCACATCGGACCCACACGGACAACGGAGGGAAAAGTCAACGGAGTCCAAACGAGACGAGATTTGAGAGGCGGGTTGCACACAACAAAACAACAACACACAACACAACCTCACGGCACACCGGTAACGAAAAACACCCGAACAACAAAGAAGGCCTACGGGACGTCACAGACACGAGAGGGAGCTCCGGAACACGAAACGGACAACGGGAAGAAACGCCACGAACCGGAAACAACCCCCAACACAGACAAAATGCAATGCACATGTCTACATGATATGAATGAATGCCACACACTCACACAACAAAACGACGAAAGCCCGAAAGACAAAGAACCCGAAATGGAAATAGATGAAGCCGGAGATTTATTATAAGCCCAAAAGGGAAAGTATTACATCCGGGGCATTACAATAATCATATGGGTATGGGCACTCCCCTTGGCAACTGCCAAGCTTGGGAGAGGTGCCCCGGTATCGTATCACCATCACACTCCTATCTTTACCTTTTTATTAGTTCAATCCTTTTGGTAGTGTCTTGATCTAGTAGAATAAAGTTAGCATGATCTACTTGTGAGCTTTTGCTTTATCATCTTTACCTTTGTAATCGAGTCCGTGATCTATATAATAAATATTAGTGTCGAGTCAAGGGCTTGTTTTCCTCACTTTGGTCATGAGAGAATAAAATAAATTATAAAAAGTATCATTGAGATCATATTGATCTTATGGGAAGTAATGACCTCACATAAAGAGCATGATGAATAAAAGTTTTTGAGAGTTGACAAACATAGTTTTGGTCATCGTTGCAATTAATAGGAAGTAATAAGGAAAGAGAGGTTTCACATACAAATATACTATCTTGGACATCTTTTATGATTGTGAGCACTCATTAAAATATGACATGCTAAAGAGTTGATGTTGGACAAGGAAGACAACATAATGGGTTCTGACGCCCCCGATTTGACCATACACTAATCATGCACGCAAATGTGTACGACCAAGATCAGGGACTCACTGGAAGATATCACAACACAACTCTAGACACAAACTAAAATAGTACAAGCTTTATATTACAAGCCAGGGGCCTCGAGGGCTCGAATACACAAGAGTCAGCGGAAGCAATAATATGTGAGTATAGACATAAGTTAAACAAGTTTGCCTTAAGAGGGCTAGCACAAAACATCAATGATCGAAAAGGCAAGGCCTCCTGCCTGGGACCTCCTAAAAACTCCTCCAAACCGAACTCCACGTAGAAAACATCCTCGAGATCTTCTGGCTCCTGGACTCCACCATCAGGTTGCGTCATCCGAGAAGAAGGGACAAAAGGGGAAAAGGGGGAGCAAAGCAACCACGAGTACTCATCCAAAGTACTCGCAAGCAAGGATCTATACTACATATGCAATGGTATCTGTGTAAAGGGGTAATATATGTGGGTTAAACTGCAGAATGCCAAAATAAGAAGGGGATAGCTAATCCAATTGAAGACTACGCTTCTGGCCACCTCCATCTTGCAGCAGTACATGAGATTAGCTGGAAGTAACAAGTATCCTCGCATCTCGCAGCCTCCGTCTTGCAGCAGTAGAATAGAATAGATGGTAAATTCACCAAGTAACAACGTATAGCATAATCCTACCCGGTGATCCTCCCCTCGTCGCCCTGTGAGAAAGCGATCACCGGGTTGTATCTGGAATTTGTCTGGGTGTGTTTTATTACGTATCCAGTTCTAGTTGTCATGAGGTCAGAGTACAACTCCGGGTCGTCCTTTTACCGAGGGAGGCGGCTATTCGAATAGATTAACTTCCCTGCAGGGGTGCACCACATAACCCAGCACGCTCGATCCCATTTGTCCGGACACACTTTCCAGGGTCATGCCCGGCCTCGGAAGATCAACATGTCACAGCCCTACCTAAGCACAACAGAGAGGTCAGCATGCCGGTCTAAGTCCTAGGCGCGCAGGGGCCCAGGCCCATTGCCCAACGCACACCTGCATGTTGCGTATGCGGCCGGTGATCAGACCTAGCAACCTCCATTACAAAGGAAGTTACGTTACACGGTCCAACCCGGCGCGCGCCGCTAAGTCGCTGACGTCAAGAAGGCTTCGGCTGATACCATGACGTCGAGAGCCCATAACTATTCCCACATATCTGGTTAGTGCGTATAGGCCACTGGCCAGACTCAGATCAAATACCAAGATCTCGTTAAACGTGTTATTATGAAATAACCGCGGACTACGACCAGGGCCAGGCCAGGGGGATGGGCCGGCCGGTTGGGCCCGGTTGGCCAGTTGGGCCGGTTGGCCCAGTGGGGAGGGGGTTCCTTTCTTTTCCTTTTTTTGTTTTCTTTTGTTTTCTTAATTTTTCTTTTCTACTTATTTTATTTACTTGTGTATTCAATTTTGCAGAATATAATTCATCTCCTAACTTAATGTTACAATTTAATTCAGTACCCCAAAAGTTTGGTGTTATCATAATACTTTATGCAATTTTATTATTAAAAAGATATTTGAATATTTGTTCCTACCACTATTTTATTTGTTTAGTGCATTTAAATACTTTATAAAAAGTGTGGTTTCTCCATCGTAAATAGTTATGGAATATTTTCAACACATTAAACATTTTAGTTTTGACATTTGAAAAATTTAAACTTGGAATTAAATTTGAATTTGAATTCGAACCTGATTTGAATCTAAGCGAGATTAGCAACAGTAACAATGGTGATGTGGCATCATTAACATGGGATTACTGTATCCTAATTACCCGGGCGTCACAATTATGTTTTCTTATATTCGAAATAAAGTATATTGTCATGGATCATCCAACATGTTGAGCTTGCCTTCCCCCCTGATGCTAGCCAAAACTCCTTGCACCAAGTAGAGATACTACTTGTGCTTCCATACATCCTTAAACCCAGTTTTGCCATGAGAGTCCACCATACCTACCTATGGATTGAGTAAGATCCTTCAAGTAAGTTGTCATTGTTGCAAACTCTCTAAAATATGTATGATTTATTAGTGTGGAGGAAATAAGCTTTATACGATCTTGTGATATGGAAGTAATAAAAGCGACGGACTGCATAATAAAGGTCCTTATCGCAAGTGGCAATATAAAGTGACGTTCTTTTGCGCTAAGACTTTGTGCATCCAACCATAAAAGCACATGACAACCTCTTCTTCCCTCTACGAAGGGCCTATCTATTATTCTTGCCTTATAAGTGTCAAGGTGAAAATCACCTTTCCTTTTTTACATTTTATCCTTTGGCAAGCACATTGTGTTGGAAAGATCCTGACATATATACCCACTTGGATGTAAGTTATCATGGTCTATTACTGTTGACATTACCCTTGAGGTAAAAGGTTGGGAGGCAATACCATAAGCCCCTATCTTTCTCTGTGTCCGATTAAAACTCCATACCCATAAGTATTGCGTGAGTGTGAGCAATTGTGAAAGACTATATGATAGTTAAGTATGTGGACTTGCTAAAAAGCTCTTATAATGACTCTTTCCGATGTTATGATAAATTGCAATTGCTTCAATGACTAAGATCATAGTTTGTTGGTTTAGCATAAGAATCATTTGATAATATATGTGTGCTGCTGTTATAAGAATGATCATGATGCCCTCATGTCCGTATTTTATTTTTATCGACACCTCTATCTGTAAGCATGTGGACATATTTTTCGATATCGGCTTTCGCTTGAGGACAAGCGAGGTCTAAGCTTGGGGGAGTTGATACGTCCATTTTTCATCATACTTTTATGTTGATATTTATTGCACTATAGGCTGTTATTACACATTATGTCACAATACTTATGCCTTTTCTCTCTTATTTTACAAGGTTTACATGAACAGGGAGAATGCCGGTAGCTAGAATTTTGGGCTGGAAAAGGAGCAAACATTGGAAACCTATTCTGCACAGCTCAAAAAGCTCCGAAACTCCACGAGACACCGTTTCACCAAATATAAAAAATATCTGGCGAAGGAGATTCACTAGGGGGCCACCACCTGTCCACGACGGTGGGGGCACGCCCCCCCTCTAGGTGCGCCCCCTGCCTCGTGGGCCACTCGGTGACCCCCCTGATGCCCATCATCTCTTATATGAGGTGTTTTGACCTGGAAAAAATCATAAGGAGGCTTTCGGGACTAGACGCCGCCGTCTCGAGGCGGAACCTTGGCGGAACCAATCTAGGGCTCCGACGGAGTTGTTCTGCCGGGGATACTTCCCTCCGAGAGGGGGAAATCATCACCGCCGTCATGACCAACAACTCTCCCATCTTGGGGAGGGTTATCTTCATCAACATCTTCACAAGCACCATTTCCTCTCAAACCCTAGTTCATCTCTTCTATCCAATCTTTGTACCCGAACCTCAGATTGGTACCTCTGGGTTGCTAGTAGTGTTGATTACTCCTTGTAGTTGATGCTAGTTGGTTTACTTGGTGGAAGATCATATGTTCAGATCCATTCGTATTAATACCCTTCTGATCATGAACAATATTATGTCTTGTGAGTAGTTACTTTTGTTCCTGAGGACATGGGAGAAGTCTTGCTATCAGTAGTCATGTGAATTTGGTATTCGTTCGATATTTTGATGAGAGGTATGTTGTCTCTCCTCTAGTGCTGTCATGTGAACGTCGACTACATGACACTTCACCACTGTTTGGGCCTAGAGGAAGGCATTGGGAAGTGATAAGTAGATGATGGGTTGCTAGAGTGACAGAAGCTTAAACCCTAGTTGATGCATTGCTTCGTAAGGGGCTGATTTGGATCCATATGTTTCATGCTATTGTTAGGTTTACCTTAATACTTCTTTTGTAGTTGCTGATGCTTGCAATAGATGTTAATCATAAGTGGGAGGTTTGTCCAAGTAAGGACAGCACCCAAGCACCGGTCCACCCACATACCAAATTATCAAAGTACCGAACGTGAATCAGATGATCGTGATGAAAACTAGCTTGACGATAATTCCCATGTGTCCCCGGGAGCGTTTTCCTTCATACAAGAGTTTGTCCAGGCTTGTCCTTTGCTACAAAAAGGATTGGGCCATCTTGCTGCACCTTATTTACTTTTACTGTTTGTCACTTGCTACCAATTACCTTATCACAAAACTATCTGTCACCGATAATTTCAGTGCTTGCAGAAAATACCTTACTGAAAACTTCCTATCATTTCCTTCTGCTCCTTGTTGGGTTCGAGACTCTTACTTATCGAAAGGACTATGATAGATCTCCTACACTTGTGTGTCATCAATAGGACAGGCCTTTCCCCTTCTCTTCTGGCATTCTGCACTACAGCCCACAGTTACATCTCATTCCTTTGATACTAATGCATACTTAGTCTATATCTAATGCTTGCGGCGACTTAAGATGAGTACTCACGGTTGCTTTGCTCCTCCTTTTTCCCTTCTTTATCCTTTCTGGTTGTTGCGACTGGATGGTGGATCCCAGGAGCCAGATGCCACTACCAATGACTACGACTACTCCGACGGTGCTTACTACTACGTGGAGACCGCCAACGACCAGGAGTTGTGTAACGCCCCGGACACACCCGCCGGTGGTCGTTACTCCTGGCAGGATCTAGACTGGCCCCGCATATCAATACTAGTCTTTTCTGCGCACTTTGTCCTCACTCGTGCGCACCCGGGAGCAACTTCCCGGTCGGTCACCCATCCTGAAACTACTCCAAGCTGAGCACGCTTAACTTTGGAGTTCTATTCGAATGGGCTTCCGGAAAAGAAGGAATTCCTTATTGATATGAGTAGTCTATCATACCTAATAAGCCAAGCTATCACATACACCCCCACTCAGAGGAACCGACATCCTCGTCGGGCCACAGGAACGTTCCCTCTTGGCACAAACGTCTATGCATCCAGGACAGCACATGTGCCATGCCGTGTGCCACGACGGGTCACAAACGTCATGCACAGCATGACTGCAAACTGTCCGCAAACAACCGTGTAACCGTGAGGGTCGGCTCTGATACCAACTTGTAACGCCCCGGACACACCCGTCGGTGGTCATTACTCCTGGCGGGATCTAGACTGGCCCCACATATCAATACTAGTCTTTTCTGCGCACTTTGTCCTCACTCGTGCGCACCCGGGAGCAACTTCCCGGTCGGTCACCCATCTTGAAACTACTCCAAGCTGAGCATGCTTAACTTTGGAGTTCTGTCTGAATGCGCTCCCGGAAAAGAAGGAATTCCTTATTGATATGAGTAGTCTATCATCCCTAATAAGCCAGGCTATCACAAGTTGTTAGGAGGCTCCCAGGCAGGAGGCCTTGGCTTTTCGATCGTAGTTATTTTTGTGCTAGCCTTCGATACATCTCCAACCTATCTGTAATTTTTGATTGTCCCATGTTGTTATATTATCATTCTTGGATGTTTTACAATCATTTTATAGCAACTTTATATCGTTTTTTGGGACTAACCTATTGACATAGTGCCTAATGCCAGTTGTTGTTTTTTGCTTCATAGAAAATCAATACCAAACGAAGTTAAAACGTAGCGAAACTTTTTGGAGAATTTTTCTGGATCAGAAGACACAAGTTGGGATAATAAAGTACTAGAGGGGGCTCCGAGAGGAGCACAACCCACCAGGGCACGCCTGGGGCCCCTGGCGCGCACAGGTGGGTTGTGCCCACCTCGATGGCCTCCCGCACCGCCTCTTCCCGCTATAAATACCCAAATATTCCAGAAACCCTAGGGGGGGTCGACGAAATTTTATTCCAACCGCCGCCAGTTCCAGAACCACGAGATCCAATTAAGACACCATCACGGAGGGGTTCATCATCCTCATTGGTGCCTCTCTGATGATGTGTGAGTAGTTCACCATAGACCTATGGGTCCATTGACAGTAGCTAGATGGATTCTTTTCTACTTGATTCTCTTTACAATGGTCTCTTGGATATCTATTTGATGTAACTCTTTTCGCGGTGTGTTCGTTGGGATCCAATGAACTTTGACTTTATGATCAGATCTATATCCATGAAAGTTATTTGAGTCTTTTTATCTCTTAAATGCATGATTAATTATAGCCTCGTATTTATTCTTTGAATCTTTGGTTTAGTTAGGCCAACTAGATCGATTTTTCTTGCCATGGGAAGAGGTGCTTTGTGATGGGTTCAATCTTGCGGTGTTCTTTCCTAGTGACAGAAGGGGCACCAAGGCACGCATGTATCGTTGCTATTAAGGATAACAAGACGGAGGCTATTCCTACATGAATAGATCTTGCCTACATCATGTCGTCATTCTTATTGCATTACTCCATTTCTCCATGAACTTAATACACTAGATGCATGCTGGATAGCAGTCGATGTGTGGAGTAATAGTAGTAGATGCAGGCAGGAGTTTGTCTACTAATCTTGTACGTGATGCCTATATAATGATCATTGCATGGATATCGTCATAACTATTCAATTTTCTATCAATTGCCCAACAATAAAAAAAATACCCACCGTGTGCTATTTCTTGAGAGAAGCCACTAGTGAAATCTACGACCCCGGGTCTATTTTCTATCATATTTTCTTTTCGATCTACTATTTGCTTTTGAGATCTATTTTTATTTGCTTTTATTTTCAGATCTATGTTATCAAAAACCCAAAAATACCTCGCTGAGTTGTATTTGCCGTTGCTTGCGTTTATCAATCTACTACAATTTCATCCTATCAACAAGTCAATTTCTGGCACCGTTACCCGAAAGAGATTGACAACCCCTTTTACGTGTTGAGTTGCAAGTATTTGTTCTTTGTGTGCAGGTACCGTTTACAAACTATTGCATGGTCCTGCTGCTGGTTTGATAACCTTGGTTTCATAACTGAGGGAAATACTTACCGTTGTTGTCCTGTATCATCCCTTCCTATTTGGGGAAATGCCGACGCATCTCAAGCGCACGTCAAAGGAATTTTTGGCGCCGTTGTCGGGGAGGCATCATCAACATCTATCAGTTTCCTAATCACAAATCTCATCTCCTTGCAATTTACATTATTTGCCATTTGCCTCTCATTTTCATCTCCCCACTTCACAAACATTTGTTGTTCTATTCGCCCTCTTTTTCGTTCGTCGTTTTCTCGTCAGATTGGTTTTTGTTTGCAATCTTGCTTACTTGTTCGTTATGGCTAGTTCTTCCTCTGGTGCGTGTACCCCCCGAGAAAGAGGTTCTTAAATTTAAACAAAGGGGGGGAGGGGAATCTAAAGGATGATTGGTATAGGATATGCAATGCTCGTAATAGATCTGTTCGTAAGCATTCTACCGATATTTTTCATTGCAGCTTTTATGTGGGTATTCGCACTTGGTATAGATTCGTCCTAGATACGATTACCGGTACGAGTTTCTTGATGTGTTGATCTGTGGATGCTTTTAATGCCATGGGAAATCTAGTGGATTCGCCACCTATCACTGTTAATGACACAAATTTGACTCTTGAGCATGTTATGCAAAGATTAGATGCATTAAAAAGAAGATGATTACTATCGAACAAATTGAAAACTTGGATAAAAAGATGCATAATCTTGCTAATAAAGTTGGATCAAAAGCAGGTGATATTTTTAAATTATTGGGGGAGAAGGAAACCGTAATCAATGAAAGAATTAAAGACAGTCCTTCTTGGATTGATAAGTTGGAAGAAATTTTTAGTAACTTAAGCACTGCCTTTTCTTCCGTTAAAACTATTAAAAAACATAAAAATTTGCAAGACTACTGAAGTCACTAAGAACAAGGGTGCCACTTCTAGTAGCAACAAAGATGATCTTAAAATGATTAGTATTCATCCCAATTTTGTTGAAGTGATAAGAGGCCCTACTACCAAGAATGATTTTTTCAATCTTATTCCTAGAAATATCGTCATTGAAAGCATGCATGCCAAATGTTTGAAGAATTGTGTGATTGAGGAATTGGAAACCAAAGATGAAAACACTTGAGATCTATGTGCTATGCCTAGCTAGGGGTGTAAAATGATAGCGCTTATTGGGAGGCGACACAACTTGTATCTTTTTGCTTTTTGCTTTATTGTTGTTTTCCAATAAATACACAATTATGCCTTTGATTAGATGTGTTTTCTGGTTTAAATTAGTGTTTGCGTCCAATGCCTGAATTGCTGACAGTGACTGGAACATGATCAATTCTTGAATTTTTTACCCGTTATCAGGATACAAGTTTTCCACGTTGTCCGATTTTTTTAGAATTTATATAGTTAGAGAAGTATGACTAAAATTCGCATCTTTACAGACCGCTCTGTTTTAGACAGATTCTGTTTCTGTTGTGTTATGTGGTTGTTTTAATGAATCTATGGTTTTTATTAAAGGGCTTAAGCCATGAAAAAGTTAGAATACAGTAGGTATAATGTAATAACAAAATATGAATTTGTTTTCTACAGTACTTAAAGTAAAGATTAGTTTTGTTATACTAATAGATCTCACGAAGTTTTGTTGAGTTTTGTGGTGATTGAAGTTTTTAAGTTTGGGGTGACATCACGATGGATGAAGGAATAAGGAGTAGCAAGAGCCTAAGACTGGGGATGCCCAAGGCATCCCAAGATAATATTCAAGAAGTATCAAGCAACTAAGCTTGGGGATGTCCCAAGTGGCATCCCCTCTTTCTTCTAACGACCATCGGTATTTTACTTGGAGCTATATTTTTATTCGTCACATATCATGAGTTTTGCTTGGAGCATCTTGTATGATTTGAGTCTTTGCCTATTTTGCTTTTTAGTTTGTGTCATCTATACTTGCTGGACACACATATTTGAGAAATAAAAAATTATGCTATGATTTATTAGAATTGCTCTTTATGCTTCACTTAATTTTTTTTGAGAACTATGGAATTGTTCTAGTGCTTCACTTATATTTTTTAGCACTGTGTGCTTTAATATTTTTGAAGAAATTCTCGCATGCTTCACTTAGACTTTTGAGAGAAGAAAATTTTATGCTCATGTTCTTCACTTAGATTTGTTTGAGCTTATAAGAATCAACATATGAAACTAGTCCCAAAGTGATTGATATTCAAGAGGGATATAATAAAAACTTTCATGAAGATCAATGGACAAAATAAACTTGATTCTTTGTAATAGTTTTGAGATATGATGATAGTGATATGTGAGTCATGTTGATAAATAATTATGCTTTAGTAAGAATATTGGTGTTAAGGTTTGTTATTCCCTATGCAAGCACGAAAGTCAATAGCTATGCAATGAAATTACATCCTACTTGTAGTGCATTATTCCGTGTTAGTTATGTTCAATGCTCGCTTATGTGAATTTTCATTTCTTGGTTGGTTGCTTCTCAATATTTTTGCTAGCCACCACTTGTACTAAGTAGAAATACTACTTGTGCGTCCAAACTCTTTAATACCAGTTTTGCCACATGAGTCCACCATACCTACCTATATGCGGTATTTCCATGCCGTTCTAAGCAAATTTGTATGTGCCATCTCTAAATTTCAAAATAAACTTCTGTTTTGTGTGCCTGTACCGCTCATTAGGCGGTGAGGGGTGGCCAATATTTTTCCATTCTAGATGTGTTATTCTCAAGAGGAGTGTTCATTCACTTGTCATTGCACGAGAGTACGGTGGTAATAGGGATGCCCAGTCCCAAAATGAAAATAAAATTACTTTACGTTGTCAAATAATAAAATCCTTGGAAAGTGTTGGTATGGAGGGCACCCGTGGATACGGTTAGCCATGGATTGTGAAAGAATGGTGCAAAAAGGAATAAACTTTATTTTCAGTTTGGGAACCGCCTATGATGTATCTAGCACGGAAAGTATTGGAAACTCTTAGTCGTTTTCGTTCACGGGAAAATCCTACCTCTCAAAAAAATATCTCTCACTTTAAGCTTTGAGCTCTAGCACCTCTACAAATCCCTACTTCCCTTTGCGAAGGGCCTTTCTATTTACTTTATGCAATTTTTATTTTTATTTGAGTCTCCATCTTCTCTTATAAAGCACCAACTAAGGAGCACTGTGATCATACTTGAGCATCTGATGTAGCTAATATGCGAGTGTGTTTCGTGAATGGATCAATGATTGGGCATGATGAGCTAGGGATAACTTGCTTTATTATTGATATTTCGAAAGACACGGTTGCTTGTTGATATGCTTGAGTATTAAAGTCTTCATGTGAAAACTAGACTATTGCTTTGAACCATATAAAAGTCCAAATGTTCATGCTACAAAAGAAAAGAATATGCGATGAACATGTTAGGAAGCATTCCACATCAAAAATTCTGTTTTTATCATTTACCTACTCGAGGACTAGCAGGAATTAAGCTTGGGGATGCTGATACGTCTCCAATGTATCTATAATTTTTTATTGTTCCATGTTGTTATACTATCATTCTTCGATGTTTTACAGTCATTTTATAGCAACTTTATATCATTTTTTGGGACTAATCTATTGACATAGTGCCAAGTGTCGGTTGCTGCTTTTGCTTGTTTTTTACTTCACAGAAAATCAATACCAAATGGAGTCCAACCGCAGCAAAACTTTTGGAGAATTTTTCTGCACCAGAAGACACAAGCTGGGCCAAAGAAGTACAAGAGGGGGGCTCTGAGGGGAGCACAACCCACCAGGGCGTTCTTGGCCCCCCTGGCGCGCCCAGGTGGGTTTTTCCCACCTCAGTGTCCTCCCGCACTGCCTCTTTGCTCTATAAATACCCAAATATTCCAGATACCTGGGGGAGTCGATGAAATTTTGTTCCAGCCGCCGCAAGTTCCAGAACCACGAGATCCAATCTAAACACCATCACAGAGGGGTTCATCATCCCCATTGGTGCCTCTCCGATGATGTGTGAGTAGTTCACCATAAACCTACGGGTCCGTAGGCAGTAGCTAGATGGATTGTTCTCTTTATTTGATTCTCAATACAATGGTCTCTTGGAGATCTATTTGATGTAACTCTATTTGTGGTGTGTTTGTTGGGATCCGATGAACTTTGACTTTATAATCAGATCTATATCCATGAAAGTTATTTGAGTCTTTTTTATCTCTTATGCATGATTATTTATAGACTCTCTTTGTATCTTTGGTTTAGTTAGGCTAACTAGATCATTTTTTCTTGCTATAGGAAGAGGTGCTTTGTGATGGGTTCGATCATGCGGTGTTCTTTCCCAGTGACATAAGGGGCAGCAAGACGCGCATGTATCGTTGCTATTAAGGATAACAAGACGGGGGCTATTCCTACATGAATAGATCTAGTCTACATCATGTCATCATTCTTATTGCATTACTCCATTTCTCCATGAACTTAATACACTAGATGCATGCTGGATTGCGGTCGATGTGTGGAGTAATAGTAGTAGATACAGGCAGGAGTCGGTCTACAAATCTTGGAAGTGATGCCTATATAATGATCATTGCCTGGATATCGTCATAACTATTCAATTTTCTATCAATTGCTCAATAGTAATTTGTTTACCCACCGTGTGCTATTTCTTGAGAGAAGCCAGTAGTGAAATCTACGGCCCCGGGTCTATTTTCTATCATATTTGCTTTCTGATCTACTATTTGCTTTTGAGATATATGTTTATTTGCTTTTATTTTTCCAGTTCTATATTATCAAAAACCCCAAAATACCTCGCATTTACCAATCTACTACAATTTTATCCTATGAACACGTCAATTTCTGTCACCTTTACCTGAAAGGGATTGACAACCCATTTTACGCGTCGGGTTGCAAGTATTTGTTCTTTGTGTGCAGGTACCGTTTACACAGTGTTGCGTGGTGCTCCTACTGGTTCGATAACCTTGGTTTCATAGCTGAGGGAAATACTTACTGTCATTGTGTTGCACCATCCCTTCCTCTCTGGGAAATACCGACGCATCTCAAGCATACGTCAGCCTTATTAATGCGAACTTGTTTAACTTATGTCTGTACTCAGGTATTTTTGCTTTCCCTGACTCCTGTGTTTTCGAGCTTATTTATTCGAGCCCTCGAGGCCACTGTCATGTATTTTTTCTGTCTAGAGTTGTGTTGTGATATCTTCCCGTGAGTCCCTGATCTTGATCTTACACATTTTCATGTATGATTTGTGTATGGTCAAATGGGGGGGGGGTCACAAGTTAGTATAAGAGCCGACTGAATGTAGGAACCCCCCTTTCCAACTCCTTAGCCGAAGTTGAGTCTAGTCTTTGAAAAACTATTTTACTAACACGACTGTGCGACTTACGGGGCCATGTCGCCAATGGATGGGATTATGATCTTTTATTCCTCTCTTTTACTCTGGGACTCTGATATCTCTTCTATTTGGGTTAAATGATTTTGCTAAATCTAACATCAGGTTCTCGTGATCACATCCACCCAGTGGTTTGTATTACTCCTTTCTCGAATTGAGGGTCAAGTTCTGATTCACAATGTCACTACTGCAGGATGCTGCTAACGCGATACTACAATCAGAGACCCTTCGACGAAACTGTGTGCGATGCATTAATCACAAACGGTGATGTAAAAAACATGTCAAAAAAGATACAAAACATTTGTGATGGCGGATACATCAAGCACGGTTCATATTTTAGTTGCGTGTGTGATGTGGGGCATACGGTTCAGTTCAATGAACTGTTTACGATGAGGAAGAAGAACAGAAACGGGCATCCAAATGAAGGCGTGTGCCATATACGACATACAATTCAGTCGGATTAACTGTTTGTGATGAGGCGAAACAACATAAACGGGCAGTCAGATGAAGGTGTGTGCGATTGAGGGAATACACTTCAGATGGATGAACTGTTTGCGATTAGGCAACACAACAGATACGGTCAGCCAGATCAACGAGTCTGCGATTGACGACATACACTTCACACGAATGAACTGTTTGCGATTAGCGACAACAAACAGAGACAATTAGATAGATGAACGTGTGTGTGCTAGACAGGCACACATTCTAATTAAAAGAAGCATGTGCGATGGTAATAACGAGCACACATAGTTGTTGGAACAAGACGCCTGCTGACATCGCCTATTGCGGTGCACCCTATGGTGCAAATGCCACGTACGTGGCTGAGAAAGTGTGCCCACGATACGCCGTCCAGGAATAGTGCCGCACTTATAAATTATATAGAACCACTAATAAATTTTGAGTCTGCAACCCATTACATTCCAAATTGCAAACCTATTCACATCGATCAAAACCTAAACGGTTTCCCACTTAGGAGCATATTAGTACCCCGTTATAAATACTACTACTCCAAGTTGACTGCACATTTCTCCTCAACTCCTCATCCACAAAAACAAACAAGTCATTCATCATCATTCCCTTGCGTCTGCCATGGCTAGCGTGAGTTCTGGGTCGAGAGATTACTACCAGGGAGAGGCGAGCATGGAAGCAAAAGCACGAGAGGTGCCCCGCCTCGCTGCGAAAGCACACGACATTTTTGGCCGCAAGGCCGTAGCAGCAACGAGGTCCCAGCGCACCACCGAAGCAGCACAGAGGTCCTGCCGCACCATCGATGCATCAAACTGATCCGGCCACGCCATGGAAGTAGCAGAGATGTCCCGTCGCGCGGCGAATGCATCGAAGATGTCCTCCCGCACCATGGCGACCTAGGAAAATGTCTCGTGGGTAGGCGAGGACCCTCACAGGCGCATGCGCGCTATGCTCGATGACCCGATGGGTCGGATCTCTAACTGGATGAAGCAGGAGGAGGAGATGAATGCCTCATTTGAAAATGTTATCAGCGTCATCTGGGGACTAGGGGAGGACAAGGCAAAGCTCCGCACCGTGCACGACCTGCTGAGGGCGAAGATCGCTGGAACGACGAAGTAACACGAGGAGACCACTGCCTTGTTGCAGAGGACCGGCGTCATCGTCAAGAAACTTATGAACGAGAATGCCATGCTCTGCATCGAGCGCCAAAGGTTGGTGGAGGAATCTGTGGATGCTCTCAAGCAGCGTCTTGAGGACTCGAAAGAGCTCATCGCCGCTCGACGCGGAGACTAGTCCCTGAGGGAGTCCTGGATAGGGGGGGGGGTCCTCGGGAGGCCACATAACTCTTGGTGGGCCGGACTGGTGGGCCGTGAAGATCGTAGTCGAAGATCATCTCTCGTATTCGGATAGGACTCCTGAATTCATGTAATGGCAAGTTTTAGGTTTGGGTGTAATCTTTCCTTCCTCTGCAAGATGGTATGTACAAACCCAAGGCCCCTCCGATGTGTATATAAGCCGGAGGGTTTAGTCCGTATAGGCTAACGGAGAATCTCAAATCCTAATAGGCTAGACTTTAGCGTTTAGCAATTCGATCTCGAGGTAGATCAACTCTTGTATTCATATTCATCCATATTAATATAGCAGGAAGTAGGGTATTATCTCGATCGAGAGGGCATGAACCAGTGTAAACATCGTGCCCCCAGCCTCCTGTTACCATCGATCCTCGGACGCATAGTTCGGGACCCCCTACCCAAGATCCGCCGGTTTTGACACCGACATTGGTGCTTTCATTGAGAGTTCCACTATGTCGTCGATGGAAGGACCGATGGATCGCGTCATCGACAATGATGGCAGCACCGAGGGAATCTTCCATCCTGGACAACTCTTCGTGTTCGGTGGCTTCGCGCTACGTGCCAACACGGAAGGCCAACTTGAGCACATTGAGAGCTACGCCCCTGGCCATCAAGTCAAATTCAGAAGTTTAAACTAAGTTGCTGATATCCGTGGAGACTTGATCTTCGACAGATTCGAGCCAGTGGCGACCTCTCCCTGCCTTTATGATGAACAGGACCTAGCTCTGCCATCGGATTAGGAAATAACACCTGCAAGAATTCTGGCCCTAGATCCGGAACAGACCGCGCCGCCCGCGGACGGGGAGCTCAACCCCGCCACGAAAGTCGCGGACTCAACGGCGTTGGAGCCGCACACAAACCCAACCCTAGACGAGGTTTGTGTAATTGGAACCCCGTACCTAACTCCGGCCTCGGATTCCAAATCACACGCATCTGCACCCTTCAAGCCAGATCGGGCGTCTATTGCCGAATTCAGTGCAGCGGATATCTTCCAGCACTCACCCTTTGGTGACATATTGAGGTCGTTAAAATCCCTCTTCCTTGATGGGGACACGCAGCTTTATTGTATCCGGTTTGAACTGGAGGCTGATGGAGAATTTAGCTCCCCACCCACCACCCACTTGGTAGCCACGGTTGAAGATCTAACCGATCTACTTGACTATGCTTCCGAAGACTTCGAAGGGATGGACCTCAAAGCTGAAGCGGATCCAGATCAAAGCTGGCCCGTAACCGGGCGGTGGACAGCTACATTTTTGTACGACATGTACATGGTGGATACACCTAAAGAGGCGGAGGGCGATGGCGAAAACAATCCCATAGAGGACAAGCCCGTCGAAGAACCTCCCAAACGTCTGCGTCCAAAACGGCAAACTAAATCCCATAAAGGAAGAAATAGAAACACTGTCACTAACGACGGTGACACTCCAGAACAAGCCGAAGACCCCGCAGACCCAATGATGGAGCAGGAAGAGCAAGAGGACGTCGAACAGAATCCGAAGCCGCTGTCCGATGACAGCGATGCCGAAGACAGTGACTATGAACTGGTCTCCGAAGAAGAGGCTAGCCTGGATTACGATGAATATACCATCCCACAAGAATCCTCTGAACAAAAACGCTTCCACCGGCGGCTTATTGCCACCGCACGGAGCCTAAAAAAGTAGCAGAGACAGCTTTGAGCCACACAGGACATGCTCAACGATAGATGGAAGGAGGTGCTAGACGCCGAAAGGGAACATGACCATAACGGACAAACCAAAGGCTATCCCGAGCGTAAACTACTGCCTGAATTTGATGACGAGGCCGCCGCGCCCGTCCTGCCGAAGAATAACACCGCCGACAAGCCGGACCGACCACCTCGCGGAAGGACAGAGTCGCTAGCAATGGCGTACACAAGCCCGCACCACCACCCCGTAAAGGTAAAGCGGGTGCGGCTCAAGTCCGAAATCACGATCTACGTGAGGACCTGAACAAAAAAGCTAGCAAGACCAGGTCTATCTACGGACCTAGGGACCGGGCTCCCGCACGGGACGGCGGCTATCAAGCCAATCGTGCTGCTGACATACCAGTTCAGGGTCAATACCGAACATTACAACCATCGAACATACGCCACGATATAGCAAGATACAGAGGAGCCACACACCCTCTGTGCTTCACCGATGAGGTACTGGGTCATGATTTTCCAGAAGGGTTTAAACCCGTGAACATCGATGCGTACGATGGAACGACGGATCCTGCCGTCTAGATAGAAGACATTATTCTTCACATCCACATGGCTCGAGGAGATGATCTCCACACCATTAAATACTTACCCCTCAAACTGAAAGGACTAGCTCGGCACTGGCTAAACAGCCTCCCAGAGAACTCCATTGGGAGTTGGAAAGAACTTGAAGATGCTTTTCGCGCCAATTTTCAAGGGACTTATGTCCGGCCCCCGGACGCTGACGCTCTAAGTCACATCATCCAACAACCCGGGGAGTCAGCCCGCAAGCTGTGGATTTGGTTTCTTACCAAGAATAACCAAATCGTCGACTGTCCGGACGCTGAAGCCTTAGCGGCATTCAAGAACAGTATCCAGGACGAATGGCTAGCCAGGCACCTTGGACAGGAAAAGCCGAGGACAATGGCAGCCCTAACTACACTCATGACTCGCTTTTGCGCGGGTGAGGATAGCTGGTTAGCTCGTAGCAGTACCAGTGACCCTGGAACATCTGAAGTTAGGGATGGCAATGGAAAGCCATGACGTAACAAAAACAAACGTCGAAACAATGCTGGAAGCCCGGATGATACAGCGGTAAACGCCAGATTCAATGGCTCCAGACCCGGTCAACGGAAGAAGCCATTTAAAGGCAACAGACAAGGTCCATCCAGTGTGGACAAAATATTAGACATGCCCTGCCAAATCCATGGCACCCCAGAGAAAGCTGCCAACCACACCAACCGTAACTATTGGGTCTTCAAGCAGGCTGGCAAGCTCAATCTCGAACATAATGGGAAGGAGCCTCAGAGTGAAGACGAGGATGAGCCTCGCCAACCGAATATAAGGGGACAGAAGAAATTTCCACCGGAGGTCAAAACAGTAAACATGATATATGCCACTCATATCCCAAAGAGGGAGCGCAAGCGCGCACTTCGACATGTCTACGCCGTTGAGCCTATCGCCCCCATATTCAACCCATGGTCGGCCTGTACGATCACTTTCTATCACAGGGATCATCCGACTATTATTCGTCATGGGGGTTCGGCTGCCCTAGTGCTCGACCCAATAATCGATGGATACCATCTAACCCAAGTCCTCATGAACGGCGGCAGTAGTCTCAGTCTGATATATCAGGACACTGTCTGCAAGATGGGATCGACCCATCAAGAATCAAGCCAAGTAGCACAACCTTTAAAGGAGTGATACCGGGCGTAGAAGCCCACTGCACGGGATCTAAAACATTGGAAGTTGTATTCGGCTCTCCTGACAACTTTTGAAACGAAGAGTTGATCTTCGACATAGCTTCGTTCCGAAGTGGCTATCATGCACTACTCGGAAGAACGGCCTTCGCCCGCTTTAATGCAGTCCCGCATTATGCCGATTTAAAGCTTAAAATGCCCGGACCACGTGGCGTCATCACGGTCAATGGAAATATGGAGCGCTCCCTCTGTATGGAGGAGGACGCTGCGGCCTTAGTAGCCGAAGTCCAAAATGGCCTATTCAAGCCGGTTAATTTACCAATATCGGACATAACTAAACGTGTCCGACATATGCCTCAGTGCGGCAGCTCAGATGAACCTGAGCAGGATTGACAGCTAGGCCCCCGTCTACTGCCCCACGAGGTAATAGTATATGTGCATCGAGTACATAATTATGCCTTAGATATTCCTTGGGCGGCGACTGGGGGCGACTGCATATAGTCCATAGTCCGGCTGGACCCTATTTGGACTCTAAAATTATATTTTTAGGTTCATCAAACGAACCAGACTTGTTATGGCCACACTGGATTTCTTTTTCTTTTCCTGGTTTTTCCTTTTTCTTTTTACAGGCAGCCATCATACTCTCACCCCTTCAAGGACACATTACATAGGAGGAAACGGCGCAGACGTGCAGCAGGAACCCGCACTAAGGTTTCTTTTTAGATTAAGACCATGTGTAAACCTTTTTTCTCTTTCTTGTTATATACCTTTTTGGCATGTAAAATGTCCAAAAAGGTTTTCAGCATTATCTCTAAGTTTGTGGCTCGCCGTACCATAAAGGGATATTAATAGAGCAGCTTGATTCGCACTACATTCAGAGTTTTATTCACTCATCATAAATGTTCTTCTTCCTGCCTTTCGCAGGGGGCTCTTCTTCTTCTTCCTCTTCCTCGTCATCATCTTCCTCGACATCATCGGAGGAGAGGATGTTTATTTCCTCGCACTTCCTATCCGTAGGACGGGGGCTATCTCCGCCCCCCTTGCCATTCGTCTTCTTGGGCTTCTTGGCCGGCGCCTTGTACGGCGCCGTGACCAGCATCGCCCTCAGTAGAGGCAATGCTGGGTCTTCGGGCAGAGGCGCCGGACTCTTAATCCGGGTCGCCTTCTTCGTCTAGCCCTGTATATCACGCAAAAACTCCAATTCCTGTTATCATTAAATAAGGGAATAAACATATGTTAGGCAAAGTTTTCTATTACCTCTCGGGTGGAGAGCGCGGTGCTATGAAAGTGCGTTATATCGACTAGGGGGGTGAATAGGCGATTTTTATGAATTCTTCACTGAGGAATTTGCGGGTGAGGAAATTCCTTAGCGAAGAACTACTTGCATCGGAATAAGTACTCAGAAGTAAACATAGCAGAACACAAGCATGGTCATCATGATGAAATGAAGACAAGCACAGAGTACAGAAAGCGTAAACACAGGATAACACAGGATGAAGACAAACAGACTGAAGAAATTGAACTGAGGAAATTGAGAAAGTCTTCAGTCAAGGTCTTCAAACAGATATGAACAAGCACACAACACATATATGAGGAAATGAAAGAGTTGAGGAAATAGAACCAGTAAGCTTGGTGAAAACAATGATTTGTTCGACCAGTTCCAACTGATGTCTCAGTTGTACATCTGGTTAGGGCGGCTAAATATTTAAACCTGAGGACACACACTCCCGGACACCTAGTCCTGGACACACAATCCAAGACACCAAGTCCTCACCATATTCCCCTTAAGCTAAGGTCACATAGACCTCGCCCAATCACTCGTGGTAAGTCTTCACAGGTGACTTCCGAACCTTCACAAACTCGGTCACTCGGCGATCCACAATTCCTCTTGGATGCTCTAGACCAAGATGCCTAACCGTTTGGAAGAAGCACAGTCTTCAAAGGTAACAAGCGTCGGATCCACTCAAGATCAATCTCTTCAGTGATGCTCAATCACTTTTGGGTTTGGGTTTGTAGGTGTTTGGGTTTGGTTTTGGGTTTTTTCCCCACTTGATGATTTTCACTCAAAGTCCTCGGAGGATGGGTTGCTCTTATGACAAGTATCAGTTTCTCTCGGAGCAGCCAACCAGCTAGTGGTTGTAGGGGGCGGCTATTTATAGCCTAGGGAGCATCTCGACATGATAAGACATAAATGCCCTTAATGATATGACCGTTAGGTAGGTAGATATTTTGGGACAGCTGGCTCGTAGCACAACAATGATCGGAAATTTGAATATCAAATTCCTCAGGGATATCATGTTCCTCACTATGTAGGTAATCCGCGCTGGCGAATTCCTAACTCCTTAGTCAGAATAAATTCATCAGAGACTAGAATAACTTCGTCTCTATCACTGAAGAGTATGACTGAACTATATGAGATTTCCAATGGCTTCACTCGAAGGTATTGGTAGGTGTAGGATTTTTGACTTGAGCATCACATGGAAATTTTTCCTTAGTATTTCCTCGACCACCTTTAACAGTACGGTGTTTCCTATGACTAAAGAAAGAGAAAATGAAACTACGAAAACAAAAGTCTTCACGCTTCATGTTCCTCAAATGAATACCAAGTCTTCAAGGTCACACGAATTTCTTCACTTTCAAAGTCTTCAGAAAGTCTTGAGAAAGTCTTCAGAAAGTCTTCAGAAATCCAAAGTCTTCAGTCGAAGAACTTGATTTTTAGGGGTCGACTTTCTCTGCAAATATCAAACTCCTCATAGACTTATAGACATGTGTACACTCAAAAACACATTAGTCCCTTAACCTATAAGTCTTCAATACACCAAAATCACTAAGGGGCACTAGATGCACCTACAGTCTCCCCCTTTTTGGTGATTGATGACAATATAGGTTAAGTTTTCAACGGGGATAAACATAAGAAGTGTAAATAGTGATATTGAGGAATTTGATTGCAAGATATAGAAGAACTCCCCCTGAAGATGTGCATAGTGAGGAATTTGCTTTTGACATATAATATGAAGAATTTGAAATGCATGATGAAATATGGTGACTGATGTAATTCAACATGTGTGCATAAACATTAATGAGGAATAAGCATGCAGAAACACCATAGCAAAAGTATTAGGTCACCATAGAGTTTAAGTTTACAACTCGATCCAACAAAGTCATCAGAAGAACGAGAGTTGTAACTTCGCAAAAAAAAACGCCCATATAAGTAGACCCGCTTGAAGACTAACTCAAATTTCTCCCCCTTTGTGAGCAAATGACCAAAAGGATCGAAACTGAGGACTAACGCCCCTGAAGAATCTCAAGATGATGAAGGAGCGCCAGCGTTGTTGGGGTCGATGGTTGATGTAGGGCCTGCCGCAGTGTCGACCAAGTCTTCATACTCATCGGTTTCGCGCGATGAAGAATAGGAGCTGGCCACCAAGGTAGGAACCTTGACCTTCTTGCATTTCTTCGATGGGGGAGCAGACCAGTCAAAGTCATCCTTCAGACACATTTTCTTCAGATCTTCTTCGCCATAAAGATGAGACAGAACAGCCCAGGTGCGGTTGAGGGTTTCATGGAGGTAGTAATGGTTTTTCTTCACTGCATTGTGTGGAGAAGTCATGTTTTGTAGAATTGAACCAAACTGATGCTTGACCCATTTGTGGTTGCGATCAACCTTCTGGTGAAGACCTAGGAGAAGCTCACGATCAGTCATCACCCTGGGAGTTGTGCCTTGAGGATTTTGCTTGGGAGCGTTGGCGGCAGAGTCATGAGTGGCAAAGTCATCATTGGAGGAGTAGGATGCAGCTTTGCGAAATTGACCATCCAATGGACGAATGCCTTCATCAAAAACAGCAGTGGCCTTGCCCTTGTCATCAGCTGAGGAAAATGTCCATTTGAGGACTTCAATTGGGGGCAAGTAGCTGCAATGATTCAGTGTGTCAGCTTTGTAGTTCACTGAAGACCTTGTCCTGATGAATCTCATAATCCACGGAGCATACGGCTTCAGGTTGAAAGGGGACAGTGCATTCGCCATAGTCCTCATGAAGAAATCATGGAAGTTGACGGGAACGCCATGGATGATGTTGAACAGCAGATTCTTCATGATGCCAACGACTTCTTCATCATTTGAGTCGTGGCCCTTGATAGGACTCAATGTCTTCGTCAGAATGCGATAGACAGTCCGAGGCAGAAACATCAATTCGTTCACGAGGAATTTGGTCCTTGGGGCTTGACCTGGCTTCAATGGCTTCATCAGCACTTGCATGTAGTGATCTGTAAGTTCAGTTTCTTCGTACATGCGACGAGCTGCTTCAGTGGGAGGACTGAGAGGCAAATCTTGAAGTAATTCAGAAGCTGGTGCCTTGTAGTGAGTGTTTTCAGTCATCCAGTCCAGCACCCATGAATTCACATTTTTAGAATTTCCAGTGATGTGCAGCGTTGCATAGAATTGAAGAATGAGTTCTTCATTCCAATCACATATGTCAGTGCAGAAACTCAACAGTCCAGCATCGTGAAGAACACTGAGGACTGGCATGAAGCACGGCAGAGATTCCATATCCATGTGAGGAATATGCTGACTATCCCAAAATTCATCATTCATCAAAGGAGTAGCACTCCCAATGTCCACGTCCGAGTCTTGTTCTTCCAATTCTTCAACACCGGCCTTTTCAGCAGTGAACTGAGGCATAGGCGAGGAGATGATTGGGGTTGAAGGGATTGCATCCACTTCAATTTCTTCACCCGTCTGCTCTGAGGAAGCAGCGGAGGGAATATCTTCATCTGATTCACTAAGAATCGCATATTCTTCATCAAACGGAATAAGTTCCTTTGATGGCATGGATGAAATGGGAACGACATCGATTGGGTTGTCAGCTGAGCTTGTCAAAGGCTTCCTCTTCTTCGGAGTTGAAGAATATGATGAAGCTGATGCCTTCCTTTTCTTCACAGTTGCACGCTCTGCAGCCTTTGTCTTCTTCGCATCTGATGCAGATGGAAGGATTGGAGTTGAAGTAGGCGCAAGAGGAGCAGAGGAATCTGGTTGAATTTCTTCAGGCACAACTGATACAGTTGCCCTGACTTCTTCATGTTCTTTAGGCACAGCCTTTGGAGCTTCAGCTGGCCTGACATTTTCTTCAGGCGCAACACTAGAGGTTGCCCTGGCAATTTCTTCAACGGCTGGAATGCAGTCATCAGCCCTGGTATTTTCTTTAGCAACCTGATGTTCTTCAGCAGTGCTGGCATGTCCTTCAGTAGACTGAGCAGATGCTTCAGCCTGAGGAATTTCAATGTGCGTTTGACGAGCAGCACTTGAAGAAAAACCTTTAGTCAAATTCACAAATCTGACTTTGGTGCCCATCCAGTGTGCGTGATACGCGTCGAATTCATCACTGAGGGTTTCGATTTCACCCTGAATCTTTACAAGTTCTTCAGTTGTCATGTTCACAACATTCTTCTCCAGGAAACGCTCCTTCTTGTTCTATGCTTTCTTCATCTGCCTGGACTTTTCAAATTTCCATTTTTCTTCGCCGATGAAGGCGGTCAGCATGTAACTTTGGCCAGGAGTCAGGTTGAAGTCAGGCATAGGAGTGTTGGGATCCTGATGCCAGAGATCAATAAAGTCAAGGATCACTTTTGGATCCAAAAGCAGTGGCACTTTGCTTCCTTTGGCTCTAGCGGCCCTTTCTTGCCTGTCTCTGATGATTTGAACAAGTTCTTCATCATCAGCTTCGTCATCAGACGTCACTTGGAATGCAACTTGTTTCTTGTGAGGACTTGGGCGAGAGCCTTGTCCTGTAGTGGTCTTTTTCTTCAGCAGAGAGGGACCAGCTGAGGAACTAGGTATCGCTGAGGAACTTGGAGTAGCTGAGGAACTTGCAGAGGCTCTTGAGGCAATGGATATGCCCGCAGTCCTTTGACATGTGGCGAGATGCACTAGTGCAGATGATTTTGCTGGAGCATCTGAAGACTTTGGCGGAGGAGCTGAGGACTTAGGAGGAGCAGGAGCAGTTTGAGGAATTTGCCGAGAGGGCTTTGAAGAAGGGTCTTTTACATCTGTCTCCCTAACTCGAACCCACTACTCACATTTGCCCCTAATTCGAAAGCCTGCTCAAAAATGCCCCTCCGCCGTTATGTGCACTTATAGAAATACCCTTCTGTGCCGTTACAATCCGGTCAAAGGCCTTTGACCGTGAACGGGACGTTTTCTTGACATTTCTACCCCTCCCTCCATGTGTCACTTACGTGTGGGACCCACTCAAACAAAAATAAAATAAAAAGGCTCTCTCTCCTCTCTCTGGTGGGACCCACTCTAAAAAATAAAATGGAAAAAAGCCTTCTCTCACCCCCTCTCTCACTTACATGTGGGGCCCCACCCTTAAAAATAGAAGGAAAAACATCTCACACACACTTACATGCGGCCCCAACCAAATACGGAGTAGTTTTTATTAGCAATGGCATAATTAACAATTGGTTGGCCTAACCACGCATTTATTTACGTAACTAATTACTGTCAAAAAAAAAATACCTAACTAACTGCACATGGCCCACCATGGCCAAACGCCGGCGCCTGCGCGCGAAGGCACGACGGCGGCGTTGGGGAGGATGACCGAGCGGTCCAGGGGCTGCGGGACAAGGCTTGCAACGATGCTGGCGCAAATCTGCACTGGTAGGGGGTGGCCGGGTTCGGCGGGGCTTTCAGAGACCACGACGACGGCGAGCTCTCACGACGGCGAGCGGCGGCTCTAGGCAGGGAGGAGCTACGGGCACGAGGAGGTCCAGGCAAAAAGGGAGACATGTCCTACGGCTCGCCACGAACTCGAGGATGCTCTCAGAAATAGCAGGGGTAGCACATCAGAGGAGATCAGGCGACGAGCGCCGCCGGTCGTCGGAGGTCATTGCCATCGATTCCGGCGTGGCCTGCTCCAATTCTTAGCGGGCACGGCCCCTCCTCGGGCTCTCTATTTCGTCAAGATCATCAATTTTGCGCTCGGAGATCCCCTGCGAGCTCCTCGCGACGTCCATGTCCGTGCGCCGCTGGACTCCGTCGGGCGTTGGATCTGGTGGCCTCCTGCGCACCTAACCGGCGCCAGTCGACGCATTACGGGATGATGGTGAGTTCACCACGGCCCTGCCACCGACCCTGGCACCGCCGCTTGTTGCTGGCCGCCGCCAGTTCCCTGTACACGCCGGAGTTGAGAGTGAGAGAGGGAGAGACACGGAGGGAAGAGAGAGAATATTTTTTTCTTTTTTCTTTTCCTTTTCTTTTTCTTTGGGTGGGCCCTAGATGTAAGTGACACATGCATATAGGGGTAAAAATGTCCAAATAACGTCTCCTAAACGGTCAAAGCTCTTTGACCAGACGGAAACGGCACGGAAGGGCATTTCTGTAAGGTGACCTAACGGCGGAGGGGCAAATTTGAGCACCCTTTGAAATTAGGGGTAAATGTGAGTAGTGGGTTCGAGTTAGGGACACAAATGTAAAAGTCCCTTTGAAGAATCTGGCCGTGAGGGCATTGAAGAAGAAGCACTTGGCTTGTGAGCAGGCTTCTTTGCCATAGCCTTCTTAGGCTTGGAAGCAGAGGCCTCAGCAGAGGCAGCAGCAGCAGCTGAGTCTTCATTGAATTTCCTCACTGCTTCTTTTGCTTGTTTGGCCAACTTGGCCTGGTGCTTAGCCCATTCATCAGGATAATGCTCACCGCGCTTGAGGCTAGTGGGGTCAGCAACTTGGCCATGTGCCAATGGAAGTCTTGGGCAGGGAGGATTGAGTGCGAATTTCTTCATGTATTTGGGAGTCACATATCTGTACTCCCTCCACTCTCTTGCCCATCTCCTCTCTATTATTTGTATGTGCACCTTGCACTGATTCTTGTCCTCTTTTCCATACTTTGCCTCATCAGGAGTGCAATAGTCAGCATATATGTCTTCAGGTATTTTGAAAGCAGTATTGACCTCACGCCTCTTTCCTCCCTTCTGTGGCTTCTTGCCATCAGCCATTTTCTTCAGACGAGGAATTTGAACAATTGAATTCTCTGAAGAAGTATGCAACTTTTCTTCGACGAACGCTGCAAATGAGTTAAGTTGATGAGAACCTAGTGATTCAGCAGCGGACATGAGTATCTGTGAACAGAGTATAGTTGCGAGGAATTTGGAGAGGTCATATGTGTTCTCAAAAGGTTTTGTAAAAAGAACAAGTTTGAGGAATTTGACCAGATGAGTCTTGAAGAATTTGACTAAGCATTATTTGTCTTAGGTTCTAGAGTTGTATAGATTGACAATCCACACAATTGAGGAATCTTAAAGAAAAACATAGCTTAAAGAAATCGAATCAAGAACAAATGACATGTGAGGTGTTTGGTGTGTAAAGATTTGAAGAAAAACACCTTTGAGGATTTTTGTAGAAAACATTCGAATCAAAGGGGGCAGTAAAAGTAACTTTCAATTACCCTGGATGAAGAACACGACAAACTGTGAGGTGGAGAAGTGAAGTTCGTCTGTGCAGATCTTCCACGCCCTAACTTGGCAGAGGAAGACAGCTACGGCGGCGGCGGAGTGAAGAAATCCGCGGCCGGCGCGAGTACGACGGCGACGAGGTCGAGGCAGTGAAGCTCTTCCTCACCGGCAACGATGAAGTAGCAGCAGCGCTAGGGTTGGAGAAGCTCGAGCGAGAGAGAGAGAACGAGCAGAGTAAAAAGTAAAGTGAGGGAAGGGGAGGGGTATTTATAGTGGAGATGAATAACCGTTCGCCCGAAGAATTTGGACGAACGTGCCCCTGACCCTTCTCATTCGCACGACATGTGTCACCCACGTACTGTGTAGTGGAGATCGTGTGAGATCGTGGGTGACTAGATAAGTGTTGTCGTGGGATGCGGAATGATTTGAGCGGCAAAACCAATTTTTTTGGATAAGATAAGTTTTAACGTTGCGTTCGCAAATTCTTCAGCTGACAAGGACACAGTGAAGATTTTGAACAAGTTTCAAATAGAACGCATATGAAGAATTTGTGAATGGAATGGGTTGAGTTTAGCATAGAGGGGGAAGGGTCCGATCACATTCACTTAGCAGAAAAAACAACTTGAAGAAATAGCAATAAGTGAATGCTGTAGAGGACATAAACTCATATATATAT
>LR738709.1:496203913-496259386 GCA_902687465.1 Secale cereale
ATATATATATATATATATATATATATATATATATAGCCAATGAAGAAAAGAGACGGAAACGGTGAAGATAATGCAAAGTTGAAGAATATGAACAGCTGAGGAATTTCAAAAAAAAACTCAAATTGAAGATTTTCAACTTTGGTGGTGGTGTGACCCACCGTATAAGAATGATGATTTCAGACACCGCGTACAATTGTCGTAGGGTTCTGAGAATCAAATTCTTCATTAATTTCTTCACACTTAGAGCGTTATTCTTCATTTATTGAAGAAAAACAATTCTTCATGTGTTGCACATCTAAGTCATCAATTTTGCATAAGTGTTAGGATGAGTGTCCAATTCAAAGAACATTCGAAGATTCTAAGATATTTAGCTCACACTGCAACTTGCTAAATGTCTTCTCATCCAAGGGCTTTGTGAAGATATCGGCTAGCTGTTCTTCAGTCCTCACATGCTCAATAGAAATGTCGCCCTATAGCACATGATTATGGAGAAAATGATGACAAATCTGAATGTGCTTTGTCTTCGAGTGCTGAACTGGGTTGTGAGAATTCTTTATGGCACTCTCATTGTCATAGAAGAGAGGCACATTCTTCACGTTGACGCCATAGTCCTTGAGCGTTTGCTTCATCCACAGCAATTGAGCACAGCAAGAGCCAGCAGCAATATACTCAGCTTCAGCAGTAGACAGTGATACGTAGTTCTGTTTCTTCGAAGACCAACAGACCAAAGATCTTCCGAGGAAGTGACATGTACCAGATGTTGACTTGCAGTTCACACGATCACCAGCATAGTCAGAGTCTGAATATCCAATGAGATCAAAAGCCGAGCCCTTGGGGTACCATAATCCAAGTGTTGGTGTGTGAGCTAGATATCGAAGAAATATGTTTCACAGCCTTATGGTGTGATTCCTTCGGTGTAGCTTGAAACTGGGTACACATGCAAACACTAAGCATTATATCTGGCCTAGATGCACATAAGTACAATAAAGAACCAATCATGGAGAGGTATTCCTTATGATCGAAGTCAATACCATTTTCATAGTGCACAGATGGCCATTTGTGGGCATAGGAATTTTGACGCCTTTGCAATCGTGCATGCCGAATTTCCTCAGTACATTCTTGAGGTATTTTTCCTGAGATATGAATATGCCATTGCGTTGTTGACGAATTTGAAGACCTAAGAAGAATTTCAATTCTCCCATCATAGACATTTGATATTCTTCACTCATCATATAGGCAAATTCATCACTATAACGTTGGTCAATACAGCCAAAGATAATATCATCAACATATATTTGGCACACAAATAATTCACCATCATAAGATTTAGTGAAAAGAGTAGGATCAAGTGAACCGGGTTTGAAGCCTTTCTTCGTGAGGAATTCCTTCAAAGTATCATACCACGCCTGAGGGGCCTGCTTGAGGCCATAAAGGGCCTTATTGAGTCTGAAGACTTTGTCAGGATTCTTTGGATCTTCAAAACCACAAGGCCAATTTCATCTTGCTTGCTGCGGTAGATCCACTTTGTGCCAATGATATTATGCTTACGAGGATCTGGATGTTTGACCAGTTCCCAGACGTTGTTGAGCTCGAACTGATGTAATTCTTCTTGCATAGCTTGAATCCACTCAGGCACCAGAAATGCTTCATCTACCTTAGTGGGCTCTGTGATAGAGACAAAAGCAAAGTGCCCACAAAAGTTAGATAAGTGAGAAGCTCTTGAGCGTGTGAGAGGACCTGATGCTTCAATGTCATCGATGATTTTCTCTATCTGCACTTCTTTTGCAACGCGAGGATGAGCTGGTTGTCGTCGAGGAATTTGATCAGCATTTTCTTCAGCACCATTTTCTTCAGCATTTTCTTCAGGTGCATTAGCTCGACGTTCTTCATGTTCTGGAATGAATTCTTCAGTAGATTCTTCGGTAGGAATGACATCATCAGTAGCCTTGAATTTGATAGTTTCCTCAGGTGCTGGTTCATCTATGACAGATGGTAGGTGTTGTCTTTGCGAGCCATTAGCTTCATCGAACCACACATCTACAGTTTCAACAACCTTGTGAAGAACGTTGTTGAAGACTCTGTAGGTGTGCGAGTCCTTTCCGTAACCAAACATAAACCCTTCATGTGCTTTTGGTGCAAATTTTGAGTTGTGATGAGGATCTCTAATCCAACTTTTAGCACCGAAGACTTTGAAATAACTCACATTGGGTTTCTTGTCAGTGAGGAGTTCATAGGCAGTCTTCTTGAAGAATTTGTGAAGATATACTATGTTGATGATGTGGCACACAGTATCAATTGCATCAATCCAGAACCGACGAGGCGTTTTGTATTCATCAAGCAAAGTGCGAGACATCTCAGCAAGAGTCCTGTTCTTGCGCTCCACGACGCCATTCTGCTGAGGAGTATAAGGAGCAGATAACTCATGAGTAATACCAAGTTCATCAAGATAGTCATCGAGACCAGAGTTCTTGAACTCAGTTCCATTGTCACTTCTGATGTGCTTGATCTTCACACCAAAGTTGGTTGAAGCCCTCGAGGAAAATTGTTTGAAGACTTCCTACACTTCATGTTTGTAAGTAACAATGTGTACCCATGTGTATCGAGAGTAATCGTCAACAATAACAAAGCCATATTCAGATGCATCATTTGAAACTGCAGAATAATGGTTAGGACCGAAGAGATCCATGTGTAGCAATTCAAATGGTCGAGTAGTAGTCATGATAGTCTTTGCTGGATGCTTGGCCTTGGTCATCTTTCCAGCTTCATAGGCTCCGCATAAGTGATCCTTGAGGAATTTGACATTCTCAATGCCAATGACATGCTTCTTCTTCGCAAGCGTGTGCAAATTCCTCATGCCTGCATGACCAAGTCGTCGATGCCATAGCCAGCCTTCTGAAGCTTTAGCAAGTAGACACACAGCTGGTTGAGGTCTTGTAGAGAAATCAACAATATACAAGTCTCCTCTCCTAAAGCCTTCGAAGACTTTGGAATTGTCAGATTCCATGACTGTCGGATTTAGGGCTCCGCAAAACCCAAGAAGTTCGAACACAGGGGCATCAACGAAGATCTCTCCCACTCACGTCTACCTAGCGTCTCGCTCTCGTCTCGGTGGAGGGATTCAAGCAAACAACAGATAGAACACACAAGAGTTTACCAAGATTCGGGCCACCGTGTGGTGTAAGACCCTACTTCCTGCTTTGGTGGATTAGCCTCGGGCGGGCTGGAATATGAGCTAGTACAACGGTTCCTGAGCTCAGGAGGGGAGCTCAGGAGGGTCAGGAGGCAAGTGTTCTTGCTCCTTATGTGGTGGCAGAGTATATGGTTCTGCTCTACTTGGCTAGACTTGGTTCGACTTGTCTTGACCTGTCTGACCCCTCTCCATAGTGGGGGTTCTAGCTACTTATATAGGTGGCCATGGTCCTCTTCCCTGAAATGTTTAGGCGGGAAGGGATCTCACAATGGCCCTTTTTGAGCGGGAACACAAGGACGTTCCTATCTTGACAAAAGCGGTCTTTGCCTGCAAAAGGATCAGGTGGCGACACGGTGGTGGGCTCGACGGTGACATCCTCCTTGTCGTCCTTGCGGTCTTCGGTCTTGTTGCACCAAAGGGGAAACCTTTGCCCCGCTCCTTGGGAACCCGCAGCTGCGCTGTCCCCTTTGCACCGAAATGGCAACTGCGCGGCTGGCGGATGCTGACACCCGCTGGCGCGTTGCGTCACTGCTGACATCACTGCCTCCTCCTGAGGTAGGCTTGGCCTTGGATTCTCCGCCCCTCCGGAGCACCTTGTCGAGGCCGCTCCCAAGGAGGTCTTGACGTCGTTCTCCTTGCGAGGCTTAGCCCCCTCGCGAGGGTCTTGGACAGCTGGTCGATTAGCTGGGCCGTACCAGGCCATTTGTAGGAGCGTGTCGCGGCCCACAAACAAGCAAGTCTGGGTACCCTAGTTCCCAGGACGCCGACAGTAGCCCCCGGGCCCAAGGTGTGCGCGGAGTTGGCTTCGGGGCGAAGCCTTAGTCGAGGACGAAGCGCCGCAGGCCCCAAAAAGGCTGCGGGCCAGGCTGGCACGTGACGGTTGGATGGGACGTGGGCGACTCTGCTTCCCACGCAGTCTTGGTAATCGTGCAACTTGACAACTCCTTGGCGCGGGCGACGGGTCCATTACGACTGCGCGCGAGTGGCCGCCCGTTGATCTTCTTGGCCTATAAACAGGGGGCGAGGCACCTTGCCTCTCACTCGACTGTCGTAGGCCAATCCCTGCTGCTTCCATTACTCCAAGGGTCTCCATGGCGCCGATTCACAGGTTCTCGGATGCGGAGAAGGGGAAGAGCCCGATGGCAGAGCCTGAGCTCCCCCCTCCCCCCCGAAGAAGAGGTGCCATAGTTCTCCGAGTGCGTCCCTGAGACCGTCGTACACCCGCAAATGGTGCACGCGGGCACTGCCGGGATTTCGGCTTCCCTTGTATACTCCAGTGGCAGGCAGACGGAGCGGGGCCGGCAATAGGGGTGGCGCCATCAGTCGCCCGGAGAGACGGGCGTCTCCTCGCGCCCTGCTGCCGTCCCATTCTCAGGATGATGCGTGCGAATTCATCATGTGGGTGGGGGACCTCCGCATCCATGGATCCTTCTTCCTCCGTTCCTGAGGGAGGTGCTCCCGGCTCGCGGCCGGGTGACAATGGTGCTGAGGCACGAGGGGTGTCGCCTTCCTCCTTCGCATGCCGACGTGGAGGTGATCTCTTCTGGCCAGGTCTTCATAACCTGGGGCTGGGGTGTGGTGCGCCATGCCTGCGCCCCCGCCGGGAGGTACATTCTTCATTTCGTGCTGGATATGACGGGCACGATGACCTTCAAAGCCTTCGGGGCGGATGGCCGCCGGCTCCCGTGTGGCGCGGGGAATGGGCTCGCCGGCGACCATTCTCTATGCCGTCAGGGCAGCGAGGCGCTCGCCATTGGCTGCGCCTCCGACTCTCCTGGTAGCAGTTACTCTACCCCTGAGACAGCCTCGAGCTCCGATGAGAGCTATGAGCCGCCAAGTCGCTGCCCCTATCGCCGGAGGGAAACAGTGTCCTCCCGGCGTCGTCGTTGTTGAAGGAGTTCAAGCCGCGTTCCTCGAGAGTGACCTTCTTAGCTTAGTTTCTGCGGGACATCATGGAGGGCTCCATGAGGGCATGTAAATTCTTGTAATACTTTTGCTATTGTCCGGTGTTATAACTTATGCCCTTCATGAGACCCTTGTTAGAGCATGAATTTCCTCCCCTTCCGTCCCCGCGGTAGTTTAGGGCCCTACGCCTGCGAGGCACGGCCTCCAGACAAGCCTCAGCCTGCGCTGGTATGCCAGGTCGTGATGCCGTGGTCAAGGCCAGGAGGTGAGTGATCCAGGGTCCGGTAGGAGCCCCCGAGGCGCGATGCTCAGGAGGTCCCTCTTGGTGTGTAGGCAACTGCCTACCGGTCCATCGGGAAGGGTTTTCATGCCTCAACAGAGTCGCAATTATAGTAGATGGTGGTGTAGGTACGCGAGTAGGTGCGGCGTTGAAAACTTATCTTAGCAATCCCTGTGGTCAGGTGGTGGTGGTACTTGATTTTCTATTGCCCTTCCTTCGAGGAGAGGTTCTGTGTCCAGGTGTCTTCACGAGGAGGTGATGATGGTCGCTCCCGAGGCCCTGGGGGCAAGGATCACGGAGCTGGTGGAGGCGTTTCTCCGGGCCGCTACTTTCGCAGCCGAAGAGGAGAAGACTGGTGGTGATGCGCTTGCTGATGCCTGATCCGTTCCTGTTCAGAGAGAGAAGTGCGAGTGCCTCGGGGAGGCGTAAGAACTTTGCTTGAATTTGAAAAACTTGATATTATTGTAATAGCTAGATGATTTCCATGCTTGCTTCCTTTCATGTTTGCTTGGGTGCTCTGCGTCGGCAGGGCCCAACCCCGCCCATAACTCGATCGCCATTGAGCCCTCCGGATGACCGAGGTTACCGTAGTAACTAGACTCAAGGGATGAGGGGCTACGTGGCTAGTGAGGCCCTTGGGTCGCAATGCCCAAGGGTCCACCTTGACGTTCAAGCAATCCCGTTTTCATTCTGCATCGGCAGGGCCCAACCCCGTGCATATCTCGATCGCCATTGAGCCCTCCCGATGACCGGGGTTATCGTCATAGCTAGACTCAAGGGATGAGGGGCTACGAGGCCAGTTATGCCCCTGGGTCGCGATGCCCAGGGGTCCCCTTTGACGTACGAACGGCTCTCATGAAGGAGAACAAGCACCATACCTTGCCCACGAGCCTTCGCCTGGGATGGGGGCGCGAGAAGGCCAGGTATCTGGGCACCTGGTAGGGTGGCGTCTGCCAGGCGTGACCTGAGCATAGCCCCCATGCCTAGCCCCCCTCGTGACACCAATCCAAGGAGAAGCTGTGAGCGTCGTGAGCTGAAAAGCTCCCTGAGGTTGGTGCGACCACTGGGGGCCACCCTTAGTTGTTTATAACTAGCGCGGAGCATAGAGCTACCACACTTGCGCAGAGTGTGGGCATAACCGCGCCTCGGTCGTAGCGGCCAGTGCGGAGCTTGGTGCTTCCACTGGTTCGTGGGCATAACCGCTCCTCGGTTGGATCTGTCGGCGCGGAGCTTGGTACTTCCACTGGACCGTGAGAGGGAGCCTCCCACTGGGAGAGACTCCGGGGCGTGTACATCCTCGTCCTGACACGTGGCTCGCATGGTAGGACAGCCAAGGTGTATATGGGCCCTCCTCAGGACGAGCTGAACGACTCTGAAGAAGTTCTCGTGAGCTTATGCAGAGACCCTACCCTGAGGCGGGTTGCGCCTGAGTCTTCTTCTGCAAAATGTGAAAAGAGAGGCGTTGTGTCGACCCGCGCTGAGTGCATCTCTAGAGGGTATCGCATGAGAAGGCCGCAACACCAGCAACCCCAGGAGGTGACGTCACGAGAATGGCTCGCGAGACAGAGCTCAGCCACTGGATTTGTCGACGCTGCAGGGACGGACCCGAGCACAGGCATCGTGCCCAGTCTTCTCATGCAACGACCCAAAAGAAAAACAACCAACGCGCGGTTCCCGCGTGAGCGAGGCACCTGCCACGGGCCCCTACTTACCCATCCACGATTAGCCCATGCGAGAACAAGGCACCAAGGACCATGGGAGGTGACATCACGGGAATGGCTCGCGAGACAGAGCTCGGCCCTTGGGTTTAGCGACGCTGCAGGGACGGACCCGAGCACAGACGTCGTGCCAGTCCTTAATCATGGGGCGATCGCGAGTGGGCTCATAAGGGCTCATGATCTTAGTGGCGGTGAGGACGCCGAGCATGTAGATAATGTGAATGGAAAGAAACAACTAGCCTTGATCATGCAAAACGGGAGACAACTGCGGGGGAACAGCCCCCAGCAGTCTGAGGATGATGCATCCCGAGAGGCGCCCTCGATTGGATACCTAAAGCGTCACCTGATACTTGTCGAAGAAGAGTTGGGGTAGCTGAAGACGCGGGCCATGCGGGTTGCTCCTGAGGATCGTCGGGCTCCTGAGGCCCAGGGGCTCTGAAGGCTCTCAGTGGTCGCGCGGGTCCGGTTCTCGCTCCGTCCGGCCTGCCTGCCACTGAGCCTCCCGAGCCCCCAAGGCCTGCTGCACGAGGTGCTGGAACGTGGCAGCTGCGTTGCAGAAGCCGAAGAGTGTGCGGACGTAGCTGCAGGGGAGGGCCCTCCTCCAGCCGACCGCCGTCGGCCAAAAGGGCTCCTGAGAGGCGGCTCGGTTGAGACCCATGATGTCGACGTAGACACGGAAGCGGTCGCTCGGGCTGCAGGCAGGTGAACTTGGGGTTGTGTGGTTACGCCCACCGCGGATGAGTCTTGCGTACTGAAGTTCCTCGGTAACTTGGTTGATGAAGTCCTGAGCTCCCAATGCTGAACGGTTCACGCTGGGCTCACAAAAACGAGCGTCAAGACACGCTTGCAGGTGGTGCCGGAACACCTCCCTCGAGACTTTGGTCAGTCCGGAGACTCTCCAGAGGAGAGCCCCCGAGCCGAGGATGAGAGGGGCATCGGGCGCGCCCCCCTATGCGAGGGTGGAGGGCGCCTCGTCAGCAGGTGCAAGTCCTGAGGCCGGGCCGTCAGGAGCCCCTACGTCCTGAGGTCCGGTGACAGGTAGGTTCTTCTTCTTCTTGGGGGCGGCCTGTAGGGCAAGGACGGCTCCATCCTCTACGGAGCACTCGACCGCTGCAGTCTGGTAGGCGCGCTCCAGGGAACGCACCGCTTCCTTCTCATCGGAGGCAATCATGATGACTCCGCCGCTCCCAGGCATCTTGAGTACGTTGTAGCTGTGATGGGTCGCCGCCATGAACTTGGCGAGGGCAGGATACCCAAGGATGGCATTGTACGGGAGGTGGATGTTGGCGACGTCGAAGTCGATGAGCTCGCTGTGGTAGTTGTCGCGATCACCAAAGGTGACGGGGAGGCGGACCTTCCCCATCGGGAGTGTGGAGCCATCCGTGACTCCGTAGAATGGCTTGCTTGGGTGGACCTGATCGTAGGGAGCCTGGAGCGTCTCGAAGGTCTGGACGGAGAGGACGTTGAGTCCTGCTCCACCGTCGATGAGGGTCTTGGTCACGTGGACGTTGCTGATGGTCGGGGTGCAGAGCATCGGGAGGGCACCTGGGGCCGCAGTGCACTTGAGCTGGTCCTTGGGGTCGAAGGCGATGACCTGCTTGGTCCACCTAAGGTTGTGCGCTGCGTCAGGCCTGGGAAGCGCCGCGTTCACCTCACGGGCAAACTGCTTGAAGATGTGATGGGAAGCTGGGGCATGGGCTCCTCCCAAGATGCATGCAACTGCACGCGACTCCTGGAAGCTTCCTGCCCCGTCTCCCTGGCGGTCGTTGTCGTTCCTTCTTGGCGGTGGTGACAGCGGGGGCAGGCCTCCATTGCCCTGAGGGCGACCCCCATGAGGCTGGTCGCGCCAGGGGGCGTCACGAGGCTGCTCCTGCCAGTGGTCCTCACGAGACTGCTCACTTCACCCTTGGCGCGAGTCCCTGCCGTCCCAACGTCCTCCTCCTCAGTCTCCTCCACGGCCGTAGCCGCGGTTGTCGCACTCAGGGCGCTGCCCGACGCGCCCGCCGCGCATCGCCCTGAGCTCCTGGCAGTCGTTAGTGTTGTGGTTGTGGACGTTGTGGAAGACGCAGTATGGTCGGTTGTCTCTCGGGAGGTCATCGTAGCCGCATCCACGCTTCACTTCTGGCTCCGTAGCCAGCACGGCGGGTCCGTTGCACTTTGGTTCTTTGGCCTTGGTCTTCTTGTCGTCCGCCTCCACCTCAGGCAGCTCCTGGAGGGAGATGCGTCCTTCCTCCTCCCTGGCGCACTTTGCCGCGAGCTTGAACAACTCGAGGGTTGTGCACAAGTCCTCGCGAATGGCAAGTGTCGGATTCAGGGCTCCGCAAAGCCCGATAAGTTTGAACGTAGGGGCGTGAACGAAGATATCTCCCACTCATGTCTACCTAGCGCCTCACTCTCGTCTCAGTGGAAGGATTCAAGCAAACAACAGACAGAACACACAAGAGTTTATCCAGGTTCAGGCCACCATGTGGTGTAAGACCCTACTTCCTGCTGTGATGGATTAGCTTCGGGCGAGCTGGAATATGAGCTAGTACAACGGTTCCTGGGCTCTGGAGGCGAGCTCAGGAGGGTCAGGAGGCAAGTGTTCTTGCTCCTTGTGTGGTGGCTGAGTGTATGGATCGATCCCTTTTACAGTAGGAATTCTAGCTACTTATATAGGCGGCCACGGTCCTCTTCCCCCGAAATGTTTAGGCGGGAAGGGATCCCACAACGGCCATTTTTGAGCGGGAACACAAGGACGTACCCTCACAAAAGCAGTCTTCGCCTGCAAAAGGACCAGGCGGTGACGCGGTGGTGGGCTCGACGATG
Organism: Secale cereale; assembly: GCA_902687465.1. Taxonomy (NCBI): domain Eukaryota; kingdom Viridiplantae; phylum Streptophyta; class Magnoliopsida; order Poales; family Poaceae; genus Secale; species Secale cereale. The sequence goes on from LR738709.1 coordinate 496,213,815, forward strand.
ACATCCTCCTTATCGTCCTTGCGGTCTTCAGTCTCATTACACCAATGGGGAAACCTTTTCCCCGCTCCTCGGGAACTTGCGGTTGCACTGCCCCCTTGCACCGATATGGTAACTGCGCCGCTGGCGCGTGCTGGCACCCGCTGGCGCGATGCGTCACTGCTGACATCACTGTCTCCTCCTGAGGCCAGCTTGGCCTTGGATTCTCCGCCCCTCCGGAGCGCCTCGATGAGGCTGCTCCTGAGGAGGTCTTGACGTCGTTCTCCTCGCGAGGCTTAGTTCCCTCGCGAGGGTCTTGGGAAGTTGGTCGATCAGCTGGGCCGTACCAGGCCGTAGTAGGAACGCGTCGCGGCCCGCAGACAGGCAAGTCTCGGTACCCTGGTTCCCACTACGCCGACAGTAGCCCCCGGGCCCAAGGCGCGCGCGGAGTTGGCTTCGGGGCGAAGCCTTAGTCGAGGACGAAGCACCGCGGGCCACAAGGGTTGGATGGGACGTATGCGGCCTCGCTTCCCACGCAGTCTTGGTAGTCGTGCGCCTCGCCACTCACACGACCGGTAGGGCTTCTTGCTGCCGCCTCTGCTTTCTGCCTTTCAATCACTCCTTTTCTTCATGTGCCTTCTCTGTCCCTTCCCCCTTGCCGTCATGCTGCGCAAGGCGAAGAAGAGGGGGGACGGCGAGCCTGCTGCGTCGCCGCCGGTGCTCGAGCCGGCGCTGGGCCGTTGTGCCATAGTGAACCAGGAGGGTGTGGACAAGGTGCGCGCGCCTTGGCCGACGCATCTAACGAGTGGGGGTCGACCCGGGTCTGGCTTGCTTCCTGGCCGGTGGCAGAGCTCGGCGCCAATGATATCCAGCTTCATCTCCACGCCATCTTCGGGGGTCTCCTTCCCTCTTTGTCCACCTTTTTTATGCAGTGCTCACGCATTACCAGATTCGGGCATTACACCTGGACCCTGGGTCCATCATCCTTCTTTCCGACTTCGCGTTCTTGTGTGAGGCCTTCATTGGCGTTTCCCCATCTGTGGCCTTGCTTCGCCACTTCTTTGCCCTCTCCTTGGTTGACAGGGGGCAGCGCTCGGGGTGTGTGTCGTTGCGCGCGGTAGAGGCGACTGCTGCCTCTGGAATTGACTTCTCCCTTCACCCAACCACAGAAGGGTTTCGCCGGCAATGGGTGTCTGTTGATGCTGCCGCGTATAGCCCCCAATTACATCTTCCCAATGCACCGGCGGTGCCGAACTTGGGCTGGGAGCACGAGGCCCTTTTAGATCCGCGGGCGGAGCCGGTGATGCGCCGACTGGCCAACCCAAGGAGAAGCGGGTTGACCTTGGTGATGGTGGTGAGAGACTTCCTTGTCCTCCGTGTCGCCCCACTCCAGCGCCATTCTAGCCCAATGTGGGTTCTTGATGATCACGCGCGTCTCCAGCGGAAGCAGCTCCCTCCTGATACATTCCAGGGGCTGCTGCGGCTGCTCATCGGTGGAGTGCCTGAAGCTCGCCCTGGCTCCGTGACTCCCTTGTACTTGGCTCCTATAGCCGGAAAGGCTCTTGCTGAAAGGATGCCCCGCTTCGATGCATGGGGACTGTTGTCGGGGGGCATCCCCGATCGTCTTGGTGGTCCCTCGGCGGTGACATCAGGGCTTGCGAGCGCGTCCTCCCCTTTTGGGGCGGACGCACCTGGCGGAGCCCCTGGCCTCGGGTTGGCTCTATCCTTGGAGCAAGCGGACGAAGCTCAGGCGTCGGTGTTGACGGAGGTGGCAGAAGGTGCCGAGGCGCTGCTGGCTCCCGAAGCGACGGAAGGGGAGGCACAGCGGCCTCCGGTCGGGGCGAGTCCAGGGAGCACCGCATCAGGGAGCGGGGCGCCGGCCGCGACCTTGCCCTGGGTCTAGGCACATCTGCCTCCAGCAGCCTCCAGCCATCCTTCACGGTGCTAGGCAAGAGGTAGAGGTTGAGGGGCGTCTATGGCCCTGAAGAGGATGAAGCTGGCTGTACCCAGCAGGTGTGTGTTCTTCGGTTCTTCCTGTCCTTTCCAATATGGTTCTACTGACCCCTCACTCCGTAGGGTCTCTTCCGATTCATCCTCGAGCCGCTCGACGAGGCCCGCAGGAGCCTCCACCTGCATCCCTCCTCCGGGACAGGCCGGCCCTTCGGGAGGCCTTGCGCGGGCTCTTGAAATCGCGTCCGGGTCTTATCGCACAGGTCGTGCTCCCAGCCCCCGAGCGCTTCTGGGGCAAGGCAGCTCTTGGTACGTCGGGAGTCCGCCCCGTGCTCCGGGTCTTGCCTTAACCATGGGTCGGCAAACCCTTGAGGCTGCCCGAGCGGCCGTTTGCCCATCAGGACCATTCCTGCTCCTCGTGTCGGAAGCACCACGCGCCCCGGGGCTAGCCCCGAGGCGCACACTAAACGTGAGGGAGAGGGGGAGCCCCCTTTGGGCGGCGCAGATGTCGGGGACGAGCCCGGTCGCCTTCTGGTGCTTGCACTGCGCAGGAGTGCGGTCCGTCATGACCTTGTGAGGGAGGCGTCGGACGCCCTGAAGCATCTCGAAGTCGAGGTTGCCAAAGTGGATGGGTGTGTTGAGGCCGAAGGTCTGCTTCTGGCGAAGGGTTGGCCCCAGCTGAGGACCGCCGTCAACCTAAGCCAGCTGCAGCACGAATCCGCCCTAAGGAAGGCGGAAGCGTCGCCTGCCGCGGCTCAGGAGGCGTGCGACCGTGCCCTGGAGAAGTCCCGAGATGCCGAGCGCCGCCGCGCGGCCGCCGAGGAGCGTGAGCGTGAGCTTTAAGCCTCAAACGCCATGCTCGAGCGCCAGGTTCGTGCTCGAAGGGTTGCCCTTGCTGCACATGTGGTTGATGATGATAGCCCAGCGGGCCTCTCGGCACGGGAGGAGGCGCTGGTACTTGAGGCGATGGATCTGAACATGGAGCGCGAACGCCTGGAGACGATGGAGCGCCAGATAGCCGAAGCCGTGGGCAACCTTGATGATCGCGAGGTTGCCGCGAAGAAGGCCGCCAAGGAGGCGGAGCGTCTCCGGAAGGACTACCGCGAGAAGTTGGGGCTTCACAAGACTCGCTTCGCTGACATGCACAAGGGGCTTCAGAAGGAGATCACGGCTCTTAAAAGCAAACTGGCGGATGTCGAGCGTCGTCTGCAGGTGTCGGAGAAGGCTCGCATCACAGCAGAGCGTCGTGAACGGGCGTCGAAGAAGGCGTGTGCCGAGGCAGAACGCTGCGAGCGGGCATCGGAGGAGGCCCGCGCCACCGCTAGGGCGGAACTGTCCTGCTTTCATAAGCAAGTGGAAGACATTTCCGCCCTCACGGCTCAAACTTCTGAGGAGGCCGCATGAGTCCGTGGGATGCAGCACACCCGCTCGGAGATGTTTGAGGCCCTGCGGCACCGGGCCAGCCGGGCACTAGGAGAACTTCTTGGCTCGGGGGTCGCCGGCCCCCTGGTTAATGATGACGCCGGGTATCTCGGGTTCTTTACCAGGGTGGTGGAGCGTCTTGAAGATGGTGTCAGGAAGGCTCGGCAGCTCGTCAAGGAGCAAAGCCGCGGCATCCTGAGGAGCGCGGTCTCCCGCATCTTTAGCAACTTGCACCGTCTTGACCCTCATACGGACTTCGAAGCCTTGCTGGAACCTGCGCCTAAGGCGGTCGCCGGCCCCTCGGAGGATTGGGTGAGCGACCACGTGGACGCGTTGGTGATGGAGCTCGTTCCAGCTATCGATGATGCGCCGATGCTTGAGGGGAGCGACACCGACAATTTCGGCTAAGGCGTCGATGCTTAGTCCAGTTCCTGCTGTAAATTTGTTTTTGGTTGTGGCTCCAGAGCTGGGCGAGATGGGTGTCACAAGGCTTAAACTTTTGATGATGTAATTGAACACCGTAAAGATAGGTTTTTAGGCAGTCCCTTGCTTGTTCTTGAGGTTGTGGCCTTAAGCCCTTGTCGCGTGTCAGGACGGAGCGTCCGTCGACCTCATCCGGGCGCGCCTCACGAGTACCTGCTGTGAGCGCAAGAGTGGTTGGCGGTCCGGCCGCGGATCAGACAAAACGTGCGCCCACGCCCGGGCCCCTGCTCGCGAGGAGTGACAGGGCGGGGTTGCGGACGTAGCCCAGCTCAGTTGAGCAAGACGAAAAAATGGACTGGCGAGGAAACACGGCGGAAATCGCAAAACACAGACGAAAATTCTCCCTTTTATTCAAGAAACAAGTCACGCGGTGGCGAGATCGGCTTGAAAAAGCGAATACAGAGGGAGAAAATGCGAATGGCAAAAAGAGGGGCCGCGTCCGGCCGCTGAGCAGGTCTTCAGTCTTCTCCCCAGCGCGGAGCACAGGGCTACCACCGGCAGATGTGGGCATAGCCATTGGGGGCAGTGTCGACGGCCAGCGCGGAGCATGGTGCATCCACTCGGCGTGGGAGGGAGCCCCCGAGGTTCTAGGGCGACGCTCCAGAGACTCTGGGGCGTGTACAACCCCACTCATTATTACGTGAGTGTGTCACGAGCGGAGATCTTCTGACGTGCCTGCCCCTTCGCTTTGAGGGCCCCGCCCTGCACTAGTCCGCTCCCTCATGAACTCACCCGAAGGCGGCATTCATGAAGTGGGACACTGCACATAATGGGTAGATGGGACCTTGGCCACAGGCCCCCCTCCGAGCACCAGGCGCGCCGCTCACGCGATCTCCGAGCGCGCTTCGCCCCTGAGGGCTAACGTCATTCAGAGACGCGGCGTCCTGAAGTGCGAGAGGGACCCCGCCCTACCCACGCTCCTAATGGCCTCTGAGCCCTTCCTGATCAGGGTCGGGCCCAGCGGGTACGGGATTTCGTGAGCAGGGGGACGGAGCCGCGGTCTTGGTCCCTCCTAGTGCGCGTAGCACGGGCTGCCGTACCTCCTCCAGACGCACCCTCCGCAGCCCAGGGGATGGTACGCCGGGAGGCGCGGCATCTTGAGGTTGAACGGAGGGGGGGAGAATGCCCCTCCCCGCACGCATCATACCCGCCGCCAACGAGCCCCTGGTGAAATCCAGGGCGGGCTCATGCGCGACGGGTCACGCGCGGGGGGGGGGGGGGGGGGGGGGGGGGGGGGGGCGAGGGCCTGACCCGGGCGTTCCCCTCCCTTTCTATCTTGACGCGGCAACCAGAGTAGTTCCCTGGCCTGCCGAGGCTCGGGGCCAGAGACACTGTTGGCCCGAGGCCAACGGCTGGTGCTGCGAGTGCGGCCCCCCGCAGGTACCAGCGCGCGTCTCATTCGCGCTCCATGGCCGTGGGCGATGATGATGAAGGGTTGAAGGCTAAGAGCGGGCGATCTGCCTCCCGACCTTCCGCTCCTGAGCCCCCTGGTGCCGGCGCCTGGTTGCACCCGGCGCTTGGCGTGGTCCTGGGGTCGCTTCCTAATGGCTCCTCGACGGGGGCGGTTCCTGAGTACAAAGGGCTTCGAAGCAGAGGGGCGGCGTCATACGCAGGGTTCAGCGGATCATACCCCATGTCGCCCTCGTAGGTCGCCGCGGGTCTTGACCATACGGGCGACCGGGCGTGGCCTGGGCGGCACCCGGTCCCCGACGTCGTCGTGTGGAAGCAGAATGGCTCGGCCCCGGTGCTGGCGGCGTCGAGGAGCTCGGCCACCCACAGGAGCAGCGCGTCGTGGCCGCTATCGCGCAACTGGCACCTTAGCAGTTCCCTTGCCACCAGCAGTGCGGCCCTCATGTTCGCCATTTCGCGCCGGTCCCGTGAGCTTGCTGCGGCGTGCCCGGCGGCCCGTGCCGCCGCGCGGCCATGGCGTCGAGTAGGCGGTGGGTGCTGCTAGTCCCCCGGCAGCAGGTCGATGATGCTCATTGTGTCATCGGCCCCGATCAAGGACGGGTGGCGGCTAGTCCCGCGGCCGAATGGCGATGCTTGAGCGGCACAGATGCCACGGGCTTCCGTGCATGTCTGGTGCGCCTCCGCCATCGTGGTCGCGGTTTGTTGGAGCTGGGCGACGCGGGGTTGATGGACGAGCGCGGGGCGAGGTCGTCGGAGAGGCGAGATTTCGACACGTCCCCTACCTGGCACGCCAAATGTCGGATTCAGGGCTCCGCAAAACCCGATAAGTTCGAACACAGGGGCGTGAACGAAGATCTCTCCCACTCACGTCTACCTAGCGCCTTGCTCTCGTCTCGGTGGAAGGATTGAAGCAAACAATAGATAGAACACACAAGAGTTTATCCAGGTCCGGGCCACCGTGTGGTGTAAGACCCTACTTCCTGCTGTGGTGGATTAGCTTTGGGCGAGCTAGAATATGAGCTAGTACAACGGTTCCTGGGCTCCGGAGGCGAGCTCAGGAGGGTCAGGAGGCAAGTGTTATTGCTCCTTGTGTGGTGGCTGAGTGTATGGATCGATCCCTTTTACAGTGGGAATTCTAGCTACTTATATAGGCGGCCACGGTCCTCTTCCCTCGAAATGTCTAGGCGGGAAGGGATCCCACAACGGCCATTTTTGAGCGGGAACACAAGGTCGTCCTACCCTGACAAAAGTAGTCTTCGCCTGCAAAAGGACCAGGCGGTGACGCGGTGGTGGGCTCGACGATGACATCCTCCTTATCGTCCTTACGGTCTTCGGTCTCGTTACACCAATGGGGAAACCTTTGCCCCGCTCCTCGGGAACTTGCGGCTGCGCAGTCCCCCTTGCACCGAAATGGTAACTGCACCGCTGGCGTGTGCTGGCACCTGTTGGCGCGATGCGTCACTGCTGACATCACTATCTCCTCCTAAGGCAGGCTTGGCCCTGGATTCTCCGCCCCTCCGGAGCGCCTCGCTGAGGCCGCTCCTGAGGAGGTCTTGACGTCGTTCTCCTCGCGAGGCTTAGTTCCCTCGCGAGGGTCTTGGGCAGCTGGGCCGTACCAGGCCATAGTAGGAACGCGTCGCGGCCCGCAGACAGGCAAGTCTGGGTACCCTGGTTCCCAGTACGCCGACAGCGAGCTCCTCCCTCATCCTGACATCGCGGATGCCAGCGGAGAACGCCGAGATGATGGCCTCGTTCGAGACCCTAGGGATCCGGAGGCGCATGGTGTTGAAGCGTTGGATGTACTTTTGCAGGGTCTCTCCCGGCTACTGCTTCACGTGGCGCAGATGAGCAGCTGCCGGGGCTCGGTCGCGGGTGCCTTGGAAGTTCGCAACGAAACGCTCGCGAAGCTCTTTCTAGGAGGAGATGGATCCCACGGGAAGGTTCAGGAGCCAGGAATGTGCGCCGTCTTTGAGAGCCATCGGGAACCAGTTCTCCATGACCTGCTCGGTGCCGTTGGACACCTCGATGCTCAGCTCGTAGAGTTGGAGGAACTCCGTGGGGTCGGTGGTGCCATCGTAGCGCGGAGGCGGGTCCGGCTTGAACTTGCCGGGCCAGACGAGGCATCGTAGCTCAGGAGCTAGGGAGCGACACCCAGCCACACTCATGATCGCAGGCGCCCCCTGTGCCTGCGGTGCTGGTTCTTGGGGCGCTGGCACCACCGCCTCCTGTGGCGCGCGGTATTGGCGCTACGGGCCAGGGGGGCCACGAGCCCCTGCATGGGGATGCGGAATCACCTGGCAGCTTTCCTCGTCACGCGCATGGGCTCTGCGGGGTTGCTCACATCGAGGGGCCTCGCACCGGACCTCCGTTTCCTTCGTTCCCCGCCGGGGGCGACGGAGGACGTGAGGAGTGCGTTGGCGTAGGTGCTTTTCCAGCGGCATTGACGAGCTCGGTGATGTGGTGGAGCCACTCGTCGTAGAGGTCATCTGCCGGGCGGTAGCGCAAGAGCTCCCGCGCCATTAGTAGCGCAGGCTGCTAGTAGACCGGTCCGCGGTGGACCAGCGAGGACGACGCCGCGGCTGGCGAGGGTGAAGATGTTGCCGTGCGGCCATCTCGCCGCATGGATGGTGGCAGCGACGAGTCCTGCTGCTTGTGGACGGCCGGGTCGGTGGCGGCGTTGGCGACCGGCGAGTTGGGGCGGAGCGGTGCACCGTTGCCCGCGGGCACCGTCTGAGCGATGTTCGCAGTGTGGCAGGCGGCGCGAGCCCGGCGTGTATCCACCATGGCTGTGGAGTGGAGTCGACGACGAGAACGCGACGAGGTCGTCGGAGAGGCGATTGACACGCCCCCTACCTGGCGCGCCAAATGTCGGCTTTAGGGCTCCGCAAAACCCAAGAAGTTCGAACACAGGGGCGTGAACGAAGATCTCTCCCACTCACATCTACCTAGCGTCTCGCTCTCGTCTCGGTGGAGGGATTCAAGCAAACAACATATAGAACACACAAGAGTTTACCTAGGTTCGGACCATCGTGTGGTGTAAGACCCAACTTCCTGCTTTGGTGGATTAGCCTCGGGTGGGATGGAATATGAGCTAGTATAGCGGTTCCTGAGCTCAGGAGGAGAGCTCAGGAGGGTCAGGAGGCAAGTGTTCTTGCTCCTTATGTGGTGGCAGAGTATATGGATCTGCTCTACTTGGCTAGACTTGGTTCGACTTGTCTTGACCTGTCCGACCCCCCTCCATAGTGGGGGTTCTAGCTAATTATATAGGTGGCCACGGTCCTCTTCCCCCGAAATGTTTAGGCGGGAAGGGATCCCACAACGGCCATTTTTGAGCGGGAACACAAGGACGTTCCTATCCTGACAAAAGCGGTCTTCGCCTGCAAAAGGATCAGGCGGTGACACGGTTGTGGGCTCGACGGTGACATCCTCCTTGTCGTCCTTGCGGTCTTCGGTCTTGTTGCACCAAAGGGGAAACCTTTGCCCCGCTCCTTGGAAACCCGCGGCTGTACTGTCCCCTTTGCACCGAAATGGCAACTGCGCCGCTGGCGGATGCTGGCACCCGCTGGCGCGGTGCGTCACTGCTGACATCACAGCCTCCTCCTGAGGTAGGCTTGGCCTTGGATTCTCCGCCCCTCCGGAGCACCTTCTCGAGGCCGCTCCCGAGGAGGTCTTGACATCGTTCTCCTCCTGAGGCTTAGCCCCCTCGCGAGGGTCTTGGACAGCTGGTCGATCAGCTGGGCCGTACCAGGCTGTTTGTAGGAGTGCGTCGCAGCCCGCAGACAGGCAAGTCTGGGTACCCTGGTTCCCAGGACGCCGACAATGACCACAACCCAATGATACTTGCCGAAGACTACAACCATATCAACATCGCAAAGCATTGAGACAGACATGAGGTTGTATCCTAAGGACTCGACAAGCATGACTTTGTCCATGTGTCGATTCTTTGAGATTGCAACCTTACCTAGACCCAATACCTGACTTTTACCTTTGTCAGCGAAGATGATATGCTTCAGATGAGATGGTGATAAGGGAGCATCCATCAAAGATTCTTGTCACCAGTCATGTGATTTGTGCATCCACTATCGAGGACCCACTCAGAGGCTTTGGGTTGATCATCCTACAGATGAATTAGTGCAGCTTACAAACTCATATACTTCATCAGTGAAGAATATGACATCAAATCATCAGATCAATTTCATCACGCAAAGCAACAGATAAAGCAGTACGATGACGTGAGAAATGAGAGTTCATTTCTTCATGATTAGCCTGCGTCCTTTCAGGCACTTTTCAGGTCTCCAGCAAATTCTTCAAACGTTTGAGCACGTCTGGAGACCTGACCCTACAGAAGATATTAGTTCTTTTTCTTCACCACCCACATATGAAGGGGTGGCAAAGAGTTCGTCACTCTGCAAGCTCCATACGAGAAAGGTGGCATAGACGCCAGCCCATTTCGTTTCACATAAGAGGAGTTAGGATAAGCATATGAATAATCCGAGAAATTCTTCGAGGACTTATGAACATAATGGTTAGAAGAATAATTCTCATATTCGTAGCCCTTAGCTCTTCCCTGCGAAACAGAATTGTTAGCACGATGATATTCATATGAGGACTTTGATCCTTTTGAGGAATTTGATCCATGTGAGGAATTTTGTCCATATGAAGATTTTGATCCATATGAAGAATTGGATCTGGGGTTCCTATTCCTCACACGAGGTGTCATGAGGACATTCACTTGAAGATTTTCAAGGTGCTTCTTAGGGACCCAGATTTTCTTCATAGGGGGACCATTCCTGAAGTTAGTTCCAACATATCTAGCAAATACTTCACCATTTTGATTTTTGAATAGTTTATGGTTGGGGTCAAATGACTCATCAGAAGAATGAGGAGATTCACATGTAAAGCTAGATAAATTGGATGGATCAACTGGAGGTCATTTCACAGCAACCCATGAGGTTTTGGGGTACTGCTCAGGCTTCCAATATGAACCATCAGCATTAAGTCTCCTCTCAAAGGCAATACCCTCTTTCCTAGGATCCCTGTTGAGGATCTGCTTTCTAAGCACATCACAAAGAGTCTGATGCCCTTTGAGGCTTTTGTACATGCCTGTCATGTACAATTCCTTCAGCCCTGCATCAACAGTGATAGCAATGTCCTCAGATGAGGAATTAGTGATAGTAGAGATAGATGAAGCATTTGAACATTCAGGTGAAAAATTAGCAGTTTCACGTTCAATGCATTTCAAGCATGGAGGAATGAATTCTTCCTGAGAAGCGCTGATTTGTTGAGCAAGTAATGAATCGCGCTCCTTCTGTAGATCTTCATATCTCACTCTTAGCTTTTCAAGATCCTGCTTCCTTTGAAGAAATTCATAAGAAGGCTTCTCATGATCAGATAATAGAGTGTTATGATGACCTTGAAGGTTATCATATTTGGACTGAAGTCTCTGAAGATTTTCTTTCAAGATTTTAGATTGATCCATTTCTTCACCCAACATATCATCACTTTTATCTAGCATGTTTTGGACCTTATCAAGAGCCTTTTGTTGTTGCACAGCAATCTTAGCAAGTTTAGAATGGCTGGGCTTAAGGTTTTCATCAGATTCATTCTCACTAGATTCAGAGGAGGTATATTTGAGTACCTTGGCACCCTTTGCCATGAAGCAATAGGTGGGAGCATAGTCATCATTGCCTTCATCAGCCTTGTTGGTGAAACCATTTTCTTTAGTTTTGAAGATAGACTTGCTGACAAATGCAGTAGCGAGAGCTAGACTCACCACACCAGACTCGGACTCCTCAGATTCCTCATCTTCCTCATGATCCTCAGATTCAGCCTTGGAGTCCATTTCCTTGCCAATGAATGCTCGGGCTTTCTTGGAGCTACTCTTCTTCTGAGATGAAGACTTTGAGGATTTCGATGATGAAGATTTTGACGATTTCTTCTATTTCTTCGCATCATCAGAACTGTAATCCTTGCATTTCTTATTCTTAGATTCCTTTTCCCACTGAGGAAAATCTCGAATGTAGTGACCAGGCTTCTTGCATTTGTGACATAGCCTCTTATTGTAGTCACTGGATGATGAATCATTTCTCCTTGAGAACTTTCCAAAGCGACCACGTCTTGAGAACCTTCGGAATTTCTTCACGAGCAGTGCTAGCTCCTGGCTCAGTTCTTCAGGATCGCCAAGGCTACTACCAGAATCTTCACCTTCAGACTCAGAGATGACCTTGGCCTTCAGGGCACGTGATCTGCCATAGCTCGGACCATAGGGATCTCTCTTTTCAGCAAGCTGGAACTCATGAGTATTTAGCCTTTCGAGGATATCAGCAGGATCAAGTGACTTGTAGTCACCACGCTCTTGAATCATCAATTCCAGAGTATCAAATGAGGAATCAAGCAATCTCAGCAATTTCTTCACCACTTCATAGTCGGTGATGTCAGTGGCACCAAGTGATTGAAGCTCATTTGAGATGTCAGTGAGGCGATCAAAGGTTTGCTGAACATTTTCATTGTCAAGTCTTTTGAAGCGGTTGAAGAGATTGCGAAGAACATCAACTCGAGAATCACGCTGTGTTGAGACTCCTTCATTGACTTTGGACAGCCTGTCCCAGATAAGCTTAGCAGTTTCCAAAGCACTCACTCTTCCATAATGTCCTTTGCTCAGATGGCCACAAATGATATTCTTCGCTTGGGGATCGAGTTGCTTGAATCTCTTCACATCAGCAGCATTCAGAGAAGGTGAGACCGAGGGAACACCAGAGATCGTTATCAATTTCCTCAAGATGCATTCGGATCTTATTCTTCCTGTAGGTGTAGTACGTCCCATCGAAGGTAGGACACCCAGCGGACACCTTGATCATACCTGTGGTCGACATAACTAAAACTCCAGGCGGTTAAACCAAAATCACACAGAACAAGGGAGTACCTTGCTTTGATACCAATTGAAAGTGCGTTATATCGACTAGAGGGGGGTGAATAGGCGATTTTTATGAATTCTTCACTGGGAAATTTGCGGGTGACGAAATTCCTTAGCGAAAAACTACTTGTAGCGGAATAAGTACTCAGAAGTAAACATAGCAGAACACAGGCATGGTCATCATGATGAAATGAAGACAAGCACAGAGTACAGAAAGCGTAAACAGAGGATAACACAGGATGAAGACAAACAGACTAAAGAAATTGAACTGAGGAAATTGAGAAAGTCTTCAGTCAAGGTCTTCAAATAGATATGAACAAGTACACAACACATATATGAGGAAATGAAAGAGTTGAGGAAATAGAACCAGTTAGCTTGGTGAAAACAATGATTTGTTCGACCAGTTCCAACTGATGTCTTAGTTGTACATCTGGTTAGGGCGGCTAGGTATTTAAACCCGAGGACACACAGTCCCGGACACCCAGTCCTGGACACACAGTCCCAGACACCAAGTCCTCACAGTATTCCCCTTGAGCTAAGGTCACACAGACATCGCCCAATCACTCGTGGTAAGTCTTCACAGGTGACTTCCGGACCTTCACAAACTCCGTCACTCAGCGATCCACAATTCCTCTTGGATGCTCTAGACCATGACGCCTAACCGTCTGGAAGAAGCACAGTCTTCAAAGGTAACAAGCGTCGGATCCACTCAGGATCAATCTCTTCAGTGATGCTCAATCACTTTTGGGTTTGGGTTTGTAGGTGTTTGTGTTTGGTTTTGGGTTTTTCCTCACTTGATGATTTTCACTCAAAGTCCTCGGAGGATGGGTTGCTCTTATGACAAGTGACAGTTTCTCTCGGAGCAGCCAACCAGCTAGTGGTTGTAGGGGGCGGCTATTTATAGCCTAGGGAGCATCCCGACATGATAATACATAAATGCCCTTAATGATATGACCGTTAGGTAGGTAGATATTTTGGGACAGCTGGCGCGTAGCACATCAACGGTCGGAAATTTGAATATCAAATTCCTCAGGGCTATCATGTTCCTCACTATGTAGGTAATCCGCACTGGCGAATTCCTAACTCCTCAGTCAGAATAAATTCCTCAGAGACCAGAAGAACTTTGTCTCTGTCACTGAAGAATATGACTGAACTGTATGCGATTTCCAATGGCTTCACTCGAAGGGATTGGTAGGTGTAGGATTTTGAGTTGAGCATCACATGGAAATTTTTCCTTAGTATTTCCTCGACCCCCTTTAACAGTACGGTGTTTCCTATGACTCAAGAAAGAGAAAATGAAACTACGAAAACAAAAGTCTTCACGCTTCATGTTCCTCAAATGAATACCAAGTCTTCAAGGTCACACCAATTTCTTCACTTTCAAAATCTTCAGAAAGTCTTTAGAAATCCAAAGTCTTCAGTCGAAGAACTTCATTTTTAGGGGTCGACTTTCTCTACAAATATCAAACTCCTCATAGACTTATAGATATGTGTACACTCATAAACACATTAGTCCCTTAACCTGTAAGTCTTCAATACACCAAAATCACTAAGGGGCACTAGATGCACTTACATGCTAAAGCCCGTGTCTTCGGTTTCCGCCGGCCACTCCTTCTGGCTCTTGAAGAGATGCTTCCAGATCTCCTTGTGTGTAAAGCCGAAGAGATGCTTCAGCGGTTTGTCTCCTGCCGGATCAAACTCCCATAGGGAGGAGTCCCAGCTTTGGCAAGGGAGAACAAGCCGGTGAGCATCACCTGGACCACGGAGGAGAGTAGGTGCCGCTTGGAAATCATGCTGGACACATGGCTCACAAGAGTCGTCACTTCAGTTGTAGAGCCCCAGTCCAGACCCTTTTGGGTCCAAGAGGTCAGCCTCTCTAGGGGTCTGGATCTGAAAGCAGGCTCCGCCGCCCATTTGGCGTCGCGGGGTTCGGTGATGTAGAACCACTCCTGCTGCCAGACCATATTCGTTTCCATGAATGAGCCCTTGGGCCAAGTTGCATTCGGGAGCTTGCTAATCATAGTGCCCCCGCACTCCGCGTGCTATCCGTCCACCACCTTGGGCTTCACGTTGAAGGTTGTGAGCCATAGGCTGAAGTGTGGAGGGATGCGGAGGAAAGCTTCACACACCACTATAAAAGCGGATATGTGAAGGATTGAGTTTGGGGCTAGATCATGGAAATCTAGCCCGTAGAAGAACAAAGGACCCCGAACAAAGGGATGGAGTGGAAACCCTAGCCCCCTAACAAAATGGGAAGTGAACACTACCCTCTCACCCGCCTCAGGGACGGCAATCACCTGACCCTTGGCAGGGACTCTGCACGCAATAATGGCGACGAGATAGCCCGCACTACGTAGATCCTCCACGGTCTTTTCTGTGACCGTGGAAGCTTCCCACTTGCCCCTGGCACCGGATCCAGCAATTGCTGGGAAGGGGAGTAGTGGTTGAGGAACGAGGAGCGGAGGGCGCAGGAGATGAGAATACGGGGGCAAGGGAGATTGGAGAGCTCGAGCTTGAGGAAGGCGTGGAAAAGGGATAGATATCCTTTTATAACGTTGTGAATACAGAGCGTCCCCCCACTTTAGCCATAAACCTCGCCGGTTGCCGAAGCGGTCATGCGTAATGCGTGGTGTGGGTGCACACGTCATATTGATAAGGATCCCACTAAAAGCGGGCACGATCTCTATTCTGATTGGACGTGTCAATGAGGATTTACCTCGAAATATGAAACCAAGGCCAAATAAAATGGTTTCATATGTTAGTGGGTTGGACGCGACGCTTCACCCAAAAGTTGTCAGTGGAGCAAAACTATTCATTATCCTTTAAAAGCCTTGCCTTCGAGGCTAAGGGTTTTACTAACCTTGCAGAGTCGAACACAATACACTTTTTGCAGAAGATATATTCAGAAGAAGGAACCCGCCTTGCAATGCCGAAGAAAATACGGAAGCCAAACTCATCGACATCGAAGACAGGTTCATGGGCTATTGAGGGAGTCCTAGATAGGGGGTCCTCGGGAGGCCACATAACTCTTGGTGGGCCAGACTGGTGGGCCGTGAAGATCATAGTCGAAGATCATCTCTCGTATCTGGATAGGACTCCTGAATTCATGTAATGGCAAATTTTAGGTTCGGGTGTAATCTTTCCTTCCTCTGCAAGATGGTATGTACAAACCCTAGGCCCCTCCGGTGTGTATATAAGCCGGAGGGTTTAGTCTATATAGGCTAACAGAGAATCTCAAATCCTAATAGGCTAGACTTTAGGGTTTAGCCAATTCGATCTCGAGGTAGATCAACTCTTGTATTCATATTCATCCATAATAATATAGTAGGAAGTAGGGTATTACCTCGATCGAGAGGGCCTGAACCTGGGTAAACATCGTGTTCCCAGCCTCCTGTTACCATCGATCCTCAGACGCATAGTTCGGGACCCCCTACCCGAGATCCGCCGGTTTTGACATCGACAGTCCGTGTGGCCTGCAGCAACACATCAAGAAAGTAGAGATCAACGAGCCAGGTCATTGGCTTCCTTCTTCTTTTGCCCTTTTATATTTTGATCATTGCCGCATTTGGATTTTTAATTATCTTCCTAAATATGTAAGACAATTATTATCCACTTTCATCATCCTTATATTCATTAGTCTTGCTATAAGTCGCAGTCGGTGCTATATAGGTCCGTCGGATCTTACATCAAGATCCATGCAGAACTTTCTTTTAAAAATTTTCTTTTTTCTCTCTTAAATCTCAGTTGAGTGAGACATAGAAACGCCATGAAACAGGCGCTCGAGCGCCATCAATGGAGGCATTGGGAGGGATGTGGGCGGCGGATAGAGGTCAAAGGTCTCTCCTCCCGATGAGCACGCGCATGGGTCTGGTTGCACGCCTCCCGTACTCAAATAGCTACCCCGCATGACACCTCCTAGCCAATAAAAATGAGGATGCGTGGGGGCACATAAATGGTAAGTAGAACGCCCACGGTTTCAATATACTTGTGTTTCTTATTTGTAACATGACATCACTTGTTCCTAAATGACTTTGTTGATTGTTAATGTGTGCGCCTTTGCAAATCGGACAAAAAAATACCACAATATGTTGGTACCATGTCATGACACCATTCCAAGTTTCATGATTTTCAGGCGAGTTTTGGATTTATGGGAATTTTAAAACCAAGTTTCTCGATGTTTCCTTCCGAGCCAAGAAGCCCAGATGTTTGAATTCCATTCCCACTTCTTCCATGGGACCTAGAAATTCGCCCAAGTACACATAAATGATTTTCCAACTAACTTTTGCGCACTTGAGCATGCGCTTGTACTTCAAATTTGAATTATGTGCATTAAATGCCTGAAAAATCAATTAATTTATAAAAAAGGCCAAATGAACCCCGAATAATTCCAAAATTTAGCACGAAACTCCTATTTGGTCTAAGTTGTCTGTGTAAAAAAATCAAGGCGGGAGAAGGCAGTGTATGTCGTTTCGCACACGGAGGTGACACGTTCCCTCTTGGAACCATGACCCTTCTTGAGAGAAGCTTCGGTTTGCAAGAAGCTTATACCAAAGCTTGTCCCAATTCGGCCAAAAACATTACCATGGCATGTTGGTGCCATGTCATGACACCATGCCAAGTTTCATGATATTCAGGCGTGTTTTGGATTTACAGGAATTAAAAAACCTTATCAAGTTGAACGGATACAAGGAATTGAGGACAACAATTTTGCCACTACCGAAAGAGCCCCAGGGAAGGAGTTACCCTGAAGATTTGAGAAGACTGACGCCGTCAACCCAAAGGATGGAGTACCTGAGTTTTGATGGAACCGTGACCTTGTTTCTAAGTGTGGTAGCACACTAGACCATACCGATCAATGGATTTGTTAGGAGACCCCCAAACCCTAACCTATTTCTTGCTAGCCTCTCCGAATCTCGAGGACGAGATTCATTTTAAGTGTGGTAGGTTTGTAACATCCCAAAATTCTAAATTTTGGAATGTTATAATAAATAGATAGATTTGATTGTTGTTTGATGTGCTGAGTGAAATTGAGTGAAATTTGAAACTTTTGAAAGTTAAATGAGAGGGAATAAAATGACTTTCCCAAAACTTTCACTTTGCATTTTGATCTCCGGGAAATTCAATTTCTTTTCAACACAAAACCCTAGAGTGAAGATAATATGACTTCTTCCATTTATTTTAAATGATAAAGGGTTTGGAAGGATTTTGAATTTCATCCTCGAAATATTTCGAATTCAGAAACTCAATGATTTTCCAGAGAGAAGATAAAATGACTTCTTCAAATTACAGGAAATATGAGTTGGAGGTTTTTCTGAATTTTCTGCAACTCAATTTCAAATATTGAGTTATTTGTGTTTTATTCAAATTATTTTTCTCCAAAAAGAAACTACATGGAAAATAGGGTAACATGATTCCCTATAGCAGAAAATTGGATAGAAATAATTTTGAAATCATTTTGGTATTTTAAAGTGATTTTTATTGATTTTTAATTGCAACAGTAGGACCTTTTGATTTATTAGATTTTGTGGGCATTTATTTGACTGTAGTAAAATGTTCATGTTGTAGGGCTTATTTTTCTGCAAATTTTGATATATTATATGCCTATAGTTTATTTTATTTTATTTGCCTTTATTTTATTTTCTTGTCTGTGTTTTTTTTTAAATGTTCTTCCTCCGAACCTGGGCCGACCCAGCTTTGCCAGGCCGCAGGCTGATACGTCCAAAACGTATCTATAATTTCTGCTTGCTCCATGCCTCTTTTGTGTGATATTGCTATGATATTTATGCACTTCCATACACTTTTGATCATATTTGGACTAACCTATTAACTCAGTGCACCACAGTGCCAGTTCCTGTTTTTTGCTGTTTTTCTATTTCAGGTTTCCCCCATATTAAAAGTGCTCCAAAAATTCCGGGAAAAATACAGGAAAAATCAGCGTACAGGAAGCTTCGAGAAAAACCAAAGCGGGGCCAGAGGGGAGCCAGGGGTGGCCCAGGCGGCCACCTGGCGCGGCCCCACCCCTGGCCGCGCCAGGGGGGCGCCTGGGGCCCCCTCTCCGCCTCTGGTGACCCCCCTTTGCATATATATTCCTCGCGTCCCGAAACCCTCGAGGACGGAACCCTTTTTCGCGATCTCGTCTCTGTTCCGCCGCCGCAGCGCTTCCAAGATCGGGAGCATCAGGAGAACTCTTCCCGGCACCCTGCCGGAGGGGAGAACCACCACCGGGAGCTTCTCCACCACCATGGACGCTTCCCGGATGAGTCGTGAGTAGTCCCCCTTGGACCATGGGTCCATGATCAGTAGCTATGTGATGTTCTCCTCCCCTCTTTGTTCTTTATGGTTTAGACCTCGTGAGCTGCCCTACATGATCGAGGGACATATGTAATCTTTATGCTGTTGCTCTGCTGAGTTTGCTGGGATCCGATGGATTATGAGACTATGTTCAGATTGTGTTTGAGTAATATATTTGATTCACCTCTTTTATATCTTAGTTCTTGAGTAATTCTAGCATGTTCTCTGTTGCTGTTTATTGCTTTGGCCAAGTAGTAGGTAGTAACTCCAAGAGGGAGCGTTATGCTTGATTGTGGGTTCATGCCCCCTGATGACTAGCTTGAGTGACAGAAACATGAGTCTAGGGGATGTGTTGTTGCCACAAGGGAGAAAACAACGGTGCTTGTACTTGCGGGTGCAAGGATTGTTTACTTTACGCAAAGTTCTTTTAATGCAGTTGTCCGTTGCTTTAATGCAGTTGTCAAGAGCTTTAGCCTATTAGTGATAGATGTCGTATTTTGGGCAATCCGTGTTTATTTTCGAAAACCTACAAATAGTTGAGAACTTTAGCTACTAAATGGATCACTAATCTTTGGAGGGATCGAATATTAGAGTACACTCACGTACCATGAGCCGAGGATGCGCAAGGATAACCAAACCCCCATACACTCCTCCTCGGGGTACTTGTCTCTTTGTGAACCTCCTAATTAGATTGAGAGTTACCGATAATAAGTGCATGAGTTCTTCGGACTAATGTGAGTATTCGAGAGTTGACACTTCCACCTAGCCATATTTTTCTAGCCTCTTCGGTACCGTGCATTGCCCTTTCTCACCTCGAGAGTTGGCGCATACTTCGCCGGTACATCCAAACCCTTGGCACGATACGCTCTGTCATCATAAGCCTCATTATATCCTTCCTCAAAACAGCCACCATACCTACCTATCAAGGCATTTCCATAGCCTTTCCGAGATACATTGCCATGCAACATCCATCTTCTCATGACTTGATCTTCATGTCATACATGCTTTTTGCTTGATCGATGAGCCGCATGCTAGTTGGGCCTTGCCCTAATCATTGCTACATGACGCGCTAGTATCATTGCATATCCTGCTACATTGGCAGAGGCATACATTTGCATACATCATGATAGTTTCATTTTCCTTATGTTGAGTACTTTTGTAAAGTGTGAAAGATCTTCTATACTTCTTGTAATTTGTAGAGTGTTGCCCCTAAAGTGAGGAAAAGATCCCAAAGAGGACAAATGAGAGATAAATAGAAAGAGCCATTGAGGCCACAAAAAAAAAGAGAAAAGGAAATAAAAAGAGAGAAGGGGGCACACTACTATTCCTTTTGAGAGATCCACACTCGTACTCCATCTTATACCTTGTACTCCATAGAGATTATCATTTATGCATATAGCTATGTGGGGACCTTCACACTATAGAACTTGGCTTGTATATTCCAATGATGAGCCTCCTCAAAAGAGCTCTAGGTCTTCTTGAGCAAGCAAGTTGGATGCACCCCCACTAGTTCCATTGGAGAGCTTACCTTAGCTCATATGTGCATCCGTTGCATGGCAATCCCTACTCCTCACATCATATCTATCATTTGGCTTTCTCTCGCCGATGATTGTCCTCATTGATGTGAGCCTTTCACACCTTTTTTGTCTACCCCCTCCATCATTTTTCTCTTTTTGCCATCCTAAGTGTCAATTTTCTTGCTTACGCTCATCCGTTGCATGAGTGCTCAAAATATCGAAAGGGAGTGGATCATTTTGACTTGTACCTAGCTGTTGGCCTGGGGATGAGTCAAGATAAGATTCCAAAGAAGACCAAGTGTGAAACTTTAGTAGATTAAGTTCTCAACAATACAAAAACTATGTTTTACTCTCTCGTATATCCCTATCCCCTTTCTTGCACGCAAACACCATTTGGAGACATTCGAGTCACGGACAGCGAGAGCTCTTGCACCTTTATGTTCTTATGTTACTTGTTACAATGCTAATATAGACTCTTGCCTGTTATGACTTGAATTGAATTACATGCCTTGATTGCTTTACTTAGAAAGTTCTTATATGGTTGATAGCATGTCACCACAGAAATTATGCTTGTTATCATTTACCTACTCGAGGACGAGCAGGAATTAAGCTTGGGGATGTTGATACGTCCAAAACGTATCTATAATTTCTGCTTGCTCCATGCCTCTTTTGTGTGATATTGCTATGATATTTATGCACTTACATACACTTTTGATCATATTTGGACTAACCTATTAACTCAGTGCACCACAGTGCCAGTTCCTGTTTTCTGCTGTTTTTCTATTTCAGGTTTCCCCCATATTAAAAGTGCTCCAAAAATTCCGGGAAAAATACAGGAAAAATCAGCGTACAGGAAGCTTCGAGAAAAACCAAAGCGGGGCCAGAGGGGAGCCGGGGGTGGCCCAGGTGGCCACCTGGCGCGGACCCACCCCTGGCCGCGCCAGGGGGCGCCTGGGGCCCCCTCTCCGCCTCTGGTGACCCCCCTTCGCATATATATTCCTCGCGTCCCGAAACCCTCGAGGACGGAACCCTTTTTCGCGATCTCATCTCTGTTCCGCCGCCGCAGCGCTTCCAAGATCGACAGCATCAGGAGAACTCTTCCCGGCACCCTGCCGGAGGGGAGAACCACCACCGGGAGCTTCTCCACCACCATGGACGCTTCCCGGATGAGTCGTGAATAGTCCCCCTTGGACCATGGGTCCATGATCAGTAGCTATGTGATGTTCTCCTCCCCTCTTTGTTATTCATGGTTTAGACCTCGTGAGCTTCCCTACATGATCGAGGCACATATGTAATCTTTATGCTGTTGCTCTGCTGAGTTTGCTGGGATCCGATGGATTATGAGACTATGTTCAGATTGTGTTTGAGTAATATATTTGATTCACCTCTTTTATATCTTAGTTCTTGAGTAATTCTAGCATGTTCTCCGTTGCTGTTTATTGCTTTGGCCAAGTAGTAGGTAGTAACTCCAAGAGGGAGCGTTATGCTTAATTGTGGGTTCATGCCCCCTGATGACTAGCTTGAGTGACAGAAACATGAGTCTAGGGGATGTGTTGTTGCCACGAGGGAGAAAACAACGGTGCTTGTACTTGAGGGTGCAAGGATTGTTTACTTTACGCAAAGTTCTTTTAATGCAGTTGTCCGTTGCTTTGAGTTTACACTTTGGGTGGGATTCGCAACTTAACACCAGCGAGATGTTCTGGATAGATATCTCAAGGTGGATGATTAGTAGTAGATGCAGATGGATTTCGGTCTACTTGCCTTGGCGTACCGCCCATGCTTTTGAGCCTGTACTTTTCTTTGCAGCATAGTTAGCATTGGAATGCGCACATAAACCTGTCAATTGCCCAGCTGTAATTTATTTACCTCGCTTTGCTGTTTTATCGTCTTTTGGGAGAGAGACATCACTAGTGAACATCATGGGACCCCGGTCCATATTACCACCACTGATCACACCTTCTATTTACTTCCTGTTCTTATTTCCTAGTTGCAGTCATAGCTATCATTATTATCTCTTGTGTTTGATCCTTTGTAAACAACAAGGCCGGAGGGATTGACAACCTCTCTGTACTCATTGGGAGCAAAGTTATTTGTATTTGTGTGCAGGTCCTGTCAACCGCTAAGTTTCTGGCGCCGTTGACACCTACTTGTCGACCCTCGGAGTCTCACGGGATTCGATCCTTGGTATCTTTGCCAAGGGAAATTTGCTGCTACGCTACATCTCAACCTTCCACTTGGGGTAACCAACGAGGGGCGAGAAGCCATCAAGCAAAGTTTCTGGCATCGTTGCCGGGGACTCCACTCTTCAAGATAGGGGAGTTGCACGCTATCTTTTATCTTTGCTTTTTAGTCTTGTTAGTTTACCTTTCAGTTTTTGCTTTAGTGTCCCTTACCAAAAATCACAAAAATAGTTATCTTGCTTTTAGTTGGCATTATGTCTGGTCCTTTTGCTTTGGTGAGGCAGAAGTGCTCACCTTTAAACAAAGAGTTGGTGAAAGTCTAAAAGATGCTTGGTATAGAATTAATGATTCTCAAAAAAGAGCCACCAAGAAGCAATCTACTACTATCCTGCTTAGAAATTTTTATGTTGGAATTACTTCTTGGAATAGGTTTATTCTAGATTCGGCTATCAATGGAAATTTCCTAGAAGCCCCAGTTTGGGAATCTCTTAGTATTATGGAAAATCTTGTTGGAAATCCCCCTGTTGTTAGCATTCAAGAGGACATTACCCTAGCTCACATTATGAAAAAACTTGAAAAGATAGAGCTAGAGATGCCAAGCATTAATAAGATAAATGAGTTGGACCGTAAGATCCAAGGGAATTTGAATAGGCTTGATAGCTCCATGCATAAAATTCTCAAAACTTTGGAGACCATCAAATCCCATGACTTGGATTCTTCTAGGATAGACAAGATTGAGGAAATCTTCGACACTTTAGGAACTACTTTCTCCTCAATCAAAGCCAAAAAGGTAGAAACTCCGGCAAAGAAGGAACCTAAGTTCGCTTACGTTCCAAAGGCTCCTCGTTCCAAAAGTAATCCATCTATTGCCAAAGGGGTTGAAACTGTGAAGACTTTGGAAGAAATACCTCTCTTTGATAAATTTATAAATGAATCTTCCATTGACTTTCTGCCTTTTGGTTTTCTCCCTAGAAGTAACTTTATTAGGCCTTTATTTGAAAGTCCTCTTAAGACTAATTGTACTATTGAAGAGCTTTTTGATGATCTTGATGATGGTTCAATTGATACAACTTGATCTTTTTGCATCATGCCTAGCTTAAAGGCATAAAAGAAAGCGCTTTTGGGAGGCAGCCCACAACGAATTAGGTTTTATTTTGCTTTTGTTGTGTCTTGATGTTTGTTACTACAGTAGCATCATCATTGTATCTTTTCTTTTCAGCTTTGTGCCAAGTTTAGCCTCCGATTGCAAGAAAGTTCAAAAGTTGTGACGTGCTGTCCAGGAAACAGATTCTGTCCTTGGACAAAAAAATTCGAATAAAATCACCAGATCATCTTTTTGCTCTGAATTTTTTTTAACAGCGTGCTCTATACAATTGGCTTTCGGGCGTCTGTTCTGAGTTTTTTGATTTGAGTTGCAGAAGTGCCCCAAAAAAATTATTTACTACCTGCTGGTTTGTTTTTCGCAGATTCTGTCCTGTTTTGCAAACCTTGAGCTTGCTTTTTCTTTGCAAAAACCTTTTGGCAATCTTGAGAAACAGTAGCTCTTCAAGATTATCCTTATTTCCAGTAGGGAAAAATTATTTTATTATCGGTACTAACCTCGCTAATCAGATTATGATGAGTTATGTATGAAGGGAGTTTTCAAGTGTGCGAGGGAGGATGATAAAAGAAGATTCAGGAGGGACAAACGCTCAAGCTTGGGGATGCCCCCGTGCACCCCCAAGAAATATTCAAGAAGACTCAAGTGTCTAAGCTTGGGGATGCCCCCATGCATCCCCTTCTCCATCAACAATTATCAGTTCGTCTTTCGTTCCACTATATTTTAATCACTTCATGCGTTATGTGCTATGCTTGGAGCGTCTTGCTCTTAGTTTCCTTTTTAGTTTTCTTTAGCTTTGCTTGATGTTCATAACAAGTTAGAACCCAGCTTTCTTTGTGTGGGAGAGAAACACGCTCCACTTCAACCTAGAACACAACATAGGATTTTCATGCTTACCTTTGTTGTGTGTGTTCTTTGTCTTTTCTTAGCTGCTGTCATGTTTAGCTCTTAGTTTTCATGCTTTTCTTTTTAAAGAGCTTTTGTTTAGTTGGTTGCTGAACTCTCTTGAGTTTTCATGTTTATCTTGTTAAGAGAGTTTGCCTGTTGCACTGAGTTGTGTGTCTTAACTTAAAGTAGGTAATTGAGGTTGCTATTTAATTTCAGTAGTAACTTGCAATAGTTTTGAGGTATCGCCATGAGTAATGTCTGAACTTTTGGTGTCAAGAGCTTTAGCCTATTAGTGATAGATGTCGTATTTTGGGCAATCCGTGTTTATTTTCGAAAACCTACAAATAGTTGAGAACTTTAGCTACTAAATGGATCACTAATCTTTGGAGGGATCGAATATTAGAGTACACTCACGTACCATGAGCCGAGGATGCGCAAGGATAACCAAACCCCCATACACTCCTCCTCGGGGTACTTGTCTCTTTGTGAACCTCCTAATTAGATTGAGAGTTACCGATAATAAGTGCATGAGTTCTTCGGACTAATGTGAGTATTCGAGAGTTGACACTTCCACCTAGCCATATTTTTCTAGCCTCTTCGGTACCGTGCATTGCCCTTTCTCACCTCGAGAGTTGGCGCATACTTCGCCGGTACATCCAAACCCTTGGCACGATACGCTCTGTCATCATAAGCCTCATTATATCCTTCCTCAAAACAGCCACCATACCTACCTATCAAGGCATTTCCATAGCCTTTCCGAGATACATTGCCATGCAACATCCATCTTCTCATGACTTGATCTTCATGTCATACATGCTTTTTGCTTGATCGATGAGCCGCATGCTAGTTGGGCCTTGCCCTAATCATTGCTACATGACGCGCTAGTATCATTGCATATCCTGCTACATTGGCAGAGGCATACATTTGCATACATCATGATAGTTTCATTTTCTTTATGTTGAGTACTTTTGTAAAGTGTGAAAGATCTTCTATACTTCTTGTAATTTGTAGAGTGTTGCCCCTAAAGTGAGGAAAAGATCCCAAAGAGGACAAATGAGATATAAATAGAAAGAGCCATTGAGGCCACAAAAAAAAAAGAGAAAAAGAAATAAAAAGAGAGAAGGGGGCACACTACTATTCCTTTTGAGAGATCCACACTCGTACTCCATCTTATACCTTGTACTCCATAGAGATTATCATTTATGCATATAGCTATGTGGGGACCTTCACACTATAGAACTTGGCTTGTATATTCCAATGATGAGCCTCCTCAAAAGAGCTCTAGGTCTTCTTGAGCAAGCAAGTTGGATGCACCCCCACTAGTTCCATTGGAGAGCTTACCTTAGCTCATATGTGCATCCGTTGCATGGCAATCCCTACTCCTCACATCATATCTATCATTTGGCTTTCTCTCGCCGATGATTGTCCTCATTGATGTGAGCCTTTCACACCTTTTTTGTCTACCCCCTCCATCATTTTTCTCTTTTTGCCATCCTAAGTGTCAATTTTCTTGCTTACGCTCATCCGTTGCATGAGTGCTCAAAATATCGAAAGGGAGTGGATCATTTTGACTTGTACCTAGCTGTTGGCCTGGGGATGAGTCAAGATAAGATTCCAAAGAAGACCAAGTGTGAAACTTTAGTAGATTAAGTTCTCAACAATACAAAAACTATGTTTTACTCTCTCGTATATCCCTATCCCCTTTCTTGCACGCAAACACCATTTGGAGACATTCGAGTCACGGACAGCGAGAGCTCTTGCACCTTTATGTTCTTATGTTACTTGTTACAATGCTAATATAGACTCTTGCCTGTTATGACTTGAATTGAATTACATGCCTTGATTGCTTTACTTAGAAAGTTCTTATATGGTTGATAGCATGTCACCACAGAAATTATGCTTGTTATCATTTACCTACTCGAGGACGAGCAGGAATTAAGCTTGGGGATGTTGATACGTCCAAAACGTATCTATAATTTCTGCTTGCTCCATGCCTCTTTTGTGTGATATTGCTATGATATTTATGCACTTACATACACTTTTGATCATATTTGGACTAACCTATTAACTCAGTGCACCACAGTGCCAGTTCCTGTTTTCTGCTGTTTTTCTATTTCAGGTTTCCCCCATATTAAAAGTGCTCCAAAAATTCCGGGAAAAATACAGGAAAAATCAGCGTACAGGAAGCTTCGAGAAAAACCAAAGCGGGGCCAGAGGGGAGCCGGGGGTGGCCCAGGTGGCCACCTGGCGCGGACCCACCCCTGGCCGCGCCAGGGGGCGCCTGGGGCCCCCTCTCCGCCTCTGGTGACCCCCCTTCGCATATATATTCCTCGCGTCCCGAAACCCTCGAGGACGGAACCCTTTTTCGCGATCTCATCTCTGTTCCGCCGCCGCAGCGCTTCCAAGATCGACAGCATCAGGAGAACTCTTCCCGGCACCCTGCCGGAGGGGAGAACCACCACCGGGAGCTTCTCCACCACCATGGACGCTTCCCGGATGAGTCGTGAATAGTCCCCCTTGGACCATGGGTCCATGATCAGTAGCTATGTGATGTTCTCCTCCCCTCTTTGTTATTCATGGTTTAGACCTCGTGAGCTTCCCTACATGATCGAGGCACATATGTAATCTTTATGCTGTTGCTCTGCTGAGTTTGCTGGGATCCGATGGATTATGAGACTATGTTCAGATTGTGTTTGAGTAATATATTTGATTCACCTCTTTTATATCTTAGTTCTTGAGTAATTCTAGCATGTTCTCCGTTGCTGTTTATTGCTTTGGCCAAGTAGTAGGTAGTAACTCCAAGAGGGAGCGTTATGCTTAATTGTGGGTTCATGCCCCCTGATGACTAGCTTGAGTGACAGAAACATGAGTCTAGGGGATGTGTTGTTGCCACGAGGGAGAAAACAACGGTGCTTGTACTTGAGGGTGCAAGGATTGTTTACTTTATGCAAAGTTCTTTTAATGCAGTTGTCCGTTGCTTTGAGTTTACACTTTGGGTGGGATTCGCAACTTAACACCAGCGAGATGTTCTGGATAGATATCTCAAGGTGGATGATTAGTAGTAGATGCAGATGGATTTCGGTCTACTTGCCTTGGCGTACCGCCCATGCTTTTGAGCCTGTACTTTTCTTTGCAGCATAGTTAGCATTGGAATGCGCACATAAACCTGTCAATTGCCCAGCTGTAATTTATTTACCTCGCTTTGCTGTTTTATCGTCTTTTGGGAGAGAGACATCACTAGTGAACATCATGGGACCCCGGTCCATATTACCACCACTGATCACACCTTCTATTTACTTCCTGTTCTTATTTCCTAGTTGCAGTCATAGCTATCATTATTATCTCTTGTGTTTGATCCTTTGTAAACAACAAGGCCGGAGGGATTGACAACCTCTCTGTACTCGTTGGGAGCAAAGTTATTTGTATTTGTGTGCAGGTCCTGTCAACCGCTAAGTTTCTGGCGCCGTTGACACCTACTTGTCGACCCTCGGAGTCTCACGGGATTCGATCCTTGGTATCTTTGCCAAGGGAAATTTGCTGCTACGCTACATCTCAACCTTCCACTTGGGGTAACCAACGAGGGGCGAGAAGCCATCAAGCAAAGTTTCTGGCATCGTTGCCGGGGACTCCACTCTTCAAGATAGGGGAGTTGCACGCTATCTTTTATCTTTGCTTTTTAGTCTTGTTAGTTTACCTTTCAGTTTTTGCTTTAGTGTCCCTTACCAAAAATCACAAAAATAGTTATCTTGCTTTTAGTTGGCATTATGTCTGGTCCTTTTGCTTTGGTGAGGCAGAAGTGCTCACCTTTAAACAAAGAGTTGGTGAAAGTCTAAAAGATGCTTGGTATAGAATTAATGATTCTCAAAAAAGAGCCACCAAGAAGCAATCTACTACTATCCTGCTTAGAAATTTTTATGTTGGAATTACTTCTTGGAATAGGTTTATTCTAGATTCGGCTATCAATGGAAATTTCCTAGAAGCCCCAGTTTGGGAATCTCTTAGTATTATGGAAAATCTTGTTGGAAATCCCCCTGTTGTTAGCATTCAAGAGGACATTACCCTAGCTCACATTATGAAAAAACTTGAAAAGATAGAGCTAGAGATGCCAAGCATTAATAAGATAAATGAGTTGGACCGTAAGATCCAAGGGAATTTGAATAGGCTTGATAGCTCCATGCATAAAATTCTCAAAACTTTGGAGACCATCAAATCCCATGACTTGGATTCTTCTAGGATAGACAAGATTGAGGAAATCTTTGACACTTTAGGAACTACTTTCTCCTCAATCAAAGCCAAAAAGGTAGAAACTCTGGCAAAGAAGGAACCTAAGTTCTTTTACGTTCCAAAGGCTCCTCGTTCCAAAAGTAATCCATCTATTGCCAAAGGGGTTGAAACTGTGAAGACTTTGGAAGAAATACCTCTCTTTGATAAAGTTATAAATGAATCTCCCATTGACTTTCCACCTTTTGGTTTTCTCCCTAGAAGTATCTTTATTAGGCCTTTATTTGAAAGTCCTCTTAAGACTAGTTGTACTATTGAAGAGTTTTTTGATGATCTTGATGATGGTTCAATTGATACAACTTGATCTTTTTGCATCATGCCTAGCTTAAAGGCATAAAAGAAAGCGCTTTTGGGAGGCAGCCCACAACGAATTAGGTTTTATTTTGCTTTTGTTGTGTCTTGATGTTTGTTACTACAGTAGCATCATCATTGTATCTTTTCTTTTCAGCTTTGTGCCAAGTTTAGCCTCCGATTGCAAGAAAGTTCAAAAGTTGTGACGTGCTGTCCAGGAAACAGATTCTGTCCTTGGACAAAAAAATTCGAATAAAATCACCAGATCATCTTTTTGCTCTGAATTTTTTTTAACAGCGTGCTCTATACAATTGGCTTTCGGGCGTCTGTTCTGAGTTTTTTGATTTGAGTTGCAGAAGTGCCCCAAAAAAATTATTTACTACCTGCTGGTTTGTTTTTCGCAGATTCTGTCCTGTTTTGCAAACCTTGAGCTTGCTTTTTCTTTGCAAAAACCTTTTGGCAATCTTGAGAAACAGTAGCTCTTCAAGATTATCCTTATTTCCAGTAGGGAAAAATTATTTTATTATCGATACTAACCTCGCTAATCAGATTATGATGAGTTATGTATGAAGGGAGTTTTCAAGTGTGCGAGGGAGGATGATAAAAGAAGATTCAGGAGGGACAAACGCTCAAGCTTGGGGATGCCCCCGTGCACCCCCAAGAAATATTCAAGAAGACTCAAGCGTCTAAGCTTGGGGATGCCCCCATGCATCCCCTTCTCCATCAACAATTATCAGTTCGTCTTTCGTTCCACTATATTTTAATCACTTCATGCGTTATGTGCTATGCTTGGAGCGTCTTGCTCTTAGTTTCCTTTTTAGTTTTCTTTAGCTTTGCTTGATGTTCATAACAAGTTAGAACCCAGCTTTCTTTGTGTGGGAGAGAAACACGCTCCACTTCAACCTAGAACACAACATAGGATTTTCATGCTTACCTTTGTTGTGTGTGTTCTTTGTCTTTTCTTAGCTGCTGTCATGTTTAGCTCTTAGTTTTCATGCTTTTCTTTTTAAAGAGCTTTTGTTTAGTTGGTTGCTGAACTCTCTTGAGTTTTCATGTTTATCTTGTTAAGAGAGTTTGCCTGTTGCACTGAGTTGTGTGTCTTAACTTAAAGTAGGTAATTGAGGTTGCTATTTAATTTCAGTAGTAACTTGCAATAGTTTTGAGGTATCGCCATGAGTAATGTCTGAACTTTTGGTGTCAAGAGCTTTAGCCTATTAGTGATAGATGTCGTATTTTGGGCAATCCGTGTTTATTTTTGAAAACCTACAAATAGTTGAGAACTTTAGCTACTAAATGGATCACTAATCTTTGGAGGGATCGAATATTAGAGTACACTCACGTACCATGAGCCGAGGATGCGCAAGGATAACCAAACCCCCATACACTCCTCCTCGGGGTACTTGTCTCTTTGTGAACCTCCTAATTAGATTGAGAGTTACCGATAATAAGTGCATGAGTTCTTCGGACTAATGTGAGTATTCGAGAGTTGACACTTCCACCTAGCCATATTTTTCTAGCCTCTTCGGTACCGTGCATTGCCCTTTCTCACCTCGAGAGTTGGCGCATACTTCGCCGGTACATCCAAACCCTTGGCACGATACGCTCTGTCATCATAAGCCTCATTATATCCTTCCTCAAAACAGCCACCATACCTACCTATCAAGGCATTTCCATAGCCTTTCCGAGATACATTGACATGCAACATCCATCTTCTCATGACTTGATCTTCATGTCATACATGCTTTTTGCTTGATCGATGAGCCGCATGCTAGTTGGGCCTTGCCCTAATCATTGCTACATGACGCGCTAGTATCATTGCATATCCTGCTACATTGGCAGAGGCATACATTTGCATACATCATGATAGTTTCATTTTCTTTATGTTGAGTACTTTTGTAAAGTGTGAAAGATCTTCTATACTTCTTGTAATTTGTAGAGTGTTGCCCCTAAAGTGAGGAAAAGATCCCAAAGAGGACAAATGAGAGATAAATAGAAAGAGCCATTGAGGCCACAAAAAAAAAGAGAAAAAGAAATAAAAAGAGAGAAGGGGGCACACTACTATTCCTTTTGAGAGATCCACACTCGTACTCCATCTTATACCTTGTACTCCATAGAGATTATCATTTATGCATATAGCTATGTGGGGACCTTCACACTATAGAACTTGGCTTGTATATTCCAATGATGAGCCTCCTCAAAAGAGCTCTAGGTCTTCTTGAGCAAGCAAGTTGGATGCACCCCCACTAGTTCCATTGGAGAGCTTACCTTAGCTCATATGTGCATCCGTTGCATGGCAATCCCTACTCCTCACATCATATCTATCATTTGGCTTTCTCTCGCCGATGATTGTCCTCATTGATGTGAGCCTTTCACACCTTTTTTGTCTACCCCCTCCATCATTTTTCTCTTTTTGCCATCCTAAGTGTCAATTTTCTTGCTTACGCTCATCCGTTGCATGAGTGCTCAAAATATCGAAAGGGAGTGGATCATTTTGACTTGTACCTAGCTGTTGGCCTGGGGATGAGTCAAGATAAGATTCCAAAGAAGACCAAGTGTGAAACTTTAGTAGATTAAGTTCTCAACAATACAAAAACTATGTTTTACTCTCTCGTATATCCCTATCCCCTTTCTTGCACGCAAACACCATTTGGAGACATTCGAGTCACGGACAGCGAGAGCTCTTGCACCTTTATGTTCTTATGTTACTTGTTACAATGCTAATATAGACTCTTGCCTGTTATGACTTGAATTGAATTACATGCCTTGATTGCTTTACTTAGAAAGTTCTTATATGGTTGATAGCATGTCACCACAGAAATTATGCTTGTTATCATTTACCTACTCGAGGACGAGCAGGAATTAAGCTTGGGGATGTTGATACGTCCAAAACATATCTATAATTTCTGCTTGCTCCATGCCTCTTTTGTGTGATATTGCTATGATATTTATGCACTTACATACACTTTTGATCATATTTGGACTAACCTATTAACTCAGTGCACCACAGTGCCAGTTCCTGTTTTCTGCTGTTTTTCTATTTCAGGTTTCCCCCATATTAAAAGTGCTCCAAAAATTCCGGGAAAAATACAGGAAAAATCAGCGTACAGGAAGCTTCGAGAAAAACCAAAGCGGGGCCAGAGGGGAGCCGGGGGTGGCCCAGGTGGCCACCTGGCGCGGACCCACCCCTGGCCGCGCCAGGGGGCGCCTTGGGCCCCCTCTCCGCCTCTGGTGACCCCCCTTCGCATATATATTCCTCGCGTCCCGAAACCCTCGAGGACGGAACCCTTTTTCGCGATCTCATCTCTGTTCCGCCGCCGCAGCGCTTCCAAGATCAACAGCATCAGGAGAACTCTTCCCGGCACCCTGCCGGAGGGGAGAACCACCACCGGGAGCTTCTCCACCACCATGGACGCTTCCCGGATGAGTCGTGAATAGTCCCCCTTGGACCATGGGTCCATGATCAGTAGCTATGTGATGTTCTCCTCCCCTCTTTGTTCTTCATGGTTTAGACCTCGTGAGCTTCCCTACATGATCGAGGCACATATGTAATCTTTATGCTGTTGCTCTGCTGAGTTTGCTGGGATCCGATGGATTATGAGACTATGTTCAGATTGTGTGTGAGTAATATATTTGATTCACCTCTTTTATATCTTAGTTCTTGAGTAATTCTAGCATGTTCTCCGTTGCTGTTTATTGCTTTGGCCAAGTAGTAGGTAGTAACTCCAAGAGGGAGCGTTATGCTTAATTGTGGGTTCATGCCCCCTGATGACTAGCTTGAGTGACAGAAACATGAGTCTAGGGGATGTGTTGTTGCCACGAGGGAGAAAACAACGGTGCTTGTACTTGCGGGTGCAAGGATTGTTTACTTTACGCAAAGTTCTTTTAATGCAGTTGTCCGTTGCTTTGAGTTTACACTTTGGGTGGGATTCGCAACTTAACACCAGCGAGATGTTCTGGATAGATATCTCAAGGTGGATGATTAGTAGTAGATGCAGATGGATTTCGGTCTACTTGCCTTGGCGTACCGCCCATGCTTTTGAGCCTCTACCTTTCTTTGCAGCATAGTTAGCATTGGTTTGCGCACATAATCCTGTCAATTGCCCAGCTTTAATTTGTTTACCTCGCTTTGCTGTTTTATCGTCTTTTGGGAGAGAGACATCACTAGTGAACATCATGGGACCCCGGTCCATATTACCACCACTGATCACACCTTCTATTTACTTCCTGTTCTTATTTCCTAGTTGCAGTCATAGCTATCATTATTATCTCTTGTGTTTGATCCTTTGTAAACAACAAGGCCGGAGGGATTGACAACCTCTCTATACTCGTTGGGAGCAAAGTTATTTGTATTTGTGTGCAGGTCCTGTCAACCGCTAAGTTTCTGGCGCCGTTGACACCTACTTGTCGACCCTCGGAGTCTCACGGGATTCGATCCTTGGTATCTTTGCCAAGGGAAATTTGCTGCTACGCTACATCTCAACCTTCCACTTGGGGTAACCAATGAGGGGCGAGAAGCCATCACAGGCCCAGCTCATCCTGTCTATGTCCTCCTCCCGCACGATCTCACCGCCGCCTCGGCATCCGTGCGAAGCACGCCTCGCCGCCGCCTTTGCCTCGCCCCCTCCCGCAAGAAGCTCCCCGCCCTCCTATAAAGCCGTCGCCGCCCCACCCGTTTCTCTCCTCTCTCTCCCTCCTCGAGCGCCGCCGCCGCCCGCGATCACGACGCCGCCGCTCAACCGCCGCTGCCGCGACTTGCCGCTGCCGCTGCCTTTGCTCGTTGCTGCCCCACTGCTCCCCGCTTGCCTCGCCGCTGACGCGCCCCACCACCGTGCCTCGCCGCAACGCCCAGCGCCACTGCCGCAGCCTCGCCGGCCGGAGCTCACCGCCGGCCGGAGTCCGATCTGCCTCGGTCCGGTTCGCCTGAACCCGTGGTTCTTCTGAGAAAAACCATAGGTAAAGCCCCGTTCTGTTTTTTTGGTTAGATCTCGGTTTTCTTCGGTTCTTGTTAAAAACCATTTTTTCCTGTACTTAGGTTAGTTAACGAACGTTCGTTCGTTTGGCAGTAGTAGTGAACATTCATTCTTTAGTTTTCCTTTTTTGTTTAGTAGGCAGGGACCTAGTTGTAGTATCTTCTTTTTTACAGTTTAGTCCCTACACTTCAAACGGCCATAACTTTTTACCAGTTGGTCCAAATCCAACGAAACCAACGCCCACGTCTTCGTTACGAAGCCCTCTTTCCATTAATACAACTTAAACATGTTTTTGAAAGTTTTAAAATTTGAATTCAACTAGTTTTAGATTTGAACTTAGTTTGATCATAACTTGAGTTTCGTAACTCCATTTCAGTTGATTCTTTTTGCAAATCGAAGCTCTTGACCTAAACTTTCTGATGAGGCCAAACTCACATAATTTTGGTACTGTTGG
This sequence comes from Secale cereale, assembly GCA_902687465.1. Taxonomy (NCBI): domain Eukaryota; kingdom Viridiplantae; phylum Streptophyta; class Magnoliopsida; order Poales; family Poaceae; genus Secale; species Secale cereale. Next base: position 496,247,940 of record LR738709.1, read on the forward strand.
AAATAGTTTTATGTTTCAAGAGTCATTCATTTGTTTTCGAAGTTTTTCTGAAGTGTTTATTCGTCCTGTCCGATCTTTCTGAGTGATTGCTTATGTGTGGTTACTATTGCTTGCTTACGATAGATTGACCGAAGTGTGACGAGTAGATCTATCAAGAGTTTTGAGTGCGAATCATCTTCATCAACATTGCAGGCAAGTTCACACTTTGATCATATTTTCCAATACCCAGTTTTTCATTGCATTAGTTATATCCTCAAACACATTGCATCAGTAGGATCTTTTAACTCTTGGGACTGGGAAGTAGATTGAGGTAGAACCTATTACCTGCATTATTTTCAAACCCCTGGGAGTTACTTCTACGTTTGCTTAGGTTGCCATTGCTATGCTCGTAGACGTGGTTTGGGTTTGAGTGAAATCCATGACAAATGTGAGTTGGTTAATTAATGGTTCAACTTAAGGTGGCAACTTTAACACACATCTGGGTGGATTGAGGCACCTGGGTATTCCAGTGATTGCCTGTTTTTCTTTTGGACCGCCACCCAGGCTCAAAGGGATCATGAGATTTTTCATACTAGAAACTTCCGTGTGCAGCCACATGCCAATATGGGCTCTGGCATAGTTGAGTAAGTTGTGGGAAACCTTTCCATGATGGGCTAGCAGATGTAGTGGGTTTTGTAGGTGTACCGGCATATCTATCTGGTTAAGGGGACCTCTTCGGAAAGACTGTGTCTCGGTCATCCGTTTCTCAAACACCATGCAGTGCGAGAAACCAAACGGAGGCGATCGAGTCTTGTGGGGAAAAGTGCACAAACCTCTGCAGAGTGTACAAACTGATCATGATTAGCCGTGTCCCCGGTTACGGACATCTTGAGTATCTAGTACTTGGATTATCATGTGAATCTCATCATGTTACTTTAATTTAATATTGTTGGGTTTAATGATGATTTTAATTGGGGTTGAGAGGATGTCTATCTTCTCAACGATGTTTCAACTACCATGATAGTTAATTAAAATATATTCCTTTGAAGTAGGGAAAAATTGGCTTTACGCAAAAACTTTAACCTTACAGCCACCACCAGCCAAATATGCATGTAGTTGTAGGCTTTGTTCATCATTACCAATACAGTGTGAATTTGCGAGTACATTCAATGTACTGACCCTTTGTGGCTGCAACATCTCATGTTGTAGGATTATCTTACGACGAGTAAGTGATGCGTTAGGGGTTACGATTTCTACACTCAACTTTGTCGTTGGTGTTGATGGGAATCCACAACCTTGTTGCTTCCGCTATGATCGATTGAGGTAATAGTATTTATGTTACTTCATACATGTGATTTACCTCTGTTATAAATCCTCGAGTATTGTGTGTATCAGCATACCGATCCAGTGATGACACAGAACACAGAGACTTCGGTCCATTCGGATCGTGGTCGCTACAAAAACTCCTATTTGGTATAAGCTCCTGTGTAAAAACATTAAGGCAGGAGAAGACAGTGTATGTCGTTTCGCACACGGAGGTGACATGTTCCCTCTCGGAACCACGAACCTTCTTGAGAGAAGCTTCGGTTTGCAAGAAGCTTATACCAAAGCTTGTCCCAATTCGGCCAAAAAAATACCACAACATGTTGGTGCCATGTCATGACACCATGCCAAGTTTCATGATTTTCAGGCGTGTTTTGGATTTACAAGAATTAAAAAACCAAGTTTCTCAATATTTCCGACCGAGCCACGACGCCCAAATGTTTGAATTCCATTCCCATTTCTTGCATCGGACCTAGAAATTCACCCAGGGACACACATGTGATTTTTCAACCAACTTTGGTGCACTGGAGCATGTGCTTGTAGTTCAAATTTGAATTATGCACATTAAATGCCCAGAAATTCAATTAACGTATAAAAAAGGCTAGACGAACCTGAAATAATTCCAAATTTTAACACAACACTCATATAATTATGTGTTGCCTCTGTAAAAAATCAAGGGGGGAGGCAGTGTATATCATTCTTGGATATATCTATAGCAACATGGAACCCCTCCGTGATCGCGTTCCTCTCCAACATATCTATATTTTTTATTGTTCCATGTTGTTATATTATCATTCTTGGATATTTTACAATCATTTTCTAGCAACTTTATATCATTTTTTGGGACTAACCTATTGACATAGTGCACAATGCCAGTTGCTGTTTTCTGCTTGTTTTTCACTTTCCAGAATATCGATATCAAACAGAGTCCAAATGCAACGAAACTTTTTCGAGAATTTTTTTGGACCACAAAACATCCACATGGCCAAAGAAGTGCACAAGGGAAGGGCCGTGGGGCCCATGAGACACCAAGGCACACCAGGAGGCCCATGTGCGTCAGGAGGCCTCGTGGGCCCCATAGGAGTCCCCTCAACCGCCTCTCAGCTCTATAAATACTCAAATATTCCAGAAATCCTAGAGGAGTCGGAGAAAAATTGTTTCAACCGCCGCAAGTTCCAGAACCACAAGATCCAATTTAGAGCCTTTTTTGGTACTTCGCCGGCGAGGAACACAATCACGGAGGGGTTCATCATCTCCATTGGTGCCTCTCCGATGATGTGTGAGTAGTTTACCACACATCTATGGGTCCGTAGGCAGTAGCTAGATGACTTCTTCTCTCTTTTTGATCTTCAATACAATGTTCTCTTCGGAGATCTATTTGATGTAATTCTTTTGCGGTGTGTTTGTTGGGATCCGATGAACTGTGAGTTTATGATCAAATCTATTTGCATTCATATCCATACATGATTATTATAGCCCCATATTTCTTCTTCGATATTTTGGTTTTGTTTGGCCAACTTGATTGATTTATCTTGCAATGTGAAGAGGTGCTTTGTAATGAGTTCGATCTTGCGATGCTCAATCTCAGTGACAGAAGGAGACATGACACGCATGTATCATTGCTTTTAAGGATAGAATGATGGGGGTCTATCCCTACATGAATAGATGTCTAAATCATGTCACCATTATTAAGGCATTACTCCGTTCTTTCATGAACTTAATACACTAGATGCATGCTGGATAGTGGTCGATGTGTAGAGTAATAGTAGTAGATGCAGGCAGGAGTCAGTCTACTAATCTTGGACATGATGCCTATATACATGATCATTGTCTTGGATATCGTCATAACTATTCGCTCTTCTATCAATTGCCCAACAGTAATTTGTTTACCCATTGTATGCTATTTTCTCTAGAGAAGCCACTAGTGAAACCTACAGCCCCCCGGTCTATTTATCATCATATACTTGCAGATCTATATTGCTATTCGTATTTCCAATTTCTTTGCTTCTTTTATTCCAGATCTATATTATCCAAAAACCCAAAAATACCTTGTTGTGTTTTATGCGCTTTTATTCTATTTGCATCTATCAATCTATCTTTTTATCATACTATCTTACCCAAGATGGATTGAGAACTCTACGCGTCGGGTTGCGAGGATTTGTTGTTTGTGTGCAGGTGTTGCTTACATAGCTTGCTTGGTTCTCCTACTGGATTGATAACATTGGTTTCATAACTCAGGAAAATACTTACCACCGTTGTGTTGCATCATCCCCTCCTCTTCGGGGAATTTGCTGACACGGTTCACAAGTAGCAAGAAGAATTTATGGCGCTGTTGCCGAGGAGGATCAAGTCAAGGTCTATCAGGTTCCCACATATAAACTCTCATCTCCTTGCAATTTACATTATTTGCCATTTGCCTCTCGTTTTCATCTCCCCAACTTTACAAAAATTGCATTTTTATCCGCCCTCTTTTTCGTTCGCCATTTTCTCGCTAGATCTATTTCTGTTTGCAATCTTGTTTCTGTAGTCATGATACCTCAACGAAAATACTATGATGTTCCTTACCCCAATATCTTGCTTGAAATTGAGAAAAGCACTAAGGAATATATGACTACACAATTTGAGCACAATAAATATTTTACTAAAGAGCTTAAGGAACACTCTGTTGTGCTAGATGCTATAACAAAACAACTTGGTGATATTAGTAGAGAATTTTCCAATCTCCAATCTAAGTATGCTTTTGCTTAAAATTTGTTAGGCAAAATATCCGATGCACAAGCTACCCTAGCGACTCAAAGGGTCGCTAATCAATCTCTTTAGAAGATAAAAATGATGAAGATCTTAAAATGATTGGTGTTTCTTATATTGATTCTTTGTTTAGCAAAACTAAAATTGGTGATAAAGGGACTGAATAAGAGTCAACTTTATCTTGAAGGTGTCCCGATAATTCGGAGGGTGAAAATCTTATTGAGAAAATTGATAAAAGTGGGTTTGGAGAGGTCAAAACTTTAACTAGTGATGTGCCCACTCTTTTGGATTACAAAGACTTTAACTATGATAATTGTTATCTAATTGATTTTATTTCTTTGTTGCAATCCATGATGAATTCACCCCATGCCTATGAATAAAATAAAGCTCTTAGTAAACATATTGTTGATGCCATAATGAAAGCTTTAGAAGAAAATTTGGAATTAGAGGTTTTGATTCCTAGAAAATTACATGATTAATGAGAACCTACTATCAAAGTTAAGATTAAAAATCATGAGTGTTTTGCTTTATGTGACTTGGGTGCTAGTGTTTCCACAATTCTAAAATATTTATGTGATGTGCTTGGTCTTACCGATATTGAAGAGTGTTCTTTAAATTTGCACTTGGCGGATTCCACTATTAATAAGCCTTTGGGAAGAATTAATGATGTTCTTATTCTTGCAAATAGGAATTATGTGCCCATAGACTTTATTGTTCTTGACATTGATTGTAATCCATCTTGTCCAATTATACTTGGTAGACCATTTTTACGCACTATAGGTGACGTGATTGATATGAAAGAGGGGAATATTAAATTTCAATTTCCATTAAGAAAGGGTATGGTACATTTCCCTAGAACAAGAATTAGGCCACCATATGAATCACTCATGAGGGCATCCTATGGATCTAGAACCAAAGATGACAATACTTGAGATCTATGTTTTATGCCTAGCTAGGGGCTTAAAACGATAGTGCTTTTTGGGAGGCAACCTAACTTGTATCTTTTTGCTTTTTGGTTTTCTTGTTGTTTTCCAATAAATATCCAAAGATGCCTATCTTTAGATGCGTTTTTGTGGTTTAAGTTAGTGTTTGTGCCAATCAAAGCCTTTGGGGTGATTTGGTTGATAGTTGATTTGATTGCATTGAAAATCAAAAACTTTTGCGTCGAGTGCCAGAATTCTTGACGGTGACTGGAGCGTGACAAAATCTTGAAATTTTTACAAGTTATCAATATACAAATTTCAAACGTTCTCCTAAGGTTTCGGAATTTTTAGAGTTATAGAGGTATGACTAAAATTCGCATCTTTGCAGACTGGTCTATTTTAGATAGATTTTGTTTTCGTTATGTTATGTGCTTGTTTTGATGAATCTGTGGTTTTTATTGAAGGGTTTCATGGAAGAGTTAGAATACAATAGATATAATGCAATAACAATATATGAATGGGTTTGCTACATCACTTAAATTAAGGATTAGTTTTGTTATACTAACGGATCTCACGAGGTTTTGTTAAGTTTTGTGTGATTGAAGTTTTCAAGTTTTGGGTGAGATCACGATGGATGAAGGAATAAGGAGGAGCAAGAGCCTAAGCTTGGGGATGCCCATGCCACCCCAAGATAATATTCAAGGAGAAAAAAGCAACTAAGCTTGGGGATGCCCCGAGTGGCATCCCCTATTCTTCTAACGACCATTGTTATTTTACTTGGAGCTATATTTTTATTCGTCACATATCATGAGTTTTGCTTGGAAGTGTTTTGCATTACATGAGTCTTTGCTTGTTTTGCGTTTTAATTTGTCACAAATATCCTTACTTGATTCTTTGTAATAGTTTTGAGATATGATGATAATGATATGTGAGTCATGTTGATGAGTAATTATGCTTTTGTAAGAATATTGATGTTAAGGTTTGTGATTCCCTATGCAAGCACGAAAGTCAATAGTCATGCAATGAAATTACATACTATTCATGGTGCATTATTCGGTGTTAGCTATACTTAATGCTCGTTTATGTGATTTTTTTTCTTGGTTGGTTGCTTCTCGATCTTTTTGCTACCCTCCACTTGTACTAAGTAGAAATACTACTTGTGCACCGAAACTCTTTAAACCCAGTTTTGCCATATGAGTCCACCATACCTACCTATATGTGGTATTTCTGTGTCGTTCAAAGCAAATATGTATGTGCCATCTCTAATTTCAAAATACAATTCTCTTTTGTGTGCGCATACCGCTCATGAAGCGGCGAGGGGTGGCCGATATTTTTCCATGCTAGATGTGTTATTCTCAAGATGAGTGTTCATTCACTTGTCACTTCACGAGAGTACGGCGGTAATAGGGATGCCCAGTCTTGAATGAAAAAGAAATTTACTTTATGTTGTCAAATAATAAATTCCTTGGAAAGTGTTGGTATGAAAGGCACCCGTGGATACGACTAGTCATGGATTGTGAAAGAATGGTGGAAAAAGGAATAAACTTTATTTTCTGTTTGGGAACCATCTATGATGTATCTAGCATTTAAAGTATTGGGAACTCTTAGTCGTTTTTGTTGACGGGAAAAGTATGCCTCTCAAAAAAATCTCTCAATTCAAGCTTTGAGATCTGGCACCTCTACAAATCCCTACTTCCCTCTGTGAAGAGCCTTCTATTTACTATATGCAATTTTAATTTTTATCTGAGTCTCCATCTTCTCTTATAAAGCACAAACTAAGGGGCACTATGATCATACTTGAGCATTGGATGTAGCTAATATGCAAGTGTGTTTCGTGAATGGACCAATGATTGACCATGATGGGCTAGGGATAACTTGGTTTAGTGTTGATATTTTGAAAGACATGGTTGCTTCTTGATATGCTTGAATACTGAAATCTTCATGTCAGAACTAGACTATCATTTTGAACCATATAAAAGTCCAAATGTCCATGCTATAAAATAAAAAAAATATGTGATGAACATGTTAGGCAACATTACACATCCAAAATTCTGTTTTTATCATTTACCTACTCGACGACAAGTAGGAATTAAGCTTGGGGATATTCATACGTCTCGAACGTATCTATAATTTTTTATTGTTCCATGCTGTTATATTATCATTATTGGATGTTTTACAATCATTTTATAGCAACTTTATATCATTTTTTGGGACTGGCCTATTGACATAGTGCCCAGTGCCAGTTGCTATTTTTTGCTTGTTTTTTTACTTCACAAAAAATCAATACCAAATGGAGTACAAACGCAGCGAAACTTTTTGGAGAATTTTTCTGGTCCAGAAGACAAAGAATGGGCCAAAGAAGTACCAGAGGGGAGGCCCGACGTGGGCATAACCCACCAAGGCGCGCCCTGGGGGGTTGTGCTCCCCTCGGTGACCCCCCGCATGGCCTCTTCGCCATATAAATCACCAAATATTTCAGAAACCCTAGGGGAGTCGACGAAAATCAATTCCAACGGCCGCAAGTTCCAGAACCACGAGATCCAATCTAGACACCATCACAGAGGGGTTCATCATCCTCATTGGTGCCTCTCCGGTGATGCGTGAGTAGTTTACAATAGACCTACGAGTCCGTAGGCAGTAGCTAGATGGCTTCTTCTCCCTTTTCGATTCTCAATACAATGGTCTCTTGGAGATCTATTTGATGTAACTCTTTTGCGTTGTGTTTGTTGGGATCCGATGAATTTTGAGTTTATGATCAGATCTATATCCATGAAAGTTATTTGAGTCTTCTTTGATCTCTTATATGCATGATTACTTCTAGCCTCGTATTTCTTCTTTGAGTCTTTAGTTTAGTTAGGCCAACTAGATCGATTTTTCTTGCCATGGGAAGAGGTGCTTTGTGATGGGTTCAATCTTGTGGGGTTCTTTCCCAGTGACATAAGGGGCAGCAACACACGCATGTATCGTTGCTATTAAGGATAACAAGATGGGGGCTATTCCTACATGAATAAATCTCGTCTACGTCATGTCATTGTTCTTATTGCATTACGTCATTTCTCCATGAACGTAATACACTAGATACATGTTGGATAGCGGTCGATGTGTGGAGTAATAGTAGTAGATGCATGCAAGAGTCGGTCTACTAATCTTGGATGTGATGCCTATATAATGATCATTGCCTAGATTTCGTCATAACTATTCGATTTTCTATTAATTTCCCAACAGTGTATACCCACCGTATGTTATTTCTTGAGAGAAGCCACAAGTGAAACCTACGACCCCCGGGTCTAGTCTTTATCATATTTGCTTTCTAATCTATTATTTGCCTTTCAGATATATTTTTGTTTGATTTTATTTTCAGATCTCTATTATCAGAAACCCAAAAATACCTCTCTGGATTTTATTTGCCGTTATTCTATTTGCATCTATCAATCTATCTATTTACCAATCTCTTACCCGAGAGGGATTGACAACCCCTCTTACGCATCGGGTTGCAAGTATTTGTTCTTTGTGTGCAGGTACCGTTTACATAGTGTTGCTTGGTTCTCCTACTGGTTCGATAACCTTGGTCTCATCACTGAGGGAAATACCTACCGTAGATGTGCTGCATCATCCCTTCCTTTTTGGGGAAATCCGACGTAGTTCAAGCGACATCAACCATCGGTATTTTACCTGGAGCTATGGTTTTATTCATCACATATCATGATTTTTGCTTAGAGCGTCTTGTATTATATGTGTCTTTGCTTGTTTTGCCTTTTAGTTTGCCATAATCATCCTTTCCTAACACACCTATTTTAGGAAGCCAAAACTATGCTATGATTTATTAGAATCACTCTTTATGCTTCACTTGATATTTTTAGAGCTATGAAATTGCTCTAGTGGTTCACTTATATATTTTTTTAGCACGGTGGTGCTGTTATTTTGAAGAAATATGCACTCATGCTTCACTTAGATTATTTTGAGAGTTAGTAGAAATTTTGAAGAAATACTCTCATGCTTCACTTATATTATTTTGAGAGATGAAACTCTAAAAAAACTTGTGCTCTCGTTCTTCACTTAAATTTGTGTGAGACATTGTTATTTGCAATGGCAATATGCTTTAAAAAATTTGGTTCCAAAGTGATAGATATCCAGGAAAGATATAATAAAAACTTTCATGAAGATCATTGGACATTAACTTGATTCCTTGTAGTAGTTTTGCGATATAATGATAGTGATATGTGAGTTATGTTAGTGGGTAATTATGCTTTAGTAAGAATATTGCTGTTAAGGGTTGTGATTCCCTATACCAGCACATTAAGTCAATAGTTATGCAAGCAAATTACATCCTACTTGTGTTGCATTATTCGGTGTTAGTTATGTTTAATGTGCTTTTATGATGGTTATCGTTCCTTGGTTGGTCGCTTCTCAATCTATTTGCTAGCCTTCACTTGTACTAAGCAGGAATGCTGCTTGTGCATCCAAATCCTAAAACCCAAGTTGTGCCAAATGTGTCCATCATACCTACCTATACGAGGTATTTCCATGTCATCCTAAGCAAATTTGTATGTCCCAACTCTAATTTTCAAAATAAACTTCTCTTTTGTGTGCCCGTACCGCTCAAGAAGCGGCGAGGGGTGGCCTATATTTCCATGCTAAGTAGGTTATTCTCAAGATGAGTGTTTAATCACTTGTCATTACATGAGAGTGTGGCGGTAATAGGGATGCCTAGTCCCAAAATGCACAAAAAACAAATACTACAAATAAATTCCTTGGTATGTGTTGGCGAAAGATCGTGGATGTCGCCTAGAGGGGGGGTGATAGGCGCTTTAAAATAATTATGGTTTAGGGTTGAACATATGCGGAATAAACCTAGCGGTTAATTTGGCAAGCACAAAACCTACAACAACTAGGCTCACCTATGTGCACCAACAACTTATGCTAAGCAAGATAAACTACTATGTGATAGCAAGATAGTATATGACAAGAAACAATATGGCTATCACAAATTAAAGTTCATAAGTAAAGGGCTCGGGTAAGAGATAACCGAGGCACACAGATACGATGACGTATCCCGAAGTTCACACCCTTGCGGATGCTAATCTCTGTTTGGAGAGGTGTGGAGGCACGATGCTCCCCAAGAAGCCACTAGGGCCACCATAATCTCCTCACACCCTCGCACAATGCAAGATGTCGTGATTCCACTAAGGGACCCTTGAGGGCGGTCACCGAACCCGTACAAATGGGAACCCTTGGGGGCGGTCAACGGAACCTGTCAAATTGCTCGAGGCGATCTCCACAACCTAATTGGAGACCCCAACGCTTGCCTGGAGCTTTACGCCATAATGATTGAGCTTTGAACACCACCAACTATCTAGGTCACCCAGGCACCCAAGGGGAACAAGCTCAAGGGTACCAAGCACCCAAGAGTAATAAGCTTCTCAACTTGTAACTTCCACGTATCACCGTGGAGAACTCAAACCGATGCACCAAATGCAATGGCAAGGGCACACGGAGTGCCCAAGTCCTTCTCTCCCAAATACCACCACAACAACTAATGCTATGGAGGAAAATGAGAGGAAGAATGAAGAAGAGGACACAAAGAACTCCAAGATGTGGATCCAAGGGGTTCTGCTCACTTAGAGGAGAAAGTGATTGGTGAAAACATAGATCTAGATCTCCTCTCTCTTTTTGCCCCAAAACTAGCAACAATCCATGGAGGGATCGAGAGATAGCAAGCTCGAAGAAGGTCAACAATGGGGGAAGCACACGATCTTAAGAGATAAAGTTCAATGGGGCAGAAGACCCCCTTTTATAAGAGGGGGAAAATCCAACCATTATGTGATCAGCCCGCACACGAGCGGTACTACCGCTCCACCGAGCGGTACTACTGCTCGGATGGTAGTAACAGGAAAACAGAGCAACGGAAATGAACCTCGGGGGCAGTAGTGCCGCTGGAGCGGTACTACTGCTCATCCCAGCGATATACAGCGGGAGAAGTAGAACACACGAGCAGATGAGGCAGGGCAGAGCAGAGCACGACAGTAGTACTGCAGTACTCGTACTACTGCCTGACTGGGGTGGTAATACCGCTTATAGGCGGTATTGCCGCCCTACTACCGCTGAATCCGACACGAAAATAGAACCCCCAGAATAAGTTGCGGTAGAAGCCGCGGAACTAGAAAGCAGAAGTACCGCTTACAAGCGGTACTACCACCTGACAGGGACGGTACTACCGCAGAGGTGCATCACGCAAGCCCCAAGCAAAACTAATTCAACAAGAAAATGAGAACTGCCATAACTTCTGGAAATGAGCTCCGAATTGTGCAAACTCAATCTTGTTGGATAGATGACAACAAATACAATCTAACAGCGAATGGTGAGTTTATGATCAGATCTCACAAGGAGAAAACAAACAAGAACCAAGAAGGATGATGCAAGGATGCAATGGTTTGAGCTCTCTATGAACAATATGATCAAGCTACTCACTTGAGT
>LR738709.1:496259466-496292339 GCA_902687465.1 Secale cereale
CCCCCCCCTTGATAATACGGCAGTAGATCCTATAACCCGGTCTCCCAACTACCACCATGAGACCGGTAAAATAGAAAACCTATCAGGGGCAAACCTTTGCCTTGCACATAGTCCACTTGAGATAGATGAGTTGGTATGGAAGGCACTCGTGAATTCAGCTAGCCATGGACTGTGAAAGAATGGTGGAAAGTAAATAAACTTTATTTTTATGTTTGGGAACCGCCTATGATTTATTTAGCATGGAAGATATTGGGAACTCTTAGTAGTTTTCGTTGATGAGAAAAGCATGCCGCCCAAAATAATTTTATCTCTGAATTTAAGCTTTTAACTCTCGCACCTCTACAAATCCTCACTTCCCTCTGCGAAGGGCCTATCTATTTAATTTTATGCAATACTTATTTTTTGTTGAGTCTCATCTTCTCTTATTAAGCACCAACTATGAAACACTATTATCACACTTGAGCATTGGATGTAGCTAATATTTGGATGTGTTGCATGAATGGATCAATGATTGAGCATAATGGGCTAGGGATAACTTTCTTTAGCATTGATATTTTAAAAGACATGGTTGCTTGTTGATATTGCTTGAGTATTAAAGTCTTCATGTCAAATTATAGACTATGCTTTGAATCATATAAAAGTGGGAAAACTTTGTTTTTGCCACTCTAGCTTTTGACCACTTTGCTTATGCCACTCTAGAATTTGACATTTCACTTTTGCCACTCTTATTTTTTGAAAATACATCACGATTGCCATTCCATGGCATAAGCAATAATTTTAGAGTGGCAATTATGATACGTTGTCAAAATCTGAGAGTGGCAAAAGTGAAATGAAAATATATTGCTTTTGCCACGGAATGGCATTTGTGATGTATTGTCAAAAACTAAGAGTGGCAAAAGTGATATCTCAAAGTCTAGAGTGGCATAAACAAAGTAGGCAAAAGCTAGAGTGTCAAAAACAAAGTTTTCCCTATAAAAGTCCATATGTCCATGCTAGAAAGAAAAGAATATGATGAACACGTTAGGCAACATTCCACATCAAAATTTCTAATTTTATCATTTACCTACTCGAGGACGAGCGTGAATTAAACTTGGGGGTGATGATACGTCTCCAACATATCCATAATTTTTTTATTGTTCCATGATGTTATTTTATCATTCTTGGATGGTTTACAATCCTTTTCTAGCAATTTTATACAATTTTTTGGGACTAACCTATTGACATAGGGCCCAGTGTCAGTTGTTGGTTGCTACCTATTTTTTACGTCGCGGAATATCAATATCAAATGGAGTCCAAATGCAACAAAAAATTCTGAAGAATGTTTTTGGACCAGTAGACATCCGGAGGGCCAAAGAAGTGCATGAGGAGAGGTCCATGGGGCCCACGAGACACCTGGGCACGAACGGATGCCTTGTGGGGCCCACCGGAGTCCCCTCCACCGCCTCTCAGCTCTATAAATACTCAAATATTCCTGAAACCCTAGGGGAGTCAGAGAAAAATTGTTTCAGCCGCCGCAAGTTCCAGAACCACGGGATCCAATCTAGAGCCCTTTTCCGGCACTCCTCTGGAGAGTCACACGATAACGGAGGGGGTTCATCATCTCCATTGGTACCTCTGCGATGATGCGTGAGTAGTTTACCACAGACCTACGGGTCTGTAGGTAGTATCTAGACGGCTTCTTCTCTCTTTTTGATCTTCAATACAATGTGCTCTCGGGAGATCTATTTGATGTAACTCTTTTGCGGTGTGTTTATTGGAATCCGATGAATTGTGAGTTTATGATCAGATATATTTGCATTCATATCCATACATAATTATTACAGCCTCGTATTTATTCTTTGATATTTCAGTTTTTTTGGCCAACTTGATTGATTTATCTTGCAATGGGAAGAGGTGCTTTGTAATGGGTTCGATCTTGCGGTGCTCAATCTCAGTGACAGAAGGAGACATGACACGCATATATTGTTGCTATTAAGGATAAAACAATGGGGTCTATTCCTACATGAATAGATCTTGTCCACATCATGTCATCGTTCTTAAGGTATTACTCCGTTCTTTCATGAACTTAATACACTAGATGCATGTTGGATAGTGTTTGATGTGTGGAGTAATGTATAGTAGTAGATGCAGGCAGGAGTCGGTCTACTAATCTTGGAAGTGATGCCTATATACATAATCATTGTCCTGGATATTGTCATAACTACCGTTCTTCTATAAATTGCCCAACAGTAATTTGTTTACCCATCGTATGTTATTTTCTCGCGAGAAGACACTAGTGAAACCTACGGCCCCGGGTCTATTTCTCATCATATACTTGCAGATCTATATTTTTATTCGTGTTTCCCATTTATTTGCTTATTTATTTCAATCTATATTATCCAAAAACCCAAAAATACGATGTTATGTTTTATTTGCTTTTATTTTATTTGCATCTATCAGTCTATCTTTTTATCATACTACCTTACCCAAGAGGGATTGAAAACCCCTCTACACATCAGGTTGCGAGGATTTGTTGTTTGTGTGCAGGTGATGCTTACATAGCTTGCTTGGTTCTCCTACTGTATTGATAACCTTGGTTTCATAACTGAGGGAAATACTTACCGCCACTGTGCTGCATCATCCCCTCCTCTTCGGGGAATTTACTAACGCGATTCACAGGTAGCACACGTCAAGTAGTAGGTTGTGTCATAATGCTAGAGCGCAGGGTGATTGCTTTTGCATCTTGTCAGTTGCGCCCTCATGAAGGGAACTACCCAGTTCATGACCTCGAGCTTGCTACATTCATATATGCACTGAAACAGTGGTGACATCGGTAATCGTTGCGAGATCTTCACCGACCATCAAAGTCTGAAGTATCTGTTTACTCAACCGGATCTAAACATTCGTCAGCAAAGATGGATGGAGACCATAGCAGATTTTGACTTGGGTATTTCCTATACCCCCAGCAAGGTGAACGTAATGGCTGATTCCTTGAGCCGCAAGTCCTACCGCAACCAACTCCAAGTTCAGAAAGTTGTGCCCTTGCTTGATGAAGAATTCAGAAAACTAAACCTCCATATTGTTCCTCCGGGTTATCTCACTCCCCCTCTTGAATAATTTCAGAAGATGAACCTTCGTGTTGTTCCCCAGGGTTCTCTAAATGCCCTGGCCATCGAGCCATATCTCATAGGCGACATCAAGACTATTCAGCACTATGACTCTCAAGTCGAGAAGATCAAACGCTATCTCGCAGAAAGAAGTCCCTCATTCTTCACTGTTGATGGTGATAACGCCTTGTTCTTCAAAGGTCGCCTAGTGGTCCCTTCAAAAGACAACCTGGATATGACTCATAAGGGTATGAAAGAAGCTCATGATACACCTCTGTCTATTCATCCTGGTAGTACAAAGATGTACCAAGACATCCGTCAGAGATTCTGGTGGTCTAATATGAAGCAAGACGTTGCTCGCTATATTCCTGATTGCGACGTTTGTCATCGAATCAAAGCAGAACATCAAAGGCCTTCTAGAACTCTGCAACCGCTATTGTTGTTCCTAAGTGGAAATGTGAAAGTGCGTTATATCGACTAGAGGGGCGAGTGAATAGGCAATTTTTACAAATTCGTCACTGAGAAAATACTAGATGAGGAGTTTCCTAAGCAATGAACTGAAAACAAGCATAACAACGCAGTAGCATGGTCATCATGATGAAATGAAAACAAGCACAGAGTACAAGTAGAGTGTAAACAGGATAAGCAGGCCGAGGACTGAAGACTGAAGAAATTGGGTTGAGGAAATTGAGAAAGTCTTCAGTCAAAGTCTTCAAACAGTATAGATCAAGTTCATCAACACATGAATGAGTAAATGGAAGAGTTGAGGAAATAGAACCAATAGGCTTGATGAAGACAATGATTTGTTAGACCAGTTCCAACTGTTGTGACAATTGTACATCTGGTTGGGGCGGCTAGGTATTTAAACCTAAGGACATACCGTTGCAGACACCCAGTCCTGGACACACAATCCAAGACACCAAGTCCTCACCGTGTTCCCCTTGAGCTAAGGTCACACAAACCTCGCCCAATCACTCGTGGTAAGTCTTCACAGGTGACTTCCAAACCTTCACAGACTTGGTCACCCGGTGATCCACAATTCCTCTTGGATGCTCTAGACCATTGACGCCTAACCGTTTGGAAGATCACAGTCTTCAAAGGTAACAAGCGTCGGATCCACACAGGAACACTCTCTTCAATGATGCTCAATCGCTTTTGGGTTTTAGGTGTTTGGGTTTGGTGTTTTTCCTCACTTGATGATTTTCTCTCAAAGTCCTCGGAGGATGGGTTGCTCTTATGACAAGTGTCAGTTTCTCTTGGAGCAGCCAACCAGCTAGTGGTTGTAGGGGGCAGCTATTTATAGTCTAGGGAGCAGCCCGACATGATAAGACATAAATGCCCTTAAATGATATGACCGTTAGGTGGATAAGATATTTTGGGACAGTTGGCGCATAGCACAGCAACGGTCGGAAATTGAGCTCTCAAATTCCTCAGGGCTATCATGTTCCTCACTTGTAGGCAATCTGCACTGGCGAATTCCTAACTCCTCAGCCAAGACAAATTCCTTAGAGACCAGAAGAACTTCCTCTCTGTCATTTAAGAAATTGACTGAACTGTATGAGATTTCCAATGTCTTCACTCGAAAGGATTGGGTAGTGTAAGCTTTGAGTTGAGCATCACTTGGAAATATGTTTCCTTAGTTTTACCTCGACTCCCTTTAACAGTATGATGTTTCCTATGACTCAAGAAAGAGAAAATGAAACTACAAAAACAAAAGTCTTCACGCTTCATAATCCTCGCATGAATATCCAAGTCTTCAAGGTCACACCAATTTCCTCACTTTCAAAGTCTTCAAGAAAACCAAAGTCTTCAACTGAAGACATGCATTTTTAGGGGTCGACTTTCCTCGTAAATATCAAACTCCTCATAGACTTATAAGACCTGTGTACACTCAAAAACACATTAGTCCCTTAACCTATAAGTCTTCTATACACCAAAATCACTAAGGGGCACTAGATGCACTTATAACCCCCCCCCCTTTGGTGATTGATGACAAATTGGTTAAGTTTTAACGGGATAAGCATATGAAGTGTAACAATTGATTTTGAGGAATTTGATTACAAGATATAGAAGAACTCCCTCTGAAGATGTGAACTTTTGAGGAATTTGCTTGAGTTAGCAAATGCACATTGTAGAGTAATATCATCGAGATCTCCCACTATATCTTGTAATTCATACACGCATTTAACATATGATATGAAGAATTTGAAATGCATGATGAAATATGGTGTCTGACGAAATTCAGCACGCGTGCATTAAGGTATTGAGGAAATAAACATGCAGAAAGCAGTTCAAAAAGTGTCAGACCACCATAGGAGTTAGGTTTACAACTCATAAGAGTAAAAAACTCAGAAGAACGAGAGTTGTAACTTAACGAAAATATAGCCCATAATAGAGACCCGCTTGAAGACTAACTCAAGTTTCTCCCCCTTTGTCAACGTATGACCAAAAGGGACGAAAAGTGAGGACTAACGCCCCTGAAGAATATCATCACGATGTTGATGGAGGAGCGCCAGCGTTGTTGGGGTCGTCCGTTGAAGTAGGGCCTGCCGCAGTGTCGTCTAAGTCTTCAGCTGAATCTGTCGCGCGCGATGAAGAAAATGAGCTTGTGACCAGTTGAGGAACTTTGACCTTCTTGAATTTCTTCGAAGGTGGCTAAGACCTGTCAAAGTCCTGTTGGAATTCCATCTCCTTGAGGTCTTCAGAATTGAAGTGATGTGAAAGAATAGCCCAAGTGCGGTCAAAGATCTCATGCGCATAGTAGTGATTCTTCTTCATAGTGTTCTGAGTGACAGTCATGTTTTGAAGAATTGCAACAAATTGGCGCTTGACCCACTTGTGATTTCTATCAACTTTCTGATGCAGACTGAGGAGAAGCTCACGATCAGTCATCACACGAGGAACAGTAGCTTGAGGAATATGCTTTGAAGCATTTGCGGTAGTGTCTTGAGTTGCAGAATCATCATTGGTGGAATAGGATGTAGCTTTGCGAATCTGCCCATCCAAGGGACGAGTTCCTTCATCAATGATTGCAGCTTTGCCTTTTCCTTCAACTAAGGAAATTGTCCGTTTGAGGACTTCTAGTGGAGGCAGATAGCTGAGGTGATTCTGAAAGTCAACCTTATATGCAATTGAAGTCCTTGTTATGATGAATCTCATAATCTAGGGAGCATAAGGCTTCAATTCAAAAGGTGAAAGTGCACCATTTGCCAAAACCCTCCGGAAGAAATCATGATAGTTGATGGTAATCCCATGCATGATATTGAACAACATATTCTTCATGATGCCAACAATGTCTTCTTCTTCAGAGTTGTGGCCTTTGATCGGACTGAGGGTTTTGGTGCGAATGCGATAAATTGTCCTTGGC
Organism: Secale cereale; assembly: GCA_902687465.1. NCBI lineage: Eukaryota > Viridiplantae > Streptophyta > Magnoliopsida > Poales > Poaceae > Secale > Secale cereale. The sequence goes on from LR738709.1 coordinate 496,265,920, forward strand.
ACATATTGAAAATCCTTCACCAGGAAGGTTGTCCTTGGAGGGTTGCCAGCCTTCAAAGGCTTCATCAGCACTTGCATCAGATGATTTGGAAGTTCATGTTCCTCATATATCAATCTGACACCATCAGTTGGAGGGTGAACTGGGACGGCATGAAGCAATTCAGAAACTGGAGCTTTGTAATGAGTGTTGTCAGTCATCCAGTCCAGCACCCATGAGTTGATGTCAGCAGCATTACCAGTCAGGTGCAAGGTTGCATAGAATTGAAGAATTAGCTCTTCATTCCAATCACATATGTCAGAACAGAAGCTCAGAAGCCCAGACGCATGAAGCTAATTCAGGACGAGCTCAAAACAAGGCATGGACTCCATTTCAACATGAGGAATTTGACGATGCTCAAATACCTTATCCTTGTTGAAAAGCAGTGAAGAATAGAAGTTCATCTGAGTGGTAGTCCAAAACCGCTTGCGGCGAAGTCTTGCTGAGTCATAGGGATTGAACTATGTGAAGAATATGTGTTCAGCAAAGAAATCATCAGCCTTGAACTTTTGCTTTGTAGCATGGGGGTTCTTCTGCTTGGGCTGAAGATTTGCTAACAAAGATTTTGCAGCCTCTTGAGTCATGACTTCTGGAGCTGCTGTCTAAGGAATTTGAGCTTCAGGTTCTTCAACAGCTTTGGGTTGAGCTTGTTCTTCAATAGATGCATCTGGAGCTTGTTCGAGGAAGGACAGATGCGGGATGTGAAGTTCTTCAGAGCCCATTTGAATTTCTTCAGTTTGAGCAGGGGACTGAGGAACTTGCTGAAGTGGTGTGGTCAATGGGGAATTTGGATGAGTCATTTCCAAAATTCATCATTTAGCACTGGTGTTGTAGACCCAATGTCCACATCCTCATCTTCTTCCAATTCCTCAACGTCGTCCTCTTCTGCAGTGAACTGAGGCATGGGCGATGAGACCAGAGGAGTTGAAGGAATATCATCCACTTTAATTTCTTCATCCAACTGTTCTGAAGAAGCAGCAAAAGAATTTTCTTTAGCATTGTCATCAGGAATTTGATAATCCTCACCAAAGGGAACAATCTCCTTTGATGGCACAATGGAGATTGGAACCGCATCAATGGGATCCGTGACGGAGCTTGACAAAGTCTTCACTTTCTTGGGAGCTGAGGATTCTGCAGTTGATGATGCTTTCCTTTTCTTCACGGCTGCCTTCTCTGCAGCCTTTGTCTTCTTCACTTCTGATGCAGAAGGAAGTATGCTAGTCCTCAGAGGTGAAGACTTTGTTGGAGGTGCAGATGACATTAGTTCAGTTTCTTCAGGCACAACTGTTGAAGTTGCCCTGGTATTCTCAATTTCTTCAGGCGCTGCTTCAGCTTCTTCAACAGCCCTGGGTTGTTCTTCAGGCGCAACATTGGAAGTTGCCTTGGCAGTTTCTTCAGCAACTGGAATTTCTTCATCGGTCCTCGCACGTTCAGTTTCTTCAGCAGTGACATTGTCAGCTGCGTATTTAGTTTCCTCATCAAGATGAATTTCTTCTTGTGAGGAACTTTCACCACCAAGCTTGAGTGACTTGGATAGCTTGATGAATCTTACTTTGGCTCCTAGCCAATCAGCACAGTATCTATCAAATTCATCACTGAGACCTTTGATTTCAGGTTGCAGTTTCACAAGGTCCTCATGAGTCATGTTCACAACATTTTTCTTTAGAAGGTGCTGCTTTCTGTATTGTTCTTTCTTTGCCCTTCTCGCTTGTTCAAACTTCCATTTCTCTTCGCCAATGAAAGCATCCAACATGTGACTTTGACCAGGTGTGAGATTCATGTCAGGGAGAGGAGTGTCAGGATTCTGATGCCAAAGATCAATGTAGTCTAGGATCTTCTTCAGATCCAACATAAGAGGCACAGTACTGCCTTCGCTCTAGCGGCCTCCATCTGCCTATCCCTGATAATAACAGCAAGTTCTTCATTATCAGCTTCATCGTCATCAGATGGAACTTGAAAGGCCACCTTTTTCTGAGGACTTGGCCTCTTTCCACGGCCTGCAGTGGTCTTCACTTTCAGCACGGTCGGACCACGTGAAGATTTTGATGGAGCTGATGAACTTGCAGAGGCTCCTGAAGCAATTTAGAACCCCGCGGTTCGCTGACATGTTGCAAGGTGCATATGAGTTGAGGATTTTGCAGCTGCAGTTGAAGATTGTGCAGCAACAGAGGGAACAGAGGTGGCCCTTGAGGAAGTTGCCTGAGGAATACGTCCAGAAGGCTTCGAGGAACTTGGCCTTGAGGGCATTGTTGTTGAGGAATGTGGCTTGACAGCCGATTTCTTCAGCATGGCCTTCTTGGGCTTACTGGCAGAGGCCTCAATAGCAGAGGCAGTAGCAGCAGAGTCTTCATTGAATTTACTCACTGCTTCTCTAGTTGCACGTTGGAGCTTTGCTTGACGCTTGGCCCATTCCTTCGGAAATTCCTCAACACGCCTGACGCTTGAGGGATTTGCAACTTGGCCTGGTGCCAGAGGAGGTCTAGTGCACGGAGGGTTTACAGCGAATTTCTTCATATACTTTGGAGTCACATATCGGTACTCCCTCCACTCCTTGGCCCATCTTCTCTCAATCCTCTGAATGCGCACTTCACGCTGGTTCTTGTTTTCCTTCCCATGAGTTTCCTCATCTAGTGTGCAATATTCAGCATAGATGTCTTCGGGGATCTCAAAAGCAGTGTTTGTCTCAGGTCTCTTCCCTCCCTTCTGTAGTCTCTTGCCTTCAGCCATTTTCCTCACTTGAGGATTTTGAACAGTTGAGGTTTCTGAGGAAGTATGTAACTTTTCTTCAAGGAATGTTGCGAATGAGTTCAGTTGATGAGAACCTAGAGATTTAGCAGCAGACATTTGTACCTATCAACAGAGTATAGATGCGAAGAATTTGGAGAGGTCATATGTGTTCTCAGACATTTTCAAAAGTATCAAGTTTGAGGAATTTGACCATGTGAGTCTTGAAGACTTTCACTAAGTGTTCTTGCTTTAGGTTCCAGAGTTGTATAGATTGGTAAATCCACACAATTGAGGAATCATGAAGAGAAAAACTCATCTTAGAGAAACAAATCAAGAGCAGACGGATTTAGGTGTTCAAATAGTGGGAAGTTGAAGAATAAACACCTTTTGAAGAAATTGTGAAAACATGAGAATCAAAGAGGGGTAGTAAAATTAGATTTTAATTACCCTTGGTGAAGAACACGACGAATTAGATAAACTATGGTGAAGCTCGTCGGTCCAGATCTCCCACACCCTAACTTGGCAGGAGGAGACAACTACGACGGCGGCGGAGTGAAGATTTCCGCAGCCGGCGCGAGTACGATGACGAGGAGGTCGAGGCAGCGAAGCTCTTCCTCGCCGGCGTCGATGAAAGTAGCGGCGGCACTAGGTCTGTGAGCTCGAGCGATGGAGATGTCAAGCGGAGTAAATGAGACACTGTGAAAGGGGAGGGGTATTTATAGCCAACGGTGAAAAACTGCTCGTCCGAAGAATTTGGACGAATGTGCCCCTGCCCTTCGCTATCCTAGCGACATGTGTCACCCACGTTATGAGGATTAAAGATAGTGGGGATCGTTGGTGAGTTGTTTAATCCATCGTGGGATGCGGAACGGTTTGAGCGGCAAAACCCGAATTTTTTTGGATAAGAACATTTTAATGTTGCGTTCACAAATTCTTCAGCTGTCAAGGACACAGTGAAGATTTTGAACAAGTTTCAAATAGAACGCATATGAAGAGATTGTGAATAGACTGGATTGAGTTAAACATAGAAGGGGAAGGGTCCGATCACATTCACTTAGAGGAAAAATCAACTTGAAGAATTAGCAATAAGTGAATGTTGTAGAGGACATAAAAACTCTAACAGTATATATATTTATAGCCAATGAAGAACGTCAGAGAGAATTGAGGAAATTACAAATTTTGAGGAATTTGAAAAATTGAAGAATTTTAAAATTGAAGGAAAACTCAAATCTCAAATTTGGGTGGTGGCGTAACCCACCGTATAAGAATGATGATTTCAGACACCGCGTACAATTGTCGTAGGGCTCTGAGAATCAGTTTCTTCATTGATTTCTTCACACTTAGAGGGTTAGTGTTCATTGATTGAAGAAAAACATTACTTCGTGTGTTGCGCATCAAAGTCATCAATTTTGCATAAGAGTTAGGATGTGTGTCCTTTCAAAGAACATTCGAAGATTCTAAGATATTTAGCTCACACCGCAACTTGCAAAATCTCTTCTCACCCAAGGGCTTGGTGAAAATATCTGTCAGCTGATCTTCAGTCTTCACATGGTAGATGGAAATGTCACCCTTGAAGACATGATCACGAAGAAAATGATAACGGATCTGGACGTGCTTTGTCTTCGATTGCTGAACTGGGCTGTGAGCAATCTTGGTGGCACTCTCATTGTCACAATAGAGTGGCACATTCTCATGTTGACGCCATAGTCCTTGAGGGTTTGCTTCATCCACAGTAATTGAGCACATCATGAACTAGTAGCTATGTACTCAGCTTCAGCAGTGGAGAGTGATACACAGTTTTTCTTCTTCGAGGACCAACATACTAAGGATCGTCCGAGGAAATGGCATGTGCCAGATGTAGACTTGCGATCCACTCTATCACCAGCATAGTCAGAGTCAGAATATCCAATGAGATCAAAATCAGAGCCCTTGGGATACATAATCCAAGTGCTGGAGTGTGAGCTAGATATCAAAGAATATGCTTCACAGCCTTATGGTGTGATTCCTTCGGTGTAGCTTGAAATCAGGCACACATGCAAACACTAAGCATAATATCTCGCCTAGATGCACATAGATACAATGAAGATCCAATCATGGAGCGGTATACCTTTTGATCGAAGTCTTTACCATTTTCATCGGTGCATAGTTGGCCATTTGTGGGCATAGGGATTTTGACGCCTTTGCAGTCTTGCATACCGAATTTCCTCAGAACATCCTTGAGGTATTTCTCTTGAGATATGAAGATGCCATTGTGTTGTTGACGAATTTGAAGGCCTAGGAAGAATTTCAGCTCTCCCATCATGGACAGTTGATATTCTTCACGCATCTTGTAGCCAAATTCTTCACTGTAATGTTGATCAGTATAGCCAAAGATAATATCGTCCACATAGATTTGACACACAAATAATTCATGATCATATGATTTAGTGAAAAGAGTTGGATCAAGTGAACCGGATTTGAAGCCTTTCTTCGTGAGGAATTCCTTCAAAGTATCATACCACGCCCGAGGGGCTTGCTTGAGGCCATAGAGGGCCTTGTTGAGTTTGAAGACTTTGTCAGGATGTTTAGGATTTTCAAAACCTGGGGGTTGAGCAACATATACTTCTTCCTCAAGCGTACCATTGAGGAATGCACTTTTCACATCCATTTGATATAAGATGATATTATGATGGTTAGCATAAGCAAGTAATATGTGAATAGCTTCAAGTCTAGCTATAGGAGCAAAGGTTTCATTGATGTCAATTCCTTCAACCTGTGTGTAGCCTTGAGCTACGAGGCGAGCCTTATTCCTCGCCAAAAGGCCATTTTCATCCTGCTTGTTTCGATATATCCACTTGGTGTTGATGATATTGTGCTTCCGAGGATCTGGTTGCTTGATGAGTTCCCACACATGGTTGAGCTCGAATTGATACAATTCCTCTTGCATAGCTTGAATTCACTCAGGTTCTAGAAATGCCTCATCAACTTTGGTGGGCTCTGTGATAGAGACAAAAGCAAAGTGCCCACAAAAGTTAGATAAGTGTGAAGCTCTTGAGCGTGTGAGAGGACCTGGTGCATTGATGTCGTCAATGATTTTTCTCGATCTGCACATCTTTTGTGACACGAGGATGAGCTGGTTGACGACTTTGGTTTGGCTGAGAATTTTCTTCAGCAGCAGTTTCTTCAGGAGCACCAGAATGAATTTCTTCATTGTCAGGAATGACTTCTTCAGCTGACTCTTCAGTGGTGATGATTTCTTCTGTAGCTTTGAACTTGATGCATTCCTCAGGAGGTATTTCACCTGACATAGAAGTCAGGTCCTCTCTTTGCGAGCCATTAGTTTAATTGAACCGCACATCTGCAGTCTCAACAATCTTGTGAAGATTTGATGAAGATTATGTATGTGTGCGAGTCCTTTCTGTAACCAAGCATAAAACCTTCATGTGCTTTCGATGAAAATTTGGAATTGTTATGAGGATCTCTATCCCAACATTTAGCACCGAAGACTTGGAGATAACTCACATTGGGTTTCTTGTCAGTGAGTAGTTCATATGAGGTTTTCTTGAGGAGTTTGTGAAGATATACCCTGTTGATGATGTGGTGTGCAGTGTTGATAGCCTCAGGCCAGAACCGAAGAGGCGTCTTGTATTCATGAAGCATAGTGCGAGCCATCTCAACAAGAGTTCTGTTCTTGCAATCCACAACGCCGTTCTGCTGAGGAGTGTATGGGGCTCATAGCTCATGAGTAATACCAAGTTCGTCAATATAGTCATCAAGACCAGTGTTCTTGAACTTGGTCCCATTGTCACTCCAGATATGCTTGATCTTCACACCGAAATTCGTCGAGGCCCTTGAGGAAAATCGCCTTAAGATTTCCTGCAATTCATGCTTAAATGTGATGATATGCACCCATGTATAACAAGAATAGTCATCAACAACGACAAAGCCATAAAGAGATGCTGCATTTGTGAATGCGGATTAATGTGTAGGGCCGAAGAGGTCCATGTGAAGCAATTCAAAAGGACGAGTGGTAGTCATGATAGTCTTCGAGGGATGCTTGGATTTGGTCATCTTTCCAGCTTTGCAAGCCCCACAAAGATGATCTTTGAGGAATTTGACACCCTCAATTCCAAGGATATGCTTCTTCTTCACAAGTGTGTGCAAGTTTCTCATGCCAGCATGACCAAATCATTGATGCCATAGCCATCCCTCTGAAGCTTTTGCAAGTAGGCATGTGGCAGGTTGTGGTCCTGTAGAGAAATCAACAATATACAAGTCTCCTCTCCTAAAGCCTTCGAAGACTTTGGAATTGTCAGATTCTAAAACTACAACACAACGATATTTGCCAAAGACAACAACCATATCAAGATCACAAAGCATTGAGACAGACATGAGGTTTAATCCAAGAGACTCGACAAGCATGAATTTGTCCATGTGTCGATCTTTTGAGATTGCAACCTTACCTAGACCCAATACCTTGATTTTTCCTTTATCAGAGTAGGTGATATGCTTCAGGTGAGATGGAGATAAAGCAGAGTCCATCAGTAGATTCTTGTCACCGGTCATGTGATTTGTGCATCCACTGTCGAGGACCCACTCAGTAGCTTTGAGAGAGTCATCATGTAGAGGAATTAGTACATCTTACAACTCATATGCTTCATAGTGAAGAATATGACATCAATTTCATCAGTAAGCATAATATGTGAAGAATGAGGACGTGAGAAACGAATGAATCATTTCTACACGATTAGCTTGCGTCCTTTCAAGCATTTTCAGGCCTCCAGCAAATTGTTCAGACGTTTAAGTTCGTATGGAGACCTGACCCTACATAAGAGATTAGTTCTTTTTCTTCACCACCCACATCTGGAGGGGTGGCAAAGAGTTCATCATTCGACGAGCACCAATTGAGAATGGTGGCATTGAAGCAAGTGCACTTCGTTTCACAGGAGAGGGGTTAGAGTATGAATATGTGTAAGCAAAGAAATTCTTTGAGGTCTTATGAACATAATGATCTAACGAATAATGCACATATTCATAATCCTTCTTTCCCTGCGAAACAGATGTGTTAGCACGATGATGATCATATGAGGAATTTGATCCACTTGAGGAATTTTGTCCATAAGAGGATTTGGATCCATATGAAGATTTTTGATCCATATGAAGAATTTGATCTGGGGTGCCTGTTCCTCATAGGAGGTGTCATGAGGACATTCACTTGAAGATTGTAACACCCCATATGTGATACTTTCCATATATGGCAATAAAGCTTTTATCATTTTGATCCTTGTCCTTTCCTTGGGGGTTCTTGCCATTTATGCTTTCTTTTGGTTTTGCATTGTCATTCTATTTTATTTTCTTTTGCATCCATGCATTGCTTCATCATCTCCATGGCATCATGTTCATCATAACTTCATTTACTTGTCTTTGCTTGTGATGTGAGGTCACCTTGATGGTTGTTGTGTGATGGTGGTGTCAAGCCATGCCCATGTTAACCCTAAACCCCCCTCCTTCTTCTTCACCTCTTCTCCTTCCTCCTTTTTCTTCCTTTCTTTGAGTATTTTGCAAGTGACTTATCCTACTCCTTTTAATGTTCTTCTCCTCCCCATTTCTTTGTTGCTTTGAAATGAGTCACCATGCAAAGCCTTGCCCCATTTTGAATTGATTTGGTTAGGTTCAAAAATGACAGAAGTTTGAACCATATTCAAACTTATTTTATTTTTCTACCTCTAAAAATGTCCAGAACAATTTTATAAAATAGGGCATAAATCTAGGAGCATGGGGATATTTTATTTGTCTCCTAGTTCCTTTTCCTTGAGACTGTACTTTTTCTTTTATTTTCTGTTTGAGGAAAATGGAAAAGGAAAAGGAATTAAAACTGTAGCAGCCGTAGCAGTGCAGCCCAGCCAACTGGGCCCAGTTCTTCCCCTCGGCCCAGCAACCGGCCCGCACCAGCAGCCCAGCGCGTCCCTCTCACCCTTTCTCACCCGCGCCCCCACCTACCCCGCTACTTCGCGCCCACGTGGACTCCTAGGCCCCACACGTCAGCGTCTGCGCCAGTTGGTTCACCCACCTTTTCTTCCTCCTCCCGCGACGCCATGGAGACCGCGAGCCCGACGCCTTCGTCGCACTGTCGTGGCTCTGGCCCCCCTTTTAAGCTCTCCCGGTGTCCAACCCATTCCCTAGGGTTCCTCCTTCCTCCTCCCGCCGCCTGGTGAGCTGAGGGCCACCAGATCCGCCGCTCTGTAGCTATCCCGAGCGCATCTGAGAGCGCGAGCTCGTCGCCAGTGTGCTTCCCGTCGACCTCTGCCTCGCCAACCTTGCCGGACTTCTTCCTCGACGTCTACTACGTCATCTACGTCCACTACATGGAGCCAATCGCCTCGCCTGTGACTTCTTCTTCCTCTTCTCCAACTCCGGGAGCCGCAGCTGTTCGATCATCGCCATCGTCGACTCCGTCCACCTCCCGGCCAGCCGAACACCTCGCCGTGTTCGTGGTGAGCATCCACACCTCCCCGTGCACTTTTCCCCTTCCTTCACGCCGTCTAGCTCGTAGTTCGCTGTGCACCCGAGCACGTCGCCGTCGGGACTCGTCTTCGGTGAGTATTTCGACCACCGAGCCCCTCCTCTATTGCCCATCGTGTTCGTCTTGTCGCATAGATGCTGCTAGCGCTGTCGCCGCTCCGTTTAGGCCTCTGTTTCGTCTCGTCGAGGTCTGCCGCCACCGTTCTGTTTGGTGCTCGCCACCGTCATTGTAGTTGATGCTGGGTGTTGCTAGTTTGTGTCGTGGATGCAGAGTTCCCCCAGGAACAGGCCGCACCCCTCCGCCGCCAGATTAGGTCGCCGGAGCAGCTCCGACGTGCCCTATTTTCCCCTGCTGTTTGCTTCTTCAGTTAACCCTTAAGGCACAACACCTGCATTCTGTTAGCAACACTCGCCTAGCCCAGTGGCTTGGCTCTTCGTCAGATCGAAGGAGGTCGCAGGTTCGATCCCGCCAGGGGCAATGGAATTCCCCCCTTTTTTGCAAATTCTGAGACGCTGACATGGCGGCCCCACCTGTCGGCCTCTCTGCGCTGTTCCACCCACACGCGCACCCACCGCTGCCACCTGAGCGCCTCTGGCCCCACGGGTTAGTGGCTGCGGCTAGATTAGCCTGGGTCAGTTTGACCTTTTTCGTTTGTTTTTCTTTTTTGTTTTGTTTTCCTTTTTCTTTTTCTGCATTAACTTTGCATATTTAATATCTTTTAAAATATGCATCTGATGAAAATAAGTTATATATGAAAACTGCTTAGTTTTTCATGTAGAATATTATTATGTTGTTTGTTGCCATGTTTAAAACATTTAAAATGCTGTTTTAATTAATTTGTGTTTAAAATATGCTTAAACTTGTAAAAATCATAACTAAATATCTACAACTCCAAATTTAACAAACTTTATATGCATTTGGGGTGGAAAAATGTGTGGATTAATGTGGTGCTGCTGTTTTACATGTTTAACAACTTTAAAAATATGAGTTTCTCAGTTCTGCCCTAATTGCATTTAAATGAATATGGGAGTTCCCGGAAATTGTTGTTTGTTCTTTCCGGCCCATTTAAAATGCTAGCATGTTGCTGTTAGTCCTAGGTGCACCCCTTGCCATGTTAATCCACTTTTAAAACTTGTTGGGTGCTTGTAAAAAATCTACATAACCACTTGTGGACATGTTGGACTTGTTTCCTTTTGCTTGTGTTCTACGTGCGTGTGATCTTGTTATTGCCATAATGCGTGTGCACTCTTTGTGTCCCTAGGAGTTGCATCATGTCCTACCCATGTTCGTATGCGTCATGTTCATGCATCATGTGTTTGAGCATTGCATGATGATTGATTGTGTTCCGGTGTTGCATTGTTGTGTTGGTTAGAGCCCGGTGACGATTCGGAGTTCGAGGTTCCTATCGAGGCTGAGTTTGAGGAGCAAGGTTACGATCCCTCCGTGGAACCAACAGGCAAGATGACCATTCCCAGATATCACTTCTATCTTTGCCTATGCTAGATGTCTCACTCTTTAGATATTGCCTCGATGCCTATTCCTTTTTGTCAGCCCTCCTATTGTTGCCATGAAACACTCTAACCACCTTCCTAGCAAACCGTTGTTTGGCTAAGTACGCATCGCTCAGCCCCTCTTATAACGTTGTTAGTTGCAGGTGAAGTTTGAAGATTGCTCCACGATGAAGTTGTTGTTGGGATATCAAAATATATAATATATGTTAAACTAATTCACCAATATATTGGTAATGGGTGGAAGGCTAAGCCTTTCTGCTTGGTGTTTTGTTCCACTCATGCCACCCTAGGATCCGATAAACCGGTGTTATGTTCCTTGATTTTGCGTTCCTAACACGGTTGGGGTTTATGGGCCCCCTTGAGAATTCGCTCTGTTTAAAGCTTTTCCAGCAAGGCCCAACATTGGTTTTACATTTGCCTAATAACTAAAACTTGCATAGGGCGTTGCAAACCCGAGTTCTTAATTAACAACCCGGGCGAGTGCTCCTCATGAGTGTTGGTCCAAACTGGGCGTGCTGCGGGGCCACCTCGGGGAAACTCAAGGTCTGGTATACACCCGTAGCTTGTCCCATCCGGTCGTGGCCTGAGTTAAGATACGCGCGGCTACTATCAGGGTGTCGGCACGCCGGGAGGTCTTGCTGGATTAGTTTTACCTTTGTCGAAATATCTTGAGCACGGGATTCCGAGGATACTCGGGTCTTCCCACTTTGGAGTTGCGACTCCGCGGATCGTGAGCTTGTGATGGGCTAAGTTGGGACACCCCTGCAGGGTTTTGATCTTTCTAAAGCCGTGCCCACGGTTATGTGGCAGATGGGAATTTGTTAATATCCGGTTGTAGATAACTTGACACCTTATTCATGAATACACTACCGGCGTGAGTAACCGTGATGGTCTCTTTCCGAAGGGCTTCGGGAAGTGAACACGATGGGGTTATGTTTGATCGTGAGTAGCTAGGATCACTTCTTGATCAACTTGGCGATCGTTGGCACTTGTTCTCTTCTCGATCTAAACTCGTAAGTTAGTGCTTAGTGCTTTCTGCAACCCTTGTTTACAGCCTTTCCACACCTAAGGCTTTGGTAGTTTTGATACCCGGGAACGGGATTGCTGAGTCCTCTGTGGCTCACAGATTCAACACACACCAGATGCAGGTACCGTTGAGAACTATGCAGGAGATGGTTTAGAGCTTTACTGGGAGTTCGATGAAGAGCGCGGACGTTACTATGTGTATTATCCCGACGATCAGTAGTGGTTCTTACTAGGAGGATCTGGGCTTGTGTTATTTATGGTATCTTTTCATTTGGATTTCATCTGTAGTCGGACCCTGATGTTATTTGGATGATGTATGCTATTGTATTCATTGTGTGACGTGGCGAGTGTAAGCCAACTATCTTTTTACAATTTCATCCCTGATTTTTACATGAGTTGTGCAAAGATACCATACTTGAGATCATTCTAGTATGCGTTTATGTCCTTAAGTCGTGCCCCGACACATGGGGGACATAGCCGCATACTGGGCATTACAAAGATTTTCAAGGTGCCTCTTAGGGACCCAGATTTTCTTCATAGGGGGACCATTCCTGCAGTTAGTTCCAATATATCTAGCAAATACTTCACCATTCTGATTTTTGAACATTTTATAGTTGGAGTCAAATGACTCATCAGTAAGGTAGATGGATCTACGGGAGGTCCTTTTGCAGCAACCCATGAGGTTTTGGGATACTGCTCAGGTTTCCAGTAGGTCCCATCAACATTGAGTTTCCTCTCAAAGGCAATACCCTCTTTCCTAGGGTTCCTGTTCATAATCTACTTTTTAAGCACATCACACAAAGTCTGGTGATCTTTGAGGTTTTTGTACATGCCTGTCACATACAATTCCTTCAACCCTACATTATCGTCAGTAGCATCGGTGTTTTCCTCAGTTGAGGAAATTTTCACCATAGAAACAGTTGAAGAATTTGTAACAGTAGAAGTATTTGAGCTTTCAGGAGAAGAATTTGCAGTTTCATGTTCAATGCATTTAAGACATGGTGGAATGAATTCCTCCTTAGCAGTGATGATCTGTTGAGCAAGCAATGAATCGCGTTCCTTCTGTAGATCTTCATAACTCTCCCTCGACTTCTCAAGATATTGCTTTCTTTGAAGAAATTCATAGGTAAGCTTCTCATGATCAGATAAGAGAGTGTTATGGTTATCCTGAAGGTTGTCATACTTGGACTGAAGTCTCTGAAGATTTTCAGTCAAGATTTTAGATCGATCCATTTCTTGACCCAACGGGTCATCACTTCTTTCTAGCAGATTTTGAACCATATCAAAGGCATTTTGCTATTTTATGGAAATTTTAGCAAGTTTTGAATAGCTAGGTTTGAGGTTTTCATCAGATTCATCTTCACTAGAATCAGACGTGGAACGGTTGAGTACCTTGGCACCTTTTGCCATGAAGCAGTAGGTGGGAGCGTAGTCATCATTGCCGTCGTCAGCAGTGTCAGGGAAGTCTTTTTCCTCGGTGTTGAAGATGGACTTGCTGATGAGTGCGATAGCGAGAGCCAGGCTCGCCACACCAGAGTCTGATTCCTCAGATTCCTCCTCTTCCTCATTTTCTTCAGATTCAGCTGAATCCATTTCCTTGCCAATGAATGCCCGAGCTTTCCTGGAACTGCTCTTCTTGTTAGAGGAAGACTTTGAAGATTTTAATGATGAGGACTTTGAAGTTTCTTCTTTTTCTTTTAGTCGTCTGAGCTGTAGTCCTTGTATTTCTTCTTCTTTGATTCCTTTGCCCACTGAAGACAATCAGTGATAAAGTGACCAGGTTTCTTGCATTTGTGGCATGTCCTCTTCTTGGGATCGCGAGATGAAGAATCGGATCTTAAGTCCTCACCTCTTGAAGATTTTACAAAGCGACCACGTCTTGCGAACTTCTGAAATTTCCTCACGAGCATTGCTAGCTCCTGACTCAGTTCTTTAGGATCACCAAGGGTGCTATCAGATTCTTCACCTTCAGATGAGGAAATTGCCTTGGCCTTCAGTGCATGTGATCTACCATAGTTTGGACCATAGAGATCTCTCTTTTCAGCAAGTTGGAACTCATGAGTGTTTAGCCTCTCGAGTATATCAGCAGGATCAAGTGACTTGTAGTCTCCACGCTCTTGAATCATCAGTTCCAGAGTGTCGAATGAGGAGTCAAGTGATCGCAGCAGTTTCTTCACCACCTCGTGGTCTATGATGTCTGTAGCACCAAGTGCTTGTAGCTCATTTGAGATATCAGTGAGGCGATCGAAGCTTTGATGAACATTTTCATTGTCAATTCTCTTGAAGCGGATGAAGAGATTGCGAAGAACATCAACTCGAGAGTCACGTTGAGTTGAGACTCCTTCGTTGACCTTGGACAATCTGTCCCAGATAAGCTTTGCAGCTTCCAAAGCACTCACTCTGCCATACTGCCCTTTGCTCAGATGGCCACATATGATATTCTTCGCTTGGGAGTCGAGTTGCTTGAATTTCTTCACATCAGCAGCGTTCACGAAAGGAGAGACGGATGGAATACCAGTTTCCACAACGTACCAAAGGTCGTTGTCAATTGCCTCAAGATGCATGCGCATCTTGTTCTTCCAGTAGGGGTAGTCCCTCCCATCAAAGGTAGGACACCCAGATGAGACTTTGAGCATACCTGCAGACGACATAACTAAAACTCCAGGCGGTTAAACCAAAATGACACAGAACAAGGGAGTACCTCGCTCTGATACCAATTGAAAGTGCGTTATATCGACTAGAGGGGGGGATAGATGATTTTTACAAATTCGTCACTGAGGAAATACAAGCTGAGAAATTTCCTAAGCAACAAACTACTTAGCAGCGGAATAGATACTTAGGTGCAAGCATAACAAGATAGTAGCATGGTCATCATGATGAAATGAAAACAAGCCCCGAGTACAAGTAGCGTGTAAACAGGATAAGCAGGCTGAGGACTAAAGACTAAAGAAATTGGGTTGAGGAAATTGAGAAAGTCTTCAGTCAAAGTCTTGAAAAAGTACAGATCAGGTTCATCAACACATGAATGAGTAAATGGAAGAGTTGAGGAAATAGAACCAGTAGGCTTGATGAAGATAATGATTTGTTAGACTAGTTCCAACTGTTGTGATAGTTGTACGTCTGGTTGGGGTGGCTAGGTATTTAAACCTGAGGACACACAGTCCCGGACACCCAGTCCTGGACACACAGTCCAAGACACCAAGTCCTCACCATATTCCCCTTGAGCTAAGGTCACACAGACCTCACCCAATCACTCGTGGTAAGTCTTTACAGGTGACTTCCAAACCTTCACAGACTTGGTCACCCGGCGATCCACAATTCCTCTTGGATGCTCTAGTACATTGACGCCTAACCGTTTGGAAGATCACAGTCTTCAAAAGGTAACAAGCATCGGTTCCACATAGGAACACTCTCTTCAGTGATGCTCAATCACTTTTGGGTTTTAGGTGTTTGGGTTTGGTGTTTTCCCTCACTTGATGATTTTCGCTCAAAGTCCTCGGAGGATGGGTTGCTCTTATGACAAGTGTCAGTTTCTCTCGGAGCAGCCAACCAACTAGTGGTTGTAGGGGGCGGCTATTTATAGCCTAGGGAGCAGCCAGACATGATAAGACATAAATGCCCTTAAATGATATGACCGTTAGGTGGATAAGATATTTTGGGACAGCTGGCGCATAACACAGCAACGGTCGGAAATTGAGCTCTCGAATTCCTCAGGGCTATCATGTTCCTCACTTGTAGGCAATCCGCACTGGCGAATTCCTAACTCCTCGGTCAGGACAAATTCCTCAGAGACCAGAAGAACTTCGTCTCTATCACTGAACTGTATGAGATTTCCAACGGCTTCACTCGAAAGGATTGGGTAGTGTAGGCTTTGAGTTGAGCATCACTTGGAAATATGTTTCCTTAGTTTTACCTCGACCCCCTTTAACAGTACGGTGCTTCCTATGACTCAAGAAAGGGAAAATGAAACTACGAAAACATAAGTCCTCACGCTTCATAATCCTCGCATGAATATCCAAGTCTTCAAGGTCACACCAATTTCCTCACTTTCAAAGTCTTCAAGAAAACCAAAGTCTTCATCTGTAGACATACATTTTTAGGGGTCGAATTTCATCGTAAATATCAAACTCCTCATAGACTTATAAGACATGTGTACACTCAAAAACACAATAGTCCCTTAACCTATAAGTCTTCAATACACCAAAATCACTAAGGGGCACTAGATGCACTTACAAAATGGGACCATGTTGAAATTGACTTTGTCACTGGTTTTTCCAAATCTTAGAAGGGTAATGATGCTATTCTTATCGTTATTGACCAGCTTTCCAAAGTTGCACATTTTCTGGCCATCAAAGAAACCATCACTGCTAGTCAGCTCGCAACTCTCTATATGTCCTGAATTGTTTCACTTCACGGTATTCCGCTGGTTATCAGCTCAGACCATGACAGCTTATTCACATCAAGGTTCTGGGCAAGTTTCCAGGAAGCTATGGGAACTCAATTTTCTTTCAGCACTGCATTTCACCCTCAGTCGCAGGGACAAGTTGAACGCGTCAACTAAGTTCTCGAAGACATGCTCCGAGCTTGTGTCATTTCCTTCGGCAAGAAATGGGAGGAATCTCTCCCTTATGCTGAGTTCTCTTACAACAATAGCTATCAAACTAGTCTGAAGATGGCCCCTTTCTAAGTGTTATATGAACGAAAGTGTCGAACCCCTGAATTGGTCAGAAACTGAGGAACAGTCACTCTACTGTTCGGATATTATCCAACATGCCGAAGAACAAGTCTGCGTTATTCGCGAGAATCTAAAGACTGCTCAGTCCCGTCAGAAGAGCCAGTATGACTGCCATCACAAAGATATGGTCTATCAACCTGGCGAAAAGGATTATATTGGAGTCACACCGATGAAAGGTGCACACCACTTTAGGATCAAGGGCAAGCTAGTTCCCCGCTATATTTGTCCTTTCACCATTCTCGAAAGGCGTGGAAAAGTGGCATATCAATTGGAACCGTCACCGAACCTTTCTCAGGTTCATGATGTCTTCCATGTGTCACAGCTCTGCCGTTGCTTCAAGGACCCTGTCCACGGAGTGGACCACGAAATGCTAGAGTTGCAACAAGAACTCTCTTATAAAGAGCATCCAGTCTGCATTCTCGATCAAGTTGAAAGTCGCACCCGTCATAAGGCGATCAAGCTTCTCAAAGTCCAGTGGTCGAACCATTCTGAAGATGAAGCCACTTCGGAACGCGAGGATTGTCTTCGAGAGGAATACCCCGCTTTGTTTCCTTCAACCTCCTAAATCTCGGGATGATATTTCTTGTAGTGGAGGAGAATTGTAACGCACGAATAGTTAAGTTACAAGAATCCCCTGATAATGATGCCATGTAACCACTGTTACTGTTGCTAATCTCACTTACATTTAAAATCGGTTCGGATTCATATTTAAAATAAAGTCAAACAATAAAAGTTTTGAAATGTCAAAACTAAAAAGTACAAACTATGGTTAATAATTCATAAGTAATATTGGTGAACCGACCACATTTTTATAAAAGGTTTAAATGCACTAAAATAATTATAACAATGGATAAAATAATTAATTAAATGCCTTTATAAATTCTAAAATATTAAATTATCTTGTTTAGGGGTCAAACTTTTTACGGCAGTAGGATATTTAGTGACACTAATTTAGGTGCTACTTAGATATTTTGCAATACTAAAATAAATAGGAATAAAATAGAAAACTAAAAAATAGAAAAAAAATATACAAAAATAAGATGGGGCAAAGCCCCCCAGCTGGGCCTCTGCCCACCAGGCCACCACCCAGGCCGGCCCCCACACCCACTACTACAACTACCACCACTTCACCAAACCGCCGCTACACCCCCACGTCCCCCACTCTCCCCTCGCTCCTCTCCCCCCGGCCCAATCTGGATCGGGATCGAGCCCATCGCTGACACCCGATGCCGCCCCGCCGTCGTCGGCACTCGCCTCCTCAACCCTCATCCCTGACCGGCCTCCTCGTGCCTTGCCAAACCCCCTGCCCACCCACGAACGTGAGCACTCCCCTCCCCTCTCTACTTCCGTCTGATCGCCCCCTACGGGGGAGTCCGGGGCCGAAGCGAGGCACGAGCGGCAGCGCACGGTAGCTGGCGCAGGGCGAGCGATGCCCTGCTTCGGCCCCAGACTCCCTCGCATTGGCCTCGCCTAGCTCGCGCCTCGCCCCGTCCAGCGCGCCACCGAGCGCGTACGCGTCGGCTGCGCTCATCGCGGCCCTGGGCTGTCTCTCTTGCTTGCCCATGCGTCCCTCTTCCCCTTGTGCCCCGCCGTTGTCTCATCGCGGCTCCACAGCCCCAGCCCCACTGCTGCCTCACCTCGCCTTCGACCGCCTGACCCCACTCATCCCTGGCCTCGCCACAGTCCCGCGACACCGCCAGTGGCGGCACCCTGCTCGCCGCCCGCGCTAGTGGCCATGGCCACCGACGCCTAGCGCGCCCGTTTGTGCCCGGCCCTCCTCTGTTGGCCTGAGCCAATCACTGGTACAACGAAGTGCTATACAGACGGTTTTTAACCCCTTTCCGTGATGGCGTTCTGAACCATCACCAAGTGAGTTACTGCGATAGGGGGGTCCTTCCCACACGACCCAGAATCTGTCGGGGATAGGGAGCCTTGATGTATATACAGTACTCCCTACTTGTTTGTGCTTGCATTGCCATCGCAGCCAGTATCCTGTTGTGCTACGTTTATGATGCGCGACCCATCACAAATAGTTCACGATTATAGAAGTAGACAATCACACACATTTACTTTTCCTCGACTGTGTGCGATTCAATGTAAGAGAGCACACAGTTGTCGCTATGAAACTGTATGCGAAGCTTGAATACATCCCACACAATTCATCTATCGTACCCGTGTTGGATGATCGATGATCGCACGCGTTCTTCTATGACCAAACATTTCCGATGCGCACAACATCACAAATTGTCCATAATTGCGAAGCATGTGTGATAAGGTGACTATCGCAAACATTTAATAAGAAAGAACTATGTACAATGTTGTTGTTAATCGCACATGTTTTTTCTTGGATGATCGTGTGTGCAGTAGAGATTGATCACACACATAGTCGATCCTATAAACATGTCTGATCTTGATACGTCTTCGTCGTATCTATATTTTTTGATTGTTCCATGCCAATATTCTACAACTTTCATATACTTTTGGTAACTTTTTATACTATTTTTGCAACTAACATATTGATACAGTGCTCAGTGCCAGTTCCTGTTTGTTGCATGTTTTTTATTTCGCAGAATATCCATATCAAACGGAGTCCAAACACGATAAAAACTTACGAAGATTTTTGTGCAATATATGTGATTTTGGGAAAAAATAATCAACGCGAGACGATGCCCGAGGGGGGCACAAGGCAGGGGCGCCCCCTGGACCCTTGTAGTCACCCCGTAAGGCGGTTACTGCCCTTCTTCGGCCGCAAGAAAGCTAATATCCGGATAAAAATCATGTTAAAATTTCAGCCAAATCGGAGTTACGGATCTCTGGGAATATAAGAAACGGGGAAAGGCTAGGATCTGGGAGCGCAGAAACAAAAGGAAACAGCGAGAGAGATCCAATCTCGGAGGGGCTCCCGCCCTCCCATGCCATGGAAGCCAAGAACCAAAGGGGAAACCATCCTCCCATCTAGGGGAAGGTAAAGGAAGGATAAGATGGGGGCTCTCTCCCCCGGTGGCGCCAAAACGCCGCAGGGCCATCATCGTGACGACAATCTACACCAACAACATCGCCATCGTCATCACCAACTCTCCCCCCCTCTATGCAGCGGTGTAACACCTCTTCTACCCATTGTAATCTCTACTTCAACATGGTGCTCAAAGATATATATTATATCCCAATGATATGTGGCTATCCTATGATATTTTGAGCAAATATGTTTTGGCCTATGGGTTGATTGATGATCGTGATTGGTTTGAGTTGCATGGTTTATTATTGGTGATGTCCTATGGTGCTTGATACGTCTCCAACGTATCTATAAATTTTTATTGTTCCATGTTGTTATATTATCATTCTTGGATGTTTTAAAATCATTTTATAGTTATTTTATATGACTTTTTGGTACTAACCTATTGACATAGTGCCAAGTGCCAGTTGCTGTTTTCTGCATGTTTTTTTACATCATAGGAAATCAATATCAAATAGAGTCCAAACACTGCGAAATTTTTTGGAGATTTTTTATGGGCCTGAAGACACCCAATGGGCCAGAGCTGCACCTGGGGGTGCCCCGAGGGGGGCACAACCCACCAGGGCATGCCAGGCCCCCCTGGCACGCACAGATGAGTTGTGCCACCTCGGTGGCCTCCCGCACCCCCTCTTTACCCTATAAATTCCCAAATATTCTGAAAACCCTCGGGGGAGACCTAGATCAGAAGTTCCGCTGCCGCAAGGCCCTGTAGTCCACGAGATCCAATCTAAAGCACTTTCTAGCACTCTTCCGGAGGGGTAAATCATCACCGGTGGCCACCATGGTGAGGATGGAGTAATCCACCCTCGGTGCTGAGGGTTTGTACCAGCTATGTGTTTAATCTCTCTCGTGCGCGCGCAATCTCGAGATGTCACGATCTTGATATATCATGGGGTTTGTTAACATAGACGGATCATATGATGTTTCTCCCCTCTCTACTCTTGTTGTGATGAATTGAATCTTTACCCTTTGAAGTTTTGTCATGTCGGACTGAATGTTCAGATTTGAGAACACATGATGTATGTCTTGCGGTATGAATACTTGAGGTGACAATGGGGTATCATATTGATTCACTTGATGTATGTTATGGCACTCAACTTGCGGATTCCCGCGGTGACATTGGGGTAATCTATGCATAGGGGTTGATGCATGTTTTTATTATCTTTTCTCCGATAGAAACTTTAGGGTCTCCTTGTAGTTCTTTGTGTGGATTGAATATTACGATCATGAAGTTGTTTGATGCATATCGTAGAATCAACTCATGGATATTTGTGGTGACGTTGAATATCTAGGTGACATTAGAGTTGGTTGATGTGTGTCATATGGTGTTATTTTAGTACAAACTCTTGGTTAGATTGATCGAAAGAATAGCTTTGTGTTATTTTAGTACGAACTCCAGGATAGATTGATCGGAAATAATAGCTTTGAGGTGGTTTCATACCCTACAAATAATTTCTATCTTTTGTTCTCCGCTAATAGGAACTCGAGAGTGATTCTTTATTGCACTTCGAGGGATGATCATATGATCCAACTATGTTAGCATTGTTGAGAGATTGCACTAGTGAAAGTATCCACCCTAGGCCTCATATTCCATCATTGCAATACCGTTTGTGCTCCGTTTTACTATTTACTACCTTGCTGTTTTTTATTGTTCGCACTACAAAAACTCATATCTACTATCCATATTACACTTGTATCACCATCCCTTAGCTGAACTAGTGCACCTATACAATTTGCCATTGTATTGGGTGTGTTGCGGACACAACAGACTTTTTATTATTTGGTTGCAGGGTTGTTTGAGAGAGACCATCTTCATCCTACACCTCCCACGAATTGATAAACCTTAGGTCATCCACTCAAGGGAAATTTGCTACTATCCTACAAAACTCTACACTTGGAGGCCCAACACGAGTCTACAAGAACAAGTTGTGTAGTAGACATCAGTGTTCTCCATGTCGCGCAAGCGTGAGGGATCCCCTCTGTAGGGTGTTACAATATGTTCATAGTTTGCTTATTGTCTGCGTTGCGTGAGTGATAGAAACACAAACACGGATAAGTGGGTTATGGCATATGGGAATAAAGAGGACTTGATGCTTTAATGCTATGGTTGGGTTTTAGCTTAATGATCTTTAGTTGTTACGGATGTTTGCTAGAGTTCCAATCATAAGTGCATATGATCCAAGAAGAGAAAATATGTTAGCTTATGCCTCTCCCTCATATAAAATTGCAATAATGATTACCGGTCTAGTTATCGATTGCCTAGGGACAAATAACTTTCTTGTGACAAAAACCACTCTACTAAAACTAACTTAGTTTTATCTTTATCTAAACAGCCCCTAGTTTATATTTACGTGCTATTTATTATCTTGCAAACCTATCCCGTTACACCTACAAAGTACTTCTAGTTTCATACTTGTTCTAGGTAAAGCGAACGTCAAGCATGTGTAGAGTTGTATCGGTGGTCGATAGAACTTGAGGGAATATTTGTTCTACCTTTAGCTCCTCGTTGGGTTCGACACTCTTACTTATCTAAAGAGGCTACAATTGATCCCCTATACTTGTGGGTTATCAAGAACTTTTTCTAGCGTCGTTGCCGGGGAGCAATAGCGTGGGGTGAATATTCTCGTGTGTGTGCTTGTTTGCTTTATCACTAAGTAGATTTTATTTGTTGTTCTAAGTTGTTCTCTATCTTTAGTTATGGATACGGAACACGAAATATAGAAAAATAGGTGTAATTGCTACTCATGGTGGTGGGGAACCTCCTAAAACCCTCGATGCTCATTATGTGAAAGATATTATGCACTACTTTAATAATCCTGAGAAAACCCCATTCAATTATATAATGGGAGACACGTTGGATCAACGTGAATACTTTAGGTATTATCGCTTGACTCAAAAAGGGAAACTCTTATGGGATCAAATTCATATGTTGCATTTGGTATGCTCGGAATTTATGCTTGAGATATGATTATAGTTGTTGCTCTAGGATGAAGGCTCCACACCTTCCCTTTTCATGTAAATTTAATGATAATAAAACCTTGGCTTCTTATGCTAATGGTATCTATGATTACGATGATGTGGAACGAATAGAAGAATTCGTTGCTTTTAAGGGTGCTTATGAAATTGAATCTTTGTTTGAAAAGTGTGAAAATCTTGATGATGCTGTTTACAGACCTGGAAATTATGCTATACTTAAATATTGCTATGAGAATTATGAATATAATTCTGATATTGATGCGTTTATTGAGAAAGTCTGTGCTATCCAAGAAGAGACTAATATTTTGAAGGAATCTATGCAAGAAGAAATTGATGATACTGTGAGCTCATTAGATGAAAAAGATGACGAGGAGAGTGAAGAACAAAAGGAGGAAGAGCGGATTAGCTACCCATGCCCACCTTCTAATGAGAGTAACTCTTCTACTCATGTATTATATAATTTCTCTTCGTCCTTACCGAAGGATGAATGCTATGATGATTGCTATGATCCCTTGGATTCGTTTGAAATATCCCTTTTTGATGAACTTGGTGCTTTCTATGCTTGTATCTATGATGCCAATATGTATTTTGCTTATGGAGATGAACTTGCTATAGTTCCTTATGTTAAGAATGAAATTGTTGCTATTGCACGCACGCATGATAGTCCTATTACATTTTTGAATTCTCTCGACTACACTATATCGGAGAAGTTTGCCCTTATTAAGGATTATATTGATGGGTTGCGTTTTACTACTACACATGATTATTTTGATAGATATAATATTGTCAGAGATATTGACCACGGGTGTCCTCATTGACCACCCATGGTATTTCAAAACAATTGGGGGCTGCCTGTCACCCCCGGCCGCTTGCTCATCGGGCTGCCTCCTAGGGCAGCAACGCCCAAGAACTGGCTGCCAACAGGCGGCGAGGCCTGGACAGGCGGCAGCCTCATGACCAGCATCCAGAAGACGGTCTCACGCGTCCTCCTTAGGACGTGTGCTGGGGAACCACGACAAGGCTAAGGCATGGCTACAGTTGAGCATGTCCTTAGAGAATCTATAAGGGCATGGCTACAATGAGGGCGTATCATACGGACACTCTAAGCGGCGTATCACTGTAGCCATGCTCCCAATGACCTAGCCCCGGTCAGAGGACGCCATGATCCCACTACCCACAGGCGGCAGGGCCAGCGGGCGGCTGGCCCCACCAGCCAGTGGGTGAACAAGAAGCAAGGGACCCTTGGCAGGCGGCCTGTGGGACGGGCCGCCTGGTAGCAGGCGGCTAACCGTGCCCTGGGAGTGTGAACCCCATCAAGATGACAAGAAAGGACGTGGTGGCAATGTACGGTAGGAGACGGCGGCACTGTAGCCATTCTCCTCCTGACGATGCTGCCATTAGCAGAAGAGCGCCCACAATGAAAAGCAATCACGAGGGCCCGCAGACGGCGGGCCCCAGCAAGAAGGCGGGATGGCCGGCACCCGAAGGCGTTGGCAGCTGGGGGCCGTTCCGCCTAGATTACCATTGTACCCCTGTGGGTAGGCCTATATAAACCCCCAGGGTCCTCCATGTGGAGGGGTTGGACCCTAAGAAGAAGAAAAGAGACACAAAGAGAAAGACACACAGATAGGGAGAAACCCTAGTGACAACTCACATTCCCTAGAGAGAAGATAGAGAGCTAGCCTCGCCCTTCTTCTTCCTCTAGACGACACAGCTGAAGGAGCAACCTTGTAGCTACCATATTGACATTAGTCATGACGCGGAGTCCCCACGGAGCACGACTAGGGGTGTTATCTCCACGGAGAGCCCCAAACCTGGGTAAGATTCATATGTGTCCTAAGTATCGCCTTATCCCGCTTCCAGGGCCCGGCGACGTTCTATTGTCCCCATGCATGATAAGCCATCCTTTGGCATATGTCGCACCAAAGCCCCGATATTTGGCGCCCACCGTGGGGCAAGGTGCACCATCGTTCGGAGACATGTTCTGGAGGGGAACTTTGTTCCTCCCTGGCGAGCACAGCCAGCCCGGCACACCCGCAGGCGTGGATGTCGGGATGCTTCACGGCGCTGAGGCCGCATGCGCCGCGAGCGGACTCGCCGACCTCCTCGTCGGCGTCCACCTTCACGATGAGCCCTCTTCGGTCGCAGAGCCAGTTGCCTCGGAGAGCTGCCTCGGAGAGGTCCTCGACAAGCTCCACATCGTCGACGAGCGCGCCTCCGACATGGAGTCCGTGGGCTCCTCTGATCCACCAGTCGACATGATCGTCGACCTCGACGCGGCGTCCACCGATTCCTTCCCTGAGCACGTGGTGATCATCGATGATCCCCTCCCCACTGCAGCACGCGGCAGTGGCATCACCACCGTCACGGAGGTGCTGACCGCCAGCCACGACGAGCCTTGCGGCGGGTCTGGTCAGGACCCGCTGCAGGCGGCCATGCACAGTCTCTCCGCCCCCATCGCTGCGGGAACGGACGGCGCGGCGCTGGAGGCACTCTGCGTCTCACTCCTCAACAACGCCCACAAGCTAGACGCCTCCCGGCACCTCAGCGAAGCCTACCGCCGTGAGATGGACCGTGCCATAGGCGGCACTGTAAGTGCATCTAGTGCCACCCCTAGTTGGTTTTGGAGTATTGACGACAAACCTGGTTGAGGGACTAATGTGTTTGTGAGAATTGCAGGATAACACAAGTAGTAGTCCCTCATTGATTCGGTTTACCTACCGGAGATGACCCCTAAAAATGTATGAAGACATTGACGACAATGGTGGTATATGAAGATAATCATATTGAAGACTATGACAAGAGAAGACATTGTGTGAAGACTATGGAACGCGAAGACTTAGATGTTTCGTTGTTTCATTTTCTTCTTTGTTGAGTCATAGGAACCACCGTACTGTTAAGTGGGGTCCAAGTGAACAAAGTCAGAGTGACTGAAGTGATGCTCAACCAAATCCTATGTCTTCGAGTGAAGACAATGAGAGCAAATCTTATCCAGAGCTGGATGAGTCAGCTTTACTTGTATTCCAAGTAAAGTTGCCACGTGTGTTTGAAATCTGACCGTTGGAACACGTGTCAGTTCCTTAGTGACCCAGGGTCACTTCGGACAAATCAGGTCGGATTGCCTAGTGGCTATAAATAGCCCACCCCCTACACCATAAATTGGTGGCTGCTTAGAGTTATTACACGGCTTTTGTCGTTTGAGAGCAACCCACCTCCGAAGCATTTGAGAGAGAGATCCTTGCGAGGACAAAGCCCAAACACCCAGAGCCAAAGAGTGTTAGGCATCACTGAAGTCTTTCTGTCTGCGTGACCTGAAGACTTGTTACACTTGAGGATTGTGTTTCCTCCAGCCGGTTAGGCGTCGCGTTCTGAGCATCCAAGAGTCATTGTGGATCGCCGGTGAACGAAGTCTGTGAAGGTTTGGAAGTCTACCTTGAAGACTTACCAGATTGATTGGGCGAGGACTAGGTGTTCTTAGCTCAAGGGGAATAAGGTGAAGACGCGGTCTTCTGAGTTAAATCTCAGCCTCCCTAACTAGATATACAGTTGTCACAGCAACTGGAACTGGTCTAACAAATCACTGTCTTCCCCAAGCTACTGGTTCTATCCCTTTCTTCTTTTTACTTACTGTCTCTCTTTGTGAAGTCATTGCCTGCTTGTCTTATCTGTTTGACTTCACTGTGTGACTACTTGTTCTGATTGGCTTCATACAATCTTCCATCCTGATCCATACTGCCTAGCTGCTATTAGTCTTCATGCTTTCACTTCATTGAATACTTGACTATGGCTTGTCTAGTGTAGTCTACCTTCCGCTGCATATAAATAGGATCGGTTCTAATGTTTGTCTTTGAAACTTCCATGTTTTGAAGTCTTTCATAAAAATCGCCTATTCAC